>CM035134.1:65678893-66878893 GCA_020205605.1 Panax ginseng | reverse complement strand
TACTGGCAGAGGTCCCTGTTGCGAAGGGTTTCATTCATTGTCGCCTACAGCTAGAGTTGTTGACAGCGGATGTCATCACATGGATTCCCTACTCTGGGGAGTATTTGAGCATTAGATTTGAGGATGGGTATCTGACTGGTGTCGAGTACGTAATTTCTTCCCGTAGGATTCCTCTCTTCATATTTGGAGGATGGGAGCTCTACTTAGGAGAGCGTGCTATCATGAACACCACATGAGAGATTCGTATACCGATCTTACCTCCTACCAGGCGTTACTGGCCTGTTTTGCAGTCACCCGTTATTAATATCCCATTATTGGGTGTTGACGGTTTTGAACTGTCAGAGGGTCCCTGCACTCAAGAGTTGTTCCAGCAGTGGTGTTTCCCTTGTACCATTGGAGCCCAGACCCACAACACTCAGTTCATAGGGGATTTGGTTCCAGGATCCGTGATGATGACGGATTGGCTAGCTTGTGTCTAAGATCTGACTCATTTGACACATATTGATAGTTTGACCCGGCAGTTGGACTGGGCACATTTCTTTATCTGGCACTTGGGCAGAGATCCTTCAGAGGCAGATACTTTTGATCCTTCCAGCTCTGGCGCAGGCCCATGAGGCGACCCATATGGTTTTTTCGGTGCAGATCCTTCCTTGTATAGGCCTGACATCCCTATGGATAGAGATCCAGTGACTAAGGAGGAGTTAAATCAGGTGGACAGGATTGATGATGTAGACATTAAAACCATTATCTTTTTTTAATGTATAATCTCGTTATTTCTTTTGATAGGCCTCTGTTAGACATTGGGTATCTTTGCCCCATTCTCGATATCTCTTTTGGTAGGCCGCTGTTAGTTGTTAGGTGTCAGTGCCCTATTTCCCTGTATTTTAGTTGTACATAGATGTATTAGATGATGATATACTTAAGAATGTATGTACAATTTTCCATTCACTATATCATATTGCCATCTATTGTATCATGCATGTTGTTATGCTATGCATATGTATGTATGTCCAGAGATATTCAGTATTGACCCCTGGATGGTCTTATGACACAGCCCGTACAGATGTCTTCCTCAACAGTTAGCCGTATTGATCATACCCCGCCATTATTGGTGGTATCTGGTATGCCATCGTGGTATGATAGTATGTCACCATCAGACAGGGTGACTGTAGATCAACTATTGCAGCATACTATGACCTTGTTGATGTTTCAGGTTCCCAAAGGATTTGTAGAGGGTATGCTAGAGCACTGGATATCAGAGGCAGGTTTTTCGATTTGGGACCCAGGAGTTGACTCCTACTATGGAGGAGTATGCACGTTTAACGATGTTGCCACTGGACAGACCTTGCGTGCATATGGCGATTAGAGACATGAGTTGGCAGTTAATGACCCTCACTAGATTGAGGCGTAGGGTGGTGTAGGATGAGCTCACATTCGACCACGTTATATACTAGCATTTTCTATTTGACAAATTTGGCTCTGAGGATAGTTATACACGACATTCTGGGGATTTCACCACATCGGAGGATCATTGGCGTTTAGCCAGAGTGGATGTACTGCTATTATGCGTATTGTCGTATGTCTACATGCCATGGTACAAGGATGAGTTGGATATAGGAGTTATCATGGCAGTTAGAGCTCTCAGGGAGGGTCACACCATCATACCGATGATTATAGAAGACACTCTGAGGTCAGCTACATACTGCTGTATTTATCCGACGGGAGTGTTTATAGGCAGCTTGGTTATGCTGTACGTGTGGTTTATGTCACACTTGAGACCGATTAGCACTTTTAGACGGCATGGTTATTATTTCACCCATGATATAACCATGTCATACTCCTTTCAACCTGCAGAGTGTATAGATGTTGCATCTTGGTCAGCTTTCCTGGCAGGGATCGGAGATCCATTTGATATATTGTCGTGTACAGGGCTTAGCTCACCCTACAGCTTCATCACTCATGCTCCGGGCATGTATTATCTCCCTCTGGTTGATTTGAGAAGAATGATTACTTACCACCTACTGGCCGTGATGTGTCAGTTTGACCAGTTCTAGGATTTTCATCCTTTTGAGGGGGCATTGAGTCAGCACTTCGCTTCTCGCCACTTGTCAGAAGAGGATAGATCTAGGTCATATGCCTGTTAGGATCACCATGAGCTAGCTGAGTTTTCTGTCAGCCATCCGGGTTGTTCTGCAGAGTATTCCGTATGGATGGAGACAAAGACTACATCAGATGCGCTAGTATCCATAGTGCAGGGGACTGATTCTGATGATGAAGAACCTATGGAGGAGATTGATATTCCCATCGAGGAGGATTTGACTACTGGGTTGCCAGCAGTTGTGATGGATTCTCCCACTACGAGTGCTACTGTGATTTAGCATTCAGCACAGTATCTGGAGCAGAGTCTACATCTGATGACCTTTGAGAGAGATCAAGCTAGGGCCTTGATGTTGACATCTCTTGATGGGAGAGACGCAACTCCATTAGAGAGAAACTAGGCCAGATCAACCAGAGATGCATTGATTATAGAGCGGGATGCCGCCCTATCTGCTCGGGATGTGGCCATCACAGATAGTACTTCAGTGAGATCCCTTGCAACTGTCATCCTTGCCGATATGAGTGCATACATTGATGAGCATCATTCCACCATGCAGTTACCCTCGAATATGCTAGCTCGTGTAGATACCATTGGGCAGGAGCTTTCAGTGTTACCTCCTTCTTCGGAGACGGATGTTATATTAGATTTGATAGTCCGCATACATATAGATCCGTAGATAGACTTATATTTTCCTGCACAGACTATGTAAGACCCCAACTTTTATGATTAAAGAATAATTTTCTCGAAATATATTTTTGAATATTATTGTGTGGATTTGATATAATGTTATAGTTGTGGGTAATATTTACAAATTTTGCAAAGTAAGCAAGTGGTTATATAATATTCGATTGGTCGGGGAATATTCGTTTTAACAGGGAATATTCGTACGATGACACAATCATTGGTGGACCCCACAACGGAAGTATTGTCGTAGTTAGAAAATAACATAATTATCTTTTTTATAAAAATAACGGCGAAAGTTTTACCGTTAAAACTGTTGAACTACCCGATAGTAAAAGTACAGTAATACGCGTGGTTGTATAGTAGCACACGGTATTGGTTATTGATGCTTACGTGAGAAGTCACTCAATTATTGCTACAGTAATTGCTGCATCATATCTCTCATATTATTGATTCAATTATTGTCACAGTATTATCTGCATTTTATGTTATTAAATCAATAATTGAGACGACAAAGTTATTCATATTATTAAATTTCAATATTTACAATGTCTAGAAGTTCTGTCAAGGAGAGGTTTGGTCATCTAATTGCGCGCCAATAAGGAGAAATCCTTATCTGAAAAGCCCCTCTTTCACAGGAGCGACACGGTTGTTAAATATTGTGAGTTATAATATTAATGATGAATAAGTTCGTGTTGATTAAAGATGAAATTAATAGTTCCATTGTGTTGAAATTATTAGTGTTAGTGGAAATCGGTATTTATTTCGGTATTAATGGATGTCTGGAAGTTATACTGACCAGTTGGGTAATTAATCGGATAAATGAGCAATTAATTGCTATTAATTCACATGATTATACCTATTTGTTCACATGTGTGTACTATTGATTCACATTCTTGTTACTATTAGGGGAGTTAGTGCAAGATTGATAATACTTGCATGATTAAGTTAAAAATGGAGGTATAAATGAAGGTAATATACTGTAATTCGTATTTTCACATGTCTAGAACTATTTAGTCACATGATTTACTATTAATTCACATTATTTACTATTAGGGGAGGTGGTGCAAGTTTGATAATACTTGCAGGACTAAATTAAAAATAAAGGAAAAGAGGAAGGTATTATACTGTAATATTCTGAGCCCCAAAATGTGCAATTATCAAAACTATATTTTCCTATAAATAGAAGCTCATTTCTTCATTATTCTTCACCAATTCACTCAAGCTATGGAGCATTTATTATAGAGAGAAAGAAGAAAAGAAGTCTGCTACCTTACTACTCCAGTATCCAGTTTCTTTCTAAGGTAAGGGGTATTATTTCTTTCGTGTTCTTGAAGAGAGCTATTGTTATTCCATCCCTTATTATTCTGTTGGAATAACCTGAATACGTGGACTACCGTATACATGGTGAAATTCTTCTGTTATTCCATTCTTTATTTTTATGTTGGAATAACCTGTCTATGTGAAGTGCCGCATACATTGTGAAATTATTCTATTATTCCATTCTTTATTGTTCTATTGGAACATCATGTCTGTGTGTATTACGCCTGACCTGGTTCCATTATTTATTATTCTATTGGAATAACCTGTCTGTGCGGTCTATAGCATGCATGGTGAATTCTTCTATTATTCCATTCTTTATTATTACATTGAATATCTTTTCGTATGCGTTACGCATGACCTAGTTCCATTATTTATTATTACATTTGAATATCACATGCACGTGCATTCACGCATGACTGGTTCCATTATTTATTATTACATTGAATAACCTTTATGCGATCTATCGTATGCACGGTGAATTTTTTTGTTATTACATTCTTTATTATACTCATTGGTTAAAGTTTTGGCTTTTATACTCCGTGAAATTAGTGGAATATCCTTGATATTTGCGCTTCATCCAATATCTTTTCATGGAAATATTCTTCTGAGCATTCTTGAATTTTACTCTATAAAGAAGTATCATGTTGACAATTTGGACATTGTTGATTTCTGAATAAGTTAGATTATAAATCTTTTATTCTTGAACTTGTTTTATTGAATTCCTATAACATTGTCCAAATCCTCATGTTTATATTCTGTTAAAAGTCATCTGTGGCCTGTAGTGCATAGATGGACTTGGTATGATTATGACCAGGGATCATTTGGTATAATCATGACCGTAATGTTACAAATGATGTGGTAAAAGTCCTCATTGGCCCGTAGTGCATTGATGGACAGTTGTTGGCATGATCATGATCATTAATGAATACACGAATATCCTTGGCCCGTAGTGCATGGAGAATTTGTGGTCGTGATACTAAAGATTATCCTTGGCCGTAGTGTAGGGGTGATTCAATGATGTGGATTAGTTATTAAGCTGAGTCTCAACGATAAAAGTGATGAAAAACCTTTTAAATCATAGAAAATAGTAGATTTTATTCTCTACTTGACTCTTCTAATGGATTGCTTATTCCGCTGCAGTTAAACTTGTTGTTTATTATATTCTATCAGTTTAACATTGTTGAGGGCTAATGATAATTTATTCTGCATTATCTTGGTCATAATATTTCTTACTGGGCTAGTTGAGCTCACGCTATTGCTTTCATTGTTCTCTTTAGGAAATGAGAATGTAGCCAGGACTAGTCGGGGAACGGAGTGACGGTCCAGATGATAGTATTAGTAGTCCTCACTATTCTATAAAATAGTATGATAATAAATGTAATGAAGACTCCTTTGAGTGTGGATATTGTCTAGATGACAATATTTGTATTAAAACTCACAACATATGTTTTGTTGTATTTTACACGACTGTTGTATAATTAAGTTTTTAATTGTATTTTGTACCATGTATTTGGTGACTCAAGATGGGTGATGTATACCTATTTTGGGGGCGTCACAGACTAGCTTAGCCATTTTGTCATGTACAACATATATTATATATATCAAACAGTATTATATATGATAGGGAAATATATTTTGATTCACTTCCCTTTCAGTTGTGCCTTAATACTTGCTTGATATTTGCCTGTTTCTTCGGGGATTGTGATCTTGATGCATTCTCAAATCATCCTTGATATGTTGACATTAAGACGTCGCAGGATCTTTTAGAATGGATCATTGATCTGTGTGTATCCCTACCATCTTTGGTGTCTTGGGACTGGTTTCTGTATGGAAGTGTAGAGAGGAGTGTTGGTTTTCCTCTCTGAGATTGATCACACCATAGATGGTCGCCAGTACTCCTATTTAAGAGAAGCCTAGTTAATTCCATCTCTTATGGATTGGTGTTGCTCTTTGAGGCACAACCACAACTTAGATGGTCGTCGAATCTCCTATTTGTGAGGAGAGGTTAGGTAGTTCCATCCTTTTAGTCTGAAGCCGATGAAATGTGGTGGATTGAAGTTTGATCCCGATGCAAGTGTGACAAGTATTTTTGTTACGGTAGGGGTTAGAATAGAACCATAAATGGGCGCCACGTACTCTCTATTGAAGAGGAGATCAGGTCTACGTAGTTCGAACCTGGTGTAAGAGGTTCAATACTGAATGTGCAGGGTGTAAATGGGTGTAGAAGATTTATTGATGAAGAAGGGCATAGAAGTGTTTTTGTTTATGTAGAGAAGGGTAGAAATGTTTTTGTTGTTTTTTTTATTGAGACCGTGCCATATAGCATATGGTTGCCTACTTACTCCCGGGTATCAGGGAGATCAGGTCGATGTAGTTCGCCCCTCAAGATGAATTGCAGCCAAAGAGAAGTCTGAATCCCATGTGCAGGCTATACTGAGGGGAAAAGAAAGTATGATCCCATGCTTGGGACAAACTGCAGGTATAAAAAAGTTTGATCCCGTCTTCAGGACAAACTGCAAGGGTAGAAACGTTTAATCCCGTCTTCAAGATAAATTATAGGTGTGAGAGGTTCAATCCCTGGGGGGATAACCAAAATTGTATGAAAAGTTTGAAATGAGGTGAAACCAGGCTGCTGGTTTAAAGTGTATATTTCCCTGAGGGGCAGAAGAGTATGTAAAAAGGGTTAGAAAACCGGAATGACTGATGATCTGATGATCCAAAGCCAGGATGTTTGATTGATGGTAACCTCAGATATTGTACCGTTTCACGGTGTCTGAGTTGATAAGCTGTGAAAATTCATCGCCGTCCATTTCCTGTAAACTGAGAGCGCCTCCTATTAATACCTCTTTGCCAACAAACGGGCCTTCCCAGTTAGGAGCGAATTTTCCCTTAGATTGATCTTGGTTGTCAATGATCTTCTTCAAAACCAAGTCATGTTGCTAAAACTGCCATAGCCGAAATTTCCTGTTGTAGGATCTTGCGATCCTTTGCTGATATAACTGACCATGGAAAATAGCCGCGGTTCGCCTTTCGTCTATTAGAGACAATTGGTGATACCTGTCTTGTACCAATTGGTCTTCATCTAGCTGAGCGTCTATAAATACTCTGAGGGATTCCATTTCCACCTTTATGGGGAGCACTGCTTCCATCCTATAGGCTAATGAGTAGGGGGTTGCCATGGTAGAAGTACCCATTGAAGTTCTGTAGGCTAATAAAGTCGAAGGCAAGAGGTCGGACCATCCTTTGTTATTGGTTGACATTTTTTGCATGATCTTCTTGATGTTTTTATTAACTGCTTCAACAACACCATTCATCTTTGGACGGTAGATGACAGAGTTAAGGTGTTTGACGTGAAATTTACTGCATAACTCCTCTATCATTTTGTTGTTGAGGTTCTTAGCATTATTGACATAATTACCTCTGGTTGTCCATATCGACAAATGATATTGTTTCTGATGAAAGCAATGATGACTTCTTTCGTAACCCTAGGGAAGGAGTCTGCTTCTACCCACTTTGTGAAGTAGTCGATCATGGTGAAGATAAACCGATGTCCATTACTGGCTTTAGGCTCGATGGGCCCGATCACGTCCTTTCCCCACATTGAGAAGGGGCAAGGTGAACTCATGTTGTGGAGTTCCCTTGGAGGGGCGTGGATAACATTTCCATGAATTTGGCATTGATAGCACCTCTTGACGTGATCAGTACAGTTAGCTTTGAGCGTAAGCTAATAATGCCTTGTTTTGAGGATTTTCTTAACAAGTAGGGGGTCACTCATGTGTGGGCCACATACTCCACCATGGATCTCATTCATGAGCCTCTGAGCTAGGTCATTGTCCAGACATCTGAGGAGACCCAATCCTGCATCTTTTTTGTAGTGTGCATCTCCGCTCAGGTAGAATCTCATAGCCATTCGATGGATTCACCTCTTTTCAGTTAGGCTCGTCTCAATGGGTGTAGATCCATCTCCCAGATACTCCTTGATATATTGATACCAACGGTTGTGGATGGGAGGTAGCTCATCCGATACTTCTCCAACATAGTTCCCATAGGCTGGGGCCTTTTTACAGGGAAAATGTGATGCTTGGCATGTTTTTCTTGTCAGGTATGTGAATTAAGGAGGCCAATGTTGCTAGTGCATCCGCAAAATCATTCCTATTATGAGGAATGTGTGAAAAGGAGATTTCTTCGAACTCCAAAGCCATCTGTAAAACTTGCCGATGGTAAGGCAATAAATGTAGTTCTTTGGTTTGATAAATTCCCATGGATTATTTGATTACCAACTCGGAATCCCCAAAGATAGTTAACCACCCGATGCCCATTGAACGGGCATGTTTTAGCCCCATGATACAACCTTCATACTCAGTTGTGTTGTTGGTGCTGACAAACTACAATTTGATGGCGACGGGATACTGCTCCCCCATACCTGTAAGACCCCGAATATTATGAAATAAAAGTCTATTTTAATTTATGATTGTTGCAAAATGTTAAATTGATAACTAGTCAAATGAACAATTAATCATATAAATGAGTAATTAAAAGATGAGATATTAAAATTGTGGGCCATGGAGGAGGTGGCTAACATGTGGGATGGTTTTAATTGACCATAACTATCACCAATTAGAAAGAATGGAACTTCTGCACATCATTTTTGGATTTGTGGAAATTAAGGGAGGAAAGAGAGAGAAGGAAGAAGGATACTCTTACTCATTTTCCACCCACGAAAGTTTCAGACAAAATTATAGAGAGAGAGAGGGAAGAGAAAGAAAAAGAGAGAGAGAGAAGAAGAAGATTTAGATGAAGAAGATGAACCAAGATGAGGAAAACTTAAATAAGCATGAAGGATGAAGCAAACTATGAAGTAATGAAGGAAGAATAAGAACTCAAAAGGTAAAATCAAAACTTTTGTCTTTTTAATTTTCCTTAGAGTTTGATTTGTTGAAGGTTGGTTTATAGGGGATCATAATGGATCCAAAGTAATAAGGAAGTATATAATAAAGATTTATGTTTAATCTAGGTCATAATAAAATTTAAGATCAAAAGATTAGGCATATGTTTGTGGATGAACAAAAGTTATGTGGAGGACTTAAATCAAACTTGTAAAAGTGTTGATGGTTGATCTATGTCTAAAATCTGAGGAGGAGGATCTATAGATTAAGTAGTTACAGAAATATTCTAATTTGAAAGAACTAAAAATGATTTAAATTGAAGTTGTGATGAAAGTTATCGTAAAACATGTTAAACGATGAAAAACTTAGTCTTGGGAGACTTTGGAGCCAAATTTCAGAATAATTAATCAATCTGAAAAATTATGAAATAATGGGGGTTTTGTAGAGCATGTTACAAGCTTTCCATAGCCTCGAAAACGGACTAATTCCGACTTAAAATGAAGAAGTTATGAAGATTTTAAGTATGTGTGTCAAATGTTGCAAACTCTGGAAAATTGGAGTTAAGTGCCAATGGTTGAACACCTAGGCGCTAGGCTCAATGCTTAAACTCTGTTCTTAGGCACCTAGGCTCTTACCCAAGGCCAAATTTGGGCGCGTAAGCGCTGGTCAAGTGTTAAGCCAAAATCTGTTCGGACATCCTTTAGTAAATTAGGCATCACTTTTTCATACGAACTCCGATTGAGGTGATTCAGGATGATTCGGAAAGCTAACGAGTAGACCTAAAATTTCATTCTTTATGTTTTGAGATTTGAGGTCGGTATCAAGGCCTAAAATGGCTATTTTAGGGACTGATGTGCATTCAGAGGCAATCGGAGGACGTCGGGCATGCACATATGCAACGTGTAATGTTTTTGACGATAAAGGATTTTGTTCTAAGTTGTAAGACATGAACATTATTAAATATAATGATATTATGCAATAAATAAAGACAACTTAAATGAATAATGAATTATTAGTTGGTGTATATGTTATTTGAGATAATTATGATTTGATGTTGATCCTTACTTTTAATAGAATTTAAATTGTTTATAAGTAAGGTATTGATTTGATTCTTATGTAATAAGTCACTCGGTATTTATTTCAATAATTATCGCAGTAGTTATTACATAGTGACTCATATTATTTTATATGATATAATTAAACAAGTTGGCAGTATTAAGAGTCTATGTTAATAATTGTGAATAATGGTTCAAAGATTGAAAAGGGTGTTGATTAAAGATAAGTATCATATACAGATGTTTGTTCAATTATTTTCTTTTTACAAAAGTAAGTTTGACAGGACTTGCCGAAACTCTACTTTTTTCGAAAGTAGTATGGACCACAACTCTATTATTGAACAAATTTTGTTAAAACGTGTACAAGTTGATTTAATTTTCTCCGCGGGACCATAAATTCCACTACCATTATTATATAACTCATTTGGTTATTTTTTCAAAGCGGTGTGCTAGTTGTTTACTAAATTTTTAGTATAAATAGGTTGCTCGGTTGAGTAACTAAACACACACGATCACTACACTAAAAATATAGAATTCTTTTACTTCAATATTGTGAGTATAATAGTGTGAGTATTTCTATTGAGTGTAATATTACTCCAAGTGTAGATATGGAATGCAAGCATTGTTTAAGATGATCAATTTCACAGAAAGCAGAATCAAGTCACATGTTAAGGTAAGGGATATCATTATTGTGGTAAGGGGTAACATTTTTATGGCAAAGTGTTATTATTTTCTTTCATACTCCATTTTATGGTAAGATGTTATTATTCGTTTCTTCAATTTATCATTAAATGATGAAAGGTCCTAAAAGGATTAGAATATCCTTAATAGTTTGTGCTTCATCTATTATTATGTTATCAATTTGGACTCTGGATAATTAAATTGAAAATCACTAAGATCTATGTTATCTTATTATTATAATGATTTATGTTTATTCATTATATATATCATTGTCATCATTCTCAAGCTTATATTGTGTTGAAAGTCATATATGGCCAGTAGTGCATAGATGGACTTGGTATGATTATGACCGAAGATTATTCGGTATGATCATAACCATAATGTTACAAACGATGTGGTAAAAGTCATCTTTGTCCCGTATTGCATAGATGGACTTGGTATGATTATGACCGGGGATTATTTAGTATAATCATGACCGTAATTAAAAACACAAATATCCTTGGCCCGTAGTGCATGGATAATTCATGGTCGTGATACTATTAAGCTATCTCAGCATTTTTGGTTTTACAGTTGTATATCTTTGGCCTGTAGTGCAAAGATGGACTGTTGGTTATTGGTTTTACAGTTGTATATCTTTGGCCTGTAGTGCAAAGATGGATTGTTTGTTATTGGTTTTTACAGTTGTATATCTTTGGGCTATAGTACAAAGATGGACTGTTGGTTATTGGTTTTACAGTTGTATATCTTTGGCGTGTAGTGCAAAGTTGGATTGTTGATTTACTTGATTATAAATATGAATTGTGATTTAATTATAATCTGTTGTGGTTCAGGTGAAGAAAGGTGATGAGAGTTCTCTTTGTCTTAGGTATAACCAAGAACTGTTGATGAGTATTACAGGAATGAAATATTAACGATGGACTTTTAATCTAGAGGAGATAGTAGACATTATGTTCTACTTAACTCTTCTAATGGATTGTTGATTCCGCTGCTATAATGGTTGAAAACTTTTATCTTCTACCATATGTTCTAAATATCTGAATTATTATTGATGAAGGCTATTGATAATTTAATTATCTTAAGTCATGATATTCTTTACTGGGCTATTTGTTCTCACCCTTTTACTTCACCACCCCTTTCAGGTAATAAAATGGTAGCTGGGACTAGCAGGGAGAACATAAGTATAAGTGGTGTTTCAAATTAGTCACAAGCCTAATTCAAATTATGAAACGGTGTGGCATAATAATTGTACTGAGAACTTAAAATGTGTGTGACATGTTCTATACATCATTTAATATTTAATTCTGATGAACAACAATAGGGTGAGGCAAATCAAAATTTAGAAGCGTCAAAGGTGCAGTCCATTATAATGAGGAGAACATAAATCTTCTCGTGTCCCTTCGGGGAATTGATATATTTGTTGTTGTACTTTATATGGCATTGTAATAATTTAAATATGAATATTGTCGTATTATATATGTAACAATATTTGTATTGAACTCACAGTATATGAGTCATCATATTTTGCATTACAATTGTATAAATGGAGTTGTCAGTAGTGTATGTTTCTGACGACCCAAGATGGTAGGCGTATACCTACTTTGGGGGCATCACAATACCGGATACTAGAACTGCTCCAGCTCTAGAGCCTTCTATGTAAACAGCTCCATCAAAATACATTTTCCACGTACGACATTCATCGTAGTGATGGTGTTACTGAATTGTCATGACCCCTTCATCGGGGAAATATGTTTCCAAGGGTTTGTAATCCCCTGTGGGTGCGGCGACCAGATAATCCGCAATTCCTTGACCTTTGATAGACTTTTGCATCACGTAAACGATGTAAAATTGTTGTAGGATCAACTACCATCTAGACAGCCGACAATTCAGTATGTGCTTACTGAACACGTACTTGAGAGGATCCACGCGGGATATCAGATGGGTTGTGTAACCATGGAGGTAATGTTGTAACCTCATGGAAGCCCATGCCAAAGCACAACAAATCTTCTCAATCAGAGTGTACTTGTGTTCACTGCTGCTGAATCTTTTGCTGAGGTAATAGATAGTTCGTTCTTGGCCTCTATTGTCTTTTTGTCCCAGCATGCAGCCCATAGCATTGTCATTAATGGACAGGTACATGAACAGGGGAACATCATCCCTGGAAGGTACCAAAATAGGAGCGTTAACCAGCTGCTCTTTGATTGTAAGGAAGGCTTTCTGACACTCATCATTCCATTTCATGGAGGAGTTCTTCCTTAAAAATTTGAAGATGGGCTCACAGGTTGCTATGAGTTGAGAGATAAACCTGCTAATGAAATTGATTCTTCCCAAAAATCCCCATATTTCCTTATCTGTCTGAGGAATGGGTATTCCTTGATGGCCTGGATTTTGGTAGGATCCAGCTCAATCCCTTTGTGGCTGACTAGGAAACCTAGCAACTTGCCTGATTTAACGCCAAAGGCGCACTTGGCTAGATTGTTTAAGTGGTCTTCCTCCCTTCGGGACTTGACAATGATGTCATCCACGTAGATCTCTATCTCTTTGTTCATTAAATCGTGGAAAAAAGCCATCATAGCTCACTGATAGGTTGATCCGGCATTAATGAGGCCAAATGACAACCGTCTATAGCAGAAGGTTCCCCAAGGCGTGATGAAAGCAGTTTTCTCATGGTCCTCCTCAGTGACCATAATCTGATGATACCCTGTGAAGCAATCCGCAAATGAGTACATGCCATATTTAGCAGTATTGTCAATAAGAATGTGGATAAAGGGCACGGAAAAGCTATCTTTAAGGCAATCTTTGTTCAAATCCCAGTAATCCACGCAAACTCGCACCTTTCCTCCTGGTTTAGATATGGGAACTATGTTGGATATCCATTCCGGATATGTAGACACCATGATAATGCCAGCTTGAAATTGTTTCACAATTTCTTCTTTCACCTTTAAACTCTACTCAGGTTTTAATCGCCTGAGCTTCTGTCTGACTGGCTTGAATCCCTCTTTAATAGGAAGGCAATGAAGGACAATGTCAGTGGACAAACCCACCATGTCTTCACGAGACCATGCAAACACATCCTGGAATTGAGTTAGTAGAGCAACAATGTCATTCCGTTGGTTTGGGGTGAGGTCTGAACTAATCTGGATTAACTTAAAGGCTTTCTAAGGTTCTAAGATTGAAAGAAATGGTTTGATCAAGATTAGGTTTAGGTTTGTCTTCAACCCATTCTTTGATCTCTTGAGGTATCTCAATGTCCTCTTGGATTTCCATCAAGTCTAAGTCCAACTTTTCATCAAAGTTACAGTCCTTGTGGAGAAAAGGCACCTCATCAGCAAGTACATGCACATCTAAATTCATAGTCCTGAAACAAAATATGCTTTCACTTAATATATGAAATTGTTTAATCATACAAAAGTGTTAGCATGTACTGATAAAATAACTATTAATATTATACAGAAGAGTAAGCAATTAAAGTTATCTACAGGGCAGAGGGATTTCTGCCCGTTTTACCCTCGTCGACCAATGCATGGAGTGTTGTTCCAATTGTCGAGGGTAAAGTCCTGATGGACTGCAGTGATGGAGAGGCTGTCATCGTCCTCCTTTTCTCGAATGATGACCATAACATCTGGGCAATCATCGTCTGGGTGTATTTGTTTGTATGCTCATCATCACATTCACTACATTGCGATCGGCATCATTAAAAATACATTGTCATGTTTCAAGTGTCTACTAATCTTTATCATGTCCATTCCATTGCATTGCATGAACATGATAAAGAGGGGCATCTGTAGATACTCACAAGTTTCTTTTCCTGTTACTAACTATGCAGGAGGGCAAAAGTGTCTTTTTCATACTCCAGAGGTAATCCTGGATGACCACAACATCAATTCCAACCTCAGAGATAACCCTGAGTACATTCAGAGTCAACAACATGAAAATCTCAGAGATAACCCATGGGAAAAACCCGCTACAACTATGCAAAAATCGGAGATAACCCCGAGAGGGGCAAAATGGTTATTTTTCCAACTCAACTTCACTTCAAACCAAATACACTCATTTCAACACATATTGCTTCAAAAGAAGTCTCACAAGAACCATATCTCAACTTTTGAATGCAAACAATGCAAAATAGCTCAACGGACTGCCTAACGGAGACCCAAAAATGCTATTTCGATCAAGGACCCATCTTCCTGGAATCAAAAAAGGAAAATCCCATGTCATTGCGTAACTCTCAACACAAGCGGACTGATGAAGGTCATATATACCTCGTTCGAATACGCGGAACCTCGGGAAACTCAGGTAGCCGCAGGTACGCCTGCGGCCATCAGTTATATATATATGGGGCTTGGGCTAGCCATTTTGTGGGAGAGGGAGGCGAGGAAGCCCTGTCCAATTTGCTTTGTACACACCCATATTGAGTATTCCCTCATTTTAAACATCTGTTAGCTCACATATAGTTATATTTTTATCCGATGGGAGCTGAGTGTTTATCCATATAGAGTCATAGAAGCCTACATTGGCAACCCACTGTAAGCCTGCTCACATTTTATAAAGCCTTCCTTTTCATCTTTGCACACTTTGTTATACACATTGAGAGTCGTGTTGTGTGCGTATGCCCAGACTTCGGTCCGTGGTTTTCATTTTTGTCTGTATATATATACATATATATATGTATATATTTTATATATGGAATAACATTATCGAGTTATGCCTCGATTGAGCCTAGACTTATGTCTGGAGCGTTTATTTGCTTATATATATATATATATATATATATATATTTACCGCTTTTATATATTTACTTTTCCGATCCCCCATGGAGTTACTTCGTGGTGGTTGATCAAGTCTGTATATATATTTACAGCTATTATATATATAACTGCTTACTGCTTTCCATACAAATTGCAGTATCATGTGATCCTAGGAATCATGTGATCACAGATTCAGTTTACTGAATCTAGATTCGGTTCCCATGGTGGACCTTTTTCAGCTGCGTGCAACTTGTACATTATTTTACAGTGTCTAAATTTCCTTGGATGGCTATCATGCCCATGAGGAGTTCGGCATTGCTGTATATTATTTTCTTGAAAATGCTTTGCATCTTGAAAATAAAAGCAAACAAGCCGAACATATAATAATAAAATGAAAGTATTAAAGCCCTCAATTACTATTGAGCACATGGTTTGAAAAACCTCTTTTTATAAAACTTCATTGCTATATCCTGTTTAAAACTGAATTTTTCATAAATTCAAACCCTATGTATATAGGTGCGAATGAGGTGTAGCTATACTTCCAAATAATTGTACATTGATCCACACACACATATTCATATAACAGTTTCTTTGAAAAGTGGCGGTCACCGTGGCAACACGGATGTCGGGGGGTGCCTAACACCTTCCCTCCACATAATCAAGCCCCCGAACCCAAATGAATCTCGGTTTCACAGACCCGTTTAGCAGTGCCACATCACTGGGTCAATGTGCAAACCTTTTTTGGTTGCATTGGTGCCACCAGTTAAATACACCAACTGGCGACTCTTAAAGTCAAATCGTCGACATTATACATGTCGGACCTTTTTCACTTGTTTTTTCAAACAAATCTCATATTAACATGAGAATACCAAAGAACAAGTAACGAAAAGGGACACTAAAAAAAATCTCGACATCGACAGGTGGCAACTCTACTGGGGACTCCAGTAAGAGGGCTTAAGCCGCTATTACAAGCTTTTCAAAACTGTTATATGCTTGTGTGTGAATGTTGCATTTGCATTTATGATGAATGTGTATGAATGCATTTTACTTATTGCACTATACTATATCTATCTGTGATATTAGTGCTTCGCACATGTCATCATTTTCATAAACGGTGAGACACGTTGTATGTGAATGTATGTTGTGTTGTTCCTCCACCAGGAGGCTATCTTGTCGGTGTTTGATTACTAGACTCATAGGAAGAATAATTCCAACGGGGCTCAGGAAAGGCACCACCCAGACGCTCTAGTTGAAAGACCGGATTAACTTCCTATCAAGTAGATTGCGATGATCTGGGAACCTTCATGCCAAAAAGTCGCGAGAGAAAACCTAGGATAGGCTAGCCTCTGATAAATCAAACGTGAAGGGAAGTCTCTTCATACTTTCCCATTTAAATTACTTGTAATTTCAATTACTTGTCAATCTCAATGTAATTGAAAATATGAAGGAATATGTGTACATGCATATTAAAACCTGACATGCTATCATGTATTACAAATAGCTAACATCTGTTTTGCAGGATAAAATTCCTAAAACGGATACATCACATATCATGTAACACTTATACATTCCCTAAGACTAAACTATGTAAGTTTTTTTGTAGGGAAGTAATTGATCCCGTTTCCCGTTCAAAGTCCAAAATGGCATTAAGCCCATAGTCAAATATGGATAAAAGTGCCCAACCTGATCCAACTTATGTCTCTCGCGAAGAGTTCGAAAAATTAAGCTATCAAATGATAGAGTTGGTTGTTATGCTCAAAGAACTACACCAATCTATTCAGGGTCCACAAATACCCATCCATTATTGAGAATCCTCTCGCATGGAGGAATCCAGTGACAAACAATGCCTACTCAACCAGAGTCATCCACTCCAGGGGGCAGTCGGGGTATTGGTAAAAAAATGGAAACCCAGATACCTAAACCTCATTCCAATAAAGAAATCACAAATCTCAGGGATGATCGAGAAACTGGGGATATAAGAAAGAAAGTCCAACAAATGGAGGAGACCATCTGGTCAATCAAAGGGACTAGAAATTATGGGAGTGTCACCTATTCAGATCTTTGCATATTCCCAGGGGCTCGCTATCTTGCAAAATTCAAAGTCCCAGAGTTTGAAAAGTATAATGGGGAAGGCGATCCCTATACGCACCTGAAAGTGTACATTGGCGAACTAGGATCTTATGCTGATGATGAAAGCCTCAGAATGCAGCTTTTCCAAAAGAGTTACACTGGAGAGGCTAAAGCCTGGTATGCCAGGCTTGACAATGCCAAAATTCACAACTGGGAATAATTGGCCCATGCCTTTCTAAATTAGTACAATTTTTCTCACAAATGGCACCGGATCGATACCAAGTGACTAAAGTCAAAAAGCAGAGTACTGAATCTTTCCGAGAATATGCCCAAAGGTGGAGACATCTAGCAGCACAAGTCATTCCATCAATGACAGAAGCTGAGATGGTAATGACGTTTATTGATATCCAAGAGGCTCCGTACTACGAGAGGATCCTAGCAGGCATAGGAAAGCCAATTCTCGAAAATGATCAAACACGGCGAAATGGCAGAGATGGGCCTGAAGGCAGGCAAGAATAAAGACATCACTGCCTTGGAAGCAGTCGCCAAGCATATACAGACTGGCAAGTATGCGAGGGATCCCAAGGGTGTACTTGATAAAGGCAATGAAGATGTATCCCTTGTTGTACAGGGGCAAGTTAGGAGACCAACCTACAGTCCCCCCATTCGGAAAATACAAGACAATCTGCCATCTCAACAACAGGCTGCGTTCAACCAATACCCAGATAGGAAAAGAAAATTTGAAAGAACGGAAAATCGGGTGTTCATTCCACTAAGCGATTCCTTGGAACGTGTATTGGCGATATTAATGGATCACAAGAAAATTACCGAACTGGCTCCACCTCTAGAAACAAGGAGCAAAAGATATAATCTAAGCCAAAGATGTGCTTACCACTCAGGGTCTCCAGGACACGATACGAAAGATTGTTGGTCCTTAAAGCATAAAATTCAAAATCTGATCAAAAGTTGCAGTATTGTGGTCCAACAACCTGATCAACAAAATGTCAACACCAACCTTCCGTTACAGCCTGATACGGAAGAAGTAAACATGATCAGGTCAGGAAGCGCTGAAATATATCCAATTCGTTAGTGCATACGAAGGATAGAGGACTAACCCCAAAGCCACAAAACAAATGTCCTAAAGTGGGAAAACTCGGAGGAAGGTATCATGGTAATGCAAAAATTAGAGACGATCCAGAATCAAGTAAATCTGCTAGTTAAGCTGATAGTGAGCTAACATCAGGATACGAGGCATTTCTTCGCTCAACTATCAGAAGGTCAAGAAAAGGCGGATGATAAAATTGCTAGTAGACTTCGCCAACAGAAAAATTGGTCGGGGGAATGCGAATTCTAAAAGAAGAAAGATCAAACAACCTCCACAAGAGCCCAAAAATTCACCCCTCTAAGCAAATCCAATGAAGAAATGCTATACTCTCTGATAAGCGAAGGAAGGATTACTGAGTTGCTGCCTCCTAAAAATCCCAAGATAAAGAGTTATGATTCCACCAAGATATGTCTCTACCATTCTAACTCACTTGGACATACGACTGAGGAATGCTGGTCTTTGCGACATAAAATCCAGGATCTAATTGAAAGTGCAGAGCTGGAGATAGAATTTCCCATGACCAAAAAAAGCGAGAAGGCAATAAAAAGCTTAAGATGTCCACTCGAGACAAGTATTGCAAATGAGGTGAAGGTTATGAGCGATAATCCTAGCAGAACCCAAGATGAAATGATCCTAATACAGAAAATGACAGAGGAGACAAGGGAATCCCCAAAGGAGATTCCTCCGCCAACCTCCAACATCTTATGGTCCAAAGATGACAACCACAGTCAAGATCTAATAACCTTGGATGATGCGGAGGAAATACTGATCCTTTCCAAGGAAGAAAAAGTAAAAAAGGAAAGTTCCTTGCAAGAAATGAGACAACAGTTCGAGGGAGATTTCATGATCGAATCCTCTTAAGCCCAGGAAAAGTATGAAGGAACAGATGAAGGAAAAGGTAGCGAGGTTGTCGGGGAAACCAACCCATCAAAGAATCAAGATTTCATACCTCTTTGCGATGGGTCCAGCTTAAGCATCCCTGAGGAATGTACTGAACCAGGAAGCGATCAAGTTATGCCCATAAAGGAAGACATTTAAAACCAAGAAGTAACCTCTGTCGCGAGCCTTGAAGGCAACACAACCTCTGAGAACTGGACTATCAGGCCTCAACTAGCCAAAAAGATGTAGATCCATGGGATAAAGTTTCGAGTTCCAGAAGATGTTGGGACGATATCACTTCCTTTGCAGTATGCTTTTTATTTTCCATGCATGTATAGAAAAATGAAAAAAAACAACAAAAAAAAGAAAAAAAAAACAAGACAAAAACAAAAAAAAAGACAAAAAAAAACAAAAAAAAACCAAATAAAAAGGAAAAGAAAAAGAAAAAGAAAAAAATCAAAAAATCAAAAAATCAAAAATCAAGTCATTCAGGTTTCAGCTCATCAAGCCTGAACTACGAAAGACCTAATATCCCCTCTTCAATGGGAGTACGTAGGCAACCATTTATGGTTGGGTCAAACCAAACAAAAACCTAAAAACAAACACTCCCAAAACAAACACTTCCCAAATAAACACTCCCAAAACAAACACTTCTTAGACAAACATTTGTCAAAATGTTTATCTTATCAAATTGGAACTACGCAGACCTGATCTCCCTCACATACAGGAGTACGTAGGCAACCATCAGTGGTGCGGTCTGATCCTCAAAAGAAACATCCAAACCCAAAACATCAATCTCAAGTTAACGCCCAAAGACAGCCCTCCAAGTCAGCGACCCATGTGGAGAAAACCCAACAACACTTCAATGTCACTCCCTCAAATCTGGCACAAATCCTAGAAAGGAAGAAACAGCGATATGCTAAGACAACTAGAGGACCGTCAAAGATTCGACACCCTTAATCACGAGTCTTCATCAAATCAGAAGAAAATTAAGACCAATTGCAATAACAAGTCAGGAATAAAGATTGCGGGCATCAAAGCCCAACTCTACTATCTGTTCACCATCTAGTACAGAGGTAAAAGCCTCTTGCGATCTCAGCATATTATCAGCCCATCTGTCAAACCGACTATCCCAGACAACAAGCAAGGCTGGGGCAATTTTAATATCGACGACAACCCGATATTGCGACCCAAACAACAAGACTTGGGCAATCTCGAAACAGTGACAACTCAACACTGGGGCATTTATCAACCATCCTAAAGAGGAAAATGCCCCAGCAACACCATCAGCATGGTCCATCATCATCAAATCTTCCCTCACATCAGTTCACTAGCGATTTGGATATTACTCACTTGCGAATTCATCAACAAAGAGAGTTTTTTGTATGAATCCCCGACATCAGTATGCGAAAGGACTGGGGCATTTTTTCGATTACAGGAAAGCAAAGGATTTTAAGGCAGGATCCGTCCTCTCATCAAAAGAAGGAAAACTCCTGAAAGAAATCATGGCAACATTAGTTTGCACTTACAAACGAAGGGGAAAATTCTCAACAAAGTTCTTAACTGAAGAACAGAAGCACAATAACAAAGGGTCTGGCGAATGAAATCTACACCATCAAACATGTTAATTTGCGCCAAATCCTCATAAGTTGAGGCCTCTACACTAAAGTTCAAAAGTTCGGCATTGAAAGTACAAACTGTACCCTCAGGGATATCAGCGGCATTCAGATCATCAGTTCAGCCGGGTTACGAATTGAATGTTCAAGGAAATGGGGAACAAGCACTCAACAACGAAAGGAAACTACAAATCACCTCAAAAAGGGTGAGGCGCTACATCAATGTACATCTCTATCGGTAACATCGGTAGAAATGCATTGCGCCCGACGTAAACGCACAATGAAATTAAAATTTTAAAGCAATTTAGAAACCCTAAAATAGGATCCATGCGAAAATCAATTAATTCAGAGGTTTAGAGATTATACGGATATAAACAAAAAGCGAGAATCGAAACCGATTGCGCCTCGAATCTCCAACGCAATACAAACCGATTACGCCTCTAAGGTATCCACCACGAACGCCGCATACGAACAGTCGAACGATTCTCGCAATAAGAAGGACTTTGCGGTACTAGCCACCAAAAGGAATGGATTTTACAAAGCGTGTGTTCTCTAATGATGCATCTCTAAGAAGCGGCTAGGGTTTTTCAATTATGATATCTTACCCTAAGTAGCTGCTATATATCATATATATAGTAGTTAAAAGGAATTAATCAAATCAAAACCTAATTTTATAAAATCCGTATATATATATCTCTTAATTAAGTCTTACTTAATTAATACACATATATACAAATTATCCTTTTAATTTAAATTAAGTGATTTAAATACTATTAATCATATTAATATATTTAAATCCTTAAAATTTAAATTAATTCCCTTTAAATAACGTTTCTATGTGTGTGACCTATAGGTTATTATTACGTTGGCAATAATTTTAAAATCATATTATAAAATTATAAGCAAAGTGAGCGGCATCTAGTAATGCATCATCGCTACCCAAGTAATAATAAGATCGATGATTCGATGCAACCTTTCGTGACCAATGTTTCAATGTAATTTAATCCTTTTAACCTTAATATCCTAGATTAAACTCGAGTCATGGAATGTGTCATACTCTTCATAATTTAATCGAGTTTTCTTGATCAATGAGTAGACTATATGAAACAAATCACTATTTGAGCATGGCCATGCATTTCATAGTCCTACTCAATCAAGAGGCCTATGGATATCACCCATAATATATAGGATGGTTAAATTCCATCTAGATCACTCATATTTCTCACACGATTAATGATGAACCCAATAATCACCTTTATAGTCCACCCTATTAAAGGTGACATTTGATGATATCAAAGTACATAAATTCTCGTGTAGTAATATATAGCGATTTGTGTCGGAGGACCATTACATCATTGTCACTATGAGAATTGCTAATGACACTTCGCATAATGCTCCATATAGAATTCTCATGGTGGGTCCATCCAAAGACATCGTTTTCAACATGTACTATGCATTGACTTAATATCTCATATATTTATGACCAATGAGATTTGGTCATCGGTCGATCCACATACTAGTCTCAATGCATCATTGTTGTCCCATCAACAATGATACTCGACTAGGGACATTTAAGAACACTGATACTAATGGTAATATATAATCTCATGTTCAAGTCACATACTTGAAACTATATAATTTGTATCACTATTCTAAGGAATTTTATTATGTTAACAATTATATTACGCAGTAAATAAAACCATAATAAAATCATATATTTATTCAATCAAATATAATATCGAAACGTTAAGCAATTATATCAAATAATTAGCCTCTAGGGCATAAACTCTAACAGTCTCCCACTTGCACTAGAGCCAATCACTCATGTATCTAATACCCATAGAACTAGTGTGATCGTCGTGCTTCTGCTACGACAAAGCCTTTGTTAGTGGATCAACAAAATTATCATCTGTTGGCACTCTTCCTATATGTACATCTCCTCTATCAATGATTTCACGGATGAGATGGTACCACCTAAGTATATGCTTGGATCGTTGGTGAGATCTGGGTTCCTTAGCCTGTGCAATGGCTCCATTATTATCACGATATAGAAGCAACCGGATCAACAATGGTTGGAACAACACCAAGTTCGAGTGATGAACTTTTTAATCCATCTGACCTCCTTGCATTTGCACTAGAAGCGAGAATATACGGCCTTTGTTGTAGAATCGATCTCATCTCTTGCTTGAACTTTTCCATTCTTGACACCACCATTAAGGCAAAACACAAAACTGACCGAGACTTATAGTCATCATTGTCGATCCGAAACTAACATCTGTGTAACCCTTCTTCGCTAGTTCGTCTTCACCTCCATATACCAAGAATGAATCCTTAGTCCTTTTCGGTGCTTGAGGATATTCTTGGCTAACCGTCGATGACCTTCACAATTGGATTCGATTGTATATCTGCGTCGTCATGCTCAAAGCATACGAGACATCCCGGACGAGTACATATCATTCTTGTACATAATAGATCCAATTGCCGAAGCATAAGGGATCTTTCTCATACGCTCCTCATCATCTTGTGATTTAGGACATTGGGCCTTAGAGATCTTTACACCATGAGTCACGGGTAAGTTTCCTCTTTTCGCCTCTTGCATGCTGAACCGTTTCAACACTTTATCAATATATGTACTTTGACTTAGGCCGAGCATTTTTCTTAATCTATCTCTATAGATCTTGATACCTAAAATGTAGGCAGCATCGCCCAAATCTTTCATGGAGAAACATTTTCCTAACCATGTTTTTACAGCCTGTAAGGAAGGAATGTCATTCCCAATAATTAATATGTCATCAACATATAATACTAGGAATACAATGTGACTCCCACTAACCTTCTTATATACACAAGGTTCATCTTCATTTTTAATAAAGCCAAATTCTTTGACTGCTTCATCAAATCGAAGATTCCAACTCCGAGAGGCTTGCTTCAATCCATAAATGGATCTGCACTACATACCTTTCCAAAGATCCTTTGGAGTGACAAAACCCTCGGGTTGTGTCATATACACATCCTCAAGGAGATTTCCATTAAGGAAAGCGGTTTTGACATCCATCCGCCGATTTCGTAATCATAAAAAGCTCGCAATAGCAAGTAAGATCTCGATGGATTTAACCATTGCCACCGGAGAGAAGGTTTCATCATAGTCAACACCTTGAATTTGTTTGAAACCTTTTGCTACCAAATCGGCCTTTATAGGTTTGTACATTACAATCCATGTATGGTTTTCTTCTTGAAAACCCACTTGCACCGATTGGTTTTACCCTTCTGGTGGATCAACCAGAGTCCATACTTGGTTAGTATACATGGAGTCCATCTCGGATTTCATGGCTTCAAGCCATTTCTCAGAATCTGGTCCATTCATAGCTTCTTGGTAGGAAGCAGGCTCATCTTGATCTATGAGCATCACATCATTTATTTTTGAGTCACAAGATATCCATAATATCTCTCAGGCTCTTGGCGTGTCCTACCAGATCTATGAATGACTTGTGTAATTTGAGCAGGTTCACTTTCCACAATTTCTTGTGGTTCCTGCTCATGTTCCAACTCAGGTTCAATGATATTTTGTGGTTCTCGAATTTCTTCGAGTTCTACTTTCCTCCCACTGTTTCCTTTAGAGACAAATTCTCTTTCTAGAAAAATACCAGTTCGAGCAACAACCACTTTGTTCTCAGAAGGTTTGTAGAAATAATACCCTTTTGTTTCCTTTGGGTATCCCACAAAATTACATTTGTCAGATTTGGGTCAGAGCTTGTCGAATTGAGACGTTTCTGAACGCCTCGCAACCCCAAATCTTCATGAGCGATATACTAGGGCGCTTCCAGTCCACATTTCATATGGTGTCTTCGAACCGTCTTTGTAGGAACGGTTGTTAAGTGTGAATGCTGACTATCTCTAGGCATGACCCCGAAGCTTATTAGAAGATCTGCATGACTCATCATTGATCGTACCATGTCCAACAAGGTTCGATTCCTCCTCTCGAGATACACCATTCCATTGCGGTGTTCCGGTGGAGTGGTGTGATATAATACCACACTCCTTTAGAAGGTCATCAAAGTCTTGGCTTAAGTATTCACCTCCTCGATCGGATCGAAGGGCTTTTATGCTTTTGCCAAATTGGTTTTGAACTTCATTCTTGAATTCCTTGAACTTTTCAAAGGATTCGGATTTGTGTCTCATAAGATACACATATCCATATCTACTAAAGTCATCGATAAATGTAATGAAGTAATAAAACCTACCTCTTGCTAACGAACTCATGGGTCCACATACATCACTATGTATAAGTCCCAATACATCGCTAGCTTAGATTCATCGTGTCGAGTGAAAGGGCTTTAGTCATCTTGCCTAATAAACAAGACTCGCATTTCTCATATGATTCAAAATCAAATGAATCCAAGAACCCATCTTTATGGAGTTTGGATATGCGTTTCTCATTTATATGGCCTAAGCGACAAAGCAAGTACGAGAGATATGTCGATTTGAATCATTTGATTTAAATCGTTTTGTATTTATGTTATAGATAGGCATTTCTAAATCAAGAATATAGAGATCTGTTAAACAATTGTGCAACACCATAACAAATATCATTTAAGTAAAACAAACAACGATTGTTCTTTATTATAAATGAAAAACCTTTCTTGTCCAAACAAGAAATGAAATAATGTTTTTGCTTATAGCAGCACAAAATAACAATCTTCTAATTCTAAAACTAGCCCAATGGGCAAAGATAAATGATAAGTTCCTACTACGGCCGGGCAAAGAACTTTTGCTCTATTTCCAACTCGTAGGTCAACTTCTCCTTTCGCTTAAAGTTCTACTCCTTCGGAGTCCCGCGACATTAACACAAATGTGAGAACCACATCCAGTATCCAATACCCATGATGTAGAAGTAGATAAGTTGACTTCTATAACATATATACTTGAATCAGAAGTCGTACTTCCTTTTCTTTTCTTCACTTCTTCCAGATAAGCAGCGGTTCCTTTTCCGGTGTCGGGTTTTCCATGAAGTGACATTCACCTTCTTTAGCCACCCTACCTTTAGGTTTTAAAGCTCTTTGGTTTTGGAATTGGGTTTGGCAAAAGATTTAGATCCTATCTTCTTCTTGCCTTTCCAATTTCCCTTAGCATCCCCTTTGCACCATCATTATGGGAGCGGGTCTGCTTTTTCATGTTTTTTTGGCAGTTCTTAACATGCTCAACAACTCAAGAAGGGTTTCTCAATTTCATTCATAAGATAGTTCATAACAAATTGAGAGTAGGCGATGTTCAAAGATTGCAAAAACAAGGTCATTTGGGCTTAGGAGTGATTGGAAAACCCAACCTATCAAGGTACTCAATATACCCAATCATTTTCAAAGACACATGTGGACCAACTGGATCACGTTCACCCATTTTGCAGTGATACAACGCCTTGCTTGTATCATACCTCTCCTGTCGAGCATGCCCTTGAACAATTTCTTGAGATGCTCGATCATCTCATAAGCATCCATCAACTCATGTTGCTTCAAGCTCGGCGTTCATGGTTGCTAGCATGACACAACTCACATCCGAGCATCATCTTGATGCTTCTTGTAAGCATTATGCTCCGACGTGGTGCGATGGATAGTCGGTGCCGCAGAATGGGCCCATCAAGGACATATAGCTTACGCTCTTGTTTGAGGACAATCCTCAAGTTCCTATGCGATCAAGGAAATTAATTCCACTTAGCTTGTCCTTTTCAAGGGTGATCGTAATGAAAGACTATTTGTGTTGTTGTTGTTTGCCATTTGATATCTACAATTTATAAGTGCAACAATAATAAGTCAAATTACGAGTTGATATTATATAATTGATAATAGTACATTCAAAATATACCTCCCACTATTTTATTCAAATTAATAGCCCTCACCATTAATTCAAAAAGCATTTTCTATTAAATCTTTCTAGTGAGCCAAGATCCATATTTCATTATGCCTTAAGTTAGCTTTGGCTATTCTCTCAAAACATAATTATTTAGGTAGACAACCCTTTGTCAATTATATCATATATAACTCCGGATAGTTTGGTAAACAACATTTGTTTCTAGTCCATCTAATGGTACCAACCAAACTCTATGCCTCTAAGTCCACAATCTTATTGAGATAACTTAGTTAAGTTTCAGCCCAATGATTTTAATAGTTTGGATATCACAATTATCCTATCGCATCTTACCTACATAAATAGGGTACTTTGCTTTGGCAAACCTACATCTATTGATCAAGGTCTTGATGAGTGTTATTCATTGGAAGGCATCCGATTTAGACTTAATAATTTAATGAGGATTTTATTAATTTAGATCTCACCAATTTTAATCTTGTTAAGCATGCACATTATTAATCATATCATATCATATACAAGCATAAATAAAGTGCAAAATTAAATGTGTCGCGATTATGGCCCAATCCATCGTCAATCTTTTCAAGCTAATGAAAGATTGAAGGTCAATCTAAGGTGGTAAAAGATCTTAAAATAAATAACATCCTTGGATCTTCCTCTCAAAGACGCGCCTCCTCTCCATCATCATCTTTCCATTGTGTTCTCCATCTTGACATCTTCATCAATTCTGATTATTACATGACATAAAGAAACCTCGAGTTACATTCGAGGGGATTTAGATGAGAAGAGAATATTACATTAGAATTTATAGAAAGGCACGACATGCAAGCCGTATTTCAAAACCAAAACCACTAACCTTTGGGTCAAAAGGCCATAAGCATGCACCATGCATATCACAATAAGCACATAACAATTTATATATAATTAAAGAAAACTATATATAAAATATAGGGGACACGACCACCATCGTGCGCCTTCTGACGAGGGGGTCCAGGGGGGTCTCTCAAGTGGGAAATCTGGGCAAATACCGACTCAAAATTTTCGAACTACATTACAGATTGCAGATTTTTCCATACAAATCTAAAGCAGTTTGAGAATCATTCATTTTAATCCACCAAAACACCCATAATAACAAATCATATATGTCCGGTTTCGATTTAATCATATTAAAATGAATAACGAAGACAACCGTAATTTATCATATATTTCGATTACGATTAATCATATTAAAACGATTCTTCATGCTTCTAATCCGATTAGAATAGTTATATTGTTATTCCACCGATTAAAGATACGATTAACAGTATCATCATATATATTACCAGAATACACATACAACGGAAGATCATATATTCAATTTTATATCGGTAAACATGCATCATCATATATCATATATATCGAATACAATTAAAACACGTAATCTGAATTAATCTTTTTGCAAGTAGCTCTGATACCATTGTTGGGCTTCGGCACAGAAACGCACAGCGAAAATTAAAATTTTAAAGCAATTTTCGAAACCCTAAAACAAGATCCATGCGAAAATCAATTAATTCAGAGGTTTAGAGATTATACCAGATATAAACAAAAACGAGAATCAAACCGATTGCGCTTCAATCTCCAACGCAATACAAACCGATTGCGCCTCTCAAGATTCACATGAGCATTTAACGCCGCACGAACCGTCGAACGATTCTCGCAATAAGAAGGACTTCACAGTACTAGCCACCAAAATGAATGGATTTTTCGAACCGTGTTCTCTCTAGTACATCTCTAAGAGCGGCTAGGGTTTTTCAATTATGATATCTTACCCTAAGTAGTCGCTATATATCATATATATAGTAGTTAAAAGGAATTAATCAAATCAAAACCTAATTTTATAAAATCCGAATTTATATATATATATATATTTCTTAATTAAGTCTTACTTAATTAATATATATATATATACAAATTATCCTTTTAATTTAAATTGTGATTTAAATACTATTAATCATATTAATATATTTAAATCCTTAAATTTTAAATTAATTCCCTTTTAAATAACGTTTCTATGTGTGTGACCTATAGGTTATTATTACGTTGGCAATAATTTTAAAATCATATTATAAAATTATAAGCAAATTGAATGGCATCTAGTAATGCATCACCGCTACCCAAGTAATAATAAGATCGATGATTCGATGCAACCTTTTCGTGACCAATGTTTCAATGTAATTTAATCCTTTTAACCTTAATATCCTAGATTAAACTCGAAAGTCATGGAATATGTCATACTCTTCATAATTTAATCCGAAGTTTTCTTGATCAATGAGTAGACTATATGAAACAAATCACTATTTGAGCATGGCCATGCATTTCATAGTCCTACTCAATCAAGAGGCCTATGGATATCACCCATAATATATAGGATGGTTAAATTCCATCTAGATCACTCATATTTCTCACACGATTAATGATGAACCCAATAATCACCTTTATAGTCCACCCTATTAAAGGTGACATTTGATGATATCAAAGTACATAAATTCTCGTAGTAGTAATATAGCGATTTCGTGTCCGGAGGACCATTACATCATTGTCACTATGAGAATTGCTAATGACATTTCGCATAATGCTCAATATAGAATTCTCATGGTGGGTCTGTCCAGTACATCATTCTCTAACATGTACCTATGCATTGACTTAATATCTCATATATTTATGACCAATGAGATTTGGTCATCAGTCAATCCACATACTAGTCTCAATGCATCATTGTTGTCCCATCAACAATGATACTCGACTAGGGACATTTAAGAACACTGATACTAATGGTAATATATAATCTCATGTTCAAGTCACATACTTGAAACTATATAATTTGTATCACTATTCTAAGGAATTTTATTATGTTAACAATTATATTACGCAGTAAATAAAACCATAATAAAATCATATATTTATTCAATCAAATATAATATCAAAATGTTAAGCAATTATATCAAATAATTGGCCTCTAGGGCATAAACTCTAACAGAATCTAGCGAAGAAAACCTTTGAATATTACTTTAGCGAAGGTATCGGGAGATCTGGTATTCAAAACCATTGGTATCAATTCAGTGCAACATCAAGACAGTCCAGCAATGAAAGCTTTGTATACTACCATTTGAGTGGGAACCAAAATAGTTGGGCGATGTCAACTACCAGCAGGGTAGGATCTGTTATCAAACTACCATCAGGGTAGGCACCATTGTAAACTACCAGCGTATGCATCGGCAACATCTCAATTTCTCTTCATCAAACAGGCATTATAAACACCGACAAAAAGCCAAGCCATTGTAGTCAACACCAGTATATGCATCAACAATCCCTGGTAAAGGTAAAGCGATTTGCAAAAACATTTTAAACATGCATCATAACATTCATTACATTGCAATTTGCGATTTGCGATATGCAAAATGCAATGTGTGAGTTGCGAAGGGCGATTGGTCAAAAACGAAATGCGAAGTGCGAAATGCAATGTGCGATTTGCGAACTGCGATTTGTGAAACATTTTAAGCATTCATTATCACATTCACTACAATTCGATCGGCATCATTAAAAATACATTGTCATGTTTCAAGTTTCTACTAATCTTTATCATGTCCATTCCATTGCTTTGCATGAACATGATAAAGAGGGGCATTTGTATACACTCAAAATTTTATTTTCCTGTTACTAACTATGCAGGAGGGCAAAAACATCTTTTTCATACTCCAGAGGTAATCCTGGAGGACCACACCATCAATTCCAACCTCAGAGATAACCTTGAGTACATTCAGAGTCAACAACATGACAATCTCAGAGATAACCCTGGGAAAAACCCGCTAAAACTGTGCGAAAACCAGAGATAACCCTGGTAAGGGCAAAATAGTCATTTTTCTAACTCAACTTCACTTCAAACCAAATACACTCATATCAACTCACATTGCTTCAAAAGAAGTCTCACAAGAACCATATCTCAACTTCCGAACGCAAACTACGCAAAATAGCTCAATCGACTGCCTGACGAAGACCCGAAAATGCTATTCCGATCATGGACCCATCTTCCTGGAATCAGGTGTTTGACTTATATATATATATATATATATTTATTTACCGCTTTTATATATTTACATTTCCGATCCCCCGTGGAGTTGCTTCGTGGTGGTTGATCAAGTCTGTATATATATTTACAGCTTTTATGTATATAACTGCTTACTGCTTTCCATACAAATTGCAGTATCATTTGAGCCTAGGAATCATGTGATCACATATTCAGTTTACTGAATCTAGATTCGGTTCCCATGATGGATCTTTTTTCATTTATGACTGTGTACATTATTTTACAAAGTGTTTGAATTTCCTTGGATGGTCATCATGCCCATGAGGAGTTCGACACTGCTGTATATTATTTTCTTGAAGATGCTTCGCATCTCGCAAATAAAAGCAAACAAGACGAACATATAATAATAAAATGGAAGTATCAAAGGCCTTAATTACTATTGAGCACAGGGTTTGAAAAACCTCTTTTTATAAAACTTCATTGCTATATCCTGTTTAAAACTGAATTTTTCATAAATTCAAACCCTATGTATATAGGTGCGAACGAGGTGTAGCACTACTTCCAAATAATTTCACATTGATCCACACACACACACATTCATATAACAGTTTCTTTGAAAAGTGGCGGTCATTGTGGCAACACGGATGTTGAGGGGTGCCTAACACCTTCCCTCCACATAATCAAGTCCCTGAACCCAAATGAATCTCGGTTTCACAGACCCGTTTAGAAGTGTCGCATCACTGGGTCAATGTGCAAACCCTTTTTGAATTGCGTTAGTGCAAACCGATTAAATACACCAATGGCGACTCTTTAAAGTCAAATCGTCGACATTATACATGTCGGACCTTTTTTCACTTTTTTTTTTCAAAGAAATATCACATTAACATGAGAATACCAAAGAACAAGTAACGAAAAGGGACACTAAAAAAAATCCCGACATCGATAGTGTCCATTTTAGGAATATTATCCTGCAAACACGGGTGTCATTTGATAGCAGGTCATGTATGTGCAAATATTCTTCATATTTTCCATTACATAAATACTAGCATGGAATAAAATTACAAGTAAATGCTTTTACAAGTAATAGAAAAATTGAAAGCATGAAGAGACTTTCCTACGCGTTTGGTTTATCAGAGGCAAACCTATCTTAGGATTACTCTCGCAGTTTTTTGGCATGAAGGTTCCTAGATCATCGCAATCTACTTGACGGGAAGTTAATCTGGTCTTTCAATTAGAGAGAATCTGGGTGGTGCCTTTCCTAAGCCTCGTTAGAATTAGTCTCCCTACGAGTCCATTAAACAAACACCGACAGGATAGCCTCCTGGTGGAGGAACCACACAACATACATTCACATGCAACGTGTCTCACCATTATGGGAATGATGACATGTGCGAAGCACTAATATCGTATGCAGATATAGTGTAAAGCATTAAATTTTTGGCTTGTTTGCTTTTATTTTTGAGATGCGAAGCATCTTCGAGAAAATAATATATAGCAGTGCCAAACTCCTCATGGGCATGAAAGCCATCTAAGGAAATTCAAACACCGTGAATAATTTATAAGCTGCTTATAGGTGAAAATGTCTATCACGGGAACCGACTATAGATTCAGTGGACTGAATCTATGATCACATGATTCCTATGCTCACATGATGTCGCAGTTTTTATGAAAAGCAGTATGCAATTATATATATAAAAGCTATATATATATATATATATAGATATATACAGACATGATCAACCACCACGAAGCACCTCAATGGGGGATCCAAAATGTAAATAAAGTAATAAATGCGATCAACCACCACGAAGTAAACTCCAGGCGGGACGGAATGTAAATAAAGAAGTAAAAATGATCAACCGCCACGAAGTAAACTCTAGGCGGAACGAAATGTAAATAAAGCAGTAAAAGGCCACAAAGTAAACTCTAGGCCTGGCAAAAATGTTAATATATATATATATATAAGTGGTAAACGCACATGATGTTTCTCAATCCCTATTTGAGTTTATCATTTAAATGATTTGTATATATATATATATATATATATATATATATATATATATATATATATATATATATATATATATATAAACAAGAACGCACCAAAAATAAAATCTAGGCTCATCGAATAGAGTTCGACAACGGTTTATATATATAAGTATATATAAGCAATAAACGCTTCAGATATAAAATCCAGGCTCATCAGACATAATCCAACAACAGTTCATATATATAAGTATAAATGTAGGTGTGGCGCAACAGATTTCTTTTGCGATTTACAGTATTAAAGTGGAAGCCAACTTTTGGTGGGAGGTTCACCAGGGTGAGGCTAGAACAGACGTGGTAGCGTTGGAACAGTTCAAGAAGATTTTTCTTCGAGAATTATTTCCCTACAAGCATGTAAGGGAGGATGGAGATTTAGTTCTTAGAACTTAAACTAGGGGACATGACGGTTTCCCAATATGCGGCCAAATTCAATGAATTGGTAAAGTTTGCTCCACATCAAGTGGACACTGAGGAGGGGAAGGCTCGTAGGTTTGAGCAGGGCCTAAAACCCTGGCTCTATCGTAGGATTTTGGTGTTTCAAATTATTTCCTACGGGAACATTCTAGAGAAGGTAATTATAGCAGAGGGTGGCAGTGAGATGTTAACTCAATATCACAAAGAGAGAAAGAATAAGAGCAAAGGAGAGGGAGGAACCAAGGTAGAGAATGCCAGTGGCAATATGCCAAACAGAAAGAATTTTAACTCCAGGAATACCGGAGTGGGACAAGGGGATCCTAAGTGTAAGATCGACGTGTGTAAGACATGTGGAAAGACTCATCTAGGAGTCTGTCTGAAAGGGAATATAAGTATCTTTAAACATTACGGTAGAGAATGGGGAAATAACTTTCGTTAATTATATTCGTGGAAATGGCTTCATGAATAAGGAATGTAAGCAAGTATCAGTAGATAAGTATAGATAAAGTTGAGAGAATTTGAAGTAATTCTCGGTACAAATGAGTTGTGTAACTATAGAACTTAAATAACTTGTTAAAATAAAAGTATAGATCTTCAATTTTCTATGTAACCCAAGGTAATATTTTATGGTAGTAAAATACCGCGACACTCTTATTGTCTAATGGTGACGCAAGTTAGGAGGATGTTAAGGAAGAGGATGAATCATTACGGTTGCGTATCGACCATCGTAATAGGAGTAAGTTAGCGGTTAAGAATGAATACCCATGGCCCAGCATCAATGATCTATTTGATCAGTTAAAGAGGGCAAAGAATTTTTTAAGATAGATTTGCGTACGAGGTATAGTCGGTTGAAAGTAAGGAAGAAGGAGGAGGTACCTAAGATGACATTCAGAACTCATTATAGTTATGACAAGTTTCTGGTTATGTCAATTGGTTGCACTAATGTACAGAAGCTAGATTTCTTCGTAAGAGGCGATGAGTAAGTCGGGGGTAAATTGATAGGTACCCTTATGAGGTGCTATGATTAAAAGAACCATTAGTGTCACAGGTTGGTATTGTCGAAATAGGAAGTGGGAAAAATAGTTTTTAGGAACTAAAAAGGGAAGTTAAGTGAGGTACATGTATTGTCTCTATCGAATGGTATGGGGAATTTTGCAGTGTATATCAATGTTTCGCATAGATGGCGAGATTGCGTGCTTATATAGCATGGAAAAGTCATTAGGTATGCATCACACCAGTTAATGGATTATGAGAAGGTTTATCCTACTTATGATCTATAATTGGCAGTTGTAGTTTTTGAATTAAAAATTTGAAGATAATATTTATACGGTGAGAAGTGTAAGATATACACGGACTCTAAGACTTTGAAATATATCTCCACACAGAAGGAGTTGAATAGCTATTCACGCATTTCTGCTCGGGAATTATTTTTGAATTTCTGAGAAATACGTAATGATAGAATATAGAGGTGAGATAGAATATCCAATAATATCTCAGTTATGGCAAACACAGTTTTTCGCCTGTGGACTTAAAACCTAACGATTAGGGAAAGTGAGTTTCGAGAAGAAAATGTAATACGTATAATGAATTAAAGCATTGATCTCATAGTACGTAGGTATTATACGAGGTAATGAATACGAGTATAATACGAGGTGTTATACGAGTATGAATGAATGATGGTATGTCGTATGTGAATAAGTATATGAAGTGGAATATGAGATTAATATGTAAATTATACGTTATAAGGCTTTAAGCCAAATATAATGGACTTGTAGGATTGAGTAAGAAATTGTAATGTCCAATTGGAATAATAATAAAGCCCAATACAAATTAATGTTAAAGCCCAAATATTTGTAATGTTAAGTCTAATGTGAATTAATAAACAAGCCCAAGTGTTTGTTTAATTACAAGCCCAATGTATAAGATAAGTTAATTAAGCTAATTGAATGAAAAACCCAAGATAAGATCCAATGGGTAAAGCTTGATCCGTGGGGCAACCCATGGGTGAATTAGTGATCAAGAATTTTGTGTGATGAGCAAGTAGACTTAAGTGTTAAGCAAAGGATAAGTTAAGTAACTTAAAGGCTAAGTAAAGTGCTTATGTGTGATGAAAGCAAGTAAAGTGCTTATATGTGGTGAACAAGTAAAAGTTGTGATGAGCAAGTAATGGATAAGCTAGGTGACTAGCAAGTATACTTAATGGCTAAGTAAGTGTGATGATCAAGTAGACTTAATGGCCAAGTTTACTTAATAGCTAGGCAAAGGAATAGTAAGGAGGTGATTAAGGAGGTGGAGTGGCTTAATGTCCATAATGCCCTAACTTAGGATTTGCCTATAAATAGAGAAGCCTCACTTCATTTGTTGGTTGATAAATTTCTCTCAACTCCTCTCAAGTTAAGCAACTTATTGGTTAGAGAGAATAAGCACTTATAAGTCAAACTTCCATTATGAGATTTTCAAGAAGCAAGAAGGAGATTAAAGCTTAGTCAAGTGATATTCAAGGGTAAGAACTTAAACCATGAATCTCTTTATCTTCCATTGGTAGGAAGATGGGTAGTGGTAGAACTTGTATGCTAAGGAATGATAGGAATGAGTAATCAAAGAGCTTAAGTTTTAATAAGCCGCTTAAGTCATGAATAAGTAATTCAAACTCAATTAAGTTATGAACTCATGAGGAACTTAGATGAACTTCTCATATGTTTACTTTAATAAGATTGTATGATAATAAGAAGCAAGGATGATGGTTAAAAGATTTAAGCTATGGTAAGTCATGCAAAGTGAATTCATAATTAGTTCATACTTTTACAAGTTATAAACTAATGAATAACAAGTAATAACTTATCATATCAATAAGTTAATGAAGTATGTATGTCAAGATGTTAGTATGTTCAATATGGAATAAGAACATTCAGTAAAGGACTTAAATCAATAATAAGTCATAAGTAAATAAAATCATGAAATTTATAAGTTGATAACCCATGAACTTATGAAGAATAAGTCAAAACCTAATTTGAAAATAAGTTAATGTAATAAGTAGTTTGAAATATTTATATGATGGTTAGAATCCATTTAGAACAATGATGAAATCGTTAGTAAAGAAGTTATGTCAGAATTCACACGATTAGACGTTAAGCATCGAATTGGTGAAATTCTCGGAATGGAAGTCGTATTTTGTGTTTGAGCTTGGAAACATTGGTTTTCAATGGAGACAAGTCTCATTTGGAATTATAGAGTTGTGGGCTCAAAAATAACTGGATTCTGACTTAGAACGAAGAAACGAGCGTTGAGCGTTCACGAACATTTATCGTTTTCGTTAAAAATGAACTAATAGGTGAATTTTGAGAAAACAAAGTCAAATAGATAAAATTCTTGGATGAACACGTAGACTATGTAATTTGTGAATCGTAGGCTCTTAAACGAGCCAATTCGGACTTATAACGAAGAAGTTATACGTCCAGGAATTTCGCAAAGTTAAAAATCTGTCAAATTTTTCTAAGGCACAGAGTCCGCGACGCAGCGTGACTCCAGGCACAAAGGCCCGCGCCGCAGTACGAGGCCGAGATAGAGCACACTGCTAACTAGCGCCGCAGCGCGGCCATAGCAAAGGAGACTCGCGCTGCAGCACATAGTCCGGACCTTACACATCGCTAAGTAAGTCACGCCCACATTGATACAGAGAAGGAATCTTGCCGTAACGCCAAAGATTAGGGAAAGCCCTAAGAGGAGAGGTTTTGAATTTAAAGGAGAAACAAGTTAATGATAAGGAAACATATCAATGTTAAACCTAATGTAACATCATTAAAAGATGTTATAAACCTTAAGTATAATACTAAAGGTTGGATATAAGTCAATTAAATGTGAACGTGAATAGTGCAATACATGTACTTAACGATAGAGTTTCGATTAATAAACGTGATAACGTTAGTAAGCAGTGAAGAAGGATGATTAACTAGAAACGATTTGTAGTAATAAAGTAAATACAAGTAAGACATAGAAGAGAAAGAGGTTGGTAAGAATGATGTAAGTTATAACGGTAAGCCGGAACTAATAATAACAATTTAAGTCAGGATTTAGATTGAGATGAAGGGTAAGATTCATTAGGAACCATGTATGTTCATTCATGACCTAATGTGGTATGTTATATGGTTATGTATTGTAGAGACTATAAAGACTGAAAGGAAAAGTTATTTTACTATAGTGGACGCTGAAGGCAAGTTTTTCTTAAACGCTTGTCTAACCTTCGTGTTAGCCAAGTTTTTTGTGATTCATGTTAGGAGATGCATGAATGATTTTACTAAAAGGGTCAATGCCAGTTTTATCTCGGCTAGACTAATCTTGAAGAGTTGATTGATTTATTTACAAGTCTTTCAATATAGAATTGATAACGCTATCCTACGCCAATTGCTTGGTACGGATTCAAGGTAAACCTGAGTATGAATAAACAAATATATTTTTCATCGATTATTCGATGGGCATGCAAGGTTACCAAAACTTAAACGTATATACGTTTAACAGGATGTAGTGTTGATCAACATAGAGTACTATGGGCTGATCCCCCAGAAGTGCTCGTAAGATATGCCGGACTTATGGACTTAGTGTCGGGTTGTCCTTTTCAAAGAAATTATGAAATACTCATGGTCTTGAGCCAGAATTGATGTTTTACTGAATATTGTTATTGTAAAACGTTTTGAAGGAAAAGAAATGCTATTTTGAATTATTGATAGTACTTCATTACTATTATCCAGTTATTGAAGATATACGATTCCTATGTTTCAAGCATGTTGTTTAAAAGAAAATTGTTGTACTTGTTGATCTTGTTATGCTCACTCTTGCTTGAACCATATGAATGCAGCTTAGACCGAACGGACCGAAGGATTCGACAAGGAAAAAGAAGAGGCTAAGGCAAACCTATAGGTTACTTATGTAATAGTATAGGTTTGTAATGATAATATTTAATATTATGACAAGAACGAATATAACGGTTATAAAGAACCTGGGGTAAGTTAGTGTTGTTTTGGAATATTGATAAGACATATTCATTCTTTTGAGGCATTTCAATTGAATGTTTGTGTGACCTGTAACACTGTGTAGCACCATATGTCGGGTTGGAAGAGACCCGAATTTGGGGGCGTCACAGGTTGTTATCAAAGCATTAGGTTATAAAACTTAAAGGGGGAAAAACCTTAGGCTAATAACCTTGTTAAGGAAGAAAAGTCCGAAGGAAGTAAACTCAAGCTTTACTTTAGTCGAATGAGTCAGTAAGGTATTGAGGAAACTCAGTACCAAAAGATTTAAAAGATGGAAAGTAACCCTAAATAAATAAAATGTGATTTGTGCTTATATTATTATGTGTTATGTACTAATCAACATATGTGTTATTGTAGGATGTCGATTGATAGCTTGATGTATAGAGATATACACGTGGTGAATGAAGAAATTGTGAACAGAGTAGAGCCTGTACCTATGCCGGTGGCGGAGGTTCCATTAGTGATTCTAGAGGAGTCGGAGACAGTGGAGTACTTTTCTGAGGAGGACTACTCCGAGGGAGATATGAATACAACGTCATATCTTAATATGATGGACTATGAGGAGGAGGAAATTGAGGTAACATCGGTTAATACGGTGGTACCTACACTGGAGTCAATACCTCCAGATGTAATGAGAGCATTGTATCTGGCAGTGCTTGACAGGAATGTGCAACTGAGTATAATTGTGCAGAATCAGAGTGAAGAGATTAATTATCTCTATGAAGATAAGGTGTCTTCAAAAGCAGATTTTGAGTTAGAACATGATAGACATGTGCTTATGATAGAGCAGGCTAGGGACTATAAGAAGGAGGCCGATAAGCTTCGTAAGAAGCTAATTAAGAGGGACCGAAAGATAGCGCGGATGTCTTACATCCATGAGAGTGCTCATAGAGATTTCAAGTTTAAAGTTGCTTGTTATCCCATGGAGTCAGGACAAACTACACATACTATTAGTCGGGATACTATAGCGATGATTGCGAATGAGAAACACGAGGATGCTGTTATGCATTATTAGAAGGCTAGAGTTATAAATATGTGTGTAGTGACGTAAAACCCTCTTTTGTATAAAAGGGTAGTCTTTTTGTAAATCCCAACTTTGAGAAGTTCAATTGCGGGATAGAAATGTACTAGTTGTTGGCTATGGAAGTAAAGTGTAAATAGTTTCAAACTATGAAGAAGCATATTAATATAACGAAATTTTTATTTAATGTGTTTTGATGTGGTATGAGGTATTAGTATGGAAGGATGACCAAGCAAGTAAATATATAATAATGAAATTCTATTTATTTAATCAGAAAATGCCACCAAGGAGAAGACAATGTAATCAGGAAGCGGAATAACGTAATGAAAATCAATGGGGTCAAAACAACCCTATGCAAGAGTTCGTTAATTTATTAACGAATGCATTTAACTAAACCGAGGGTAGAGTACATGCGGAACCTAGGTTAACCAGATGACTACCTTTAAAGAATTTAAAAGCATAAGTTCGCCGGAGTCCAAAGGAACGGTGGACCCATTAGAAACCCAAATATGGGTAATAGAAATAAAGAAGGCGTTTGTTATTACAAAACGTAGGTGAGGCGCAACAAATTTCTTTTGCGATTTAAAAGATGAAAGTGGAAGCCAACTTTTGGTGGGAGGTTCACCAGGGTGGGGCTAGAACAAATACGGTAGCATGGGAACAGTTCAAGAAGATTTTTCTTCGAGAATTATTTCCCTACAAGCATGTAAGGGAGGATGGAGATTTAGTTCTTAGAACTTAAACTAAGGGACATGACGGTTCCCCAATACGCAGCCAGATTTAATGAATTGGTAAAGTTTGCTTCACATCAAGTGGACACTGAGGAGAGGAAGGCTCGTAGGTTTGAGCAGGGCCTGAAACCCTGGCTCTATCGTAGGATTTTGGTGTTTCAGATTATTTCCTACGGGAACATTCTAGAGAAGGTAATTATAGCAGAGGGTGGCAGTGAGATGTTAACTCAATATCACAAAGATAGAAAGAATAAGAGCAAGGAAGAGGGAGGAACCAAGGTAGAAAATGCCAGTGGCAATATGCCAAACAGAAAGAATTTTAACTCAGGGAATACTGGAGTGGGATAAGGGGATCCTAACTGTAAGATCGAAGTGTGTAAGACATGTGGAAAGACTCATCTAGGAGTCTGTCTGAAAGGGATTATAAGTATCTTTAAACATTACGGTAGAGAATGGGGAAATAACTTTCGTTAATTATAATCGTGGAAATGGTTTCATGAATAAGAAACGTAAGTAAGTATCGGTAGATAAGTACCGATAAAGTTGAGAGAATTTGAAGTAATTCTCGGTACGAATGAGTTGAGTAACTATAGAACTTTAATAAATTGTTAGAATAAAATTATGGATCTTCGGTTTTCTAAGCAACCCAAGGTAGTATTTTATGGTAATAAAATACCACGACGCTCTTGTTGTCTAACGGTGACGCAAGTTAGGAGGATTTTAAGGAAGAGGATGAATCGTTACGGTTGCGTATCGACCATCATAATAGGAGTAAGTTAGCGGTTAAGAATGAATACCCATGGCCTAGGATCAAAGATCTATTTGATCAGTTAAAGAGGGCAAAGATTTTTTCTAAGATAGATTTGCGTACGAGGTATAGTCGGTTTAAAGTAAGGAAGAAGGAGGAGGTACCTAAGATGACATTTAGAACTCATTATAGTTATGACAAGTTTATGGTTATGTCAATTGGGTGGACTAATGTACGGAAGCTAGATTTCTTCGTAAGAGGCGTTGAGTAAGTCGGGGGTAAATTAATAGGTACCCTTATGAGGTGCTATGATTAAAAGTACCATTAGTGTCACAGGTTGGTTTTGTCGAAATAGGAAGTGGGAAAAATAGTTATTAGGAACTAAAAAGGGAAGTTAAGTGAGGTACCTGTATTGTCTCTATCGGATGATATGGGGAATTTTGTAGTGTATATCAATGTTTCGTATAGATGGCGAGATTGCGTGCTTATGTAGCATGGAAAAGTCATTAGGTATGCATCACACTAGTTAATGGATTATGAGAAGGTTTATCCTACTTATGATCTATAATTAGCAGTTGTAGTTTTTGAATTAAAAATTTGAAGATAGTATTTATACGGTGAGAAGTGTGAGATAAACATGGACTCTAAGAGTTTGAAATATATCTCCACACAGAAGGAGTTGAATATGAGGTAGAGAAGGTAATTAGAATGAATAAGAGATTTTGACGTTGATATGTTATATCAATCCGGGAAAGTTAACGTCGAAGCCGACACATTAAGTAGGAAGGGTAGGGAAAAGCTATCGATGTTAACAACTCAGAATGAGTTAATAACGGAAATTGCAAAAACGGAGTTAGAGGTTAAATTATGGAATGAAGTGGTAGAAAGGTTATTCACGACGTAGACTCAATTCACGATAATGGGATGCGTTAATTAAGTATAACTAGGTAATGAGGAATGCAAGCGAATGAAAAAGATGATGCAAGATGAAGATAAGATCTAGTATAATCTTATTTTGAAGGAGGAATTTGAGTTTCAAATAATTCTAAGTTAAAAGCTAATGAAAGGGTAATAACGTAATGTGTCAATAAGTATTGAACTTCCAACTCAAATTTATTGATAGGAAGTGACAAGTCATGACGAATAAGATAATACATTCGGTGAAGGTCAAATGAAAGAACCTCAATGTTATTGAAGCATTGTAGGAACTTGAGATTAAAATAAAGGAAAATGTTTCCTCAATGGTGGATGTAGTGTTAACGAGATTCTGGAGACAGAATCCTTATAAGGGGGGAAGAGTGTAACGCCCTAGAAAATTTGGATTTTTGAGAATTAAATTTTTTATTTTTATTATGTGAATTAAATGAATTTAATTAATTATTTATGGGAGTAAGCTAACTGAAGGTCATTCTATGACCTAGACATAGCGGAATGTCGTAGTATTTTGACTACATGGTAGAATTAAAGTGTTTGAATTTCCAAGACGAAAATAAAAGCTTTCCGAGAAATTTTTTGAAAAACACTATTCACGCATTTCTGCTCGGGAATTATTTTTGAATTTCTGAGAAATACGTAATGATAGAATATAGAGGTGAGATAGAATATCCAATAATATTTCAGTTATGGCAAACGCAGTTTTTCACCTGTGGACTGAAAACCTAACGATTAGGGAAAGTGAGTTTCGAGAAGAAAATGTAATACGTATAATGAATTAAAGCATTGATCGTATAGTACGTAGGTATTATACGAGATAATGAATACGAGTATAATACGAGGTGTTATACGAGTATGAATGAATGATGGTATGTCGTATGTGAATAAGTATATGAAGTGGAATACGAGATTAATATGTAAATTATACGTTATAAGGCTTTAAGCCAAATGTAATGGACTTGTAGGATTGAGTAAGAAATTGTAATGTCCAATTGGGATAATAATAAAGCCCAATACGAATTAATGTTAAAGCCCAAATATTTATAATGTTAAGTCTAATGTGAATTAATAAACAAGCCCAAGTGTTTGTTTAATTACAAGCCCAATGTATAAGATAAGTTAATTAAGCTAATTGAATGAAAAACCCAAGATAAGATCCAATGGGTAAAGCTTGATCCGTGGGGCAACCCATGGGTGAATTAGTGATCAAGAATTTTGTGTGATGAGCAAGTAGACTTAAGTGTTAAGCAAAGGATAAGTTAAGTAACTTAAAGGCTAAGTAAAGTGCTTATGTGTGATGAGCAAGTAAAGTGCTTATATGTGGTGAACAAGTAAAAGTTGTGATGAGCAAGTAATGGATAAGCTAGGTGACTAGCAAGTATACTTAATGGCTAAGTAAGTGTGATGATCAAGTAGACTTAATGGCCAAGTTTACTTAATAGCTAGGCAAAGGAATAGTAAGGAGGTGATTAAGGAGGTGGAGTGGCTTAATGTCCATAATGCCCTAACTTAGGATTTGCCTATAAATAGAGAAGCCTCACTTCATTTGTTGGTTGATAAATTTCTCTCAACTCCTCTCAAGTTAAGCAACTTATTGGTTAGAGAGAATAAGAACTTATAAGTCAAACTTCCATTATGAGATTTTCAAGAAGCAAGAAGGAGATTAAAGCTTAGTCAAGTGATATTCAAGGGTAAGAACTTAAACCATGAATCTCTCTATCTTCCATTGGTAGGAAGATGGGTAGTGGTAGAACTTGTATGCTAAGGAATGATAGGAATGAGTAATCAAAGAGCTTAAGTTTTAATAAGCCGCTTAAGTCATGAATAAGTAATTAAAACTCAATTAAGTTGTGAACTCATGAGGAACTTAGATGAACTTCTCATATGTTTAATTTAATAAGATTGTATGATAATAAGAAGCAAGGATGATGGTTAAAATATTTAAGCTATGGTAAGTCATGCAAATTGAATTCATAATTAGTTCATACTTTTACAAGTTATAAACTAATGAATAACAAGTAATAACTTATCATATCAATAAGTTAATGAAGTATGTATGTCAAGATGTTAGTATGTTCAATATGGCATGAGAACATTAAGTAAAGGACTTAAATCAATAATAAGTCATAAGTAAATGATGAAATCATATAGAACAATGATGAAATCATTAGTAAAGAAGTTATGCCAGAATTCACACGATTAGACGTTAAGCATCGAATTCGTGAAATTCTAGGAATGGAAGTCGTATTTTGTGTTTGAGCTTGGAAATATTGGTTTTCAATGGAGACAAGTCTCATTTGGAATTATAGAGTTGTGGACTCAAAAATAATCGGATTCTGACTTAGAACGAAGAAACGAGCGTTGAGCGTTCACGAACGTTTATCGTTTTCGTTAAAAATGAACTAATAGGTGAATTTTGAGAAAACAAAGTCAAATAGATAAAATTCTTGCATGAACGCGTAGACTATGTAATTTGTGAATCGTAGGCTCTTGAACGAGCCAATTCGGACTTATAACGAAGAAGTTATACGTCCGGGAATTTCGCAAAGTTGAAAATCTATCAAATTTTTCTAAGGCCGTGAGTCATGACGCACAGCGCGACTCAGCATAAAGGCGCAGCAGCCAAAGCGAGGCCGTAGAGATAAGCACATCTGCTAACTAAGCGTAGCTTAATACATATGATATAAAGGAGACTCATGACTTAAAGACCTTGAGTCCGGACCTTACACACTTAAGCTAAGTCGCCATGCAAGGCGTGACACAGAGAAAGAAATCGTGTATAGCGCTTGAGATTAGGGAAAGCCCTATGAAGAGAGGTTTTGAATTTAAAGGAGAAACAAGTTAATGATAAGGAAACATATCAATGCTAAACCTAATGTAACATCATTAAAAGATGTTATAAACCTTAAGTATAATACTAAAGGTTGGATATAAGTCAATTAAATGTGAACGTGAACAGTGCAATACATGTACTTAACGATAGAGTTTCGATTAATAAACGTGATAACGTTAGTAAGCAGTGAAGAAGGATGATTAACTAGAAACGATTGGTAGTAATAAAGTAAATACAAGTAAGACATAGAAGAGAAAGAGGTTGGTAAGAATGATGTAAGTTATAACGGTAAGCCGGAACTAATAATAACAATTTAAGTCTGGATTTAGATTGAGATGAAGGGTAAGATTCATTAGGAACCATGTATGTTCATTCATGACCTAATGTGGTATGTTATGTGGTTATGTATTGTAGAGACTATAAAGACTGAAAGGAAAAGTTATTTTACTATAGTGGACGTTGAAGGCAAGTTTTTCTTAAACGCATGTCTAACCTTCGTGTTAGCCAAGTTTTTTGTGATTCATGTTAGGAGATGCATGAATGATTTTACTAAAAGGGTCAATTCCAGTTTTATCTCGGCTAGACTAATCTTGAAGAGTAGATTGATTTATTTACAAGTCTTTCAATATATAATTGATAACGCTATCCTACGCCAATTGCTTGGTACGGATTCAAGGTAAACCTGAGTATGAATAAACAAATATATTTTTCATCGATTATTCGATGGGCATGCAAGGTTACCAAAACTTAAACGTATATACGTTTAACAGGATGTAGTGTTGATCAACATAGAGTACTATGGGCTGATCCCCCAGAAGTGCTCGTAAGATATGCTGGACTTATGGACTTAGTGTCGGGTTGTCCTTTTCAAAGAAATTATGAAATACTCATGGTCTTGAGCCAGAATTGATGTTTTACTGAATATTGTTATTGTAAAACGTTTTGAAGGAAAAGAAATGCTATTTTGAATTATTGATAGTACTTCATTACTATTATCCAGTTATTGAAGATATACGATTCCTATGTTTCAAGCATGTTGTTTAAAAGAAAATTGTTGTACTTGTTGAGCTTGTTATGCTCACTCTTGCTTGAACCATATGAATGCATCTTAGACCGAATGGACCAAAGGATTCGACAAGGATAAAAAAGAGGCTAAGGCAAACCTATAGGTTACTTATGTAATAATATAGGTTTGTAATGATAATATTTAATATTATGAAAAGAACGAATGTAACGGTTATAAAGAACCTGGGGTAAGTTAGTATTGTTTTGGAATATTGATAAGACATATTCATTTTTTTGAGGCATTTCAATTGAATATTTGTGTGAACTGTAGCACCGTGTAGCACCATATGTCGGGTTGGAAGAGACCCGAATTTGGGGGCGTCACACAACATGACTCTCAATGTGAAGAATAGTGTGTGCAAAGATGAAGAGAAATGCTTTATAATGTGTAAGAAGGCTTATAGTGGGCTGCCAAAGAAGACTTCTATGACTATAAATGGATGAACACTTAGCTCCCGCCGGTAAAAAATATAGCTATATGTGAGCTAACAATTGTTTAAAATGAGAAAGCACTCAATATGGGGTGTGTACAGAGCAAATTTGACAGGGCTTCCTCGCCTTTTCCTCTTTTAATATGTCCACCCCAAGCTCTATATTTATAGAGCTAGTGGCCGCAAGTGTACCTGTGGTAGCTGCAGATGCTCCTGCAGCTACCGGGGTGCCCCAAGCTCCGCGGGTCCCGCCATCTCTAATTACGTGTACTCCTGCACTGTGATGTCCGCTCGAACTTGCAGAACTTCAATCCGAGCATCCGAATGAGGTGTACAAGACCTTTCTCGGACCACTTTTATTGAGAGTTATGCAATGACATGGAATTAGAGGTTGTACAAAGTCAGGAAGAGGAGACCATGCCCATGGTCTTCAAGCTTCAAATTCTATCCGGTGTGTTGCCCTACGTAATAGTCATTCGGGATTTGAACTCATTGGTTCTTGTGGGACATTGTTGTGTAGAAATGTATGTATAAGATGTTGAGATGGCGTAGTATGGGGTTGAGGTGGCAAGATGATAATTTTTCCCCTCACCGGGGTTATCTCCGGTTTGGGCTGATAAAGTAGATGTTGCTCAGGGTTATCTCTGAGATTGGACTGCTGCAAGTATTTGAATTCCTCAAGGTCATCTTTAAGTGTGCCTGTCTTCCCGATGTTAGCTCTGGGTCTTTGGAATGAGTGCCTCGGCGAGAGTTTCCAGGTTGAAGCTAATTGCATGCATTTGAAACAAGCATTTTCGGGGTTATCGTCGGAACTGCAACGACATTCCTTGGGGTTGTCTCTAAGGATGAAACTCGGGGTTATCTCTGAGTTTGGAACTGATAATCCCGGTGTGTGTTCCGGGATTGAGACTGAACTTCCGGTGGTATCCGGAATAGATGTGAGCTATCTTTCAGGGTTATCTCTGAAAGATGAATATGCCCTCCTGCAATGTTAGTAATAGGTGTGCAGAAAATTTCGAGTGTCTACAATATACTTTGTAACAATCTTATTCATTTATTAATAAAAAGTATTAGTTTATTAAAGGCTTTTAATTATGTACATGATGTTGTTTTATAATATGTGATAAACCTATAGTTTTAAGCAATGCTTTTAGAATAATGATGATGATAATTCTAATGAGATCTAAATTCTTAGAAAGCTTAAAACTAAAATAGTTCCTAATCTTTGGATTACTAAATTGGGGATTAGTGAATCCAGATATATTGGTACATACATTGCTTCCTCATTAGATGAGGATGATTGATCTCAAGATAATTTGTGTGGAGACACTAAAGCAAGTATATAGGTGCTTATTGGAGAATAAGTACACTGAATGTGGCTCACTAAGGAATACCTAATGGAGTTTTACTTGCCTGTCAATAGGAATTCTTGTAGTGATATTAGTACAAGTGATCCTTGGACTTGAGATCATCATAGTATCTTGTGTATGATGAATTATACTTTGACTTAATCTTTAAGACCCTTAGGGTATATCAAAGGATATTCTTTGGTATAATAAGTCGTACATGGAGATAATATATGATCAATAAAGAATCTACCGCTTATAGTAAAAGAAGATAAACGTCTTATGTGATTCGATAAATGACAACCTAGTAGTCCTTGACCAATGCAGAATGAAATTAGAAAGGAGTTTCTATTTTACATTATTTGTATTTGTGCATTTAAGAGTCGAAATACATATAATTAAATAAAATAAGACTTGACAGTAATTCCATGTCTTATATTTAATTAAGACATTATATGGTGGAAGGATTGAATTGTACGATAACTATTTACTCAAAGGTTCTTTTGTGATTAATGTTGAAATCTATATTATCTGGAAAGTCATTAATCACTAGGGAGGTTTATCCCTATTATAGAATAAATATTATTTATTTAAATAAATTAATAGTTTAATTTATTTATTTAAATAAGATTAGAATTGTTTTAATTAATTTATTCACAATCGGTTTAATATGGAAAACCTAACGGGTCATACCATAAAAGGAAGAATAATTATTGTAAACACTAGAAAATTTGCATTCCTGTTACTAACATTGCAGGAGGGCAGAATCGTCTTTTAACGATAACCCTAGAGGACAAGACAGTTCCAGTTCCGGAAATCCCACCGAAGAAGTCTTTTCCATCTCAGAGATAACCCCGAGATATTCAATCCCGTAAACAACATCGGAAGTTTCAGTCTCAACCTCGAAGATAACCCCGAGGAGTGCAGTTGCAGTTCCGGAGATAACCCCGGAAAAGCTCCTTTCAATCCTTGCATTCAGCTTAAACCTCAGAGATAACCTCGAGGCACTCAGTCCCAAACCCGAAGATAACCCTGGGAGGTTAGGCACACCTCAGAGACAACCCTGAGGAGATCCGATTGCTTAAAGCAATTTCAATCTCGAGAGATAACCACGAAGCAACGGCGCTTTATTATCCCAAACCAGAGATAACCCCTGTGAGGGACAAAATCATCATTTTTCCACCTCGATCCCAAATGCGCGCCGTCTTAACACATTTCAACATACATTCTACACAACAATGTCCTACAAGAACCAAATAGCTGCAATCCCGATTGACTACTACACAAGACAACACACCGGATGGAATTTGAAGCTTGAAGACCAAGGGCATGGTCCAATCTTCCTGGCTTCTTACAACCTCTAATCCCATGTCATTTGTGTAGCTCTCGATAACAACACTCCGAAACAAGTCTAATACACCTCAATCGGATTCCCGGATTGAAGTTCTGAATGATCGAGCGGACATCATGTTGCATGCGTGCACGTACTTCGATATGGTGGGACCCGCGGAGCCCAGGGCACCTCAGGCAGCCGCATGTGCATCTGCGGCTGCTGCAAGTACACCTGCGGTTCCCCCTCTATAAATAGAGGGCTTAGGGTGGCCATTTTTTAAGAGAAAATGGCTAGGAAGCCCTGTCCAATTTACTCTGTACACAATATAAACTAAGTGCTTTCTCATTTTAAACACTTGTGAGCTCATATATTGCTATATTTTTATCGGTGGAAACCGAGTGTTCATCTATTTAAAGCTATTGAAGTCTTCTTTGGCAGTCCATTGTAAGCCTTCATACCTTTCTTAAAGCCTTTTCTCCACTACTGTGCACACATCGTTTTTCACGTTTAGAGTCGTGTTGCATGTGTATGCCCGGACTTCATTCCATGTCTTTTTATTTTGTTTTGTATATATTTATATATATGGCTAACATTATCGAATTATGCCTCGATTGAGCCTGGACTCACGTCCGGAGCGTTTATTGCTTTTATATATATATATATATATAAATTATGGTCGAACTCTGTTCGATGAGCCTGGATTTATATCCGGAGCGTTTATTGCTTATATATATATATATAAATGTATATATATATGTATAAAACTATTGTGGAGACTACATTTGATGAGCACTGAATTTTATATCAGGAAGCGTTCATCGCTTTTATACATATATAAATACCTTATATATATATATATATATATATATATATATATATATATATATATATATATTATACCCATCAAACTCTATTTGATTGAGCCTAGATATAATATAAAGTGCGTTTATCGCTTTTATATATATATATATATATATATATATATATATATATATATATATATATTTACATTTACATCGGACACGGAATTTACTTTGTGGCCTTTTACTGCTTTATTTACATTTCGTCGCACCTGGAGTTTACTTCGTGGCGGTTGATCGCTTTTACTGCTTTATTTACATTTTTTCCCGCCTGGAGTTTACTCCGTGGTGGTTGATCGTATTTACTGTTTTATTTACATTTTCGAGCCCCCGTGGAGGTGCTTCATGGTGGTTGATCGTGTCTCTATATATATATTTACCGCTTTTATATAATTACATTTACAGTCTCCCATGAAGTTCGCTTCGTGGTGGTTGACAGTCTGTATATATATATTTACAGCTTTTATATATATAACTTCTTACAGCTTTCATATAAATTGCTACATCATGTGAACCTAGGAATCATGTGATCACAGATTCAGTCTCCTAAATCTAGATTCGGTTCCCGTGATGGACATTTTCGGCTGTAAATAGCTTGTACATTATTCACAATGTCTGAATTTCCTTAAACGACTCTCATTCCCACAAGGAGTTCGGCTCTGCTATATACAGTATTTTCTCAAAGATGTGTCGCATCTTGAAAATAAAAGCAATTAAGCCGAACACTTAATAAAATGGAAGTATCAAAGGCCTCAATTACAATTGAGCATAAGGGTTTGAAAAACATCTTTTACAAAATATCACTGCTATATCTTGTTAAAACTGAATTTTTACATAAATTCAAACCCTTTGTATATAGGTGTGAACGAGGCATAACATTACTTCCAAATAGCTGCATATTGACCCACACACACATACACACACACACATTTTTATAACAGTTTAATTGAAAAGTGGTAGTCACCGTGGTAACATGTATGTCGGGGGTGCCTAACACCTTCCCTCCGCATAAGCGAGTCCCCAGACCCTAATGAATCTCAATTTCACAGACCAGTTTAACAGTGATACATCACGTGGTCAATGTGCAAACCTTTTCTCGGTTGAGTTGGTGCAACCATTTGAAAATACCAACGAGCGAATCTTATAGTCCAATCGTCGACATATAAATGTCAGAACTTTTCACATCTTGTTTTTTCAAAGAACTCTTACCAAACATGAGAACACCAAAAGACAAGAATAGAAAAGGGACAGTAAAAATCCAAACGTCGACAGGTGGCTACTCTGCTGGGGACACCAATAATAGGACTTAAGCCAATACTACAAACTTTTCAAAACTGTTATATACTTGTGTGTGGATGTTACATTTACATTTTGATAAATGTGTACGAATGCATTTACTTACTGCACTTAATGCTTTACACTATATCTGTATACGATATTAGTGCTTCGCACATGTCATCATTCCCATAAAGGTGAGACACATTGCATGTGAATGTATGTTGTGTTGTTCCTCCACCAGGAGGCTATCCTGTTGGTGTTTGATTACTAGACTCGTAGGGAGACTACTTCCAACGAGGCTCAGGAAAGGCACCACCTAGATTCGCTCCAGTTAAAATACCGGATTAACTTCCCGTCAAGTAACTTGCGATAATCTGGGAACCTTCATGCTAAAAAGCCACGAGAGTAACCTAAGATAGGTCAGCCTCTGATAAACCAAACGTGGAGGAAAGTCTCTTCATGCTTTCCATTTTCAGTTACTTGTAATTTCATTCCATGTCAATCTCTATGCAATGGAAAATATGAAGAATATATGTACATGCAAATTAGAGCTTACCATGGTATCTTACAAACAACTGACATCTATTTTGCAGGATAATACTCTTAAAAATGGACACATTATGATAGCATGTAAACATTTATACATTCCTTAAGACTAAACTACATAAGTTTTTGTATGGAAACAATTGGGCCTATTACCCGATCAAAGTCCAAGAAGGCCACGAGCTTACAGCCAATTATGTCTTCATCTGACCAGTCTAATCCTGCTCTTGTCTCTCGTGAGGAGTTTAACGGATTAAGCTGTAATGCCCGAGAAAATTGGATTTATATGAGAATTAAATTTTTATTTGAGTATATGAATTAAATGAATTTAATTGATTCTTTATGTGAGTAAGCTATGTGAAGGTCGTTCTATGACCTATAATGTGCGGATGTGGTTAGGATTCTAGCTATGTGATATAATTAATTGTTTTGAATTTCCAAAATAAAAATAAAAGTTTTCTAAGAAAGTTTCATAAAAACACTATTCATCCATTTCTGCTCGGGAATTAAGTTTGAAATTCTGAGAAACACATAATGATAGAATACGTAGATAAGATGGAATATCTAATAATATTTCAGTTATGGCAAATGAAGTTTTCGCCTGCGGACTTAAAACCTAAGGGTTAGGAAAAGTGATTTTTGAGAATGAAATGAAATACATATAATGATTAAGATTATTATACGTACGATATACGAGTATGATACTATTTAGTATACAAGTATAGTACGAAGATGTAATACTGCGTACAATGCGAATATCGTACGAATACTATACGAAGAGAATACGTGAGTTATGCATGTAGAATACGATTGGTACTTGATGGACTTTCAGTTTAGGGACTTTGTATAATCCAATTGAACTTGGATTATATCAAGCCCAATGACTTATGTAATCAAGCAAAAATTAAGCCCCGATGTAAAGTTTAATTAAGCCCGATCCAAAAAACCACACCGTGGATCGAACCGATGGGTCGCCGGATGTGTAAAACCCATGGGGTAACCAATGGGGTTGACCCATGGACCTTGTGGGCTGGACAATTGGCCACCAAGTAAAGTGATTACTTGGTGGCTAAGACATGAATAGTAAGGAGGTTGAGAAGGATGACCAATATGCCCTCCATTTGGTTTTCTATAAAAGAAACCGTAGGTTGTTCATTAGTTGTTTTACAAAATTTGTCCAACTTATATTGAGAGAGAGATAGAGCTAGAAACAAGTAATCATCCTACTTTGAAGCAAAACATAAGGAGTTTTACCAAGAACGTGAAGAACAAAGAGGTAAAATTTCGTAAAAGTTAACTTTGCATCTTTTTGATTCATTTTTCGTAGAGAGTCGTAGATTGGTGGAGCATGCCTATTATAGAGGAATAAGGATGGCTTTTATTGATTAAAACATTGATAAGCCATGTTTAAGTAGAAATCGTAAGAGTTACATAAATTTAAACCGTAGAAACCATTGAACATTAACTTGGTTGTTGATGGACAAATTAAAAACCATCATTGATAGGGTATATGCATATTTCTTGGTTAGGATGTTGATGAGGAATCAATGGAGTTATTCCATTTGATTTGGCATATAGAACACGAGTAACGAAGTTATGGCGAATTTTACGGAATTAGACGTTAAACGTCAAAAACGTAGAAATCTCGGATTAGTAGTCAAAAGTTATCGTGTGCCTTGGAAACATTAGTTTTCAATGTCAACACGTGAGATAAGGTATTCAAGAGTTTTGTACTCAAGAATCGTCAAATTCTGACTTAGAACGAAGAAAACGTGTATTGAACGCTCATAAATGATAAACGAACACTTAATAATGAACTTAAAAGTGAATTCTGAGTTAACAAATTTGGAAATGTAAAATTTTTGTATGACCACTTAGAGTATGTAAAATGGGAGTTAAGGGCTTTTGAACGGACCAATTCGGACTTATAACGAAGAAGTTATGAGCCCGGGAAGTTCATCAAAATTTTAAATGTCAAAAATTTTCTGGGACTGAGGTCTGGCGCCGCAGCGCCAAATAGAGTTATACATGCTACACCGCAGCACCATGTACAGTATGGGTAGTCACTGAAGAGTCCTTGTAGTAGCACCGGAGACGAGGGTTTGGCTACGGTGAACCGGCACTTATGACGCCATTGTTTCAAGGAAGGTCATGTGGCATACGATGAAGAGGGAATCGTTGACCAATTTTGTTTTGTAATTCAAATTTATTGGTAACGAATACTAGAAAGTATATGTACTTAGCATACATGTAAAAGCTCAGTCTTAAATCACTTATAGAGTGATAAAGTTAGAAAATTAAGGATGGTTTAATAGGAATTAAACGAAGAACGCGATGTGCAAATAAGTGAACCATAAGTGGTATTCAATGTTGGTACTTCACCAATAGTAATCGAGTCTCGATTAATAACGTACGAACATTTACAAGCCGTGATGAAGGGGTAGTAAGTCAGATTGACATTATTAATGAAATAATTTCAACTAAGACATAGAAGAGAAAGAAGTTGGTAATAATAATGTTATGAGATTGCTTAGTAGCTAATTACAGTGTGCTATGTGAATATATCATGTAGATACTATAAAGACTGAGAACTGTTTAATATTTTATTCGAAGACGCTTGAAGAAAAGTTTTCTTAATGCTTGTCTAACCTTCGTGTTAGCCGAGTTTTCTGTGATTCATGCGATGAGTTGCATGAATGATTTTAAGGAAAGGGTTGATGCCAGTTTTAACTCGGTTAGACTATTCTTAAGACTTAGATTGATTTGTGTACATGTCTTTCTATATAGTAATGAGAACGCTATCCTAGGCCAAGTATTTGATACGGATTCAAAGGTAAGTTTGTCTATGAACAAACAATAGTATTATTCATCGTTTATTCGATGGGCACGCGAGTTTGCCAAATCTTAAACATAAATATCTTTAACGGATGAATATTGATCAACATAGAGTACTATAGGCTAATCACCTAGAAGTGCTCATAAGAAATGTCGGATGTACGGCCTTAGTGCTATGATGTCCTTTTCATGTATGAAAACGTATGTTCATGGTCTTTCGAGCGGTTTGAATTCCTAAGCTATTATAAGTTTGGAATTGATTTTGTAAATTGATAAGTACTAGTCAATGTTTCATAGTACTTCATGACTATTTGTTCAGTTATGGAAGATAATCATATAATTCTCGAATATGGTATTGATATTATCCTTTGTTAAAACTTGTTGAGCTAGTTATGCTCACTTCTTGCTTCAATTATATGATTGCAGCTGAAGCCAAAGGTATTGAGAGTTCTAAGAGAGATAAAGGCAAGGCTAAGATGGATAGTTAAATATCTTGTAATAGACTAGTATGGTTGTATATAATTATGAACAACAAATGATGTAATCAGTTTATGAACCTGGGAAAGGATTTTACTATGATTGTAATAAGAAGATAGTTAATACATTCGTTTTGTTGTGGTTTCAATGAAAGGATTGTATGATTACAAGTACCATGTAGCACCATATGTCGGGTTGCAAGATACCTGGATTTGGGGGCATCACATAAGCAAGCAAATTACAGATTTGGTTGTTCTGTTTAAATAACTACAACAATCTACTCAGGGTCTACGAATACCCATACATACAGAATCCTCTGCACATGGAGGAACACAAGGTATGGATCAAGCAAATCCAATACCTGATTTTCATTTGGATAAGTCCAACAAAATTCCTGAAAACACCCATCCCAAAGAAGATCTAGACACCGATGATATCAGGAAAAAAACTCCTTCAAATTTTAGAGAACATTCGGTCTATAAAAGGGATTGGAGTAAACGGGAGTGTCTCATATTCCGACCTTTGTATATTCCCTGATGTCCATTATCCAGAGAAGTTCAAAACTCCTGACTTTGAAAAGTATGATGGGTTGGGAGATCCTTACACACATTTGAAGGTATTCATTGGAGAACTCGGATCTTATACCGAGGATGAGAATCTTAGAATGCAACTGTTCCAAAAGAGTCTAACTGGAGAATCCCGATCATGGTATACCATATTAGACAATTCTAAGATCCATAGCTAGGAAGAGTTAGCTCGTGCCTTCCTTAGTCAGTACAGTTTCCAGTCTCAGATGGCTCCTGACCGGTACCAAATTACTAAGGTCAAGAAACAAAATAATGAGTCTTTCCGAGAATATGCTCAAAGATGGAGACGCCTTGCTGCTCAAGTTATTCCTTCTATGATGGAGTCAAAAATGGTGATGACCTTCATAGACATACAAGAAGCTCCTTTCTATGAGAGAGTCTTAGCTAGCATTGGAAAGCCATGTTCTAAAATAATCAAACACGGAGAGATGGCTGAGATGGGATTGAAGTCTGGAAAAATTCTAGACCTAGCCGCTCTGAAAGCTGTTGCTGAGCACATCCAGTCTAGAACTTATGGAAACAACCCCCGAAGGGTCCATAAGAAGAAAGAGGAGGATGTTTCCTTGATACTACAAGGTTAAAAAGGCAGTCAAAATATACCTATCCAGAGGAGAAACTACTCCCCTTTTCAAGTACAGTCTTCCAACCCTACATTGCCAAAGGGTGGAGAAGTCAGACGCAATCGAGTGTTCACACTCATAGGGGATTCACTCGAGAATGTTCTCAATCTTCTAACAACTTGGAAGAAAATTTCCCATCTTCTTCCACCAGCTAACTCAAATGGGAAGGGTTTTAATGCTACAAGGAAGTGTGCCTATCATACTGGAGCACCAGGACATGATACTCAGGATTGCTGGGCCTTGAAACATAAGATCCAGGATTTAATCGACAACGGGGAGATTGTGGTGACTAAACCCAACCAACCTCATGTGAAAGACAACCTTCTTCCTCAACACAAAGAAGAGGAGGTTAATATGATTAATTGGAGCAGTGGATAGAGTTCCAATTATGTTGTTGACTCTTCCCAGACCAGCAAAGATGGTGCTGACAAATAGGATTACACACAATTCCAGTTTGTTATGGAACGAAAGATGAAAGCTCTTTGTAAACAAGTAAAGCAATTGGCAGAACTGGTGATCCATCAGCACCATGTCACACGCCAATTAGTCAGTCAGGAGCATACTAGTCTCCTTCCTTTTGTTATGAATACTCCATCATCGCCTTCAGAAAGTGAAAGACTGGAGGATAAATTTGCAAAAAGAGCAAGTGCCAAAGCCCATCGGGATTTTGCCAATAAGAGGAATTTATATACCTTGGCCAACCTATGGAGGAGATTTTTCAGATGCTGATCAACGAAGGAAGAATTACATCCCTTTTACCTCCAATTAATCCCCGTTCAAGATGGTTCAATTCTAATGGAGTTTTCCAGTATCACTCCCACTCTCGTGATCACAACACATAAGAATGCTGGGCACTCCGCCATCTCATTCAGAATTTAATTGACAACACTTTGCTACTCGAGAGTGGGAACACATGTCCTATAAAATGGAAGGATGGCGTAACAGTTATATCCCTTGAGGATGATTTGGCTATCAGACCACTCATAATACAAACAATTCAACTCAAGGGTGTTGACAATCCTTGGAAAGTGGCTGCACCAGAGCCAGTTCTCTTGCCATACAGAACACAGTATCTTGTTGTCAGCCTGAAAAAAGTTCCATGGAATTATGGAAAGGCTGAAGGATCTACATCACACAAAATTGTTGCAGTGTCGAAGGAGAATCCACTGTATCTTCCCCACCGGGTGATAAAGCCTACCATCAAATCAAAGGGGAAAGTTCCCATTGAGAGGATTGAATAGTTCCTCCGTACTATGGGCCATAACGAAGCCAAGGTGGTTTTAAGCTTGAGAGAAGCTCCGCAACAAATTTTCATACTGGACTTGGTTTTCTCTTCCGAAGATTATAGGAAGATCTTGTTAAGGGTCTTGGAAGAAGCCCATTTGCCGAAATCAGTGGATGTTGAAAAATTCTAACATCTGGTTGATCACATTTTTAATAACAATGTGATATCTTTCACTGATGACGACATTCCTCCCGAAGGGACTGGTCATTGTAAGTTGTTGAACATAGCGGTTATGTCCTCAGGATATATGGTGGGAGGAGTTCTAATAGATGGTGGATCATCTTTGAATATCTGCCCTTATGCCACCTTGGAGAAGATGAATATCAACCCCAAGAGGATCAAAAGTAGTCATATGGTTATCAAAGCTTTTGATGGATCCCGACGAAAAGTTGTTAGGGAAATTGAACTACCTGAGGAGATTGGTCCACATACATTCAGTGTATCCTTTCATGTGCTCAAAATCGCCACAGGATACAACTTGCTTTTGGGAAGACAGTGGATTCATATGGCCGGAGCTGTCCTTTCCACCCTTCATCAGTAACTTAAATACATTATCGGCAATAGCCTAATCATTGTTAATGCTGAGCTAGAATGTCTTGAACAAGGTGACATACCACTCATCAGCTTCAATGCATAAATTGAGCCGATCACTTTCCATTCCCTGGAGGTGAGCAACACTCATTACCATCCCATTGGGGCACCACCTCTCATACCCAAGATTTCTTCCGAGTTAATGTCGGCCACTCAAGAGATGATGTCATTGGGTCATCAACCTGGACAAGGGTTGGGCAAAGATCATCAGGGCATTAAGTGTCCAGCTCACGTTCCCAGTCAAACAGGGACAACTGGATTAGGCTATTCCGCTAGCTCCAGTCACAGGAATCCTCACAAGCACAAACAGATTCCTTCATCTTCAGCCATACGGCGATTATCTTCACCTATAGATCTTGAGCCTATACAGTCTCCAGTAAAGGTTCCTGCCCATGTTATGGCTATGCTATTTCCCAAACCTATACTGGTTAAAGAAAAAAAGGTTCTGATTCCTTATCTTGAAGTAGAAGAAGAGGAAAGGAGACGTAAACAAGATATCGCCAGGAGTTTGTCTCACTTATGCATCCTTTTACATGATGAGCACACAAATTGATGCACTCCAGACAATGATTGTCCTGACATTATGGTCATTATTCTGGAGAAGGAGGATGATGATAGCCACTTCATCACTATCGTCCATCAAGAGTTCACCCTTGACAATTCGAGTAGCTCTCCTTGCATTTGTCGCCAAGGGTAAAAAGGGTAGAAACTCTCTTTTCCCTGTAGATAGCTTTAACTACTTACTTTACTATACAATATTAGCAGTTATTTTGTCAGTACATGCTAACACTTTGTATGATTGAACAGTTTCATATATTAAGTGAAAGCATATTTTTTTTAGGACTCTGAACTTAGATTTGCCTATACTTGTTAATGAGGTGCCTTTTCTCCACAAGGACTGTAACTTTGATGAAAAGTTGAACTCAGACTTGATGGAAATACAATAGGACATTAAGATACCTCAGGAGATCAAGGAATGGGTCGAGGATAAACCCAAACCAAACCTTGATCAAACCACCTTATTTAACCTCAGAACCTTAGAAAACCCTAAGCTAATCCAGATTGGTACAGACATCACTCCAAACCAAAGGAATGACATGGTTGCACTATTAACCCAATTCCAGGATGTGTTTGCATGGTCTCACAAAGACATGGTGGGGTTGTCCACTGATATCATCATCCATCGCCTTCCCATTAAAGAGGGATTCAAGCCAGTCAGGCAGAAGCTCAGGCGATTAAAACCTGAGTGGAGTTTAAAGGTTAAAGAAGAAATTGTGAAACAATTTCAAGCCGGCATCATCATATTGTCCACACCCTAAATGGCTATCCAACATAGTTCATGTGCCTAAACCGGGAGGAAAGGTGCGAGTTTACGTGGATTACCGGGATCTGAATAAAGCTTGCCTTAAAGACAACTTTCCCATGCCATTTATCCATATACTCATTGACAACACTTCTCAATACGATATGTACTCCTTTGCTGATTGTTTTATGGGGTATCATCAAATTATGGTTGCTAAAGAGGATAGTGAGAAAACCGCATTCATCACGCCTTGGGGAACCTTTTGCTATAAACGGTTGTCATTCGGCCTCATAAATGCCAGAGCTACCTATTAGCTAGCTATGATGGCTCTTTTCCACGATTTAATGCACAAAGAGATAGAGATCTATGTGCATGGCATCATTGTCAAGTCCAAAAGGGAAGATAACCACCTAGACCATCTCAGAAAGCTCTTCAACAGGTTGCGTAAGTATAACTTGAAGTTGAATCTAGCCAAGTACGCCTTTGGCGTTAAATCAGGAAAGTTACTATGATTCCTTGTCAGCTAGAAAGGGATTGAGCAGGATCCCACCAAAATCCAGGCCATTACGAAAATGCCCATTCCTCACACAGAGAAGGAAATACAGGGATTTTTGGGAAGAATTAACTTCATCAGTTGATTTATCTCCCAACTCACAACAACCTATGAGCCTATCTTCAAGCTTTTAAGGAAGAACTCCTCCATGAAATGGAATGATGAGTGTCAGAAAGCCTTCCTTACAATAAAAAGAGCAGCTGGTCAAAGCTCCTGGTTTGGTACCTCCACGGATGATGATGTTCCCCTGTTCATGTACATGTCCATTAATGACAATGTCATGGGCTGCATGCTATCTACTACTTTAGCAAAAGATTAAGTAGCAGTGAACACAAGTACACTCTAATTAAGAAGACTTGTTATGCTTTAGCATGGGCTTCCATGAGGTTACAGTATTACCTTTATGGTCATACAACCTATCTCATATCCCGCATGGATCCTCTCAAGTACGTGTTCAGTAAACCCATGTTAAATTATCGACTGTCCAGATGACAGTTGATCCTACAACAATTTTACATCGTCTACGTGAAGCAAAAGTCTATCAAAGGTCAAGGAATTGAGGATCAACTGGCCGCCTCACCTTCAGGGGATTTCAAACCCTTAGAAACATACTTCCCCGATGAAGGGGTAATGACAATTCAACAACACCATCAATACGATTCATACCAGATGTGGAAAATGTATTTTGATGGAGCTATAAACATGGAAGGTTCTGGAGCTGGAGTAGTTCTAGTATCCGGTACAGGGGAGCAGTATCCCGTCGCCGTCAAATTGTCATTTGTCAGCACCAACGGAACAGCTGAGTATGATGGTTGTATCATGGGGCTAAAACTTGCCCAATCAATGGGTATCAGACGGTTAACTTGTATCATGGGGATAAAACTTTAGAGATTCCAAATTGGTAATCAGACAAATCACTAGAATCTATCACACCAAAGAACTACATTTGTTGCCTTAACATCGGTAAGTTTTACAGATGACTACGGAGTTTGAAGAAATATCATTCCTCCACATTCCTTAGAAAACATGAAAAAGAAAACATGCCAAGCATTACATTTGCCCAGCAAAAGGCTCCAGCCTATGGGAACTACATTGGAGAAGTATCGGATGAGCTACCTCCCATCCAACTCCTTGGTATCAGCATATCAGGGAGTACTTGCAAGATGGATCTACACTCGCTGAGGTGAGCCTGAGTGAAAGAAGGCGGATCCATCGATTAACTATGAAATTTACCTGAGTGAAGATGCACTCTACAAAAGAGATGCAGGACAAGGTCTCCTCAGATGTCTTAACAAGGACCAAGCTCAGAGGCTCACGGATGAAATCCATGGTGGAGTATGTGGCCCACACATGAGCGGCCCTCTACTTATCAAAAAGATCCTAAGAACAGGGCATTACTGGCTCTCTCTCAAGGTTGACTTTGAGGATCACGTCAAGAGATGCTAAGAATGCAAAATTCATGGGAATGTTATCCACGCCCATCCAAGGTAGCTCCACATTATGAGTTCACCTTGGCTCTTCTCAATGTGGGGAATGGACGTGATCGGGCCCATCGAGCCTAAAGCCAGTACTGGGAATCGGTTTATCTTCACCATGATCGACTATTTCACCAAGTGGGTAGAAGCAGCCTCCTTCCCCAGGGTAACCAAAGAAGTTATCATTGGTTTCATCATAATAAATGTCATTTGTCGATATGGACAACCAAAGGTGATTGTGTTAGACAACGCTAAGAACCTCAACAAAAAAATGATTGAGGAGTTATGCAGTAAATTCCACATCAAACATCTAAACTCCGTCATCTACCGTCTAAAGATGAATGGTGCTGTTGAAGCGTCTAATAAAAACATCAAGAAGATCATGCAAAAGTTGTCCACCAATCATAAAGGATGGTCTGACTTGTTGCCTCTGACTTTGTTAGCCTACAGAACATCAATGCGCACTTCCACTAGGGCAACCCCCTATTCATTAACCTATGGGATGGAAGCAGTGCTCCCCATAGAAGTTGAAATGGAATCCCTCAGAGTGTTGATAGACGCTCAGCTGGATGTAAACCAATGGTTACAAGACAGGTATTACCAATTGTCTCTAACAGATGAAAAGTGAAGTGATGCTATCTTCCATGGTCAGTTATACCAACAAAGGATCGCCAGATCTTACAACATAAAAGTCCGGCTATGGTAGTTTAAACAACATAACTTGGTTTTGAAGAAGATCATTGACAAGCAAGATCAGTCTAAGGGCAATTCGCTCCAAACTGGAAAGGCCAATTTATTGTCAAGGAGGTATTGAAAGGATGTGCTCTCAGATTATAGGAAATAGATGGCGACAAATTTCCACAGCTCATCAACTCAGATACCATGAAATGGTACTATGTCTGAAGTTACCATCAAGCAAACATCCTGGTTTTGGTTCACCAAATCCCCAGTCAATTCAGGTTTTCTAACCCTTTCTACATACCACCTTTCTTCATACCCTTCTGCCCCATCTGGGACAAACACACTTTTTAAACCAGCAGCCTAGTTTCAGATCAGCAGATCTTCACTCAACTTCGATTATCCCACTAGGGATTGAACCTTTCATACCTGCAGTTTTGTCCCACCAAAGATAAGACTTTTCACACCTACAGTTTTTTCCCACTAGGGATAAAACTTTTCCCCTGCAGTTTGTCCTATACATGGGATCAAACTTTGCATCTGCAATCCATCCTGAACATGGGGCGAACTACGTCGACCTGATCTCCCCCATACATGGGAGTACGTAGGAAACCATTTTTATAGCCCGGTCACACCATATAAAAAACAACACTTCTACACCTTTCTACACCCTTTCACATACAGCGTTGAACCTCTTACACAAGGTTCAAACTAAGCAGACCTGATCTCCTCTTCAATAGGAGTACGTAGGTAGCCATTTATGGTTCAGTCTCACTCCCTACCAAAACACAAACACTTGTCAACGGTACTGGATCACCCTTCAATGGCATTTCATCGGCTTCAGACCAAAGGGATGGAACTACCTAACCTCCCCATAAATTAGAGAGTTGGCGACCATCTAAGTTGCGGTTAAATCCTCAAAGAGAAACACCAATCCATAAGAGATGGAACTAACTGGGCTCCCCCATACAAAGGAGTGTTGGCAACCATCTGTGGTGCGGTCAACCTCTGAAAGGAAAGCCACACTCCTCTCCACATCTACATACAGAAACCAATCCCAAGACACCAAAGAGGGTAGGAGATACACACAAATCAACGATCCATTCTAAAAAATCCTGAGACATCTCAATGTCCATCCGTCAAGGAGGAGTTCAAAATACATCCAGATCACAAGCCCTGGAGAAATAAGCAAATATCAACCAAGTAGCAAGGCACAACTAATAGGGAAGTGAATCAAAATATATTTCCCTGCCATATATAATGCTTTTTGATATAGACAATATGAACTGTACATGAAAAAATGGCTAAGCTAGTCTGTGCAGGAAAATACAAGCCCATCTACAAATCAGTATATATGTGAGCTATCAAGTCTAACACCGCATCCCTCTCAGAAGAAGGAGGTAATGTTGTGAACTCCTGCCCAAGGGTATCTACATGAGCCAACAGATCCACAGCCAACTTTATGGTGACACTGTGATCATTAATATATGCGTTCATCTCTGTAATAATGCCAGTGGTAAGGGATCTCACTGTAGTACTATCTGTAACAGAAACATCCCGGGCAGATATAGCTCCATCCCTATCAATAATCAGTGCATCTCTAGATGATCTAGCCTCATCCCATTCAGCAATAGCGGTATCTCTATAAGCTAAAGCTACATCTCTCCCAACAAGAGCTATCAACATCAAGGCCCTTGCCTGATCCCTCTCAAATGTCAATAGATGTAAACTATGGGCTAAATACTATAAAGGAGGAGTCACAGCTGCAGAAATACTAGGTGAATCAACAAGAGCTGCTGGCAATCCAGTAAATAGCTCCTCCTCAATAGGAGAATCAGCATCCTCCATGGGCTCTCCAATATCAAAACTGATCCTTGGCCCTATGGATACAACCACAGTCGATGCAGTCTTTGTTTCCATCTATGCAGCACACTCTGTCGAATAGCCCAGATAGCTATTAAAAAACTTAGCTCTCTCATGCTGATCCCAACAGGCATACAACCTGGATCTGTCCTCTGTTGATAAGTGGCGAGAAGCCAAACGCAGACCTAATGTCCCCTCAAAAGGATGGAGGTCCTGAAACTTGTCAAACTGTGACATCACAGCCAGTGGGTGGTAAGTAGTCATGCCCCTCAAACCGACCAAAGGGAGATAATCCATGTCAGGTGCATGAGTAATGAAGTTGTAGGGAGAACTAAGCCCTGTACACAGAAAAATGCCAAATGGATCTCCAATCCCTGCCAAGAACACTGACCAGGACATAGCGTCTGTACACTCCGCTGGCTGAAAGGAGTAAGACATGGCTATCTCATGGGTAAAATAGTATCCATGCCGTCGGAAAGTGCCAATCGGTCTTAGATGTGACATGAACCATACATATAATATGACCGAGCTGCCTATAAATACACCTATAGGGTGAGTGCATCAATACGTGGCTGATCTCAATGTCTCTGTCATGATCATAGGCACAATGGTATGACCCTCCTGAGAGCTCTCACTGCAATGATAACATCGATGTCCAGCTCATCCATATACTGGGGCATGTATACATGTGACAATACACACATCAGCAATACGTATACTCTGGCTATATGCCACTAATCCTCCGGCGTGGTGAAATCCCCAGAATGTCGTGCATAACTATCTGGTGAGCCAAATCTGTCTATCAAAAAACTCTAGGACACCACATGACCAGATGTAATCTCATCATGTACTACTCTACGTTGTAAACCGGTGAGGGTTATGAACTGCCGGCTCATATCGCCATTGGCCATCCGAGCGCAAGGTCTGTCTAAGGGCAAAGCCGTCAACCGCTCGTACTCCTCTAATGTAGGAGTCAACTACTGGGTCCCAAATCAAAAAACCTGCCTCTCTGGTACCCAATGCTCCAGCATACCCTCTACAAAACCCACCGGAACCTGGAACATCAAGAGGGTCATGGAATGTTGTAATAAATGATCTACAGTCACCTTATCTGAGGGTGACAAACTATCATACTACGATCTCAGATGGGATGCTACCAATAGTGATTGGGTGTGATCAATGCGGCTAACTGTCGAGGAAGACATCTGTGTGGGTCGTATCATAAGACCATCTAGGGGTCAATGCTGAATATCTCTGGATATACATACATATACATAACATGATACATGCATGATAAACAATAGATGACAATATGATGTAGGGAATAACAGTACATACATTCCTAAGTACAACATCATCTCTGTATAGCTAAAAATACAGGGAAATGGGGCAAATCCGCCCAATGACTAACAGAGGCCTATCAAAAGATATAGAAAGAATGGGGCACAGCCACCCAGTATCTAACAGAGGCCTATCAAAAAATATAATAAGAATACACATCAGAAGAAGACAATGGTGTCAATGTCTACATCATCAATCCTATCCACCTGATGTAACTCCTCATGAGTTACTAGATCTCCATCAACGGGGATGTCAGGCCTATATAATGGAGGATCTGCACTAGCAAAATCATATGGGTCACCTGAGGGGCCAGAGCCTGAGCTGGAAGGATCAAAAGTATCTGCCTCTAAAAGATCTCTGCCTAAGTGCCGGATAAAAAAATGTGCCCGGTCCAACTACCAGGTCAAACTGTCAATCTGTGTCAAATGAGTCGGATCTCTGACATAGGCCATCCAATCCATCATCATCACGGATCCAGGAACCATATCCCCCATAAACTGAGTGACGCGGGTCTGGGCTCCGATGGTACGAGGGGACCACCAGCGATAGAACATCTCTTGTGTATATGGACCCTCTGACAATGTAAAGCCATCAATGCCCATCAATGGGATATCACTAACAAGCGACTGCAATACAGGCCAATAATGCCTGGCAGGAGGCAAGATCGGTACATGAATCTCTCCTATAGTGCTCCTAATAGCACGCTTTCCTAAATAGAGCTTCCATCCTCCATCTCTGAAAAAATGAATCCGGTGGGTGGACATCACGTACTCGACACCAGTCGGGAACCCATCCTTAAACCCAACGGTCAAATGCTCCCCAGAATAGGGAATCCAAGTGATAGCATCAACTGTCAACAACTCCAACTATAGACGACAACAGGTGAAACCCTCAGCTACAGGGACCTCCACTAATATGGGGTGATGCCATTGCCGTCCTCGTGGATAGGTCTCCAAACCTAACACACTCACAGGAAGCAAACATGAGAGCCTCTCATAGGCCCAGAACTGCCAACACAAAGGCAAACATCTGGTGTTAGTCAACACTCTTAACATGTACATGGGAAATCAAAAGAGAAATACTCACTAGCAGAAATTGGTAAAATCCTAACTAAGCCTCTGTCAAGCCTTGCGAACGCATGCCAGAAGAGTTTTCTACTATGAAGCAGCCCCTAATGATCATCAGGAACAATCGTCGAAGAATGTGATCCCTGACTCTCACATCATCGGATATGGGCTCACTCAATAGCTCGCTCATAGCATATATACTCAAAGGACCTGTACGAACAGTCCTACCTTTGAGCGCCTCAGCCGGGACTCTTAGTAAGGATCTGACGGCAGTCGGGGTAATATTCATCATACATGGCACTGGCTCCCCTCTAAATTCCATACTGGTGATAAACCGTCAATCCATCAGCGTCATCATCACATCACAGTCCAACAAATGGAGAGATTGAGTCTGGTGAAACTAGTGCTCAGACAACGCCCTGAGGTAACCCCAGGGATAACGACGTGGGAGGATGGAAAAGAACACCTCAAAGCTACAGCCATGCACAATCTCTCGATAATCTGGATGCAGAGCCTGATACAGAGAGTGTATGCTGAACTAGTTCCCTCAAGGCTATGTAAAGTCAAGAACCTACATCACAAAGCAGATCAACATTAGAACCTTTGCACCTCATCAATAGGAAAAAGGAAGATCAAATCCAGCTTATACCTCATTTGCATGCAAGTAAATTGAGGGGTGTCAACTTAAATCAACCAAAAGTTCTAGAATCATCACCTGAATGCCTGGGAAATCCTTACGTAGAACATGAGCAGCAGGAGCAGGGTCCGCAATCGGCACATCCTCCTCATCATCCTCAATATCAGGCACATCAACCCGGATAGGACGGATCACCACCTCTGCCAAACAACGAGGCTGTCTAACTAAACGAGGTCGAGGCACATCAGAAGCCCTTCTCCGCACACCTGAAGTGGTCCTGCGGGAACTACTCAGCTGATCCGGATCCATATATATCTGGACATAAGTCTCCAAATCACCTCATAAATGGTGTGGTAAATTCTAACTAGGAGCTTTTTAATGCATTTTTATGACTATATGCATGCATTACTTTAACATACGCCTAAAGTAGAGTTAAAATGCATGACTACCCAATGCCTAAACTTTTGAAAAAATAAATTCCAGATTTTCCTCTATAAATAGGACTATCCACATGCACATAGGCATGACTACATGGCCATTCAGTAGCACACCTACCCATAGTCATAAACACCCTATATGCATTAAAATATCAAAGTCATAATCCGTAAGAAATAGCATAAAAAATGTGTCAATTTGACTGTTTTAAAAGTTAAATTTTTTTACATCATTATGTTCAGCATGGTTAAATACTAACATTTACTATGTTGAACATTTTTTATCAAGTCATATGAGCATGCATATTCACTACTATGTGTTTAGAAGCATTTCATGTGATAATTCATTTTCCAACGGATAAAAACTGGAAAAGAAGACATGCATACATTACCAGGGCAGTGTAGAACACTTGTACGGTACCAGATTTGTAGAAAGACATCCAACCTCAACAGATCTAAACAAGAGCTCTCAGATTCTCTGTGTGGTGCAACTAAAAAATGAATTATGAAAGCAACAGGCCACTTAAGGCCACCCACGGTTGGCCGCAGGTGTACTTACGGTTCCCCTGGGTAGGGCCCACCCCTCCAGCTCGGTCTAGTTAAAAAAGGTAAATCAAGAAGAAAGATGTTACGTGATTTAGCGGAAGAGCCTGAACTCCTGGTTTTCAGAGAGCAAACTGCGGGTCTACATATCATTCATTGGTATACGCCCAGAAACAAGGTTCATTATACCGATGATCATAATTGTTGCACACTACACTCGGCAATACCTCACGAGGGTCCGATGCTGTTAGTTCGGTGTCGTAACTCCAAAACACTTCTCCCTAGGGGAAACTTCATCCGTTGATGCACATGTTAATGAAGGTCAAGTAGCCTTGACATCATCAACCGTTGGCAGTTAAACCCAACGAAGCGTCAGGAACCATATGACAATCTCATCCATTGATGCACATGTCAACGAAGGTCAAACAACCTTGACGTTATTCCCAACAAGGATCTCATACGTTGATGCACACGTCAACAAAGGTCAATCAACCTTTACATCATTCCCAGCAAGTATCTAATCCATTAATGTACATTTCAGTAAGAGTCAGACAACCGTGACAACACAGACTGTTGGCAGTAACTCCGACAAGACATTGGAAAGATCTGGCGATACAAACTAGGAAAAGAACACCCTCATTGGTGAGGACCGATGATGGAATATGTTATACACATCTTCAACAGACAAAGCTCTATCCCCCATAGTCTCTTGTACATGAGAGATACATCCTCAGTGGAAAGTCTGTACTAAGGATTAAGGACTTTGGTGATAACCCCAACGTCAACATCCTGGAAGTTCCTGAGAACTTTGGATCACACGTCCAAGCAGTTAATCAGAGTCATCAGTGATAACTCCAGCCCCCATCAGAAGTCGTGGGAGCAAATAGTCATCACATCCCGTTGGAAAACGGTCCAACAAACCACATGCATCAAACATTTGCATCATCCTGTTGTAAATTGCATCATGATTATCTTGTCACATTTCAAGTGTCTAGTATTCTTTATCATATCTATGCCATTACATTTCATGAATATGATAAAGAGGGGCATCTGTAGACACTCAAAATTTTGTATTTCTGTTACTAACCTGGCAGGAGGGCAGAATCGTCTTCCAGAGATAACCCTGGAAGTCAAATAAACTCAATTCTGGAGACAACCCCGGGATACTCAGTCTTTTTCATCTCAAAGACAACCCCGAGATATCCAGCTCCAGTCCCGGAAACAACACTGGGAGTTTCAGCCTCAACCTCGGAGATAACCCCGAGGGATGCAATTCCAATTCCGGAAATAACACCCGAGAAGGCAGTTCCATCTCGAAGAAAATCCCGAGATACTCAGTTTCAGTCCCGGAAATAACACCGGGAGTTTCAATTTCAACCTCGAAGATGACCCCTGTGATAACCTGAATTTTCAGAAATTATTAAAATAAGATTTTAGTAAATAGAATTCTTATTATAGGATATGTTGGGTTCAAATATGAATGTATATATGTGTTATATGTTGGATTATATGGGAAGAAATTATATATGAGATTTTATAGTTAATTAAACTATTAAAGAAAGAAGAGTTTGAACTTGAAGTTTAATTTAGAAGTTATTGAAGAATGTAGAAATTGATATTATAAAGTCAAAAAGGAAATCGATTTTGGTTAGTGTAATAAGATAGCATGTAGGGAGCATGTTAAAGGATTTGCGAGTTAAGTTCTATTTCTATTAAAGTATAATTGGTCTACATCCTAACTTGAGGTGGCGCGGCCGTGCCACTCTCAAGCCTAAGACCATAGCGGCCACGCCGACCTGTAGACAGTTCATGATGAGTTTGTGTAATCTAAACTTTAGGATTGGTGTATTAGTAACTAATATGTTATAATAAGGATCATAATTTATGTTCCAACTGTCCATGAATGGATTGAGATAACGAATCATAAATTGAATGAGAATTTATTTATGGAAATTAATATTGGTTAATTAAGTTATATTATTTAATTTTATAATATAATGTTAAAGCCTTGTGTGGTAGTAATTAAATTGAATGAAAGGAGTAATTCACTTAAGTAAAATGGTGAATTAATGTATATACGTTACATAAAGAAAATGAAATGATTATGTTAATTAAATTTGTTATTTTCATATATTACATAATATGATAATATATGAAAGGATTTAATACTTCAAAGATGATAATGGAAAATGGGTGATGAATAATAAAAGAAACCAATATATATATATATATATATAAGTGAATATTAGTTAGAGATTTATATATTAGATTAATATTTGAGATGTGGCTAAATATAAAGATTGAGGAAGATATCTTAGGACGATCAAATAATTAAACTTATAATTGTATAATTTAAATAATGGAGTAACGGTTAATGATTATTTTCTTTAATATAGGTGTTATGAATATAAAATTCATAAATCCTAGTATATTAGTTCTTCATATTATAAGTGTACAATTATTTATAGTAAGCTAAATAAGTTAGGATTAATGTAAAGTGTGTCACACAAACTTTATATTAAATAAATATTAAAATAATGTGGAATTGGGAAAAAGCCAAGCGTGGCCTAGACCCTTAATATTTTATTGTAGAGTTACTGAGCTTGAATTATATATCTGTAGTAAGTGAGATAAATGAGCCTTGTGTGGCTTAGGTATTAAAGTTAAACTAGACTGAAGGTTTAACTGAAATTATTAAAAGAGAATTAACGGAAAGATAATAGATGATTGATATTAATCATTTTGATAATTATTTGTGATAGGAAGTAATGAGTTGGGAATACCCAACTGAATGATATTTAGCCCAATTAAAATATTATGTGGACTAATGTACATGGAGTATATGATGTGAATACATAAATAATCCCTAATTTTACTTTGTAACACATTAAAATTTCATTTTGGAAATTAAAGGAACCAAACTAAGCTCTATTGCTGGTATTTAAACTATGTCCCAAAATCAGTGTCACTCTATTTCAACTACCGTATGAATAGGCCATTGGCCTATCCTATTTCTTCTTCATTAAGTAGTAGAGTTGATGATGGCTAATTATGCAATTGGTGACCAACTCTTGAGCATTCACTAGCTTCTTCTTCTTCCCTTTGGTTTAAATTGTTGGGCAAAACCATTGTTTAGTCAATGGTTCCTCTATAAATAAAGCCAACTCCTTCTCTTTCCTGTTAGAAAAATTCTCTAACAATTTGGTTATGAGAGGTTGGTAGAATCAGAGATTGGGAAAGCTATTGATAGCAAATTGGAGCATTCAAGAGGTAATAACGCTAACTTATGCTTTTGATTCCTAAGTTTTCAAATTCCTTAGAAATAACAAGAAAAAGTCACTTTTGAGTCACAAATTTGATGGCTAAGGGTTGTTATAATCCATGAGTTGTTGTTAGATACTGATAATATAGTCAAATGGGAAAACAACGAAAGTTAAACGGACCAATTTGGTTTAGAAACGAATTCATAGTGAATGAATTCGCTAAATTTGTCAAAACATGAAAATTTAGTATGAATATGAGTTTTGGATTAATCTTTGGGTTAGTTAATGTTTTTGAAGTGTTACAATTACTCTGTAGATGAGTAGCTAAGAGTTTAACGAGTTCAACGAATCGAAAACAAACTAATTCAGACTTAAAATGAGAAAGTTATGTCAAAAACTATAATCTATGCGAAGCCACTGCCATGGCGCATAACTAAATTTGGGAAATGAATGCAGGCGCCTTTGGAATGGTGGTGAGAGCAAAGAAGGCGCTGCCGCCTAATGTGTGCTTACTTGAGGCTGCTTTGACCCTCTTGTAGTAAATTAGGCATAATGTTTTCATACGGACTCCGATTGAGGCGATTCAAGATGATCTGGAATGAGTACGAATAGACCTACAACGTTTATTCTTTAATTTTTTCAATTTGATGTTGTTAGAAGGAGTCAAAACAGTCATCTGTGTGACTGTTACGTAATAGGACGCGATCGAAGGGCGTCGAACGAGCACATTTGCAAGTATAGTGCTCCCGACGATGAAATATGTTGTTCTAAGTGATAAAACATAAATATGCATGATATTAGATATGTCATATAACTAAGATTTCTTTACTCATTATAGAATGCCTTAACAATATTTTATGAAAGAAAACATAAAGTTATTGAGAAACGGAAGTTGATGAATTTGGTGTCCTTTGAGTTCTGACCTTGAACCCTATGTACGCATATCAACAGACATGAAATATAGTTTTAAAGGTACCTTGTATATACTAGTTTGATATATGTTGGTTTAAAGTGTTTTAAAAGAAAAACTTGAAGTTTTGAAAATAAAACTTAACGAACTTTGTGTCTTTTAAGTTCCGACCTTGGAAACATGTGAATATGGCCTAGTTATATGTGCGGATGGATAAGGAATGTAATTCAAGATGTATTGCACATAAAAGGTTGTCAAACTCGATTTAGTATGTGTTTTAAAGAGAAATTTAAAAGTTTTAGAAACTAACTTTGATGAGCATTGTGTTACTTGCATTATGACCTTATAAGCAAGCATGATAGAGTTATTTATGCCTTTAAACATGAATGATATGTGCACTCAACTAGTCAAGCATGACATAAGTTATTTAAGCATGTTTTAAAAGTATGAACTATGTTATGCCTATGTAAATGACATAGATATATGTGAACATGCGTATTAAAGGTTGTTAGTACCAATATAAGGTTTAAAAGCTTATAAACCTTGAACCATTGTTAAAAGGAGTTGTTGAGCCTTGTTGATGTAAATAATTGAACATAGAACTATGTAATTCAAAACTAAATGATTTGAAATGTGAACTTGAAGAACTATCAGAACTTACTTGATGTATGTTTATAGTATATGTTAGAATATATGTCGTGCTAGGAATTGTGTTGGGCAATAAAAAGCCTAAGTCTGGTTCTAGATGGGAGTAAGCGTGCGCCTGCATCTCAAGCTTAAATCAGAGCTGTCATGGATTGATTCACAGAGAATGACCAAGAGCGGTTTGTTAACTGCATGGTCTTAAGTTATGGTTATATGTTGTCCTTAAGGACTACAAGATATTAATATAAGATTGTTTAAATAAATATGATAGTAGAATGAGCTAGTCTCATGGTTATCCTAAGTTCAAGTAAAAATGAAACCAAGTTAGGAAACAATATTTGTTCTTATATTAAGAGGGTATGAAATGTATGACTGATGGGTATGAATCCATGGTTATATAACTGTGTAGGAATACACGCAGTGCAGATAAGCTTTAAGTAGTTAAGTCGTAGTTGATAAACTACGAATCAGGCAAGTCTTTTAGTTCCTATTTGATATATGAATTTGATAACTGTTAGTTGAGCTATATTATGCTATGCAAATATTGATGTATATATATATGAAATGTGTGACGCCCCCAAAATTAGGTATACATCACCCATCTTGGGTCGCCAGATACATGGTACAGAATACAAATACAAACTAATTATACAATAGTCATGTAAAATACGACAAAACATATGCTGTGAGTAATATCCACACTCAATGGAGTCCTTATTACATTTATTATTACACTATTTCACATAATAGTGAGAACTACTAATGCACCATCTAGGACCATCACTCTGTTCCCCGACTAGTCCCAGCTAAGTTCTCATTTCCAGAAGAGAATAGTGAAAGAAAGGGTGAGCTCAACTAGCCCAGTAAGAAATATTATGACTAAGATAATACAGAATAAATTATCATTAGTCTTCAACAATGATAAACTGATAAAATACAATAGACATCAAGTTTAACTGCAGCGGAACATAAAATCCATTAAAATAGTCAAGTATAGAATAAAATCTACTATCTTTTATGATTTAAAAGGTTTTTAATCACTTTTATCACTAGGACTCAGCTTAATAAATAATCCACATCATCCCTGCACTACGACCAAGGATATTCATAAGTATCACAACCATAATTATCCATGCACTACGGGCCAGGGATATTCGTGTATTCATTAATGGTCATGATCATTCCGACAAATGTCCATCAATGCACTACGGCCAATGAGGACTTTTACCACACCATTTGTAACATTACGGTCATGATTACACAGAATAATCCCTAGTCATAATCATACCAAGTCCATCTATGCACTACAGGCCACAGATGACTTTCAACAAAATATAAATATGAGGATGATGACAATGATATAAGAATTCAATAAAGCAAGCTCAAGAATTAATTTATTCAGGAACTAATAACGTCCAAATTGTCAACATGATACTTTTTTGTAGAGTAAAATTCAAGAATGCTCAGAAGAATATTTCCATGAAAAGATACTGGATGAAGCACAAATATCAAGGATATTCACTAATTTCATGGAGTATAGAAGTCAAAACTTTAACCAATTTGAGTATAATAAAGAATGGAATAACAAAAGAAATCACCATGCATGCGGTACTTCGCATGAGGCGGAGTTATTCAATAAAATAATAAATAACGAAACTAGGTCAGCGTAATACGAGACCGCATGATATTCCAATGAATAATAAAGAATGGAATAACAACGAAATCACCATGCATGTGGTACTTGCATAAACGAGTTATTCCAACGAATAATAAATAACGGAACCGAATTAAGGCGAAACGCATACAGATAAGATATTCCACGGAGTAATAATAAAGACGGAACTGAGTTCTAAGCATAAAACGCATGAGACGAGGATATTCCAACATAATAATAAAGGCGGAACGAGTTAAGGTGTAAAAACGCTTGCAGACGAGGATATTCCAACTGAATAATAAAGAATGGAATAACAGAAGAATTTCACCAAGTATAGGGTAGACCACGTATACAGGTTATTTCAACAGAATAATGAAAAAAAATGGAATAAGAGAAGTTCTCTTCATGAATACGAAAGAAATAATACCTCTTACTTTATAAAGAAGAGTACCCCGACGGTAGGGCGGGGATATACTTGAAGAAACTTGCACTATGCTCAAAGCTTTCTTAAATGTTAAAGAAATACGCTCAATATAGAATAATAATTCTCTCTACAGTTTCTCTCTCTAGAGTTTTAGTGAATTCGTAAGAAATAATGAAGGAATGAACTTCTATTTATAAAAGAATGGTGAATAGTAACTGAATCCATGAGCGGTCCGGATCAATTTACTTTTAAACAGATTCGTCAGGATTGGTTTACAATAAAATATAATATATTCTATTTATAATCTAATAAAAGCGAATAACTTTTAAAAAGATTTTACTATGCAAACACTATGCGGGCACTATGCAAATACTATGCATAATAAAATATAATATAATCTAATTATTGTCTAATAAAACATATAACTTTATAAAAGTATTATGTTTTATATAAACAAATTTTACTATTAGCCTAATAAAACGAATAACTTTATAAAAGTATTATGTTTTATATAAAAGTTTTCTATTTTATTACATTAATAATACTGAATAAAACAAAAATGAATGACTTATCACGTAAGCATCAATAATCAATACCGCAGGTGTCTTACGCAACTACATAGCGTATTATTGTACTTTACTACTAGAGTAGTTCAACAGTTTTAACGGTAAAACTTCCTTCGTTATTCTCATAAAAATATTTTTGTCGTTTTCTCAATCCGGCAATAATTACATTCTTGGGTCCACCAATGATTGTCTTGTAAATGCGGATATTCCCCGACAAAAAGAATATTCCACGACCAATCGAATATAATATGACAACTTGCATACTTTTGCAAAATTAATAAATATTACCCACAACTATAACATTATATTAAATCCACACCATAATATTAAAAAATTTATTTCGAGAAAATTAAATATTTATTCATAAAATATGGGGTCTCACAATCTCCCCTCCTTATGGAATTTCGCCCTCGAAATTTATGTATGTACCTGGTATGCCGAACAGGTGAGGATACCTTGACTTCACTTCAAATTCTAACTCTTGAGGTATAACCTTTGAGCGTCGAATATGATCCTTCTTATCCAAGATTTTAACACATATCTCCTCATATCGTTAAATCTTACGCTATCTCGTACGGTTCTAAATTAATAATGTGGTTGGTCATCCACATATTTACGTAACATCGATACGTTAAAAACGTTATGAACACGCGACATACTTGGCGGTAAAACGAGTCTATAAGCCACAGTTCCTACTCGATCGAGGATTTTAAATGAGCTAATTAAATCGAGGTTTGAGATTTCCTCTCTTCAGCAACTCTTGCTTTTAAAATAACGCCCTCTTGAACCTTCTTCTTCACATTCATCAGCACCGGGTGTGTAGCTTGAGCGGCTTTAACTTTATCGATTAAAGTTGATTCTACTCGTATATTCGTTATCTTCACGTGGGTTTGTATATTCGCACTTGTAAATGCATACGATCTTCTACTTAACACGTCAGCTATCACGTTCGTTTTCCCACGATGGTATTGAATAGTACGATCGTAATCTTCAACAGCTCGAGTCAACGTCTTTGGCGCATTATACGTTCTTTTTAAGTAAAGAAATATTTGAGGGTTTAAGAAATGGGTTTTTTACTGGGGTCAATACAAAATTCGATTTCACGCTCTAGGGGTAGGCTAGGAAGTCTTCATGAACACGTCAGGAAATTTATTAACGATAGAAATATCATTCAAAACTGTGACCCTCATCCAAGACTTGGATAGTACGTCACATTGATACCTATCAACTTGCCATCTTCATTCACGATGTCGCCTATAGAAAGTCTGGCTTCGGTACATTCCACACAAGGAAGTCAACAACGAAAGGATCGGGCTCTTTACTTATGGCTTGATATGACAATGATTGACTTTAGTGGTTTGGTTACTTTGAATTCGCATAACAGGTTGGTTAGGAATATGAAAGCTAACAACTTTACAAAAAGCTTGATGAGTAGTTAACCACTCGATTCCTAAAATCACATCAAAGGCAAGTATTTTCAAAGAGATAAGATCGACAGGTAACGTGAAAGTGTCGATTTGAATCAAACAAGATTTATAAATAGTGGAGGTAACTTAGTTTTCTCCCAAATGAGTTTAAACAGATATATCAAAGTCTAACTTCTTCAGAGTTAAATTTAAACATTGAACACAACTAGGTGAAATAAAAGAGTGAGTAGAACCAGTATCTAACACGGTATAGACTTTGCAAGAGTTTATGACTAGCATACCCATGATAATTTTATTTAGGTTCCTCGTCACGAAAAAAAAAATGCTCTCTCCTAAACTACCAGCTTTGGCTTGTCTGGGACATCCTTTAGATCACTATCCCAGCTGGACTTTATTTCACCATAAGATAAAATCGAGCTAGGTGACCTTCTCTTCCGCAATTAAAACACGCTTTGGATTGTTGCGTATAGTTTCAACGGATGTGTCCCTCCTGTCCGCATTTGAAACATACGACCGGTGGTTGTTCTTCTTCCTTTGAAACGGGTGCTGGTGTCGACGTCTTCACGTCATTATTGAACCTTCTCTTCTTGAAATGCCCATTCTTATTGTTTTGGCCATGATTACCACCGAAGTGGTTACCATTTCTGGCATATTGATTTCCTCCATGCTTATTGTCACCGCTTTAATGACTGTTATCACCGATATTATCATTTTTTTGGCTGCTCTCTTTTGGTTGGGTTAACTCATTATCGCGCTCCAATAACTGAGCCCTATTAACAACATCTGAATACAAACATAGTTTATAAGAGATAAGATATTGACGTATCTCAGGTTTCAAACCTCTTAGAAACTTGGCTTCGTACTGCGACACGGTCATGTTGTTTTGCTCCAACTTGATAAACTCCACCTCCTTCATGTGACGAATACTTTCGGGAAAGTACTTGTCATTGAACAGCTCTTGGAACTTCTCCCAAGACATCTTGAGTGCATCAGGCTGGATACGTTTTACAGATTCCCACAAGTAATCTGCCTATTCACGCAATATAAAGGTGGCAAAGGGAACCTTTTGCTCCTCTAAGCATCCCAAGATATCAAATATCTTGGTGATCTGCTTTAACCACGTCTATGCCTTAAGTGGTTCTGGCTTTCCCAAAAACCCCGGTGGTCCCAGCTCCTTGAACTGCTTAGCGGTGACCAACCGTGGGTTGCCATTGTTTCCTTCTGCATTATGAATAGGAGTCTCTCTCATCTTGTGTTGCATGAATTCTAAAAAGTTCCTAAACGTACCGTCGTTTGTCATTTGGTCAGTGTTGTTGTTTATACGAGGATTATCGCCTTCCTGTCGCACATTATCCTGATTATTGATCTGTGGAGACTCAACGGTCTCCTGTGCTCCATTGATATTCTCAACATTCTCGGATGCCATTTTCAAATACTACCACAAAACAAGGGTTAAAACATATCACATATTATCTTTATACTCTGACCGACCTATTAAATACCAAATAAAATTAGGTAGGTCATATTAGCGAAGGAATTCCCCGTCTCTCCCCTCCTAGTTCTTGTCTCACATCTCAGCCAGGGATCATATCCCTAAGCTTTGATATCAACTACGACGCCCCCAAAATTAGGTATACATCACCCATCTTGGGTCGCCAGATACATGGTACAGAATACAAATACAAACTAATTATACAACAGTCGTGTAAAATACGACAAAACATATGCTGTGAATTTTAATACAAATATTGTCATCTAGACAATATCCACACTCAATGGAGTCCTCATTACATTTATTATTACACTATTTCATAATATAGTAAGGACTACTAATGCACCATCTAGGACCATCACTCTGTTCCCCGACCTATCCCAGCTACGTTCTCAATTCCTGGAGAGAATAGTGAAAGAAAGGGTGAGCTCAACTAGCCCAGTAAGAAATATTATGACTAAGATAATGCAGAATAAATTATCATTAGTCTTCAATAATGTTAAACTGATAAAATACAATAGACATCAAGTTTAACTGCAGGGGAACATGCAATCCATTAAAAGAGTCAAGTAGAGAATAAAATCTACTTTCTTTTATGATTTAAAAGGTTTTCCATCACTTTTATCGCTGGGACTCAGCTTAATAAATAATACATACCATCCATGCACTACGGCCAAGGATATTCATAAGTATCACAACAACAATTATCCATGTACTACGGGCCAAGGGTATTCATGTATTCATCAATGGTCATGATCATGCCAACAACTGTCCATCAATGCACTACGGCCAATGAGAACTTTTACCACATTATTTGTAATATTACGGTCATGATTAGACCGAATAATCCCTGGTCATAATCATACCAAGTCCATCTATGCACTACAGGCCACAGATGACTTTCAACAAAATATAAATATGAGGATGATGACAATGATATAAGAATTCAATAAAACAAGTTCAAGAATTAATTTATTCAGGAACTAATAACGTCCAAATTGTCAACATGATACTTCTTTGTAGAGTAAAATTCAAGAATGCTCAGAAGAATATTTCCATGAAAAGATACTATATGAAGGGCAAATATCAAGGATATTCCACTAATTTCATGGAGTATAGAAGTCAAAACTTTAACCAACTTAGTATAATAAAGAATGGAATAACAAAAGAAATCACCATGTATGCGGTACTTCGCATAGACAAGTTATTCCAACAGAATAATGAAAAAAATGGAATATCAGAAGTTCTCTTCATGAATACAAAAGAAATAATACCCCTTACCTTATAAAGAAGTCCGACGGTAGGGCAGGGATATACTTGAAGAAACTTGCACTACGCTCAAAGCTTTCTTAAACGTTAAAGAAATACGCTCAAGATAGAAGAATAATTCTCTCTACGTTTTCTCAGAGTTTCAATTGAATTCGTAAGAAATAATGAAGGAATGAACTTCTATTTATAGAAGAATGGGTGAATAGTAACCAATCCATGAGCGGTCCAGGATCGATTTACTTTAAAGCAGACGGTCCATTGGTTTATAATAAAATATAATATATTCTATTTATAATCTAATAAAAGCGAATAACTTTTAAAAAGATTTTACTATGCAAATACTATGCATAATAAAATATAATATAAACTTATTATTGTCTAATAAAACAGATAACTTTATAAAAGTATTATGTTTTATGTAAAAAGATTTTACTATTAGCCTAATAAAACAAATAACTTTATAAAAGTATTCTGTTTTATATAAAAAGTTTTTCTATTTTATTACATTAATAATACTAATAAAATAAAGCCGAGTGACTTATCACGTAAGCATCGATAATCAATATGCAAATGCGCTCTTATGCAACCCACGCATTCTTTGTACTTTTACTACCGAGTAGTTCAACAGTTTTAACAGTAAAACTTCCGTCGTTATTCTCATAAAAATATTCTTGTCGTTTTCTCAATCCGATAATAATTCCATTACGGGGTCTACCAATGATTGTACCGTCGTACGGATATTCCCTGACAAAAAGAATATTCCCCGACCAATCGAATATAATATGACAACTTGGATATTTTGCAAAATTTATAAATATTATCCACAACTATAACATTATATTAAATCCACACCATAATATTAAAAAATTTATTTCGAGAAAATTAAATATTTATTCATAAAATCTTGGGTCTCACAAAATGCATATGAAATATGTATGAAATTTAAAAGTTGATATTTGATGATATGCTTGTGAAGTATGTGACGATTTGATTGTTTGAGTTGTGATTCTGGGGACAGAATCAGTGTAAGGAGGGAAGGATGTAACAATCCAGAAATTTAAATTGTTATATTAAATATTTATTGAATTATATAAATATTTATTTGATGTGTTTATTGTAAGACCCCGAATTTTATTAAATGAAAGTATTCAATTTTCTTATAATTATTATTTCATTTAGTAAATGGTTAAATTGATAAAAGGATTAAAGCTAAGGGTGATATGTAAAAATTTTGCAAAGTAAAAGCAAGTTGTTATAAAATATTCGTTTGGTGGGGAATATTCTTTTGTCGGGGAATATTAAATGCGGTGACTAATCATTGGTGGACTCCTACAAAAATTATTATCGGAGTTAGAAAATGACAAAATTATCTTTTTATGAAATAACGGCGGAAGTTTTACCGTTAACTGTTGAAATACCTGGTAATAAAAGTACAGTAATATGTGTGGTTGCATAGTAGCACACGGTATTGATTATTGATGCTTACATGAGAAGTCACTCAGTTTTATTCAATTATTGCTACAACAATTGCTGCATAGTATCTCACGTTATTTGATTCAATTATTGTTGATATTTTAAATATTATTAAATCAATAATTGAGATGATACAGTTATTCATATTATTATTTGCAATATTGACGATGTCTAGAAAGTTATGTCGATGAGAGGTTTGGTCACCTAATTGCGCGCCAATAAGGAGAAATCCTTATTGGAAAGCCCCTTCTTTCCTGGGAACGACCTGGTTGTAAATATTGTTGTTCTGTAATATTATTTATGAATAATTAAATGTTAAAATATATAATAAGAAAATATTTATTCAATGTGGATTTAAACGGAGGAATTTTGTTAGCGTGTGACATTTGTTGAAAGTTGGTATTTTATCTTTTCTGATAAAATAATTCGTTTAAATATATTATTATAATATTATATTATAGTAGTATGATGTGATTATATATTAGTATGCTTTTCATAATTTGAATGGTAACATTATTATAGTAAATTCATGTTATAAAAGTAAAATGAGGTGGAAGAGAATAAATTGAATTTGAATTCTGATGATGTAAGCGATGATGTCATCAGAATGATGAGGTAAGCAATGATGTCATCAGAATGATGATGTAAGCAATGATATCATATGATCGATGATGTCATAAATTATGGCAAAAAGACTATTTTACCCTTACTCTGCCAAGCCTATAAATAGAAGCTCATTTCTTCATTATTTTTCACCAATTCACTAAAGCTATAGAGCGAGAAAGAATAGAGAGAATAAGAGAGAAAGAAGAAGAATCTTCTATTACCACACTACTGCGGTATCCAATTTCCTACTAAGGTAAGGGATGTTATTTTCTTGGTAAATGATATTATTTTCTTCAATATCATTATGTTGAAATATTGATATGAATTTTATTATGAAATTTCTACCTTTTTGTGTCGGGGTTACTATTTACGTATATAACACTATTCACATATACGGCACTATTCACAAATACGACACTATTCACCAAAAAATAAAATTTTCTCTCCTTTGTCCCAGATGTCTATTATGGTTACTATCTTTGATTGTATCCATGTTTTTGATCTTTATTCTTGAATTTTACTCCATTATGGTTTATTATGGAGTATTTTTAAACTTGAGTTATCTAAAGTATGAATCTCTAATCTTTGTCCTTTTTTCTCACTAGATTCGTTCTCTAAAATGTTTTTCATCATCCTCAGTCCTTAATGGTGATACTTGATGAATATCTTTGGCCTGTAGTGCAAAGATGAATGATTACCTGATGAATATCTTTGGCCCGTAGTGCAAAGATGAATAGGTGTTGAGATGAACATGACCAACTGGTGATACAAATGAATATCTTTGGCTCGTAGTGCAAAGATGAATATTTGATTCAAGATGTATATTGATTGATGTTACATGGATAAAATATTGATGATAGAATTTTAAATTCATAGATGATAGTAGATTTTATTCTCTACGTAACTCTTCTAATGAATTGTTGTTTCCGCTGTAGTTGTTGATCTAAAACTTGTTATCTATTATATATTATCAGATTTTTCCCTGTTGAAGACTAAGGATAATTTGTTGTATATTATCTTAGTCATAATATTCTTTACTGGGCTAGTTGAGCTCACCCTTTTCCTTTTCGTTAAATTGTTCTTCTGAGAAGGAGAGAATTTAGCAGGGACTAGTCGGGGTATGCAGGGATGATTCAAGATAGTTGTTTTAATAGTTCTCACTATTTTGTAAAATAATGTATCAATAAATGTAATGAGAACTTATTAGAGTGTGGATATTGTCTAGAAGACAATATTTGTATTTAAACTCACAGTTTATGTGTTGTCGTATTTTGCATGACAATTGTATTAATGAAGTTGTAGTTATTTTTGTATCATGTATTTGGCGACTCAGAATGGGTATGGGTGATGTATACCTATTTTGGGGGCGTCACAGTTGGTATCAGAGCTTAGGGATATGGTCGCTGGCGGAGATATGAGTCTAAAACTAGGAGGGGAGAGACGAGTAATTTACTTCGCTAGTGTGTGACTTACCTAAGCTGAAATTTTTACTTGATAAGTTGACAAATTGTGATATGTCAATTAACCTTTATTTTGAAGATATATTCTAGAATGATATAAAAACGGGAGAGATGGGCAATGGGAAAATCATGATCTGAGAGGAAATAACCGAGGAAGGTACAATCCGAAAAGAAAGTAAGGTATTCTCATCTTTTTGAATACCAGGTACGTACCCTACATTTGAGGGGAAAATTTCATACGGAGGGGAGATTGTAAGACCCCAAATTTTATGAAATGAAAGTATTCAATTTTCTTATAATTATTATTTCATTTAGTAAATTGTTAAATTGATAAAAGGATTAAAGCTAAGGGTGATATGTGAAAATTTTGCAAAGTAAAGCAATTTGTTATAAAATATTTGTTTGGCCGGGGAATATTCGTACGATGACACAATCATTGGTGGGCCCCACAACAGAATTATTGTCGGAGTTAGAAAATGACAAAATTATCTTTTTATGAAATAACGGCGGAAGTTTTACCGTTAAGCTGCTGAAATACACAGTAATAAAAGTATGCGATGTCTGGCGTGGTTGCATAGTAGTAATTTGCGGTATTGATTATTGATGCTTACGTGAGAAGTCACTCGGTTTTGTTCAATTATTGCTACGATAATTCTTCAGATAGTATCTCACGTTATTTGATTCAATTATTGTCGATATTTTATATATTATTAAATCAATAATTGAGACGATACAGTTATTTATATTATTATTTGCAATATTGACGAAGTCTAAAAAGTTCTGTCGAGGAGACGTTTGGTCACCTAATTGTGCGCCAATAGGGAGAAATCTTTATTGGAAAGCCCCCTCTTTCCTGGGAACGACTTGATTGTCAATATTGTAGTACTGTAATATTATTTGTGAATAATTAAATGTTAAAATATATGATAAGAACATATTTATTCAATATGGATTTAAACGGAGGAATTTTGTTAGCATGTGACATTTGTTGAAAGTTGGTATTTTATCTTTTTCGATAAAATAATTCATTTAAATATATTATTATAATACATTATAGTAGTGGGATGTGATTATATAATAGTATGTTTTTTATAATTTGAATTGTAACATTATTATAGTAAATTCATGTTATAAAAGTAAAATGAGGTGGAAGAGAACAAATTGAATTTGAATTCTGATGATGTAAGCAATGATGTCATCGGAACGATGAGGTATGCAATGATGTCATCGGAATGATGATGTAAGCATTGATGTCATATGATTGATGATGTAAGCAATGATGCCATAAATTATGGCAAAAAGACTATTTTACCCTTACCCTGCCAAGCCTATAAATAGAAGCTCATTCCTTCATTATTTTTCACCAATTCACTAAAGCTATAGAGCGAGAAAGAATAGAGAGTATAAGAGAGAAAGAAGAAGAATCTTCTATTACCACACTACTGCGGTATCCAATTTCCTACTAAGGTAAGGGATGTTATTTTCTTCGTAAATGATGTTATTTTCTTCAATATCATTATGTTGAAATATTGATATGAATTTTATTGTGGAATTTCTACATTTTTGTGTTGGGGTTACTATTCACGTATACGACACTATTCACGTATACAACACTATTCATAAATACGGCACTATTCATCGAAAAATAAAATTTTCTCTCCTTTGTCCCAGATGTCTATTATGGTTACTATCTTTGATTGTATCCATGTTTTTGATCTTTATTCTTGAATTTTACTACATTATGGTTTATTATGGAGTATTTTTAAACTTGAGTTCTCTAAAGTATGAATCTCTAATCTTTGTCCTTTTATCTCACTAGATTCGTTCTCTAAAATGTTTTTCATCATCCTCAGTCCTTAATGGTGATACTTGATGAATATCTTTGGTCTGTAGTGTAAAGATGAATGATTACCTGATGAATATCTTTGGCCCATAGTGCAAAGATGAGCAGTGTTGAGATGAATATGACCAATTGGTGATATATAAATGAATATCTTTGGCCCAGTAGTGCAAAGATGAATATTTGATTCAAGATGTATATTGATTGATGTTATAGGGATAAAATATTGATGATGGACTTTTAAATTCATTGATGATAGTAGATTTCATTCTCTACTTAACTCTTCTAAGGAATTATTATTTCCGCTGTAGTTGTTGATCTAAAATTTGTTGTCTATTATATACTATCAGATTTTTCCCTGTTGAAGACTAAGGATAATTTGTTGTATATTATCTTAGTCATAATATTCTTTACTGGGCTAGTTGAGCTCACCCTTTTCCTTTTCGTTCCATTGTTCTTCTTAGGAGGAGAGAATTTAACATGGACTAACCGGGGTATGCAGGGATGATTCAAGATAATTTTTTTGGTAGTCCTCACTATTTTGTAAAATAGTATATCAATAAATGTAATGAGAACTTATTTTATTGTGGATATTGTCTAAAAGACAATATTTGTATTTAAACTCACAGCTTATGTGTTGTCGTATTTTGTACGACAATTGTATTAATGAAGTTGTAGTTATTTCTGTATCATGTATTTGGCGACTCAGAATGGGTATGGGTGATGTATACCTATTTTGGGGGCGTCACATTTATTGTTGAAATTGATGAAATAAAATTTTTATTGATGTTGTTATTATTATTAATTAATTATGAATTAAATTTATTAGATAATATTAAAAATTCAATTAATTTATAATTTAGAGAGTTGTAATATAACATGAGATGTTATATTGTTGTTTTAATTTAATAATTTAAAGTGGTATGTTAAATTATTAAGTAAAGTTATAATGAGATTATAATTATGTGATATTTGTTTAAGTGAAATATTTATTTAAAATATAGTATGTTTGAGTTGTGATTCTGGGGACAGAATCCTTATAAGGATGGAAGGATGTAACAATCTGGAAATTCAAATTGTAATATTAAATATTTATTGAATTATATAAATATTTATTTGATGTGTTTATTGTTACAATTGATGAAATAAAATTTTTATTGATGTGGTTATTATTATTAAATATTTATGAATTAAATTTTTTAGATAATGTTTTAAATTAAATTAATTTATAATTTACTGAGTTGTAATATAATATGAGATGTTATATTGTTGTTTTAATTTAATAATTTAAAGTGGTATGTTAAATTATTAAGTAAAGTTATAATGAGATTATAATTATGTGATATTTTTTAAGTGAAATATTTATTTAAAATATAGTATGTGTAATTAATTTATTTGATTAATGTTGTATATTGAAATCTTTATTAAAATAAATTAAAGGATTTTAATTTAGTTTTGACCAAACAAGGCTTAAAAATATTAAGTCTTTATTTTAAAGACTTTTTTGCAAAACAAAGCCTTATGGCTTTTAGATTTTTAAATTTTAAATTTTAATTATAATTATAATATAAATAAAATAAATCAAAATAATAAATATAAAATATATTGTTTTTTAACTGATATGTAATTAGTTTTATAATAAGTATACGACAGTTACATACATTGGGTGCGTCTCCTTTATGTTACGTAAAAGGTTTAGTTTTGGTTTATACTGAGGAAGGAAAAAGGAGGTTTACAGTGAGAAGTTGAGAGAGTTTGAGAGTGACCTGAGAGATTCCTATGTTTTTTAGGAATTATTAGTGGATAGCAAGGATTTTCAAGCATAAGAAGGTATTACTCATAACCCTAATTTTATATATTTATATATGTATATATATGAATTTTACAGCATATAACTTCAAGTTCTGTGAATTCATCCTTTTGAATTGTTGATATACAACTGATTACTTGTTATTGTATATGTTTGTGATGATTAGAACTAGTGTTTAAATAAGAATTTTTTATGCTAATTACGTTTAAAAGAAAGAAAGTAATTACAGTATATGTATTTTACATATTGCTTGTGAAAGTACCAATTATTATGGTTAATTTGTACGTTAATCTGTGAATTAAGGCTTAATTATGCTAGTTCGTTAAAAAATATGATGAGAACGTAGTTTGAACGAAGTGATTTGGTATAAAACTGAGATTACAGTGATGATTTTTGTAAAGGATGTCAAAAATGGTGTTTTTATATGAAAACATGAATTTTAATGATGTAAATTAGTTAAAGTTGTTGTTAAATTGTTCTAAGTGGTTGAATATGTGAGGAAACATGTTTGTGATAGTTTTATATCAATTGTACATGTTAATTTCACTGTCTTATAGGTAAAATTCGTTTTAGTTAGGCTAAAAATGGCTACTGTTCATCTTTACGCTCATACATGCGTACGCGTGGCAATTGCCTTGCATTAATTAAGGTCGGCGAAATGGTGTAATTCTGTAGGTCGAAACTTGTGTATATGCATAATCGCATATACCACGATTTAGGCGGTGGCAAATGCTTCGCTGCAGGACCACGGATGTCGTTATAACTTTGTTTAATTATGTACTAATGTAACAAACATGTAATAAAGACGTTAAAACAGAACTATGTCATGCATGTCATTGATAATTTCAAAGTTTTAAAGGTTATATAAGTTAGGAATGCGATATGTTAGGACTTAGTATACACATTGAAGGGTAACTAAGTCTTGTGGTGTTAGCACTTGTGATTTCGGAAATGAATATTAAGATATGGAAGGTGATTAATATAAAACCAATGAGTCTTGGGAAAACTTAAACACTTGATTGAATTTCAAGTTCGATTAAGGAGAAATGTAGTATTGATTAATATGAGTTAAAAATGTGATTTGGATGCTAGAAGTCTTATGTATGTGTTACTGAGTTTTTAGATTCGGCTTATGTGGTTTATTTATATGGTTAGACCTTAAACTAAAGGTTATAATGTAACTAAGATGATAATTGAATCTATGAGGTTAATGTATATAGCTAACTGATGAGATAATCCTAATGGTATGTGTAGGATATTGGAGTACGTGAGTTGTAATTGTATAACTTACGCAAGAGGCAAGTTCCCTAACCTTTGCTACATTATTATTCAGCAAGGTTATTTTTACTGTTATGTTATACTTATACAAATTCTCTATCTCTAATCTCTTATTTAACGATTTATTGTCATGCAAGTTTTTTAACCCTCATTTATTATTGAGCAAGTTACTTTATCTTTGTTTCTTTATTCCAATTGAGATTACCTTGGTTATTCAAAGTCTATAATTTTATTGTAAGAAGTGTGTTTATTCAGCTACTAATAATTGTTGTTTGATCTTCGTTCTCCAATGTCATTGTACTATCTTACATTATTGTACCGAACTCTAAGTTGCTTAGCGATTCTTTACCAATTAAACTAATCCTTAGTTGATGAATGTTCTAAACTCTAAATTACCCTTGAAGTCAACCTAAACCGAACTTCCTTTAGTTTGTTTACGTACTCACACACAACTTTGAAAGCATGTTGTCGATGATAACATTTGTTCAATTTAGAAATTATTAATACTCTAGCTCTTATTGATTCATTGATATACCATGTGCATGAAAATATTATAATCAAACTCTTGAATAGTTATTGGTCTCTATTTGATTCAACCAGTACTTGGTTGATGAGCATTCTAAAGATCTAGAATTCCTTTGAAGTTAATTCCCAACCAAACTTCCTTTGGTTCGGAACCTGATAATCTAAGCTGAGATGAATAACCTTATTTTAGGGGATTATTTTAGAGTTACGCAATAGCATTAAAATGTTTGCGCAATACATAGTACAAAAGTGATCATCACCGAGTGCACGGATGATGGTCCATATAGTTCGTTTATCTTTGTTAAAAGTTACAGTAGAAACACTTGTGAACCTAGGACATAGATGATGAATATAGTCTTTTAGACTGTTAAAGGTTCAAGTAGAAATACTTGAAAACCTAGAGTATAGTTCGTGGTCTTGTGACCCTCAGTGTATTCTTTGATGTTGATATCTATTGTTAACTTAAATGTTCATTATTCCTTTGAACTCAAAGCTGTTGAATTAAAGTTTATTGTTCCGATAAGAATACTTTACCATTGAAAGCTCAGTTAATTGTCATTCATAAAATGTTATTGTATATTATCCTTCTTCTGGGCAATTGTTTCCTCACTCTTGCACAAAATAATGCAGATGAAGTTAAGAAGTTTGAAGTGCTTTCTACAAGCAAGGGCAAGGACAAAGTGCTTGATTAGACGACAACGTTTAATTTATCTTTTATTTATGAAGCTTATGTAATAGACTTAATTATGATCATGTTTTAATTTTCCGCTGATGATTGTAATAAAGGTTAGATGACCTGGGATTTAATTTAGATTATGTAACCCTTTAATGGGAGATTGATTGTTTAAACTTTTGAGTTTAATTATATCCTTTGTTTATGGGTAGTTAGTTATAATTTAATTAGACAGTGAACACCAAATCTGTGGGATTGAAGTGCCCAGATTTGGGGGTGTCACAAGTTGGTATCAAAGCTTTAGGTTATGAACCTTAGGTGGGAAAACCTTAGGCTATAACCTTCTACGAGATCGAAAACATAGAGGTGATAAACTCTTATCGAGTTCTAAGGAATGAATTGGGGGAAATTCATTGAAGATAAAATGATAAAAGACCTTATGTGTTTATGTGTTAATGACTTATGTGCTCGTGAGTACTTAGGAGTAGCGAGTATTATACATACCCATTGATTTCTGTTGTAGACCTTGGGTATAGGCTTGAGTTTGAACGAGAGGATAAATTTGGGGTGATAAAGGAGAAGGATGAGAACGAGGAGGGGGAATTCCTCCAATGAGGTGTATGGTCATAACATTGAGTTATAAAAGAAGGTCGAGAAATTAGAAGGTCTAGCCGTAAATCACCAAGCCATGTTAGCACAAGAAGATGTCGTGACTCAAGACCTTACTGCACAACTTGCGGATGTAGAGCAGATATTAGCTCAGTCAGAGTATTAAAGAGGATAGTTATTAGCTAGGAATGAGATTGCGCAGGAATGACTGGGGAAAGGAGTTAGCAAAGCGGGCGAAAGCTGAGGACGCGTGGATGAAGGCTTCTAAATGCATAGATCGTGTTGAAGACAAGTCAAAGAGTGCCAAGAAAATGATGAAACTTAGAATTTAACCTTCTAATCTCCTGACAATTCGTATCGTGGAGCAAGAGCGCAATGAACTTGTACAATGTGGAATGTTCTTGTAGATTGCAAGAAAAACATTAAGATTATTTATAAATCACGATGAAAATTAATAAAATTTAAATCCTGACTTTTGAATTAATTAGCGAGATATAATGAAGTAATCCTGAAATTTAATTATTATAGGATAAATAATATAAATAGCAGTGATGCTATTTTGTCATGTGGTGATGTAATAAATGAATAAAGGCATTATTGTTTATTAAGGTATAATATGTGTTGTTTATAAGTGGTTGAGATAAGTTTGAAATTTTAATGTGTGGATGAACGATGATCTAATAGTTCCAGTTTTAAACAGTAAGATGCCACCTAGAAGAAGACAACAACGTCAACAAAGCTCCGAGGAATATGCATACAATAGGGAAGCTAACGCAAATCCAGTGCCATAATTGGTAAATTTTTTGGTATGAGCACTGGCAAATCAACTAAATTTTTGGCTATGTAATCAAATCTCGATGTTCCAACCAAATTCGTTTATAGCAGGGTTGGAGAGAACGATTGATGTAGACGGGGAAGGTAATACGCTGACATACAATCAAGAGCAGAATGGAAAGAAGAATGAATATGGTAAGCTGGGAGATATGTGACGCCCCCAAATACGAGTCCTCTGACCTCGGTTCGGTCATCACGATAAAATACAAACATCCACCTCTAAATAACATACGATAACTAAAATGCAAAATATAATAAACTTACGTCGTTTATTCAAAAGTTGTTATTATCCCAAGATTCAATAACCTTAATAAGTTCATACAAACATACCCTAAAATAATCATTAGGGTTCGTATTACATAACAGTAATTTAAACTAAGCACAAGGTAAATAACAGAAGAATTCACCATGCATGCGGTAGTCCGCGTAGACAGGTTATTCCAACAGAATGATAATGAATGGAATAACAAAATAATTCACCAGGCATGCAGTAGTCCGCACAGATAGGTTATTCCAACAGAATAATAAAGAATGGAATAATAGAAGAATTCACCAGGCATGCTGTAGTCCGCACAGATAGGTTATTCCAACAGAATAATAAAGAATAGAATAACAGAAGAATTCACCAGGCATGCGGTAGTCCACACAGACAGGTTATTCTAACAGAATAATAAAGAATGGAATAACAACCCTTACGAGTATTGAAAGAAATAACTCTCTTCATAAATACGAAAGAAATAATACCCCTTACCTTGGAAGAAAACTGAATATTGGAATAGTGAGGTAGCAGACTTCTCTTCTTCTTTCTCTCTATAATTTCTCTCTATAATAATTGCTCTTGTGAGACTTAGTGAATTGCTCCTGGCTGCCCTGCTGCTGGTGGGAGTCTGTTTTGCATTGCCTCAGTCAACAAGTTAACGAAGTTCTGCATTGGGTCAACATTTGCCCCTCCACCATTATTAACAGATCCTTCCTCCCTCTGATTCTACGGAATTCTCCTAGGCGGCATGATCTGAGGAAAGGAAGAAAATTATTAGGCTTTATATGATATGCTATCCATGTTAGCATTTAGAAGTATAAGACGTCTATCAATCATTCTTGATTTAAATAAACAACTTCAGTATCACAATAAAACTCGATGAATTTCCTCAACCCATCACTTACATACTCTACTTGAGTTTTATACTAAGGATATAACCTAGGTTTCGCATTCCTAACGTTTATAACCTACAGCTTTGATACCAACCTGTGACGCCCCCGAATCCAGGTCCTCTGACCCCGGTTCGGTCATCACGATAAAATACAAACATCCACCTCTAAACAACATACGATAACTAAAATACGGAATACAATAAATGTACGTCGTTTATTCAAAAGGTGTTACTAGTCCCAAGATTCGATAACCTTAATAAGTTCATACAAACATACCCTAAAATAATCATTAGGGTTCATATTACATAACAGTAATTTAAACTAAGCACAAGGTGAAATCTGCTCCTTGCCACTAGTCTACATCTTTCATTTACCCTTGTCCTTCCCTGAGGTCTCGGGATTAGCTGCAATATATTCATGATATAGCAAGGATGAGCAACAAGTTTGCTCAACAAGTTTAAATACAACAATGAGGATAAATCATGATGAATGGAAAAATATCTGGCAATGGATTCAACAATATGAATATTGCAAGCAAAGATAATGATTGTTTTTAGAGTAACTGCTAGTCAAATAGACCTTGAACTATAACACTCCAATGGAATCAATAGCTAATTGACCCTTTGGTTACTGGCTACAGAATAAGTACTTGAGGGGATCAGCCTCACGTACTCTATGTATATGAATAACATTTAAATCTGCTCTGTTGTATCTTATATTAGATACATGGGGTACTCTATCATAAGAGGGTGTTCTTTCGATCTAAGAATCCTTACCATCAATTGGTTTGGATAGCTTTTATAAAACTTCATAAGCTCATACAATGTCTGACCGGACAAAGGTTCATACTCTATTTACCACAGTTCAAGAATTATTGAACTTTAAATGATGTACAAGTGAAAGACTATACGAGCTTAAGTACACTAAGTGTGAATGTCAATAATATCGATGTTGAATAATTGTAAAGTAATTAAACCACTTAATAGCATGCTTGGAAATAAGATTTCAAGCTTAAATGAATAACTTTCAATTCAACAATATCCTGCTCAACGCAATATGAGAAGGATAGGAAAACTTTCACAAACTCAAAGTTGTGTAAGTTAGGAAACTTGCAACGCAATAAATTCGGATACTTGCTCAATATAATTTAGGGTAAGTTTAGGGAAAATTACTTAACAGAAGTAGGGTTCAAGGAACTTGCTTAACAAAAGTAGGGTTCAAGGAACTTGCACAATCAAAGAGTGAAGTTCAAAGAAAACTTGCCTGTTTGCTCAGCTACAGTATAATACTAGCTTTAACTAACTTGCGTTAAAATGACCTAACATTTACAAGTCGGTCTTTCAATTAGTATATGTAAACTAATACGAGTCTACACTTAAAAGAATCAAGTCATCACATAGCATGCTTCTTAACACATTATATGACATATTGGTCACACATTACAAAGTAAGTAATCATATAAGCATGCCTTAGTACCTTAGACCAAAAACAGATCATCTTTTGAAGATGCGGGGATGGCAGCAGCGCTGTTTGGAAGCTTAGGGAATAGTAGCAATTGCTACTGTCCCTTCGCATGATTAAGGTTGAGCTCACGCACTTTCGACTTCAAATCCAACTCTAACATACACCTATACATACATATTAATATACATGCATGCTAGAGTTTCACATATACCACATGATTCTACTTGAGTTCATTACCACAAGTTTAACTTACAACTTGTATGTCATTAAACATAAAAAGTCATGTAATCATCATGCGTGTAACTTGGTCACACAATACTCAGTAGTCATGCTTGTATATAGACAACACATGTATACATTACTCACATAGCCATACCTGAGACAAAATCGAAGTTTGGGTTATGGTAGAATTAAGGCTGCGCCCTCTAGTATAATTAGGGCGTGAAGCTGGCTGGCAGCTCGCATCGAGAGACAATAAATGCAGACTACATTCGCAGGTTTAGCAACCCACCATACCAATTCCTTATAAAAATTGCATCTAACATAACCCAACACACTTATAAGTATGTATAACACTAAGAAACATAACCCAAATCTACTAACAACCAATACATGCTTAATTCAAAGAATCAACCCATGAAATAATTTATCAAAAATTAAGAATGGGAATGGAAATTATACATTTGTGACTCAATTCAGCTGCTCTATACTCACTTTATATAACTAATTCTCAGCAAATTGCAACAAGGAAGATGAAGGTATTATTTATAGAAGATTGATTATCTAGATAATGTCATTACCTCACAAATCAAACCACTGCCTTTCAAGAATGCACAAGGGTTAAGAGAGAGTTGGTGAGAGTTGGTAATCTCAATCATGAATCCCACTCCCCATCCACTAATTAATCTAGGTTAATGAATTTGAGATGAAGAATAGAGTAGGTTTTCTGGATTCTTTTGTTTTCACGTATAAGATAGAAATGGGACTCTTATTATGGGACAAGAGAAATCCTCAGCATTTGCAAACATTGAAATACAACATTTGGCTTATACCAAATATACACATAATATAAACTTTGGTTATAAAATATGTCTACACAATTTATTTCATATAACATAGGGTATCATGATTTACAAGGGCATACAATATATTTCTTAATTAGAAGATATCAAGTAGTGCACATACATATAATTCATGTACATCTTCAATTACCATGACTGTTATTATCATAACAACTTAATGAAATCATTATTAATTTAACAATTGATATTATTATATGTCAATAGGGTATACATGAATTTTTACCCACACATTCCACATCATATAACAATATTATTATGCAACTCACATGAATGAAAATAACTCTTACTAAATAGTCTATATATAATATATAGACATATTAATGTGTCACCTTGTACTATATAAAATATATAGTTAACTACCATATAATAAATGTTTACTATATTGCACAAATTAATCAAGTAACATATAATCATTTTACAAATTATTAATCTCTTACACATTAATTATTATTTATCCAATAATAATTATTAATTAACACACTATTAATCAATTACTCATGATTGTAATTAATCAATATGTTCAACTCTTGCTACTATATTCAAATAAATTGAATATTTAATTAATACTCTTATCAAGTCTTTGATATTAGAATCTTAGGGTTAGTCCACTAATTTAAATCAACTATTAGTGACTTCCTTTAATCATTTCGTAAATTCACATAACCACTTAAGGTTTAAATAAACTCACAAAACTAACTCATTAAAATTAAATCACATATTTAATTAATAAGGAGTTTAAAATTTGTGGACGTTACAAGATAGTCATATCGGTAACGCTCAGAAAAGAAAGTGGGACAATAACATTAACGCTGAAAATCAACAAGGGAATGAAAAGAAAAAGGTGGAGGCGTGTAACAACTATAGAAAGAATCATGTAGGTGTTTGTTTGAAGGGAAAAGGGTGTGCTTCAATTTTGGTTTGAAGGGCCACATTGCACCAAAATGTTCGAGAGCGAGGAAGGGAGCCTGCTTCATGTGTGGATCAAAGGAGCACTTAGCTCGAGGGTGCCCAAAGAAAGCGGTAGGAAAAGCAAGTGGAAGCAAAGGGGGCAGTGGCAAACTGATTATTGTTGAATTAGCTTCACCGAGTCGACCAACCGAACAATCATCCAACATGACGATCCAGGACGCAATGCAAGGTATGGTTCCGATCAGTTATCTAAACGACTGCATGTTATTTAATTTAAATGCCACTTGTTAGTTTATGCCTGAGGAATTCGTTTAGAAACTAGATTCGTTTCGGGAAGAGTTAGACTATTCCTTAAATATAGAAAGTGTGAATAATGATTCCTTTTAAGTTGATATGTAGAATTTTCGTGTTGGTATTAAAGGTCACATGATGTCAATGGATTTATTTCCGATTTTATTTGTGAAACTCTGAAGTTGTTAAACCATGTGGTGATAAGTCATGGTTAAAGAAAATGCATAAACCTTAAGATTTTGAGGAAGTCAAAGGTAGTATTTTATTCTTTTAGTTGCAAGATGTCTGTACGTTGAAGTTATCTATCGATGTTGTGAATCAAGAATTTATTAAGAAAATATTGTGTGGGATATGCGAAGTTCAAGATAACCACTTCGTTAGCTAACTTAACGAGAAAATCAGTGGAATTTATATGGGCAAGAAATTTTGTGTTATATAGCGACGCATTATACAATATATGAGGCTGTGTGTTTAGGCGAAATGACAGAGTCATTTTATACGCATCGCGTAAGTTAAAATTTTTATGTGAAGGGATATCTGACTCATGATTCAGAACTAGAGCTAATAGTGGTTGCCCTAAGGATTTAACGATATTATTTTTGGGTAGTAGTGTGAGATATAAAAGACCATAAGTCTCTAAAGTATATCCTCTCACAGAGATATTTAAGCATGTGTTTAAAGTGATAGTTGAAGTTGTTCAAGGATTATGACTGCAAAATCCTAAACGAATGTGGTTGTTGACGTCTTAAGGAAAAGGTAGTAGTTATTTTTGTTAACTGTGCAAGATGGGTTCATAATAGAAATGACTAATTTGTGGTAGGAGGCAAGATATATGAAAAGTCAGAGGAGAAGCTGTTCAGGTGGAAAACCGTAAAACTTTGATAGACAGAGTAAAGGAAGAGTAGCTCCAAGATGAGGGTGTCAAATTCAAAATCGATACTGAAGGATGAGGGTGTCAAATTCAAAATCACTAATACCAGGAATTAAAAATGAAGTTTTGCATAAAATTTATATGTTGAATCAACTAGGAAGCACGAAAATATATATATATATATATATATATATATATTGCCTTCGATAATACTATTGGTGGCAAGATATGGTGATAGATTCTATAGTATGTCAAAGTTAACATATTACCTATCGATCAGTGTGCGAAGTTATATGTTAACGAAATTATTTCTAGGCACGGTGTTTCAGCGCCAATTGTGTCGAACCGAGATTCACAATTTACATCAAATTTTTAGAAAGGTTTGCATGAGCACGTGGAACGCAATTAAAATTAAGTATGTCATATCATTTGCAAATCGATTGCCAAACTAAAAGGAAATCCAGACATCGGAAGGCGTGCTAAGATCACGAGAAGTTTTCGATAATGTCATACGAGGAGTCCGCATTGAGTAAGTTATGGGCAAGTTAAGATTAAGTTAAGAGTAAGTTATGCTAGGTGAGATTTCAATTGAGGACTCATATGGTAACTAAGTTGCACAAACCTTTGTATGGGCAGAGGTTTTGTGCATACACTTGGTTTATCACATTGATAATCATTGGAATATCGGTATCGCGCTATCAATGTATATATGATGGAAAGGTGATTCTTTTCTCATGTATATATTTGATAGTTAGAGGTTTTTAAGGTTAAGTTATAGGATATTAAGATTAGGATCAGTTCTTAAAACTAAAGCATGTGGTAAGTTCGTGACTCATAATCATATGGTATGTTTTGAACCCCTCAGCGAATGGACGCCTATGGTCTGACTAAGATAAGTTCCTAAACTGACATGATTATGGCAAGTTCCTGAATTTCCAAAGTGTGGTAAGTTTGACGAACTATATTGGGTATAAATCGGTTATAGTATAGGAAGCATTGATGAAGTGAAAAGATGGTTTTGAGGTAGCTTTACCTCTATAGTCAGAGCGCATTCGCAATGTTTTTTTTATGTTTCGGTGATATGATCGAACAAGCCCGACTGCAATCATGTGATCAAGTACGAATTGTTATAGTTGTCCTACTAGGAAATTACTGTTCAGATAGTCGATAAAAAAGAACAAATGTTCAGGAATGAGGTGATACCTTCTGTGAAAGTGATATAGAGGAACCACAATGTCAAAGTGACTATGTGGGAACTCGAAGCTGAAATGATAAAGAATTATCCTGAGTTATTTGTTTAGTCTGTGTCTTCGATTTTGGCGACAGAATCTTTGTAAGGAGGGAAGAATGTGACGATTTGATTGTTTGAGTTGTGATTATGGGGACAGAATCCTTGTAAGGAGGGAAGGATGTAACAATCCGGGAAATCAAATTGTAATATTAAATATTTATTGAATTATATAAATATTTATTTTATGTGTTTATTGTTGAAATTAATGAAATAAAAATTTTATTGATGTGGTTATTATTATTAAATATTTATGAATTAAATTTATTAGATAATATTCTAAATTAAATTAATTTATAATTTAGAGAGTTGTAATATAACAGGAGATGTTATATTGTTGTTTTAATTTAATAATTTAAAGTGGTATGTTAAATTATTAAGTAAAGTTATAATGAGATTATAATTATGTGATATTTGTTTAAGTGAAATATTTATTTAAAATATAGTATGTTTGAGTTGTGATTCTGGGGACAGAATTCTTGTAAGGAGAGAATGATGTAACAATCCAAAAATTCAAATTGTAATATTAAATATTTATTGAATTATATAAATATTTATTTGATGTGTTTATTGTTGAAATTGATGAAATAAAAATTTTATTGATGTGGTTATTATTATTAAATATTTATGAATTAAATTTATTAGATAATATTTTAAATTAAATTAATTTATAATTTCTGAGTTGTAATATAACATGAGATGTTATATTGTTGTTTTAATTTAATAATTTAAAGTGGTATGTTAAATTATTAAGTGAAGTTATAATGAGATTATAATTATGTGATATTTGTTTAAGTGAAATATTTATTTAAAATATAGTATGTTTGAGTTGTGATTCTGGGGACAGAATTCTTGTAAGGAGGGAATGATGTAACAATCCAAAAATTCAAATTGTAATATTAAATATTTATTGAATTATATAAATATTTATTTGATGTGTTTATTGTTGAAATTGATGAAATAAATTTTTTATTGATGTGGTTATTATTATTAAATATTTATGAATTAAATTTATTAGATAATATTTTAAATTAAATTAATTTATAATTTACAGAGTTGTAATATAACATGAGATGTTATATTGTTGTTTTAATTTAATAATTTAAAGTGGTATGTTAAATTATTAAGTGAAGTTATAATGAGATTATAATTATGTGATATTTGTTTAAGTGAAATATTTATTTAAAATATAGTATGTGTAATTAATTTATTTGATTAATGTTGGATATGGAAATCTTTATTAAAATAAATTAAAGGAGTTTAATTTAGTTTTGACCAAATAAGGCTTAAAAATATTAAGTCTTTATTTTAAAGACTTTTTGCCAAACAAAGCCTTATGGCTTTTGAATTTTTAAATTTTGAATTTTAATTATACTTATAATATAAATAAAATAAATAAAATTATAACGCCCGCGAAAATCGGATTTTTATGATAATTAAATTTTTTTTGATTATGTGAATTAAATGAATTTAATTGATTTATTTTGTGAGTAAGCTATGTGAAGGTCGTTTTATGACCTAGAGTGTGTTGTTATGGTTAATAATCTGGCTACGTGTTAGAATTAATTGTTTAGAATCTCTAAGACGAAAATAATTGTTTTCCGAGAAATTTCCGTAAAAATACTATTCATCTGTTTCTGCTCTGGAATTAAGTTTGAAATTTCGAGAAAAATGTAATGATAGAATATTAAGATGAGATGAAATATCTAATAATATTTCATTTATGGCAAACGAAGTTTTTGCCTGTGGACTTAAAACCTAAGGGTTGAGTATATTGATTTTCGAGAAGGAAATGAAACGCGTAGAAGGAATTGTGATATTGTTAAAGTGTGTGTTATACTAGTATGATAATATTTTGTATCTATGTATAATACGAAGAGTTAATACGAAGTACAATACGATTATCGTACGAGTATTATATGGAAAAAAATACGTGAATTATACGTGTAGAATACGATTGGTATTATGGAATTAAGTTAAGACTTAAAGTGAATTGAATTGATTTGGATTATGCCAAGTCCAATCAATTGTATAGTTAAGCCCAATGAATTAATGTGTTAAGCCCAAGCTAAAGCCCAATATTATATTGATTAAGCCCAATTCAAGAAAACCGAACCGTGGATCGAACCGGTGGATTACCGAATGGGTAAAACCCATGGGCATGGTGGGTCGGCCACTTGGGGTACAAGACAAGAAAACTACATGGTCACCAAGTATTTTACTTGGTGACAAAGTGAGGAATAGTAAGGCGGTGGAGGATAATGCCTATTTTTCCCTCCATTTCATTTGTCTATAAATAGAAAGCTAGAGTTGGTCATTTGAGGGTTTTTCAAGTTGCCAACCTATATTTTGAGAGAGAGAAAGAGCAAGACTCAAGCAAACAATCTACTTTGAAGCTTTGCCTTAGAGTTTTTCAAGAACACCAAAGAAATCCGTAAGGTAATATTCTTTAATATTAGTTCCATCTCTTTTGATTTCTTTAAGAATGAAGAATCATAAATGGGTGGTGTAAGTCTATGGTGGAATAAGGATGACTTGTTATAGATACAATCTTTCTAAGTCGCGAAGACATAGAAATCATAAGGATTGATGTGGGGTAAAATCATGGAAATATTGATTGTTGAGGTTGATTGTTGATAAACAATTGAACTCCATCGATACTTAAATATGTGCATCTTGCTTGGTTAGGATGTAGATATGAAATCCATGGAGTATTCCATGTGATTTGGCTTATAGAACACTAGTAACGGAGTTATGGCGAATTTCACGGAAATAGACGTTAAACGTTGAAAACGTAGGAATTTCGAATTGATAGTCAAAAGTTACCGTGAGACTTGAAAATGTTGGTTTTTAATGTCAACACGTGTGTTATGGTATTTAAGAGTCGTGGACTCAAGAATCGTCTGATTCCGACTTAAAACGAAGAAAACGAGTAATGAACGCTCATTAACGTTTAACGAACGCTTAAAATGAACTTAATAGTGAATTTTGAGTTAACGAATTCGAAAGTGTAGAATTCTTATATGAATGTGTAGAGTATTGTCGACGTCGGGATTTTTAGTGTCCCTTTTCGTTACTTGTTCTTTGGTGTTCTCATGTTAATGTGAGATTTGTTTGAAAAAACAAGTGAAAAAGGTCTGACATGTATAATGTCGATGATTTGACTTTAAGAGTCGCCAGTTGGTGTATTTAACTGGTTACACCAACGCAACCGAAAAGGTTTGCACATTAACCTAGTGATGTGACACTGCGATATAGATCAGGCTAGGGCTGCGATGTTGACAGCTCTTGATGAGAGAGACGCCGCTCTGTTAGAGAGGGATGAGGCTAGATCAGCCAGAGATGCATTGATTGTGGAGCTGGATGTCGTCTTATCTCCTAGGGATGTGGCCATTGCAGACAGTACTTCATCGAGATCCCAGATGACTGTCAGTCTTGCCGACATGAACGATTATATTGATGAGCATTATGCCACCATGTAGTTAGCCTCTGATCTGCTAGCTCATGTAGATACCCTTGGGCAGGAGCTTGCAGCGCTACCTACATCTTCAGAGAGGGATGTCATGATAGATTTGATAGTCCGCATATATACAGATCTGTAGATAGCTTTGTATTTTCCTACACAGACTAGCTTAGCCATTTTGTCATGTACAACACATATGTATATATCAAACAGTATTATGTATGGCAGGGAAATATATTTTGATTCACTTCCCTTTTAGTTATGCCTTGATACTTGCTTGATATTTGCCTGTTTCTTTAGGGCCTTTTGATCTTAATGCATTCTGAACTTATCCTTGATAGATGGACATTGAGATGTCGCAAGATCTCTCAAAATGTATCATTGACTTCTGTATATCCCTACCATCTTTGGTGTCTTGGGACTGGTATCTATATGGAAGAGTGGAGAAGAGGGTGGTTTTTTCCTCTCTAAGATTGACCGCACCACAGATGGTCGCCAGTACTTCTATTTGTGAGAAGCCTAGTTAATTCCATCTCTTATGGGTTGGTATTGCTCTTCGAGGCACGATCACAGCTTATATGGTCACCGAATCTTCTATTTGTGAGAAGAGGTTGGGTAATTCCATCCCTTTGATCGGAAACCAATGAAATGTGGTGAATTAAAGGTTGATCCCAGTACCGTGTGACAAGAAGTTTTGTTTTGGTAGGGGTTAGACTGAACCATAAATGGCTACCTACGTACTCCTATTGAAGAGGAGATCAAGTCTGCGTAGTTCGAACCTAGTGTAAGAGGTTCAACGCCGAATGTGAAAGGCAGAAACTTTGTTGATGAAGAAAGGTGTAGAGGTATTTCTGTTGTTTATTGCAACCGGGCCATATAGAATATGGTTGCCTACGTACCCCTCGGTATCAGGGAGATCAAGTCAACGTAGTTCACCCCCCAGGACAAATCGCAGCCAAAGAGAATTGTAAATCCCATGTGCAGGCTATACTGCAGGGAGAAGAAAGTTTGATCCCATAATGGGGATAAACTGCAGGTGTGGAAAAAAGTTTGATCCCGTCTTCAGGACAAAATGCAAGCGTAGAAAAGTTTAATCCCGTCTTCAGGATAAACTGCGAGTGTGAAAAAGTTTAATCTCGTCTTCAAGATAAACTGCAATTGTGAAAGGTTCAATCCCATCTTTTGGATAACCGAAATTGTATGAAAGGTTTGAAATGAAGTGAAACCAGGCTGCTGGTTTGAAGTGTATGTTTTCCTGAGGGGCAGAAGATCATGTAGCAAGGAAAGGGTTCAAAACCGGAATGACTGGTGATTTGATGATCAAAACCATGATGTTTTTTTGATGATAACCTCAGACATAGTACCGTTTCATGGTGTCCGAGTTGATAAGTTGTGGAAATTCATCGCCATCCATTTCCTGCAATCTGAGAGCACCTCCTGTCAATACCTCCTTGACAACAAATGGGCCTTCCTAGTTAGGAGAGAAATTTCCCTTAGATTGATCTTGGTTGTCAATGATCTTCTTTAAAACCAAGTCATGAAAGCAATGATAACTTCTTTAGTAACCCTGGGGAAGGATGTTGCTTCTACCCATTTGGTGAAGTAGTCGATCATGGTGAATATGAATCGATGTCCATTACTGGCTTTGGGCTCGATGGGCCCGATCACGTCCATTCCCCACATTGAGAAGGGCCAAGGCGAACTCATATTGTGGAGTTCTCTTGGAGGGGCGTGGATATCATTCCCATGAGTCTGGCATTGATAACACCTCTTGACGTGATCATCACAGTCAGCTTTGAGTGTAAGCCAATAATGCCCTGTTCTGAGTATCTTCTTGACAAGTAGGGGTCCGCTCATGTGAGGGCCATAGACTCCACCATGGATCTCATCCACGAGTCTCTGAGCTTGGTCTTTATCCAGACATCTGAGGACACCTAATCCTGTAACTCTTTTGTAGAGTGCATCTCCACTCAGGTAGAATTTCATAGCAAGTCGATGAATCTGCCTCTTCTCAGCTAGGCTCGCCTCAGCGGGTGTAGATCCATCTCGCAGATACTCCTTGATGTGCTGATACCAAGGGTTGTGGATGGGAGGTAGTTCATCCGATACTTCTCCAACGTAGTTCCCATAGACTGGGCTTTTTGCAGAGCAAACGTGATGCTTGACATGTTTTCCTTGTCAGGTTTGTGAACCAAGGAGGCCAACGTTGCTAATGCATCCGCAAAATCATTCCTATTTTGAGGAATATGTAGAAAGGAGATTTCTTCGAACTCAAAAGCCATCAGTAGAACTTACCGATGGTAAGGCAGTAAATTTAATTCTTTAGTTTGATAGATTCCTGTGGATTTTCTGATTAACAATTCGGAATCCCCAAAGACAGTTAACCGCCTGACGCCCATTGAACAGGAAAGTTTTAGCCCCATGATAGAGCCTTCATACTTAGCTGTGTTGTTGGTGCTGACAAACTGTAATTTGATGGCGACGGATATCGCTTCCCCCGCATCAACACTTACTAGAATCGCTCCACTCCGTAACCTCTCGAGTTAACAGCTCCATCAAAATACATTTTCCACGTATGGAATGTATCATACTGATGTTGTTGCTGAACTTTCATCATCCCTTCTTTGGGGAAGTATGTTTCCAAGGGTTTGTAGTCCCCTGCAGGTGCGGTGGCCAGTTGATCCGCAATTCCTTGACCTTTGACAGACTTTTGCGTCACGTAGATGATGTCAAATTGTTGTAGGATCAACTGCCATCTGGACAGTCAAAAATTCAGTATGGGCTTACTGAACACATACTTGAGAGGATCTATGTGGGATATGATATGGGTTGTATGACCATAGAGGTAATGTTATAAACTCATGGAATCTCATACTAAAGCACAACAAGTCTTCTCAATCAGAGTGTACTTGTGTTCACTGATGCTGAATCTTTTGCTTAGGTAATAGATAGCCCATTCTTGGCCTCTATCATCTTTTTTCCCCAGCATACTGCCCATGGCATTGTCATTTATGGACAGGTACATGAATAGGGGAACATCATCCATGGGAGGTACCAAAATAGGAGCGTTAATCAGCTGCTCTTTAATGTTGAGGAAGGCTTTTTGACACTCATCGTTCCATTTTATGGAGGAGTTCTTCCTTAACAACTTGAAGATGGGCTCACAGGTTGCTGTGAGTTGAGAAATGAACCTACTAATGAAGTTGATTCTTCCAAAAAATCCCCGTATTTCCTTCTCTGTCTGAGGAATGGGCATTTCCTTAATGGCCTGGATTTTGGTAGGATCCAGTTCAATCCCTTTGTGGCTAACTAGGAAACCTAGCAACTTACCTGACTTAACACCAAAGGCGCAATTGGCTGGATTCAACTTCAAGTTATACTTACGCAATCTGTTGAAAAGTTTTCTGAGATGGTCTAAATGGTCATCCTCTTTTCGGGATTTGACAATGATGTCATCCACATAGATCTCTATCTCTTTGTGCATTAAATCATGGAAAAGAGCCATCATATCTCGCTGATAGGTTGCGCCGGTATTGATGAGGCCGAATGACAACCGTCTATAGCAAAAAGTTCCCCAAGGCGTGATGAAAGAAGTTTTCTCACGTTCCTCCTCAGCGACCATAATTTGATGGTACCTCGCAAAGCAATCAGCAAAGGAGTACATGCCATATTGAGCAGTATTGTCAATAAGAATGTGGATAAATGGCACGGGAAAGCTATCTTTAAGGCAAGCTTTGTTCAAATTCCGATAATCCACGCAGACTCGCACCTTTCCTCTTGGTTTAGGCACGAGAACAATGATGGATATCCACTCCATATATGTAGACACCATGATAATGGCAGCTTGAAATTGTTTCATAATTTCTTCTTTAACCTTTAAACTCCACTCAGGTTTCAATCGCCTGAGTTTTTGCCTAACTGGCTTGAATCCTTCTTTAATGGGAAGGCGATGAAGAACAATGTCAGTGGACAAACCCACCATGTCTTCATGAGACCATGCAAACACATCCTGGAATTAGGTTAATAATGCAACCATGTCATTCCGTTGATTTATGGTAAGGTCTAAACCAATTTGGATTAGCTTAGGGTTGTCTAAGGTTCCAAGATTGAAAGAAGTGGTTTGATCAAGATTGGGTTTGGGTTTGTCTGTGACCCATTCCTTAATCTCCTGAGGTGTCTCAATGTCCTCTTGTATATCCATCAAGTCTGAGTCCAACGTTGCATCAAAGTTACAGCCCTTGTGGAGAGAAGGCACCTCATCAGCAAGTACATGCACATCTAAATTCAGAGTCCTGAAACAGAATATGTTTTCACTTAATATATGCAACTGTTCGATCATACAAAAGTGTTAGCATGTACTTGATAAAATAACTGCTAGTGTGAGACCCTGAATTTTATGAAATAAAAGTATTCAATTTTTCTATTTTGGTGAATAGTTAAATTGATAAAAGTTTAAAGTTAAGGGTGACATTTGAAAATTTTTCAAAGTAAGTGATGATGAAGTTTTGTTTCATTAGTATTATTAATGTAATAAAAGCGAAATGCTTTTTTATAAAAAATGAATAATTTTATAAAGTTATTCATTTTATTAGGCTAATAGTAAAATCTTTTATATAAAAGCAGAATACTTTTATAAAGTTATTTGTTTTATTAGACAATAATTAGAATATATTATATTTTATTATGTATAGTATTTGCATAGTACATGCATAGTGTTTGTATAGTAAAATCTTTTATATAAAGCAGAATACTTTTATAAAGTTATTCGTTTTATTAGATTATAAATAGAATATATTATATTTTATTCTAACCAATCTGGACCGTCCATTTAAAAGTAAATCAATCTGGACCATTCATGAATTAGTTACTATGCAGTCCATTCTTCTATAAATAGAAGCTCATTCCTTCATTATTTCTTACGAATTCACTGAAACTCTAAAGGGAGAAACTATAGAGAGAGTTTTTCTTCTATAATCTTGAGCGTATTTCTTTAGAGTTTAAGAAAGCTTTGAGCATAGTACAAGTTTTCTTCGAGTGTATCCTCGCCCTATCAGTCAGAATACTCTTCTTTCAAAGGTAAGGGATATTATTTGTTGTACTCGTAAGGGGTATTATTTCTTTTGTATTCATGAAGAGAACTTCTGTAATTCCATTCTTTATTATTTTGTTGGAATAACATGTATACGCGAACTACCCTATACTTGGTGAAATTCTTCTGTTATTCCATTCTTTATTATTATGTTGGAATAACCTATTTATGTGAAGTACCGCATATATGGTGAAATTCTTCTATTATTCCGTTATTTATTATTCTGTCGAAATATCCTGTCGGTGCGTACTACGCTTGACCTGGTTCCATTATTTATTATTCTGTTGGAATATCTTGTCTGTGCATTTTATGTCGGACCTAGTTCCGTCTTTATTATTTTGTTGGAATATCCTATATCATGCTTTTCTGGGACTTGATTAAAATCTTTATTATTCATTGGAATATCCCGCATGCATGCGCTTTTACGCTTGGGACCGTTAAAATCTTTATTATTCTATTGGAATAACTCGCCTGCAAGGCCTATCGCAGTTCGGTGATTTCTTTTGTTATTCCATTCTTTATTATATTGGTTGGTTAAAGTTTTAACTTCTATACTCCATGAAATTAGTGGAATATCCTTAATATTTGCGCTTCATCCAGTATCTTTTCATGGAAATATTCTTCTGAGCATTCTTGAATTTTACTCTACAAAGAAGTATCATGTTGACAATTTGGACGTTATTGGTTCCTGGATAAATTAATTCTAGAACTTGTTTTATTGAATTATTATGTCATTGTCATCATCCTCATGTTTATATTTTCTGAAAGTCATATGTGGCCTGTAGTGCATAGATGGACTTGGTATGATTATGACCAAGGATTATTTGGTATAATCATAACCGTAATGTTACAAATGATGTGGAAAAAGTCCTCATTGGCCCGTAATGCATTGATGGACGGTTTTTGGTATGATTATGGCTATGGATTCTCTTCGGCCAAGGGTGCAAAGATGAATTATTTTATCGTATGATCAGGACCGTTGATGAAAACACAATTATCTTTGGCCCGTAGTGCATGGATATTTTATGGTCGTGATACTAAAGAATATCCTTGGCCTATAGTGCAGGGATGATTTAATGATATGGATTATTTATTGAGTTGAGTCTCAGCGATAAAAGTGATGAAAAACCTTTTAAATCATAGAAGATAGTAGATTTTATTTACTACTTGACTCTTTTAATGGATTGCTTGTTTCGCTGCAGTTAAACTTGATGTTTGTTATATTGTATCAGTTTAACACTGTTGAAGGCTAACGATAATTTATTCTGCATTATATTTCTTACTGGGCTAGTTGAGCTCACCCTTTCTTTCATTGTTCTCTTCAGGAAATGAGAACGTAGTTGGGGCTAGTCGGGGAACAGAGTGATGGTCCTAGATGGTGCATTAGTAGTCCTCACTATTCTGTGAAATAGTGTAATAATAAATGTAATGAGGACTCCATTGAGTGTGGATATTGTCTAGATGATAATATAAGTATTAAAACTCATAGCATATGTTTTGTCGTATTTTACACAACTGTTGTATAATTAGTTTGTATTTGTATTATGTACCATGTATCTGGTGACCCAAGATGGGTGATGTATACCTATTTTTGGGGGCATCACAGTTAGTACTGTAAAGGAAAGCAAGAAATTAAAGTTATCTACAGGGCAGAGGGATTTTTTTACCCATTTTACCCTCGTCGACCAATGCATGGAGTGCTGCTCTAATTGTCGAGGGCAAAGTCCTGATGGACTGCAGTGATGGAAGGATCGTCATTTTCCTCCTTCTCCCAAATGATAACCATAACATCTAGGAAATCATCGTCTGGGTGTATCTATTTGTATGTTCAGCATGAACAATGACGCGTATGCCTGCCATCATCAAGGCAATGTTATGTTTACGTTTCCGTTCATTTTCTTCCACTTCGGGATCCGGAATCAACACCTCTTTAGCTTTGATTGGCACTGGTTTAGGAAATAGCATGGCCACAACATGGGCTGGTACCTTTACTGGAGACTGTATCAGCTCATGTGGTGAAGGTATAGAAAATTGTCGTGCGGCGGAAGCTTGAGGAACCTATTTGTGCTTATGAGGATTCCTGTGACTGGAACTGGCAGAATAGCCTAGTCCGGCTGTTCCAATTTGACTTGACACTTGAATAGGGTGCTTAATACCATGCTTATCTTTACCAAGCCCTTGTCCAGGTTGATAACCCAATGACATCATTTCTTGAGTGGCCGACATAACCTCGGCAGAAATCTTGGGTATAGGAAGTGGCGCTCCAATAGAATAGTATTGCGTGGTACTCACTTCCAGAGTATGAAAACTGGCCGGTTCAACTTCTGAATTGAAGCTAATGATTGGTAGAGTTCCTTGTTCAAGACATCCCGGCTCAGCGTTGACAATGACTAGACTATTATTAACAATGTACTTGAGTTGTTGATGTAGCATGGAGGGAACGACTCCAGCCTTGTGTATCCATGGTCTCCCCAATAGCAGGTTGTATCATGAATCTATCTTGAGGACGTGGAAGGATACATTGAATGTATTTGGACCAATCTCAATTGGCAATTTAATCTTTCCGATGGAATTTTGTCGGGATCCATCAAAAGCTCTGATAACCGTATGGCTTCTTTGGATCCGCTTGAGATTGATATTCATCTTTACCAAGGTGGCATAAGGACAGATATTTAGAGATGAGCCTCCATCTATCAAAACTCCAGCTAGCATATACCCGGAAGACAAAACTGCAATGTGTAATGGTTTACAATGACCGGTCCCTTCGAGTGGTATATCGTCATTAGTGAAGGATATCACATTGTTGTTGAAAATGTGATCAACCAGATGTTGAAATTTTTCCACATCCACTGATTTTGGTAAATAGGCTTCTTCCAAAACCTTCAATAAGATCTTCCGATGATCCTTGAAAGAGAAAACCAAGTCCAGTATAGATATCTGGTGTGGAGCTTCTCGCAAGCTTAAAACCACCCTGGCTTCATTATGACCCATAGTGCGGAGGAATTTTTCAATCTTCTCTATGGGAACCTTACGCTTTGCTTCGCAAGTAGGTTTCATAACCCGTTGAGGAAGATATAGTGGATTTTCCCTCGACACTGTAGCAGAGATATGAGACGTGGATCCTTCAACTTCTCCATAATTCCATGGAACTTTGTGTAAGCTGACAACAGGATGTTGTGGTCTAAAAGGTAAAGAAATTGGCTCTGGTGCGGCCACATTCAAAGGATTGTCAGCTCCTTTGAGTTGAATTGGTTGTATGGGAATACTTTGACAGTCTCATCATCCACTTCAGATATAACTGCTACTGATCCCTTCCATTTGGTAGGACATGCATTCCCACCCTTGAGTTGCACAATGTAATCATCAAATATTTGTAGGACACCGCTATCAATAAGATTTTGAATTAGATGGCGGAGTGCCCAGCATTCTTTTGTGCTGTGACCGCGAGAATGTGAATGATATTGACACAATTCATCAGAATTGAACCATCCTGAGCGGGGATTGATTGGAGGCAGAAGGAAGGTAATTCTTCCTTCATTAATCAGCATTTGCAATATCTCCTCCATGGATTGGCCAAGATAGGTAAATTCCTGTTGATTGGCAAAATCCTGATGGGCTTTAGCAATTGCTCTTTTTGCAACCTTATCCTCCATAGCTTCGCTTTCTGAAGGTGGTGATGGAGCATTCATGACAAAAGGAAGGAGATAGGCATGCTCCTGCATGATTAATTAGCGTGTGACGTGATGCTGGTGGGTCACCAATTTTGCCAATTGCTCAATTTGTTTGAAAAGAGCTTTCATCTTTCGTGCCATAGTGAACTGGAACTTTGCATAATCCCATCTGTCAACACCGTCTTTGAGGGTTTGGGATGATTCACCATTAGAATTGGAACTCTGTCCAGTGCTCCAACTGATCATGTTGACCTCTTCTTCTTTGTGTTGAGGAAGAGGGTTGTCTTGCACATGAGGTTGATCTGGTTTGGTGACCACGATCTCACCGCTGTCTATTAAATCTTGGATCTTGTGTTTCAAGGCCCAACAATCTTAAGTATCATGTCCAGGTGCTCCGGCATGATAAACACATTTTTCGAGTAGCATTAAAACCCCTCCCATTAGGGTTGGCTGGCGGAAAAAGATGTGTAATTTTCTTCTGAGTAGTCAAAAGAGTAAGCATATTCTAGAGCGAATCCCCTAAGGGTGTGAATGTTCGAGGATGCTTTACTTTTCCACCTTCAGGCAATGGAGGGTTTGAAGATTGTGCTTGAAGAGAGGAGTAGTTTCCTCTGTATAGGCACGCTTTGATTGCCTTTTTGACCTTGTAGTATCAAGGAAACATCCTCCTCTTTCTTTTTATGGACCCTCCAGGGGTTGTTTCCATAAGATCCGGACTGGATGTGCTCAGCAACAGCTTTAAGAACGGCTAGGTCTTGAATTTTACCAGACTTCAATCCCATTTTAGCCATCTCTCCGTGTTGGATCATTTCAGAGAATGGTTTGCCAATACCAGCTAAGACTCTCTCATAGAAAGGAGCTTCGTGTACATCTATGAATGTCATGACCATTTCTGATTCCGTCATGGAAGGAATAACTTGAGCAGCAAGGCACCTCTCCACCTTTGAGCATACTCTCTGAAAGACACTGTTTCTTGACCTTGGTAATTTGGTACCGGTCAGGAGCCATCTGAGATTAAAAACTGTATTGAGTGAGGAAGGTGTGAGCCAGCTCTTCCCAACTATGGATCTTCGAGTTGTCTAATCTGGTATACCACAAACGGGCTTCTCCAGTTAGACTTTTCTAAAACAACTGCATTCTGAGCTTTTCATTTTCTGCATAAGACCCAAGTTCTCCAATGAACACTTTTAAATGTGTATAAGGATCCCCTAATCCGTCATACTTTTCAAAATCAGGGGTTTTGAATTTCTCTGGATAATGAACACCAGGGAAGATGCAAAGGTAAGCATATGAAACACTTCCATGTGTTCTAATCCCTTTGAGAACACGAATAGTTTCCTCCATTTGGAGTACTTTCTTCGTGATATCACCGGTGTCTGGATCTCCTTTGAGATGGGTGCTTTCAGGGTTTTTGTTGGTTGTATCCAACTGAGGTTCTAGACTTGTTTTATCCAAACCTTGTGTTCCTCCTTGTGCAGAGGATTCTGTATGTGGAGGCATCTTTGTACCCTGAGTGGACTGATGCAATTCTTTAAGCAAGACAACCAAATTTGTGATTTTTTGACTTAATCCATCAAATTCCTCACGAGAAACAGGATTAGACTGGTCAGACGAAGACATGATTGGCTGTAGGCTCGTGGCCTTTTTGGATTTTGAGTGGGTAATAGGCCCAATGATTTCCCTACAAAAGACTTACGTAGTTTAGTCTTAGGGTAATATAAATGTTATCATAACATGTCCGTTTAGGAATTTTGTCCTGAAAAACCGGTTGTTAATTGATAACATGTCATGCATGCACAGATATTCTTCATATTTTCCATTACATATGGATGAACATGGAATAAATTACAAGTAAATGCTTTTACAAGTAATTGAAAAATGGAAAGTATGAAGAGACTTTCCTCCGCATTTGGTTTATCAGAGGCTGACCTATCTTAGGGTTACTCTCGCGGCTTTTCGGCATGAAGGTTCCTAGATCATCGTAATCTACTCGACGGGAAGTTAATCCGGTCTTTCAATGGAGCGAATCTGAGTGGTGCCTTCCCTGAGCCCCGGGGAATCATTCTTCCAACAAGTCCAGTAATCAAACACCGATAGGATAGCCTCTTGATGGAGGAACCACACAACATACATTCACATACAACGTGTCTCACCGTTTATTAAAATAATCACATGTGGGAAGCACTAATATTACAGATAGATATAGTATAGTGCAATAAGTAAAATGCATTCGTACACATTCATCATAAATGTAAATGCAACATTCACACATAAGCATATAACAGTTTAGAAAAACTTGTAATAGCGGCTTAAGCCCTCTTACTGGAGTCCCCAGCAGAGTTGCCACCTATCAACGTTAGGATTTTTAGTGTCCCTTTTCGTTACTTGTTCTTTGGTGTTCTCGTGTTAATGTGAGATTTGTTTGAAAAAACAAGTGAAAAAGGTCCGACATGTATAATGTCGAAGATTTGACTTTTTAAGAGTCGCCATTGGTGTATTTAATTGGTTGCACTAACGAAAAGAAAAGGTTTGCACATTGACCCAGTGATGTGACACTGCTAAACGGGTCTGTGAAACCGAGATTCATTTGGATCCGGGGGCTTGATTATGCGGAGGGAATGTGTTAGGCACCCCCCGACATCCGTGTTACCACGGTACTTTTCAAAGAAACTATTATATGAATGTGTGTGTGTGTGTGTGTGGATCAATGTGGAGTTATTTGGAAGTAGTGTTGTACCTCATTCGCACCTATATACATAGGGTTTGAATTTGTAGAAAAATTCAGTTTTAAACAAGATATAGCAATGAAGTTTTATAAAAAGAGGTTTTTCAAACCCTGTGCTCAATAGTAATTGAGGCCTTTGATACTTCCAGTTTATTATTAAATGTTCGGCTTGTTTGCTTTTATTTTCGAGATGCGAAGCATCTTCGAGAAAATAATATACAGCAGTGCCAAACTCCTCATGGGCATGACAACCATCCAAGGAAATTCAGACACAGTAAAATAATGTACAAGTTGCTCACAGTTGAAAAAGGTCCATCATGGGAACCGAATCTACATTCAGTAAACTGAATCTGTGATCACATGATTCCTAGGCTCACTTAATACTGCAATTTGTATGAAAAGCAGTAAGCAGTTATATATATAAAAGCTATAAATATATATATACAGACTTGATCAGCTACCACGAAGAAACTCCATGGGGGATCGGAATTGTAAATATATAAAAGTGATAAATAAATATATATATATATATATATATGGACATGATCAACCACCACGAAGTAAACTCCAGGTGGGACGAAATGTAAATAATGTTGTAAAAGCGATCAACTGCCAAAAAGTAAACTCCAAGCAGGACGAAATGTAAATATATATATATATATATAATCAGGTAAATGCTCCGGATATGAAATCCAGGCTCATCAGATATGTCTGACAACAATTATATATATAAGTGTGTATATATATATAAAAGCAAATAAATGCTCCAGACATAAGTCTAGGCTCAATCGAGGCATAAATCGATAATGTTAGTCCATATATAAAATATATACATATATATAAGTATATATATACAAACGGAAATGAAAATCATGGACCGAAGTCCGGGCAAACGCACACCACACGACTCTTAATGTGTATAATAGTGTGTGCTAATATGGAAAGAAGGCTTTATAGAATGTGAGAAGGCTTACACTGGGTTGCCAAAGTAGACTTCTATGACTCTATGTGGATAAACACTCAGCTCCCACAGGATAAAAGTGTAGCTATATGTGAGCTAATAGGTGTTTAAACTGAGGAAACGTTCAATATGGGTGTGTACAGAGTAAATTGGATAGGGCTTCCTCGCCTTTTCTCTCTCCTTCCTCTTCTTAAATGGCTGACCCCATGGTCTGTATTTATAGACTGATGGCCGCAGGTACACCTGCGGTAGCCGTGGTTATACCTGCGGCTGGTCGTGGTGCATCCGAACCTTGCGGGTCCTGTCATCTCGAAGTACGTGCCCTCATGCACTATAATGTCCGCTCGAACTTGCAGAACTCAATCTGAGCTTCCGAACGAGGTATATGTGACCTTCTTCAGACCGCTTGTGTCGAGAGTTACGTAATGACATGGATTAGAGGTTGTACGAAGTCTGGAAGAGGGGTCCATACCCATGGTCTTCAAGCTTCAAATTCTATCCAAGGCTGTCATGCGTAATAGTCACTCAGGATTGTAACTCCTTGGTTCTTGTGGGACATCATTGGATGTATGTATGTATGAAGTGTTGAGACGATGCGCAGGTGTTGAAGGGGCAAGATGACGTTTGACTCCTCACCAGGGTTATCGTCGGTTTAAGTTGAAAGCAGACGTTGCTTAGGGTTACATCTGAGATTGGACTACTTGTTAGTATACTGCGATATCATCTTGTGAGAGAAAACATTGAGGCGGTAAGATGACGTTTGACTCCTCACCGGGGTTATCGCCGGTTTGAGCTGAAAGCAGACGTTGCTCAAGGTTACATCTGAGATTGTACTGCTTGTTTGACTGCTTCACTGTCATCTGTGGGTGTGCCTGTCTACCCGGTGTTAGCTCCGGATCTGAGGTATGAGTGTCTCGGCAGGAGGTCTGAGTTTGAAACTGATAGCATGCATTTGAAATAAACTTTTCCGAAGTTATCGTCGAAACTGCAATGACACTCCTTGGGGTTATCACCAAGGATGAAACTTGGTGTTATCTCCGAGGTTTGAAATAATCCTTCTGGTGTATTCCAGGGTTGGAAATGATGTTCCCGGTGTGTGTCCCGGGTTTCGAGGTTGAACTTCCGGTAGTATCCGGAATGGATGTAGGCTATCTTCCAAGGTTATCTCCGAAAGATGAATTTGCCCTCCTGCAATGTCAGTAACAGGCATGCAGAAAATTTCGAGTGTCTACAAGTATATCATTTATGACGTGTAGGCTTTTGAACGGACCAAATCGGACTTATAACGAAGAATTATGGATCCGAGAAACTCACCAAAATTTTAATCGTTAAAATTTTCGGTCGGTGTTGAGGTTTAGCCGCTACGCTGAATGATGCTTTTAAAGTGCAATACATAGTCACGATAGATAGTGTCAAATGCGATTACTAGAAAAGTAATCGCAACGCCATTGGTATGAAGTAGTCTTGCGCCACAACGCCGAGAGACAGGAGATTGATATTAAACCGAAATGGCAGCTCAGCCTTTGTATAGGGAAGTCAGCCGCATGTACCGAAAAGCGCATTTTTTTGTTAGATAACTTAGCTTTGAACTGTAATTGTTTAGGGACCTATCTTAGTTAAGTTTACACACTTAATAAGTGTATTAGAACTATTCCTATACTACATATACTAAGGTATATGGTATTGAAACTTAGGAATTTAACGCATGTTATTAACTTATGAATGAATAACTCAACGTGTTATTAATGAACCATAATCGGTAATCAACATTGGTACTTCACCAATGATGATAGAGTCTGGTTAATAACGTAAGATTGTTAATAAGCCGGGATGAAGGGTAATAAGTCGAATTGGCTTTATTAAATGTAATAAAGTTAACTAAGACATAGAAGAGAAAGAATTTGGTAGACAATATGGGTAATTGTTTGGTAGCTAATTACAGTGTGCTATGTGAATATATCATGTAGATTCTGTAAAGGCTGTGATCAGTCGATTAAGTTATTTGAAGACGCTTGAAGGCAAGTTTTCTTAACGCTTGTCTAACCTTCGTGTTAGTCGAGTTTTCTGTGATTCATTGAAATGAGTTGCATGAATGATTTTAAAGAAAGGGTCAATGGCAGTTTTAACTCGGCTAGACTACTCGTAAGGTATAGATTGTTTTGTATACATATCTTTCTATATAGAAATGTTAACGCTATCCTATGCCAAGAAATTGGTACGGATTTGAAGGTAAGGTTTGTCTATGAACAAACAAAAGTATTTTTCATCGATTATTCGATGGGCACGCGAGTTTGCCAAAACTTAAACGTAAATACGTTTAATGGATGAATGTTGATCAATATAGAGTACTATAGGCTGATCACCTAGAAGTGCTCGTAAGTAATGTCGGATGTACAACCTTAGTGCTGTGATATCCTTTTCAAGTATGAAAACAGAAAGATACTGTTCATGGTCTTTAGACTAGTTCATAATTCCTAAACTATTATATACTTTGGGAATTGATGTTATGAATTGTTAAGTATTATTGTTTCATGATACTTCATGATTATTTGTTCAGTTATGGAAGATTTTCATATAATTTCACGAATGTGGTATTTATATTATTCTTGTTAGACTTACTGAGCTTGTTATACTCACTTCTTGCGTGAATTATATGATTGTAGTTAAAGCTGAGCATACTAAGAATGCTAAGAGAAATAAGGGCAAAGCTAAGATGGATAATTAACCATTGTGTAATAGATTAGTATGTTTGTATGTATAATACCTTACGAACAACAGACAATGTAATCGGTTTATGAACCTGGGAAAGGATTTCACTTTGATTGTAATAAGAATATAGTAATTGCATTCATTATGTTGTGTTTTCAATGAAATGAATGTATAGTTATGAGTACCGTGTAGCACCATATGTCGGGTTGGAAGATACCCAAATTTGGGGGCGTCACAGGTTGGTATCAAAGCATTAGGTTATAAAACTTAAGGGGGGTGGGAAGAACCTTAGGCTAATAACCTCGTAAGGAAGGTAAAGTCCGAAGAAAGAAAATTCGAGTCAAATGAATTAATAAGGTATTGAGAAAACTCAGTACCGAAAGATTTAAAAGACGAAAAGTAACCTTAAATAAATTAAATGTGATTTGTGCTTATACTATTGTGTATTATGTACTAATCAACTTGTTATGTTCTATTGTAGATTTCGATTGATAGCATGATGTATAGAGACATTCACGTTGTGAGTGAAGAGTCAGTGAACCAAGTGGAAGTAGTACCAATGCCAGTGGCGGAGTTACCGGTAGTGGTTCTAGAAGATTCTGATCCAGAAGAGTACATGTATGGGGAGGATTACTCTGAGGAAACAATGGGCATAGCATCATATCTGAATATAATGATAGATGTGGAGGATGAGATGGAGGTAACATCGATTAATATGGTGGTATCTACTTAAGAGCCAACACCTCGGGATGCAATGAGATCATTGTATCTGGCTGTGTTGGATAGGAATGTGCATTTGCGCACTGTGGTGCAGACATAGAATGAGGAGATTACCGCCCTATATGAGGCGAAGGAGTCTACAGAGGTAGATTTTGAGTTAGAGCACGATGAGAAAGTGCTAATGACGGATAAAGCTAGGGACTATAAGAATGAAGACGTAGAGCTTCGTAAGGAACTGGTCATTAAAGACCAGAAGATAGCCCGGATGTCGTACATCCATGAAAGTGCTCATGAGGATTTAAAGGTAAAAATTGCTTGTTATTCTATTAAGTCAGGGCAGACTCGACATATCATTAGTCAGGATATTGTTTCGATTCTAGCTAATTAGAAACATGAGAATGCCGTAAGGCAATGTTAGTAGATCGGTAGATCGTTGTGTATATGTGTAGAGACGTAAAACCCTCTTTTGTATAATTAAAGGGTAGTCTTTTTTGTAAATCCCAATTTTTGTAGAAGTCGATCGCGGGATAGTAATGTAATAGCTTTTTGGCTATGGAAGCAAAGTGTAAATAGTTTTGACTATGAAAGCGTATTAATATAATGAAGTTTTTATTTAATGTGCTTGTTGTGGTATGAGTTGTTATTTGAGAATGATAACTAAGCAATTAAATAGATAATAATGAAACTTTATTTATTTAATCAGAATTATGCCGCCAAGAAGGAGACAACGTAACCAAGAGGCCGAGTCTCATAATGAAAATCAGGGGGGGTCCTAATAACCCTATGCAAGAGTTCGTTAATTTATTAACGACAGCATTTAACCAAGTTGGGGGAGGAATTCCTGTAGCTCCTGGAGTAGTAAGAACAACTACCTTTAAGGAATTTAAGAGTGTGGGTCCTCCGGAGTTCAGAGGAATGACGGACCCATTGGAAGCCCAGACATGGGTAAAAGAGATAGAGAAGGCGTTTGTTATTACAAACATAAGTGAGGCGCAAAAGACTTCTTTTGCGACTTACATGATGAAGGGGGAAGCCAACTATTGGTGGGAGGCTCACCAAGGTGGGGCTAGAACAGAAGCAGTTATATGGGAATAGTTTAAGAAAGTATTTTTCGAAAACTACTTCCCTACTAGCATGCAGGGTCGGATGGAGATTAAGTTCTTGGAACTTAAACAAGGGGATATGACTGTTCCCCAATATGCAGCCAAATTCAATGAATTGGCAAGATTTTCTCCACATTAGGTGGACACGGAAGCGAGGAAGGCACGTAGGTTTGAGCAGGGCTTGAAACCCTGGCTCTACAGTAGGATTTTAGTGTTTCAGAGTGCTTCCTACGGAACCATTCTGGAAAAGGAAATTATTGCCGAAGGTGGTGGTGAGGCATTGTCTCAATACCACAAGGAAAGGAAGAATAAGAATAAGAGTGAGGGAGGAAATAAAGCAGAGGTTGCCAGTGGGAGTGGCAACATGCCTAAGAGGAAGAGTTTCAACCCTGGGAATACTGGGGTAAAACAAGGAGATCCTAAGCATAGGATGGAGGCATGTAAAACATGCGGAAAGACTCATCTGGGAGTCTGTTTAAAGGGGAAATCAGTTTGCTACAACCGTGGGCAGGATGGACATCTATCGCCCAACTGTCCTAACCCTAAAAAGAATCATGGGTGTTTTGTTTGTGGATCATTGGATCACATGGTAAGAAATTGCCCAAAGAAAGGGTTAGAGGGAAATAAGAGTTCTGGTAGTGGTAAGTTAGCCATTACTGGACCAACACCATCTGTGGGTAGACCCTCAGCCCGCACGTTTAATATGACTATCCAAGATGCGGTTGCATCATTGGATGTAGTAGCAGGTATCATTCCAGTCAATGAAATAAATGCTTATATATTATTTGACTCGGGTGCTACTTGTTCTTTTATAGCATGTGGATTTCCTAAGAGATTAGGTTTAATCCCTGAGAAGTTAGCAATACCTTTAGATGTTAAGGTAGCAAACGAAGAGATAATCCCCATTGAATATATTCATAATGATTGTTGCGTAGATATTAGAGGTAATAAGTTATCGGTAGATTTGGTACCGATAAGATTAAAAGAATTCGATGTAATTCTTGGCATGGATTGGTTGATTAACCATAAGGCTATAATAGATTGCCATAGGAAAAGTGTGAACTTTCGGCTTTCTAAGAAAACCAAGGTAGTGTTCTTCGGTAGTAAATCACCGAGATGCTCTTGTTGTCTAACAATGACACAAGCTGGGAAGATGTTGCGAAAAGGGTGTGTAGGTTATCTGTGTCATGTTATGGATACCCAAAGAGTGGGAACATCCTTGGATCAGATACCTATAGTTCAAGAATTCGCGGATGTATTTTCGGAGGAGTTACCGGGTATTCCACCGGATAGGGAAGTTAAATTTGTGATTGATCTATTACCGGGTACGACACCAGTTTCAAGGGCACCATATCGGATGGTGCCAGTTTAGATGAAAGAGTTAATGGTTCAGTTACAAGAACTATTAGACAGGAAGTACATTAAACCGAGTGTGTCTCCTTGGGGAGCACCAGTATTATTTGTAAAGAAAAAGGATGGGTCGTTACGACTTTGTATCGACTATCGAGAGTTGAACAAGTTAACGATTAAGAATAAATACCCGTTGCCCAGGATGGATGATCTATTTGATCAGTTGAAAGGGGCAAAATATTTTTCTAAGATAGATTTGCGCACGGGGTATCATCAGTTAAAAGTGAGGAAAGAGGATGTACCTAAGACGTCGTTCAGAACTCGTTATGGTCATTACGAGTTTCTGGTGATGTCGTTTGGGTTAACAAATGCGCCAGCCGCATTTATGGATATGATGAACAGAGTGTTCAAATAGTATTTGGACAAGTTCGTTATAGTGTTCATTGATGATATTCTAGTCTATTCTAAGACGCCAGAAGATCATGAGGAACATTTAAGGATAGTGTTGGAAACACTGCGTAAAGAGAAGTTATATGCAAAATTCACAAAGTGTGAGTTTTGGCTTGAGCAGGTGCAGTTCCTAGGGCATGTTATTGATAAAGATGGCATTTCCATGGATCCAGCAAAAGTAGAAGCAGTTAATGAGTGGGAGCAACCAAAAACGCCAACTGAGGTTAGGAGTTTTCTAGGGTTAGCGAGATACTATAGAAGGTTCATTCAGGACTTTTCTAAATTAGCTACTCCATTGACAAATCTGACAAGGAAGTCGGTGAAGTATGTGTGGACTAAAAAGTGTGAGAACAGTTTTCAGGAACTGAAGAAAAGGTTGAGTGAGGCACCTGTATTGTCCTTACCGGATGATACAGGGAATTTTGTAGTGTATAGCGATCCTTCGCATAGAGGACTGGGTTGCGTGCTCATGCAGCATGGCAAGGTCATTGCGTATACGTCACGTCAATTAAAAGATTATGAGAAGGCTTATCCTACTCATAATCTGGAATTGGCAGCTGTAGTTTTTGCCTTGAAGATATGGAGGCATTATCTGTATGGTGAGAAGTGTGAGATATATACGGACCACAAAAGTCTGAAATATATATTTACACAAAAGGAGTTGAATATGAGGCAGAGAAGGTGGTTAGAACTGATAAAAGATTACGATTGTGATATTTTTTATCATCCGGGTAAAGCAAATGTAGTAGCCGATGAGGTAAGTAGGAAGGATAGAGAGAAACTGTCAATGTTAACAACTCAGAATGAGTTGATAACAACGATGGCAAGAATGGAGTTAGAAGTTCAATTACCGGAGGAAGTAGTGGAAATGTTATTTTCCATGGAAACCCAACCAACCATAGGGGAACGGGTTAAGAGAGTACAATTGAGAAACGAAGAATGTGAGCAGATGAAGAAAAGGATAGAAGATGAAGAAAAGACTAAGTATAACCTCGATAAGGAGGGATTACTTCGTTTTGAAGGAAGAATTTGGGTTCCAACTGATTCTAAATTAAAGGAGGAGATAATGATGGAGGCTCATAATTCGAGGTGCTCGATACATCTCGGAAGTACGAAGATGTATCAAGACCTTCGTCGGAACTTTTGGTGGCCGAACATGAAAAGAGAGATAGCAGAATATGTTAGTAGGTGCTTAACTTGTCAAAAAGTTAAGGCTGAACACCAACGACCTAGCGGGTTGTTGCAACCACTAGACATTCCAGAGTGGAAATGGGAGCACATCACAATGGATTTTGTGGTGGGACTTCTGACAACAAGGAAAGGATACTATGCTATTTGGGTGAAAGTGGATCGATTGACGAAATCGGCTCATTTTCTAGATTGACAAATGGCACCTGATCGATACCAAGTGACTAAAGTCAAAAAGCAAAGTACTGAATCTTTATGAGAATATGCCCAAAGGTGGAGACATCTAGCAGCGCAAGTCATTCCTTCAATGACAGAAGCTGAGATGGTAATGACGTTTATTGATATCCAAGAGGCTCTGTACTACGAGAGGATCCTAGCAGACATAGGAAAGCCATTCTCAGAAATGATCAAACACGGCGAAATGGCAGAGATGGGCCTGAAGGCAGGCAAGATTAAAGACTTCACTGCCTTGGAAGCGATGCAAACATATATAGACCGGCAAGTATGCGAAAGCGATCCAAGGGGTGTACCGATAAAGGCAATGAAGATGTATCCCTTATCAGACAGGGCAAGTTAGAGACCAACCTACGATCCCCCATTCGGAAAATACAAGACAATCATCATCTCAACAACAGTTTGCGTTCAACCAATACCCAGATAGGAAAAGAAAATTTGAAAGAACGTAAAATCGGGTGTTCACTCCACTAGGCGATTCCCTTGAACATGTATTGGCGATATTAATGGATCATAAGAAAATTACCGAACTGGTTCCACCTCTAGAACCAGGGAGCAAAAGATATAATCCAAGCCAAAGATGTGCTTACCACTCAGGGTCTCCAGGACACGATACGGAAGATTGTTGGTCCTTAAAGCATAAAATTCAAAATTTGATCGAAAGTGGCAGTATTGTGGTCCAACAACCTGATCGACAAAATGTCAACACCAACCTTCCGTTTCAGCATGATACGGAATAAGTAAACATGATTGGGTCAGGAAGCGCTAAAATATATCCAATTCGTAAGTGCATACGAAGGATAGAGGACTACCCCCAAAGGCACGGAACAAATGTCCTAAAGTGGGAAAACTCGGAGGAAGGTATCATGGTAATGCAAAAATTAGAGACGATCCAGAATCAAGTAAATCTGCTAGCTAAGATGATAGTGCGCCAACATCAGGATACGAGGCATTTCTTCGCTCAACTATCTAAAGGCTAGGAAAAGGGGGACGATAAAATTTCTAGCAGACTTCGCCAACGGAGAAATCGCTCAGGGGAATGCGAATTCTCAAAGAAGAAAGATTAAATAACCTCCACAAGAGCCCAAAAATTCACCCCTCTAAGCAAATCCAATGAAGAAATGTTATACTCTCTGATAAGTGAAGGAAGGATTACTGAGTTGTTGCCTCCTATAAATCCCAAGATAAAGAGTTATGATTCCACCAAGATATGTCTCTACCATTCTAACTCACTTGGACATACAACTGAGGAATGCTGGTCTTTGCGACATAAAATCCAGGATCTAATTGGAAGTGGAGAGCTGGAGATAGAATTTCCCATGACCAAAAAAAGTGAGAAGGCAATAAAAAGCTTAAGATGTCCACTTGAGACAAGCATTGCAAATGAGGTGAAGGCTATGAGCGATAATCCTAACAGAACTCAAGATGAAATGATCCTAATGCAGAAAATGACAGAGGAGACAAGGGAATCCCTAAAGGAGATTCCTCCGCCAACCTCCAACATCTTGTGTTCCAAAGTTGACAACCACAGTCCAGATCTTATAACCTTGGATGATGCGGAGGAAATACTGATCCTTTCCAAGGAAGAAAAAGCAAAAAAGGAAAGTTCCTTGCAAGAAATGAGACAACAGTTCGAGGGAGATTTAATGATCGAATCCTCTCAAGCCCAGGAAAAGTATGAAGGAATAGATGAAGGAAAAGGTAGCGAGGTTGTCGGGGAAACCAACCCATCAAAGAATCAAGATTTCATACCTTTTTGCGATGGGTCCAGCTCAAGCATCCACGAGGAATGTCTTGAACGTAGATTATCAAGTTATGGCCATAAGTGAAGACATTCAAAACCAAGAAGTAACCTTTGTCGCGAGCCTTGAAGGCAACACAACCTCAGACAACTGGACTATCAGGCTTCAACTAGCCTAAAAGATGTAGATCCAGGGGATAAAATTGCGAGTTCCAGAAGATGTTGGGACGGTAGCTCTTCCTTTGTAGTATGCTTTTTATTTTTCATGCATGTATAGAAAAAAGAGAAAAAGAAAACAAAAAGAAAAAAAAACAAAAAAAAACAAAAAGAAGAAAAAATAATAATAATAATAATAAAAATCAAAAATCAAGTCATTCAGGTTTCAGCTCATCAAGCCTGAACTACAAAAGACCTGATCTCCCCTCATCAATGGGAGTACGTAGGCAGCCATTTATGGTGCGGTCAAACCAAACACTTCTCAAACCAAACATTTCTCAAACCAAACACTTCCCAAACAAACACTCCCAAACCAAACACTTCCCAAACAAACACTCCCAAACCAAACACTTCCCAAGCAAACATTCCCAAATAAACACTTCCCAAACAAACACTCCCAAAACAAACACTTCTCAAGCAAACACTTGTCAAACCGTTTATCTTATCAAACCAGAACTACACAGACCTGATCTCCCTCACATACAGGAGTACATAGGCAACCATCAGTGGTGCGATCTGATCCTCAAAAGAAACATCCAAACCCAAAACATCAATCTCAAGTCTACGCCCAAAGACAGTCCTCCAAGTCAGCGACCCATGTGGAGAAAACCCAATAACACTTCAATGTCACTCCATCAAATCTGGCACAAATCCCAGAAAGGAAGAAACAACAATATGCCAAGACAACCAGCAGCGAGGACCTTCAAAGATTCGACACCCTTATTCACGAGTCTTCATTAAATCAGAAGAAAATCAAGACCGATTGCAATAACAAGTCAGGAATAAGGATTGAAGGCATAAAAACCCAAGTCCTATACTTGTTCACCATCTGGTATAGAGGAAAAAGTCTCTTGCGATCTTAGCATCTTATCAGCCCATCTGTCAAAGCGACTATCCCAGACAACAAGCAAGGCTGGGGCAATTTCAAAATCGATGACAACCCGATATTGCGACCACTACAACAAGACTTGGGCAATCTCAGAAATAGCAACAACTCAACACTGGGGAATTTATCAAACATCCTAAAGAGGAAAATGCCCCAGTCAACACCATCAGCATGGTCCATCATCATCAAAGCTTCCCTCACATCAGCTCACTAGCGATTTGGATATTACTCACTTGCGACTTCATTAACAAAGAGAGTTTTTTATATGAATCCCCGACATCAGTATGTAAAAGGACTGGGGCATTTTTCGATTCTAGGAAAGTGAAGGATTTTAAGGCGGGATCAGGCCTCTCATCAAAAGAAGGAAAACTCCTGAAAAGAATCATGGCGAAATTAGCTTGCCCCTACAAACGAAGGGAAAAATTCTCAACAAAGTTCTTAACTTAAGAGCAGAAGCCCCATAACAAAGGGTCTGGCGAATGAAATCTACACCATCAAACATTTTAATTTGCGCCAAATCCTCATAAGTTGAGGCCTCTACACTAAAGTTCAAAGTTCGGCAGCGAAAGTACAAACTGCACCCCCTAGGGATCAGCGGCATTCAGATCATCAGTTCAGCCGGGTTGCGAATCAAATGTTAAAGGAAATGGGGCAAGCACTCAATAGCCAAAGGAAACTACAAATCACCTCAAAAAGGGTGACGCGCTACATCGACGTACATCTCTATCCAACGTAACATCAGGCAGAGTATAGCAAATCAAACCTTTGAATATTACTTTAGCGAAGGTATCGGGAGATTCGGTATTCAAAACCATTGGTATCAATTCACTGCAACATCAAGACAGTCCAGCGATGAAAGCTTTGTATACCACCGTTCGAGTGGGAACCAAAACAGTTAGGTGATGTCAGCGTATTCAACTACCAGCAGGGTAGGATCTGTTATCAAACTACCATCAGGGTAGGCACCATTTTAAACTACCAGTGTATGCATCGGTGACATCTCAATTTCTCTTCATCAAACAGGCATTAGCGACACCGACAAAAAGCCAAACCATTGTAGTCAACACCAGCATGGGCATCAGCAATCCCTGGTAAAGGTAAAGCGATTTGCAAAAACATTTTTAAACATGCATCATAACATTCATTACATTGTGATTTACGATTTGCGATTTGCGATATGTGAAATGCGATGTGCGAGTTGCGAAGTGCGATTGGCCAAAAGCGAAATGCGTGTGAAATACGATGTCCGATTTGCGAACTGCGATTTGCGAAAACATTTTAAACATTCATCATTACATTCACTACATCGTGATCTGCATTATTAAAAATACATTATCATGTTTTAAGTGTCTACTAATCTTTATCATGTCCATTCCATTGCATTGCATGAACATGATAAAGAGGGGCATCTATAAACACTCAATATTTTCTTTTCCTGTTACTAACTATGCAGGAGGGCAAAAGTGTATTTTTCACACTCTAGAGGTAATCCTGGAGGACCACAACATCAATTCTAACCTCAGAGATAACCCTGATTACATTCAGAGTCAACAACATGACAATCTCAGAGATAACCCTAGGAAAAACATATTACAACTGTGCAAAAACCGGAGATAACCTCGGGAAGGGCAAAATGGTCATTTTGCCAACTCAACTTCACTTCAAACCAAATACACTCATTTTAACTCATATTGCTTCAAAATAAGTCTCATAAGAACCATATCTTAACTTTTGAATGCAAACTACGCAAAACAGCTCAAAGGACTGCTTGACGGAGACCCGAAAATGCTATTTCGATCATGGACCCATCTTCCTGGAATTAAAAAGAGCAAATCCCATGTCATTGTGTAACTCTCGACACAAGCGGTCTGAAAAAGGTCGTATATACCTCGTTCGGATGCTCGGGTTAAAGTTCTGCAAGTTCGAGCAAATATTACAGTGCACGAGTGCACGTACTTCGAGACGACAGGACCCGCGAAACCCCGGGTAGGTCGGGCAGCCGCAGGTGTAATAGAGGCTACCGCAGGTACACCTGCGGTCATCAGTTCTATATATATGGGGCTTGGGATAGCCATTTTGTGGGAGAGAGAGGCAAGGAAGCCCTGTCCAATTTTCTCTGTACACACCCATATTGAGTATTTCCTCATTTTAAACATCTGTTAGCTCACATATAGTTATATTTTTATCCGACGGGAGCTAAGTGTTTATCCATATAGAGTCATAGAAGCCTACATTGGCAGCCCACTGTAAGCCTTCTCACATTCTATAAAGCCTTCATTTTCATCTTTGCACACACTGTTATACACATTGAGAGTCATGTTGTGTGCGTATTCTCGGACTTAGGTCTGTGGTTTTCATTCCTGTCTGTATATATATATATTTATATATGTATATATTTTATATATGGACTAACATTATCAAGTTATGCCTCGATTGAGCCTAAACTTATGTCTGGAGCGTTTACTTTCTTATATATATATATATATATATATATATAACTATTGTCAGACATATCTGATGAGCCTGGATTTTATATCAGGAGCATTTACCTGCTTTTATATACATATACATATTTATATATATAATTGTTGTCGGACATATCCGATGAGCTTGGATTTTATATCCGGAGCATTTACCTACTTATATGTATATATATATAATTATTGTCGAACATATCCGATGAGCCTGGATTCATATCCGGTGCGTATACTACTTTTATATATATATATATTTATATTTTCTGTCAGGCCTGGAGTTTACTTCGTGGCCTTTTACAGCTTTATTTACATTTCGCCATGCCTGGAGTTTACTTCGTTGGCAGTTGATGGCCTTTACAAGTTTTATTTACATTTCGTCCCACCTGGAGTTTACTTCATGGTGGTTGATCATGTCCATATATATATAATTACCGCTTTTATATATTTACAATTCCGATCCCCCATGGAGTTGCTTCGTGGTGGTTGATCAAGTCTGTATATATATATTTACAGCTTTTATATATATAACTACTTAGTACTTTCCATACAAACTGCAGTATCATGTGAGCCTAGGAATCATGTGATCACAGATTCAGTTTACTGAATCTAGATTCGGTTCCCATGATGGACCTTTTTCAACTGTGAGCAGCTTGTACATTATTTTACCGTGCCTAAATTTCCTTGGATGGCTGTCATGCCCATGAGAAGTTTGGCACTGCTGTATATTATTTTCTCGAAGATGCTTCGCATCTCGAAAATAAAAGTAAACAAGCCGAACATTTAATAATAAAAATGGAAGTATCAAAGGCCTCAATTACTATTGAGCACAGGGTTTGAAAACCTCTTTTTATAAAACTTCATTGTTATATCTTGTTTAAAACTGAGTTTTCTATAAATTCAAACCCTTTGTATATAGGTGCGAACGAGGCGTAGCACTACTTCCAAATAATTGCACATTGATCCACACACAAATACACATTTATATAACAGTTTCTTTGAAAAGTGGCTGTCACCGTGGAAACACGGATGTCGGAGGATGCCTAAAACCTTACCTCCGCATAATCAAGCCCCCGAACCCAAATGAATCTCGGTTTCACAGACCCGTTTAGCAGTGTCACATCACTGGGTCAATGTGCAAACCTTTTCGATTGCGTTGGTGCAACCAGTTAAATACACCAACTGACGACTCTTAAAGTCAAATCTTCGACATTATACATGTCGGACCTTTTTCACTTGTTTTTTTAAATAAATCTCACATTAACATGAGAATACCAAAGAACAAGTAATGAAAAGGGACACTCAGAAATCCCGACGTCGACAGTATGATACTATTTAGTATCTATGTATAATACGACAAGTTAATACGAAGTACAATACGATTATCGTACGAGTATTATATGGAAAAAATACGTGAATTATACGTGTGGAATACGATTGGTATTATGGAATTTAGTTAAGACTTAATGTGAATTAAATTGATTTGGATTATGCTAAGTCCAATCAATTGTATAGGTATGCCCGATGAATTAATGTGTTAAGCCCAAGCTAAAGCCCAATATTAGATTGATTAAGCCCAATTCAAGAAAACCGAACCGTGGATCGAACCGGTGGGTTACCGAATTGGTAAATCTTATGGGGCAACCCATAGGGATGACCCATGGGCATGGTGGGCCGGCCACTTGGGGTACAAGACAAGAAAACTATTTGGTCAACAAGTATTTTACTTGGTGACAAAGTGAGGAATAGTAAGGCAATGGAGGATAATGCCTATTTTGTCCTCCATTTCATTTGTCTATAAATAGAAAGCTAGAGTTGGTCATTTGAGGGTTTTTCAAGTTGCCAACCTATATTTTGAGAGAGAGAAAGAGCTAGACTCAAGTAAACAATCTACTTTGAAGCTTTACCTTAGAGTTTTTCAAGAACACCAAAGAAATCCTTAAGGTAATATTCCTTAATATTAGTTCCATTTCTTTTGATTTCTTTAAGAATGAAGAATCATAAATGGGTGGTGTAAGTCTATTATGGTGGAATAAGGATGACTTGTTATAGATACAATCTTTATAAGTCATGAAGACATAGAAATCAAAAGGATTTATGTGGGGTTAAATCATGGAAATATTGATTGTTGAGGTTGATTGTTGATAAACAATTAAACTCCATCGATACTTAAATATGTGCATCTTTCTTGGTTAGGATGTAGATATGAAATCCATGGAGTATTCCATGTGATTTGGCTTATAGAACACTAGTAACGGAGTTATGGCGAATTTCACGGAAATAGACGTTAAACGTTGAAAACGTAGGAATTCCATATTGATAGTCAAAAGTTGTCATGAGACTTGAAAACATTGGTTTTCAATGTCAACACGTGTGTTATGGTATTTAAGAGTCGTGGACTCAAGAATCTTCGGATTCCAACTAAAAATGAAGAAAATGAGTAATGAACGCTCATTAACGTTTAACGAACGCTTAAAATGTACTTAATAGTGAATTTTGAGTTAACAGATTCGAAAGTGTAGAATTCTTATAAGAATGTGTAGAGTATATCATTTATGATGTGTAGGATTTTGAATGGACCAAATCGGACTTATAACGAAGAAGTTATGGATCCGAGAAACTCACCAAAATTTTTGACTGTTAAAATTTTTCAGTGCCGAGGTCCCGCACCGCAGCAGCCGCATGAAAGTTGCTTTTAAAGTGTCGTAGCAGTCACTTACGGTATAGTGTCGATTACGTCTCTTCGGGAAAGTGGCGTCGCAGCGTTGCCTGTGTATAAAGAAGTCTCGCGCCAGTCTTGTATAGGGAAGTCACGCCGCGGCGCCAAGGCAGAGTTTTTGTTAGATAACTTAGCTTTGAACTGCAATTGTTCAGGGACCTATCTTAGTTAAGTGTACACACTTAATAAGTGTATTAGAACTATTCCTATACTACATATACTAAGGTATATGGTATTGAAACTTAGGAATTTAACGCGTGTTATTAACTTATAAACGAAGAACACAACGTGTTATTAATGAACCATAATCGGTAATCAACATTAGTACTTCACCAATGATGATAGAGTCTGGTTAATAACATAAGATTGTTAATAAGCCGGGATGAAGGGTAATAAGTCGAATTGGCTTTATTAAATGGAATAAAGTTAACTAAGACATAGAAGAGAAAGAAGTTGGTAGACAATGTGGGTAATTGTTTGGTAGCTAATTACAGTATGCTATGTGAATATATCATGTAAAATCTATAAAGGCTGTGATCAGTCGATTAAGTTATTTGAAGACACTTGAAGGCAAGTTTTCTTAACGCTTGTCTAACCTTTGCGTTAGTCGATTTTTCTATGATTCATTGAAATGAGTTGCATGAATGATTTTAAAGAAAGGGTCAATGCCAGTTTTAACTCGGCTAGACTACTCATAAGATATAGATTGGTTTGTGTACATATCTTTCTATATAGAAATGTTAATGCTATCCTATGCCAAGAAATTAGTACGGATTTAAAGGTAAGGTTTGTCTATCAACAAACAAAAGTATTTTTCATCGATTATTCGATGGGCACGCGAGTTTGCCAAAACTTAAATGTAAATATATTTAACGGATGAATGTTGATCAACATAGAGTACTATAGGCTGAACACCTAGAAGTTCTCGTAAGTATGCCGGATGTACAGCCTTGGTGCTGTGATATCCTTTTTAAGTATGAAAATAGAAAGATGTTGTTCATGGTCTTTAGACCGGTTCAGAATTCCTAAACTATTATATACTTTGGGAATTGATGTTATGAATTGTTAAGTATTATTATTTCATGATACTTCATGACCATTTGTTCAGTTATGGAAGATTTTCATATAATTTCACGAATTTGGTATTTATATTATTCTTGTTAGACTTGCTGAGCTTGTTATGCTCACTTCTTGCGTGAATTATATGATTGCAGTTAAAGCTGAGCATACTGAAAATGCTAAGAGAAATAAGGGCAAAGCTAAGATGGATAATTAACCATCGTGTAATAGATTAGTATGTTTGTATGTATAATACCTTACGAACAACAGACAATGTAATCAGTTTATGAACCTGGGAAAGGATTTCACTTTGATTGTAATAAGAATATAGTAATTACATTCATTATGTTGTGTTTTCAATGAAATGATTGTATAGTTATGAGTACCGTGTAGCACCATATGTCGGGTTGGAAGATACCCGAATTTGGGGGCGTCACAAAAATAAATCAAAATAATAAATATAAAATATATTATTTTTTAACTGATATGTAATTAGTATTATAATAAGTATACGACAGTTACATACGTTAGGTGCGTCTCCTTTATGTTACGTAAAGGTTTAGTTTTGGTCTATACTGAGGAAGGAAGAAGGAGGTTTACAGTGAGAAGTTGAGAGAGTTAGAGAGTGACCTCAGAGATTCCTATGTTTTTGAAGAATTATCAGTGGATAGCAAGGATTTTCAAGCATAAGAAGGTATTACTCATACCCCTAATTTTATATATTTATATATATGTATATATATGAATTTTACGGCATATAACTTCAAGTTCTATGAATTCATCTTTTTGAATTGTTGATATACAACTGATTACTTGTTATTGTATATGTTTGTGATGATTAGAACTAGTGTTTAGATAAGAATTTTTTTATGCTAATTACGTTTAAAAGAAAGAAAGTAATTACAGTATATGTATTTTACATATGGCTTGTGAAAGTACCAATTATAATGGTTAATTTATACGTTAATCTGTGAATTGAGGCTTGATTATGCTAGTTCATTAAAATACGATGAGAACATAGTTTGAACGAAGTGATTTGGTATAAAACTGAGATTACAGTGATGATTTTTGTAAAGGATGTCAAAAATGGTGTTTTTATATGAAAACATGAATTTTAATGATGTAAATTAGTTAAAGTTGTTGTTAAATTGTTCTAAGTGGTTGAATATGTGAGGAAACATGTTTGTGATAGTTTTATATCAATTGTACATGTTAATTTCAGTATTTTGTGGGTGAAATTTGTGTTAGTTGGGCTAAAAACGACACTGCTCATCATTTACGCTTGTTTGTGCATTCAGGTAAATTGCCACTGCAAGTGCTTGGTCGAAAAGGCGCAAATTGCACCCGGCCCCAGCTTGTGTATGACGCAATTGCCATACCATACCGATTTTTGGACGTTGGCTTCGCCATCTGCTGCAGTAATTCGAGATGTCGCTATAACTTAGTTTAATTATGTACTAATGTAACAAGCATGTAATAAGGACGATAAAATAGAACCATGTCATGTCATTGATAATTTCAAAGTTGTAAAGGTTTTATAAGTTAGGAATGCGATATGTTACGACTTAGTGTACACATTGAAGGGTAACTAAGTCTTGTGATGTTAGCACTTGTGATTTCGAAAATGAACATTAAGATATGGAAGGTGATTAATATAAAACCAATGAGTCTTGGGAAAACTTAAACACTTGATTGAATTTAAAGTTCGATTAAGGAGAAATGTAGTATTGATTAATAAGAGTTGAAAATGTGATTTGGATGCTAGAAGTCTTATGTATGTGTTACTGAGTTTTCAAATTCGGCTTATGTTGTTTATTTATATGGTTAGACCTTAAACTAAAGGTTATAATGTAACTAAGATGATAATTAAATCTACGAGGTTAATGTACATAGCTAACTGATGTGATAATCCTAATGGTATGTGTAGGATATTGGAGTACGTGAGTTGTAATTGTATAGCTTACGCAAGAGGCAAGCTCCCTAACCTTTGCTACTTTATTATTCAGCAAGGTTACTTTTCACTGTTATGTTATACTTATGCAAATTCTCTATCTCTAATCTCTTGTTTAACGATTTATTGTCATGCAAGTTCTTTAACCCTAATTTATTATTGAGCAAGTTAGTTAATCATTGTTTCTTTATTCCAATAGAGATTACCTTGGTTATTCAAAGTATATAATTTTATTGTAAGAAGTGTGTTTATTCAGCTACTAATAACTGTTGTTTGATCTTCGTTCTCCAATGTCATTATATTATCTTACATTATTGTACCGAACTCTAAGTTGCTTAGCAATTCTTTACCAATTCAACTAATCCTTACTTGATGAATGTTCTAAACTCTAAATTACCCTTGAAGTCAACCCAAACCGAACTTCCTTTGGTTTGTTTACGTACTCACACACAACTTTGAAAGCATGTTGTAGATGATAACATTTGTTCAATTTAGAAATTGTTAATACTCTAGCTCTTATTGATTCATCGATATACCTTGTGCATGAAAATATTATAATCAAACTCTTGAATAGTTATTGGTCTCTATTTGATTCAACCAGTACTTGGTTGATGAGCATTCTAAAGATCTAGAATTCCTTTGAAGTTAATTCCCAACCAAACTTCCTTTGGTTCGGAACCTGATAATCTAAGCTGAGATGAACAACCCTATTTTAGGGGATTATTTTAGAGCTACGCAATAGCGTTAAAATGTTTGTACAATACATAGTACAAAGGGCTGATCACCTGGAGTACGGGATGATGGTCCATATAGTCATTTAGACTGTTAAAGGTTACAGTAGAAACACCTATGAACCTAGGACATAGATGATGAATATAGTCTTTTAGACTATTAAAGGTTAAAGTAGAAATACTTGAAAACGTAGAGTATAGTTCATGGTCTTGTGACCCTCAGTGTATTCTTTGATGTTGATGTCTATTGTTAACTTAAACGTTCATTATTCCTTTGAACTCATAGTTGTTGAATTAAAGTTTATTGTTCCGGTAAGAATACTTTACCATTGAAAGCTCAGTTAATTGTCATTCATAAAACCTTATAACGTATAATTTACAATTGGGCCTTATCAATTCTTATTGGACTTTACAATTTCTTACACAATTCTACAAATTCAATACATATGGCTTAAAGCCTTATAACGTATAATTTACGTATTAATCTCGTATTCTAACTCGTATACTTATTCATATACGACATACCATGCTTCATTCATACTCGTATAACACCTCGTATTATACTCATATTCATTACCTCGTACAATACTTACGTATTATACAATCATTGCTTTAATTCATTAAACGCATTTAAATTCCTTCTTGGAATTCATTTTCCCTAATCGTTAGGTTTTAAGTTCGCAGGCAAAAAACTACGTTTTCCATAACTGAAATATTATCGGATATTCTATCTCACCTCGATATTCTATCATTACGTATTTCTCGGAAGTTCAAAAATAATTCCCGAGTAGAAATGCGTGAATAGTGTTTTTCAAAAAATTTCTCGGAAAGCTTTTATTTTCGTCTTGGAAATTCAAACACTTTAATTCAACCACGTAGGAAAAATACTACGACGTTCCGATATGCCTAGGTCATAGAACGACCTTCAATTAGCTTACTCCCACAAATAATGAATTAAATTCATTTAATCCACATAATAAAAATAAAAATTTAATTCTCAAAATTCCAAAATTTCTGGGGCGTTACAGACTTGAGAGACGTGAAATGACCTTTGACATGATAATATATATTATGTGTGAATGTAGTGGTCATGCCGAATAGAAACCACAAGTCAACAGCTTAGCCTTGGCTTGGCCAGAGGGCTGCGCAGCTGCGCCGGCCCTAGGCTTAGCCATGGTGTGACGCCCCCAAAATAGGTATACATCATCCATCTTGGGTCACCAGATACATAATACTTAATACAAATACAACTTAATTATACAATTGTCGTGTACAATACGACAAAACATAACCTGGGAGTTTTAACACGAATATTGTCTTCGAGACAATATCCACACTCAATGGAGTCCTCATTACAATTATTATCACACTATTTCATAGAATAGTGAGGAATACTATTGTGACGCCCCCAAATTCGGGTATCTTCCAACCCGACATATGGTGCTACACGGTACTCATAATCGTCTAATCGTTCCATTGAAATCACAACACAATGAATGTATTAACTATCTTCTTATTACAATCATAAGAAAATCCTTTCCCAGGTTCATAAATCGATTACATCATTTGTTATTCATAAGTATAATACATACAACCATACTAATCTATTACAAGATATTTAACTATCCATCTTAGCCTTGCCTTTATCTCTCTTAGAATTCTCAGTACGTTCGGCTTTAGCTGCAATCATATAATTCATGCAAGAAGTGAGCATAACTAGCTCAGCAAGTCTAACAAAGAATAATATCAATACCACATTTGTGAATTATATGATTATCTTATATACTGAATAAATAGTCATAAAGTAATACAAAACATTGACTAGTACTTATCAATTCATAACATCAATCCCAAAGTATATAACAGTTTATGAATTCTGAACCGGTCAAAAGACCATGAACATAATCTTTCCGTTTTCATACATGAAAAGGACATCACAGCATTAAGGTTGTACATCTGACATTTCTTACGAGCACTTCTAGGTGATCAGCCTATAGTACTCTATGTTGATCAACATTCATCCGTTAAACGTATTTACGTTTAATATTTGGCAAACTCACGTGCCCATCGAACAAACAATGAAAAATACTTTTGTTTGTTCATAGACAAACTTACCTTTGAATCCGAACCAAATATTTGGCATACGATAGCGTTATCATTTCTATATTGAAAGACTTATAAATAAATCAATCAATCTTTCAAGATTAGTCTAGTCGAGTTAAAACTGGCATCGACCCTTTCTTTAAAACCATTCATGCATCTCATAACATGAATTACTGAAAACCTGGCTAACACGAAGGTTAGACAAGCGATAAGAAAACTTGCCTTCAAGCGTCTTCGAATAAAATATTCAATAGTTCTCAGTCTTTACAGAATCTACATGATATATTCACATATCACACTGTAATTAGCTACCAAACAATCAATCATATTGTTTCTACCAACCACTTTCTCTTTTATGTTTTAATTGACTTTATTTCATCAATAATGTCAATTCGACTTACTACCCTTCATCACGGCTTGTTAACGTTCTTCAATTACTAACCGAAACTTGATCATCATTGGTGAAGTACCAATGTTGAATACCGTTCATAGTTTACTTACTTACACTTTGCGTTCTTCGTTTACTTACTAACAACTTGTGTTCAATTCCTAAGTTCATCATGATATATGTAACATAGGAATGATCTTATTATGTACATTAAGTATATACACTTGTCTTATAGTAGTCTTGAAACAATTAAGTTCAAAACCTAACTGACCCAACAATTCCCCTGTCTTGGCGCTACGGCGCGGCCCTTACATGCAACACCGGCGCTGCGGCACCAGTTTACAATAGCCAGACCCTCGTCCCAGCGTTGAGGCACGGAACTTATATGTGTGAATGGTGATGCGGCACCACTCTTCAGTAGCTCCTATTACTGTGCATGGCGTTGCGGCGCGGCATGTGTAGAACTGTCTGGCACTGCGGCGCCAGACCTCAAACCTAGAAATTTTTGACAGACAAAAATTTTGATGAACTTCCCGGGCTCATAACTTCTTCGTTATAAGTCTAAATTGGTCCGTTCAAAAGCCCTCAGCACCCATTTTATATACTCTAAGTATTCATACAAGAATTTTACATTTCTGAATTCATTAACTTAGAATTCACTCTTAAGTTCATTATCGAGCGTTCTTTTATCGTTCTTGAGCATTCAACACTCGTTTTCTTCGTTCTAAGTCAAAATTCGACGATTCTTGAGTCCGCGGCTCTTGAATACCCTATCTCAAATGTTGACATTGAAAGCCAAGGTTTCTAAGTCACACGACAACTTTTGACTACTAATCCGGGATTTCTACGTTTTCGACGTTTAACGTCTAATTTCGTAAAATTCGCCATAACTTCGTTACTCATGTTATGTAAGCCAAATCAAATGGTAAACTCCATTGATTCATCATCTACCTCCTAATCAAGAAAGATGCACATACCTTATCTATGATGGTTTTCAATTTGTCCATCAACAACCACATTAACGTTCAAAGATTTCTACAGTTTAAACTTACGTAAACCCTTATGATTTCTACGTATACATGACTTATCAATGTTTTAATCATTAATAGCCATCCTTATACTTCCTTAAGAGACATGCTCCACCAATCTAAGATTCTCTATGAAAAAGAAATTGAAAAGACCGTAAACTAATGTTTACGGAATAATACCTTTTCGTTCTTCGCGTTCTTGCTATAACTCTTATGTTTTGCTTCAAAGTAGCTTGATTACTTGTTTCTAGCTCTTTTCTCTCTCTCAAATATGTTGGACAAAGTTTCTAAAATAACAAATGACCAAGACTAGCTTTCTTATATAGGCAAACCAAATGGAGAGCATATTGGTCATCCTCCCCAACCTCCTTACTATTCAAGCCTTAGCCACCAAGTAATCACTTTACTTAGTGGCCAAGTGGTCGGCCCACAAGATCTATGGGTCATCCCCATGGGTTTTACCCATCCAGTGACCCATCGGTTCGATCCACGGTTTAGTTTCTTAGATCGAGCTTAATTAAACTTAACATCGGGCCTTAACTTAGGCTTAATTACATAATTAATTAGGCTTGATATAATCCAAGTCCAATTGTATTATAAAAAGTCCTTAAACTCTAAGTCCATTAAGAACCAATCGTATTCTACGCGTATAACTCACGTATTCTCTTCGTATAATACTCATACGATATTCGTATTGTACGTCGTATTAAATATTCATACTATACTCGTATACTAAATAGTATCACACTCGTATATTATACGCATAATAATCTTCATCATTATACGCATTTCGTTTTCCTTCTCGAAAATCATATTTCCCAACCCTTAGGTTTTAAGTCCGCAGGCGAAAACTTCGTTTGCTATAACTGAAATATTATTAGATATTTCATCTCATCCTCGTATTCTATCATTATGCGTTTCTTAGAATTTCAAACTTAATTCCCGAGCAGAACCGGATGAATAGTGTTTTTACAGAAATTTCTCGGAAAACTTTTATTTTCGTCTTGGAAATTCAAAACAATTAATTCTAGCACATAGCCAGAATCCTAACCACATCCGCACATCCTAGGTCATAGAACGACCTTCACATACCTTACTCACATAAATAATCAATTAAATTCATTTAATTCACATAATCAAATAAAAATTTAATTCTCATATAAATCCAATTTTCTCGGGCGTTACATTCTCCCCCCCTTATAAGGATTTTGTCCCCAGAATCACGTTATAATTACATAAACAAATGAGGAAAATTTTCCTTCATTTTACTTTCGAGTTCCCACGTTGCTTCTTCAGCATTGTGGTTTCTCCAGATTACCTTTACCAAAGGTATTATCTTATTTCTCAAAACGTGTTCCTTCCTATCAACAATTTGAACTGGAAGTTCTTCATACGATAAATATTTTTCTACCTGAATAGATTCATACTCTATTACGTGTTTATAGTCCGGCTTATAGGGACGCAACACAGACACATGAAACACATTGTGTATACGTTCCATTTCTGGAGGTAAGGCTACTTCATAAGCTACTTCTTCTACCCTTCTTAAAATTTCAAAAGGTCCTATAAACCTTGGACTTAACTTCCCTTTCTTCCCAAAATGTATCTTCCCCTTCCAAGGCGATACTTTCAAAAAGACAAAAGACCCTACATCAAATTCCCTCTTCTCTCTGTGAGGATCAGCATACTTCTTCTGCCTATCTTGAGCCGCTACCAATCGAGTACGTATTAGCTTTACCATGTCCACTGTTTGTTATACCAATTTAGGCCCCAACATTCGATGTTCACCTACTTCATCCCAACATAGTGGAGTTCTACACTTCCTCCCATACAACGCTTCGTAAGGCGGTATGCCTATACTAGCGTGAAAACTATTGTTGTACACAAATTCTACCAATGGTAGATGTTCGTCCCAACTCCCTTTGAAATCCATAACGCAAGATCTTAACATATCTTCAAGCATTTGAATTGTCCGCTCGCTTTGTCCATCCGTTTGAGGATGATACGCCGTACTCAATCTCAATAGTGTTCCCATTTGCTCTTGCAAACTCCTCCAAAAGCTCGATGTGAATCATGGATCACGATCTGACACAATCGAAACAGGTACTCCATGTCTTGAAATAATTTCTTTGACATACAGTTTAGCTAATTGTTCTAGGTTATACCTAACTCCTATTGGTAGAAAGTGAGCCGATTTCGTCAATCGATCCACTATCACCCAAACAGCATCGTATCCTTTCCTTGTTATTGGAAGTCCCACCACAAAGTCCATTGTGATGTGCTCCCATTTCCACTCTAGAATTTCTAAAATTGCAACAACCCACAAGGTCGTTGGTGTTTAAGCACCTACTAACATATTCAGCTATCTCCCTTTTCATGTTTGGCCACAAAAAATCTGACGAAGGTCTTGATACATCTTCGTACTACCGGGATGTATCGAGTACCTCAAACTATGGGCCTCACTCATTGTCTCCTCTTTTAATTCGAAATTATTTAGAACCCAAAGTCTTCCTTCAAAATGAAGCAATCCCTCCTTATCGAGGTTATATTTAGTCTTTTCTTCATCTTCCATTCTTTTCTTCATATGATCGCATTCCTCGTTGCTCAATTGCACTTCCTTAACACGTTCTACTATGATCGGTTGAGTCTCCATTGAAAATAATATCTCCTTTGCTTCATCCGGTGATTTAACTTCTAATTCCATTCTCGCCATATCTGCTACTAACTCAGTCTGAGTCGTTAACATTGGCAGTTTCTCTCTACCCTTCCTACTTAGCGCGTCGGCTACTACATTTGCTTTCCCCAGATGATATAAAATATCACAATTGTAATCTTTTATTAGTTCTAACCACCTTCTCTGCCTCATATTCAACTCCTTCTGGGTGAAGATATATTTTAGACTTTTATGGTCAGTGTATATCTCACACTTCTCACCGTATAAATAATGCCTCCATACTTTGAAGGCAAAAACTACAGCTGCCAATTCTAGGTCATGAATAGGATAGGCCTTCTCATAATCCTTTCATTGACGTGACGCATACGCAATGACCTTGCCATGCTGCATAAGCACGCAACCCAGTCCTCTATACGATGTGACAACCCCAAAATAGGTCCATTCCATCCAACCCATTCTAAGTCGCCAAATACATGGTACAGAAAATAACTACAACTTTAATACAACAATTGTCGTACAAAATACAACAACACATATGCTGTGAGTTTGGATACAAATATATACCAAATCAGAAAGACGTCACAATGACACCTTACATAAAGGTATAGTCGAAAACTGTTTTAAAAATTAGAATCTTTGGGAAGTGCTCAAGGAAACCTTCGTACAAGGGAGGCCATGCGTCTAGGTTATGATAGATATCATATGTCCAGAGAATTATCCTTGGTTGACCTAATAGACCCTAAAGCGAGAAGATTACTATCATATTCTTCCCAAAGTGGTGAGTTTTCTCTTGACATATCATTATCTCTACATCTCTAATTGAGAGTTAAATTTCAAATAGACTCCAAGATCATATAGGTAGTCTTTGGTAGATATACTCAAACAAGTGGATGAGCACAAATCGCTCTTATGATGACTCGAGGTTGTATGTCATTAAACATCTTGTATAATAGTGACAAAACACCCTTCCAAAGTTGAATTCACCTCACTCTCAACATCTATAGACCACCGATTCTATTCCCCGTTATTTCTCTTGTGTCCGGCTACACTTTTATTACACGAAAGGAATTGTGAAGCAAAAGGGTGAGAACAACTAGCTCAAGAAAATATCATGACTAAAGATAATTAAATTATCAATAGCCTTCATCAATAATAAATCGTAGATTTAGAACATATGGTAGATGATAAAAAAATTTCAACCATAGTCATAATGATGATGAGCAATCCATTAGAAGAGTCAAATAGACTATAAAGTCTATTATCTTCTCCATGTTAAAAGTCCACCAACAATGTTTTATCCTCGTAACATCAATCAACAATTCTCGCCCACAATCACATGTATAACTCATAATCGTAATTGTTGTTCTAAATTCCTTTTCTCATTCAGACGAAGATAATTTTCATCACTTGTCTTTACGAAATATCAAAGATCATGGTTATACTAAATCACAGTTCATTCATAATCATACTAATAAATTCATCTTTGCATTACGGGCCAAAGATATTCATCAACAGATTCATCTTTGCACCTACAGCCAAAGATATTCAACTACAGTCATCTTTGCACTCACGACCCAAAGATATTCATCAACAATTCATCTTTGCACTACAAGGCAAAGATATTCATCAACAAGTCATCTTTGCACTTCTGGACCAAAGATATTCATATCTCAAAGAAACACATAATCATTTGAGAATTTATATAAACCATAATTATAACCATATATGTTGATCAATTCACCTTTGCACTTAAGCTAAAGATATTCAATTATAAATTCAATGGTCATGATCATACCAGTCAACAATTCAACTTTGCACTACTGGCCAAAGAAAACCTATAGTCACGATCATACCAATAATCTATTCATCTTTACACTCAAGTCAAAGAGAAATATCATCATTAGGGTTATAAGAATGTTATATAAAAACAATATAATCAACATATAGATTTAATCTCAAGAGTAAGATTCATAAATCAATGATTTCATAACAACTTAATCAAAATGTTATAAATCACTTAATAATCTCATGATCTAATATTATTAATACTACCACAATATTTTAATCATTTCTTAAACTTATAAACAATTTATTTTAATTGTTTACACTTTACTAATAAATGCATTTAATCATATTAAAATGTCAACCTCATAAGATCTCATCACCAATAGCCAAAATCCTCATCAAAAATCTGCATATATCTCATATATAATTCTCAAGCCATAAAATCATATTTTCCAATTTTCTTAATTCACATAACATATTTAATTCATTTACTCATAACTAGAACATTTTCATGAAAAATACCAAATCAGTTTTAAAAATATTTCTTTTCTGGGATTTAGAAGAATATAGTCCCATATTGAATATATATTTTTCTCAAAATTTTTAAAATTTATTTACTATTTTTTACATGGCCAAAATCACTAAAAATTCAGACATTTATCATAAATTGTACTTTTATCCAAACATTTTGAAATTTACACGGTATACTGATATTATATAGATGTACTCACAATAAAAATTTCATCAATTTTGGAGTTAATCACAAGGAGTTATAAGCGGTTACTTTTAAAATAGTCTTTTCTCGTAAAATTCATAACTCCCAATCTATACATCCATTTATCGCCATTTTTGGACACAATCTATAAAACTCATCAAAATATCATTTCAAATTTTTTCAGAATTTTTTAAGGTTCAGAAGAATTTCGAAATAATAACCCTTAAAATCCCTTACTATCCCTTACCTCAAAAGAGCAATACTTCTGACTGAAATAACGCTGAACGAACTTACACCGTATAACAATACTCAAAGTATACTCAAAATACTCACAAGAATACGCTCGATAATATAGAGAGAGAAAACTTCAGTTTCTGGTGTGATTTTCAATTATAACCTAAGCACCCTATTTATAGGAAATTGCTTAGAACACCAAAGAAGAAAATTTATTATAATATTAATATATTATATAACAATTCCTACGCACTCATTCTAGAGTTTTATTTCAGCCACTTAGCATTTCTCACATGCCACCTTCTAGAAAAAGTAATAAAAAAATGTTTTTTATATAATAAATAATTAAAACTTTCAAAAATCAATTCTTTCGGAGCTTTAGAACTTTAATAATTCATAATAAATAGCCCTTTTATCAGAAAATTCGAATCTCGCAAGTTTTTATAGGAAATTCAATTCTCTACAACTTTGCAGAAGAAAGTTTTTCCAAATTCCAAACAAAAATTGACCGAAATCCATAAATGAGCGACTTTATAGGCTATATTCAAATTTCAGTCAAGAAATGGGGTCCACCGACACATAAAACATGCTTTAAATATTTTTGATAACAAAATACTCCTCCTCCACTTATACTCATATATCCCACATTCATCGTAAAAATATCATCATTAATATATTATTAAAATAATACATTTAATTGAATTATTTTATCAGAAAAAGATAAAATATTAATTTTCAATAATTGTCACATTAAAAATTTTCTCCATATATATCCTCATAAAATCAATATTTTCCTCATCGTATGAATCAATAATTAATTATTCACAAATAATATTACGTAATCACAATATTGACAATCGGACGGTTCCTCAGAAAGAGGGGCTTTCGATAAGAATTTCTCCTTCATGGCGGCCTTAATTAGGTGACCAAACCTCTCCTTAGACAGAACTTTCTAGACATTGCCAATAATGTTATCTAATAATATTATTCAAATAATATAAATTATTAATCTGATAATGAAAAATACTGTGTAGTGACAATTATAAAATATCAACGCAACAATCATTGAATCAAAATAAAATATTGAACGATAATTCATCGTAATAATTATCGAGTAGTGCCTTTTACGTAAGAATCAATAATTGGTGCAATCTGATAGTGCACCGTGTTTTAACCACCGAGTATTTTAACAGTATTAACGGTAACAACTACGCCGTCATTTATAAACAACTTATATTTGTCGTTTTCTTCATCCAATCGCTTTTTGTTATGGGGCCCACAAATGGCTTGCCGTCGTACGAATATTCCCCAACAGAAAGAATATTCCACGACCAAACGAATATTCTCCGACAACAATGAATATTTTATAGCCACTTGCGTATTTTGTAAAATTTGCATAATTCACCCATAACTTTAAACTTTTATCAATTTAACCATTTACTTAATAATAATTATAAAAAAAAATTGAATAATTTTATTTCATAAAATTCGGGGTCTTACATACGAAGCATTACTATACACTACAAAATTTCCCGTATCATCTGGTAAAGATAACACAGGTGCCTCACTTAACCTCTTCTTTAGTTCTTGAAAACTATTCTCACATTTATCACTCCACACATACTTCACCGACTTCCTCGTCAAATTTGTCAGCGGAGTAGCTATTTTAGAAAAGTCTTGGATGAACCTTCTATAGTATTCTGCTAACCCCAAAAAACTTTGAACCTCAGGTTGTGTTTTTGGTTTTTCCCACTCATTAACTGCTTCTACCTTTGCTGGATCGACGGAAATGCCATCTTTATCAATAACATGTCCTAGAAACTACACTCGTTCAAGCCAAAATTCACACTTTGTGAATTTCGCATACAACCTCTCCTTCCGTAGTGTCTCCAACACTATCCTCAAATGTTCAGCATGATGTTTTGGCATCTTGGAATAGACTAGAATATCATCAATGGACACTACAATGAACTTGTCCAAATACTGTTTGAACACTCTGTTCATCATATCCATGAATGCGGCCGGCGCATTGGTCAACCCAAACGACATAACCAAAAACTCGTAATGATCATAACGAGTCCTAAACGCCGTCTTAGGTACATCCTCCTTCCTCACTTTTAACTGATGATACCCCGTATGTAAATCTATCTTAGAAAAATACTTTGCCCCTTTCAACTGATCAAATAAATCATCGATCCTGGGCAACGAGTATTTATTCTCAATCGTTAACTTGTTCAACTCTCGATAGTCGATACAAAGTCGTAACGACCCATCCTTCTTCTTTACAAACAATATTGGTGCTCCCCAAGGAGACAAACTCGGTTGAATGTACTTCTTATCTAATAGTTCTTGTAATTGAACCATTAACTCCTTCATTTCAACTAGCGCCATCCTATACGGTGCCCTTGAAAATGGTGTCGTACCCGATAACAGATCAATCACAAATTTGACCTCCCTATCCGAAAAAACACCAGGTAATTCCTCCGGAAATACATCCGCAAACTCTTAAACTATAGGTATCTGGTCCAAGGATGCTCCCACTCTTTGGGTATCCACAACATGGCACAGATAACCTACACAACCTTCCCTCAACATCTTCCTAGCTTATATCATTGTTAGACAACAAGAGCGACTCGGTGATTTACTACCGAAGAATACTACCTTGGTTTTCATAGAAAGCTGAAGGTTCACACTTTTCCTATGGCAATCTATTATAGCCTTATGGTTAATCAACCAATCCATACCAAGAATTACATCGAATTCTTTTAACCTTATCGACACCAAATCTACCGATAATTTATTACATCTAATATCTACGCAACAATCCCTATAAATATGTTCAATGGGAATTATCTCTTCGTTTGCTACCTTAACGTCTAAAGGTATTGCTAACGTTTTAGGGATTAAACCTAATTGTTTAGCAAATCCACATGCTATAAAAGAACAAGTAGCACCCGAGTCAAATAACACATAAGCATTTATTTCATTGACTGGAATGATACCTACTACTACATCCAATGATGCAACCGCATCTTGTACAGTCATATTAAAAGTACAGGCTGAGGGTCTACCCGCCGATGGTGTTGGTCCAGTAATGGCTAACTTACCACTACCAGAACTCTTATTACCCTCTAACCCTTTCTTCGGGCAATTTCTTGTCATGTGGTCCAACGATCCACAAACAAAACAACCATAATTTTTCTTAGGGTTAGGACAGTTGGGTGATAAATGTCCCTCCTGCCCACAGTTATAACAAACTGATTTTCCCTTTAAATGGATTCCTAAATGAGTCTTTTCGCATGTCTTGCATGCCTTCATCCTACGTTTAGGATCCCCTTGTTTCACCCCAGTATTCTCGGGGTTAAAATGTTTCCTCTTTGGCACACTGCCACTACCACTGGCAACCTCTGCCTTGTTTCCTCCATCTCCCTTATTCTTATTCTTTCTTTCTTTGTGGTACTGAGTCAACGCCTCACTACCACCTTCGACTATAATCTCTTTTTCCAGAATGGTCCCATAGGAAGCACTCTAGAACACCAAAATCCTACTGTAGAGCCAGGGTTTCAAGCCCTGCTCAAACCTACGAGCCTTCCTCTCTTCTGTGTCCACTTGATGTGGAGCAAATCTTGCCAATTCATTGAATTTGGTTGCGTACTGGGGAACCGTCATGTCTCCTTGTTTAAGTTCCAAGAACTTAATCTCCATTCGCCCTTGCATGCTAGTAGGGAAGTAGTTCTCAAAGAATACCTTCTTGAACTATTCCCATGTAATCGCCTCCGTTCTAGCCCACCCTGGTGAGCCTCCCACCAATAGTTGGCCTCCCCTTTCATCATGTAAGTCGCAAAAGAAGTCTTTTGCACCTCACCCACATTTATAATAACAAACGCCTTCTCTATCTCTTTCACCCATGTCTGGGCCTCTAATGGGCCCATCGTTCCTTTGAACTTCGGTGGACGAACACTTTTAAATTCTTTAAAGGTAGTTGTTCTAGCTACCCTAGGTGCTGCGGGAGCTCTACCCCCAGCTTGGTTAAATGTTGTCGTTAATAAATTAACGAACTCTTGCATAGGGTTATTTTGGACCCCCTAGTTATCGTTATGTGACTCAACCTCTTGATTACATTGTCTTCTTCTTGGCGGCATTGTGCTAATTAAATAAATAAAGTTTCATTATTATCTATTTACATACTTAGTTATCATTCCAAAATAACAACTCATACCACAACAATCACATTAAATAAAAACTTCATTATATTAGTATGCTTTTCATAGTTCAAAACTATTTACACTTTGCTTTCATAGCCATAAGCTATTACAGTACTATCCCGCGATTGACTTCTATAAAAATTTTGGATTTACAAAAAGACTACCCTTTAATTATACAAAAGAGGGTTTTACGTCACTACACATATACCAAAAAGATCTAATGATCTACTAACACTGCCTTACGGCATTTTTATGCTTCTGATTTGCTAAAATCGAAACAATATCTCGACTAATCGTATATCGAGTCTGCCCTGACTCAATAGAATAACAAGCAATTTTCAGGTTGAAATCCTCATGAGCACAGTCATGGATGTAAGACATTTGTGCTATCTTTTGGTCTTTTCAACTAGTTTCTTTCGAAGCTCTACGGCCTCTTCCTTATAATCCCTAGCCTTATCTGTCATCAGCACCTTCTCATCGTGCTCTAACTCAAAATCTACCTTTGCAGACTCCTTCGCCTCATATAAAGCGGTAATCTCTTCATTCTGTGTCTGCGCCACTATGCGCAGTTGCACATTCCTATCAAGCACTGCCAGATACAATGATCTCATTGCATATGGAGGTGTTCACTCCTAAGTAGGTACCATCGTATTAATCGATGTTACCTTCATATCCTCTTCCACGTCTATCATCATATCAAGGTATGATGTTATTCCCATAGTTTCCTCGGAGTAATCCTCCTCGGAAATGTACTCCTCTGGATCCGAATCTTCCAGAATTACTAACGGTACCTCCCCCACCGGCATAGGTACTAGCTCCACTCTGTTCACAGACTCTTCGCTCACCACATGTATATCTCTATACATCAAGCTATCGTTCGACATCTACAATAACACATAACATGTTGATTAGTACATAATACACAATAGTATAATCACAAATCATATTTAATTTATTTAGGATTAATTTCCATCTTTTAAATCTGTCGGTACTGAGTTTTCTCAATACCTTATTAACTCATTCGACTCGAAATTACTTTCTTCGGACTTTACCTTCCTTACGAGGTTATTAGCCTAAGGTTCTTCCCCCTTAAGTTTTATAACCTAATGCTCTGATACCAACCTGTGATGCCCCCAAATTCGGGTATCTTCCAACCCGATATATGGTGCTACACGGTACTCATAATCGTACAATCATTCCATCGAAACCATAACACAATGAATGTATTAACTATCTTCTTATTACAATCATAAGAAAATCCTTTCCCGGGTTTATAAACCGATTACATCATTTGTTATTCATAAGTATAATACATACAACCATACTAATCTATTACAAAATATTTAACTATCCATCTTAGCCTTGCCTTTATCTCTCTTAGAATTCTCAGTACGTTCGGCTTTAGCTGCAATCATATAATTCAACCAAGAAGTGAGCATAACTAGCTCAACAAGTCTAACAAAGAATAATATCAATACCACATTTGTGAATTATATTATTATCTTACATAACTGAACAAATAGTCATGAAGTACTATGAAACATTAACTAGTACTTATCAATTCATAACATCAATCCCAAAGTATATAACAGTTTATGAATTCTGAACCGGTCAAAAGACCATGAACATAATCTTTCCGTTTTCATACATGAAAAAGGACATCACAGCATTAAGGTTGTACATCTGACATTTCTTACGAGCACTTCTAGGTGATCAGCCTATAGTACTCTAGGTTGATCAACATTCATCCGTTAAACGTATTTACGTTTAATATTTGGCAAACTCGCATGCCCATCGAACAAACAATGAAAAATACTTTTGTTTGTTCATAGACAAACTTACCTTTGAATCCGTACCAAATATTTGGCATGCGATAGCATTATCATTTCTATATTGAAAGACTTATAAATAAATTAATCAATCTTTCAAGATTAGTCTAGTCGAGTTAAAACTGGCATCGACTCTTTCTTTAAAACTATTCATGCATCTCATAACATGAATTACTGAAAACCTGGCTAACACGAAGGTTAGACAAGTGATAAGAAAACTTGCCTTCAAGCGTCTTCGAATAAAATATTCAACCGTTCTCAGTCTTTATAGAATCTATATGATATAGTCATATAGCACACTGTAATTAGCTACCAAACAATCAATCTTATTGTTTCTACCAACTTCTTTCTTTTCTATGTTTTAATCGACTTTATTTCATCAATAATGTCAATTCGACTTACTACCCTATATCACGGCTTGTTAACGTTCTTCCTTTACTAACCGAAACTTGATCATCATTGGTGAAGTACCAACATTGAATACCGTTCACGATTTACTTACTTACACTTTACGTTCTTCGTTTACTTACTAACAACTTGTGTTCAATTCCTAAGTTCATCATGATATATATAACATAGGAATGATCTTATTATGTACATTAAGTATATACACTTGTCTTATAGTAGTCTTGAAATAATTAAGTTTAAAACCTAACTGACCCAACAAATACCTGTCTCAAGGCTATGGCATGGATATTACATGCAACACTAGTGTATTGCAATACGGAACTTATATGTATGAATGCATGACTGTATTTTCACTCTTTAGTAGCTCCTATTATCTTGTGCATGGTATTTGCTGCATGCAAAGATATGAAGATCGTCAATGCCGCTATGCGCTGGACCTCAGAAACTGAAAATTTTGATGAGACAAAAAATTTTGATGAAGTTCTCGAGCTCATAACTTCTTCGTTATAAGTCTGAATTGGTCTGTTCGAAAGCCCTCAGCTCCCATTTTACATACTCTAAGTGTTCATACAAGAAATTTATATTTCTGAATCCATTAACTCAAAATTCACTCTTAAGTTCATTATCGAGCATTCGTTTATAATTTTTGAGTGTTCAATACTCGTTTTCTTCATTATACGTTGAAATTCGACGATTCTTGAGTCCGCGGCTCTTGAATACCCTATCTCAAATGTTGACATTGAAAGCCAAGGTTTCTAAGTCACACGACAACTTTTGACTACTAATCCGGGATTTCTACGTTTTCGACGTTTAACGTCTAATTTCGTTAAATTCGTCATAACTTCGTTACTCATGTTATGTAAGCCAAATCAAATGGTAAACTCCATTGATTCATCATCTACCTCCTAACCAAGAAAGATGTACATACCTTATCTATGATGGTTTTCAATTTGTCCATCAACAACCACATTAACGTTCAAAGATTTCTACGGTTTAAACTTACGTAAACCCTTATGATTTCTACGTATACATGACTTATCAATGTTTTAATCATTAATAGCCATCCTTATACCTCCTTAAGAGACATGCTCCACCAATCTAAGATTCTCTATGAAAAAGAAATTGAAAAGACCGAAACTAATGTTTACGGAATAATACCTTTTCGTTCTTCGCGTTCTTGCTATAACTCTTATGCTTTGCTTCAAAGTATCTTGATTACTTGTTTCTAGCTCTTTTCTCTCTCTCAAATATGTTGGACAAAGTTTCTAAAATAACAAATGACCAAGACTAGCTTTCTTATATAGGCAAACCAAATGGAGGGCATATTGGTCATCCTCCCCAACCTTCTTACTATTCAAGCCTTAGCCACCAAGTAATCACTTTACTTGGTGGCTAAGTGGCCGGCCCACAAGATCCATGGGTCTTCTCCATGGGTTGTCATATGGGTTTTACCCATCTGGTGACCCATCGGTTAGATCCACGGTTTGATTTTTTGGATCGGGCTTAATTAAACTTAACATCGGGCCTTAACTTGGGCTTAATTACATAATTAATTGGGCTTGATATAATCCAAGTCCAATTGGATTATACAAAGTCCTTAAACTCTAAGTCTATTAAGAACCAATCGTATTCTACGAGTATAACTCACGTATTCTCTTTGTATAATACTCATACGATATTCGTATTGTACGTCGTATTAAATCTTCATACTATACTCGTATACTAAATAGTATCACACTCGTATATCATACGCATAATAATCTTCATCATTATACGCATTTTGTTTTCCTTCTCGGAAATCATATTTCCCAACCCTTAAGTTTTAAGTCCGCAGGCGAAAACTTCGTTTGCCATAACTAAAATATTATTAGATATTTCGTCTCATCCTCGTATTCTATCATTACACATTTCTCAGAATTTCAAACTTAATTCCCGAGCAGAACCGAATGAATAGTGTTTTTACGTGTTAGTTTTTAATTGTATGATGTTTTGATTGATGACTAATTTAAGTGTGCATGGTTCATGGTGTATTATTATATTATTAAATATGCATGGATTATGGATTATGGATTATAATATTATAATTAAATATGCATGGATTATGGATTATAATATTATAATTGATATGCATGTGTTATGGTTAATTCATGAACATTTGTTGCTGACTTCCTTACGCTGGTATGATGGAATGATTTAAAATCAGTTAACATTTGAATTGAAGTGTATTAAGGAAGATTTGATTTGGAGTCTATTAAGGAAGATTTGATTTGGAGTTTATTAAGGTATGTTGGGATTTATAATAATTACAGATATTATTGTCCTTAATTCCAGCTAGCCCAAATTAGCTATTCTATATCATCAGAGTATTTCGTGGGTGTCAATTTAGGTAAGGATTTTATCTTACTTAGTGGAGCCCACATTAGTTAGTAGTCTATTTTGAAAAGGAGTCTTACTGAAGCAATTAGGACGTATCCTTATTTATCTCCTTTATTCATGTTTAACACAGTTGTTTGTGGAAAGAGTTTCTCTCCTTGATTTCAGCTTTTCAAAATCAAATAGCTGGCGCATATCTGCATAATATCCTTCTTATGATTCAAAGCTGCTGAAGTCATGGGTGGTTGCTAACGGGACTAAGAAATCTTAGCTATCATATGTTATAGCCGTTGCTTGATTAGTTATATATATACTTGATGAGTGAGTTTTATACCCATGAATTGGATACATTCGGGCTTAATTAATTGTTGTTCTTAAGTCTTTTAGGATGTTTTTACGTGTTTGTGTCTATTCAAGCATGTTTTATATTGTTTTGTAGGATTTGGGACAAAAGTTACATGGATCGATGTTTGGGGTGGCTAGATTCGCGTTTTCGGCTTGCCATTTACACAGCAGTCACTTCAGAGCCAATTTGACTATAGCTCCTAACATTATTTCGAAACACTCAAAGAATAAAAGTTGTAGATCTACTTCTCCTCTTTCCGGAACATCTTGAATCATCGAAATTGGAGTTCGTACGAAGAAGTTATGGCCATTTTCCCAAAGGGCGTCGGAGCGAGAAAATGTCGGATTTTGGGCCAGCCTTGGGCGCTACTCTTAGTGCATTTTTTCCAGCGGGCGCTTAGGGGCGAACTCGAGTTGCCGTTGCCCAGTATTTGGGGTGCTGGGGAAGGGTTTGAGTGCGGCACTGGACGCGTTTTGGGTAATTTTGACACCTTTTGACTCCAAATAGGATTGGGTTTGTTCCTAAACTAAAAATTGGACTTGTAACCTATAAATACATGATGTAAGGCATAAAATAAAGGGAGATTACATAGCTTAGCCTAGATTAAACACTCCTTTAGATTAGAAAATAACCCTAGTTCTTATTAGTTTTGGAGATTGAAGCAACTTGGAGACCATTGAAGATCAAGAAGCAAGAGCAAGAGGGGAGCAATGATTTCTTCGACAATGATTCTATTCTCTTTTCTCATCTTACTTTTATCTTTTGATGTCTATTCGGTTGTGGATTCTTGGTTTTAATTCATTAATTATGAACTAACTATTTTTGAGATTTCAATTGAACTTTTTATGGCTATGAATTAGTTATTCATTATATTCTAATTATTTATGTTAAAGTGAGTTGTTTATCTTGCCTTATGCTTATTGATTAATTATCGATCAAGAATTACTTTGTTACTCTAGAAGGAATTGGAAGAGGAATTCTAGGGTTAGAGGCGGGCATGATATCATGTGACTTAGTTATTTGCATGATGAATAATTAGGTTTGTGAATTGAATGGAAATATCTGTTCGCCGCATGTAACACATAAGGAATTGGGATTGGAAAGAGTTTAATTCAATTGTTTTGCATAGGAATATAGCAAGATTAATCTGGATTAAATTGAAGGCAATTGATCACTTGGAAAAGGACTTTTGGCATTTGAGAATTCATGTTAACAATTCAGTAGGCATAATAATTGGGATAATTGGATAATTGATTTATAATTCATAATTGGGGATATTGAAGTCTTAATCTTTATTTATTTGAATTCATTCGTTAAAATCTTAGTTTTAATTAGTTAATTTAGTTTTCTTAATTAGAAAAAAACACGATTTGAGATTGTTTAAATAAAATTGATTTGGTTAAGAGTTAGTATTTGGTAATTTTATTAAATAATTCCTCGTGGGAACGATACTCTACTTTCACTTTATTACTTATCGATCGTGTATACTTGCACGTATTCATTGATTCATGAAATCGATCAACAAGTTTTTTAGCGCGCCACTTGGGAATTAATTTAATAATTATTTACCAATATTAATTTCAATCAAATTAGTCTTAATTTAAACATTTTTATTTTTATTTTAATTCTCTTTCTATATTTCTCTCTTTTCGGGTACCATGGATGACTTTGTGTATCAATGGCCATATACTAACATGACTCAACCAAGGGAGTGGAGATTGAAAGACTCGAGAAACTTTTCGCATTGTCACAAGCCAGATTGAGACACTTTCGAGGATGTTTGAAGCTTTTGAAGCTCGGCGTCGTCAAAGTATGGTGGTTACTTGTGATTATTGTCTTTGGAAATCATATGAGTCATCAATGCACCATCGGCCGAGTTTAAGATAAGGTATAGTTACCCCAATAATTATGTCTATCCCAACAACTATCATCAAGATTGGGGTATCACCTGGATTTTCATGGAGTAACAATCAAGATCAATTTTATGCTCCAAGTCCAACATACCCAGGATTTCTTGTGTCCACCTCCACTACAACAGGAAGAACATTCAAATTGGGAGGAAGCCTTGGAAAAATTTATTAAAGCTTCTGAAAAAAGGAATGAGGAACAAGACAAGAAAATGAATCAAGTAGAAATTTGAATTTGCAAAGCCAAGGGCGTTGATTAAGAATTTGGAAAATCAAGTGGAACAGATAGCACATTCGTTGAACAATAATCCTCAATACACCTGGACTTATGACATGGATTTCGAGACTGATGGAGAGCCCGAGCCAAATATACAACTGGATGAGCCACGAGATGAAAAAGAGGAGACAAGTGGGGATAATGACAACAAGGTCGGTGAAGAACTAATTGTGAGAACCAATGATGATGAGCCAATGTTATTTATGCCTCAAGTGCCTTCTCCTCCACAGTTCAAGAGTCTGGTTAGATTTGCAAAACCCTTTCCGATTGGTAGTCATGTCGTCGGCAATACTCTCTGTGATGTAAAAGCAAGTACACCTTCGAAACCATGGTGCGATGAGCTGGAGAAGATAGAAGAAGAAACTGTTGTGTCTGACAAGCTTCAATACCAGAATATATTTGCAGACACAATGGAGAAACCACCTAGATGCTGGATGTTCTTGAATGTGATCTTATCTAAAGAAAGCATGCTAGGTGACTTTAATACAATGGCTATCGTAAATGGGAACCTACCAAAAGCTATATTATTTCTGATGGATGGAGGGTTCCTCAACTTTCGTAGGGGAATTGGATAGAGAATTGAAGAAGTCAGGCTAAGACTATAAAATAAGCGCTTATTGGGAGGCAACCCAAGTTTAATTTTTATTTTTAGTTTTTATTAAGTTTTATATTAGTAGTTTTGAATTTGCATTTATTTAGGATTTAATAAAATTGCTTCTATCATGGTTTTCTGAGTTATTCAAGTCAAATTCAAGTGTGGTGCCCAATTTGTTCCATGTGCTTAGCTTTATTCTCCAAACTTAGCGGACAAGGAGGAAGATTGCTATATTTTCGTGGAAGTCCTCTCCGCTTTAATTTTTTTTATATTGCGACCATTGAGGACAATGTCTAGTTTAAGTTTGGGGGCATTTTAGTGTCGTATTGCATATAGTTAGTTATTTACATTGTAGTTCGTTATGTTTTCGGGTTATTTACATTTAGTTTTTGCATTCAGTTTTTTTTGTTTAACAAAAAAAAAAATTTAAAAAATCATAAAAATAGTAGTTAGTTTCTTTGTGTTTGTTGCGTTTAGTTTATATTTGCATGATTCCAACTGTTAGATAGTAAAAGTCTATTTTGGCCAATGATGAGACTGGAATTAAGTAGATAAGTATAGTATTGAATATTAAGGCTTTGATGTGATTTCTTGTTATGAATTGAATCTTTTCTGTTTGAAGCTGGTATAATCAAGGTTAAGACGTTAATAATGACTATGTTAAGCGATTAAGTTTAAATTGATACATAATGGATTTCTTAAGTATAATACTAGTGTGAAGGAATGAAAGACATGAATAAAGTGAGATTGCTAAATTTTGATAAAAACTTAAGTTTGGGGGAAATTTTGGGGTATATAAGCTTTAAAAAAAAACATGTTGAGTCTTGTGGTGGGTTGAGGAGAAACACACCCTATAAACACAAGCGTGAGATGGAGCGTAAAACGCACTCACCAACCATCTAAAAAAAAGAAAAAGAAAAAAAAATTCTGGTGGCTAGTTTTGTTTGGGGCCTTTGTTACTTGAGTAAATGCTCAAAGGGTATCTTAAAACCTAAGCGCCCTAAGGTCTTATATGGTGCAGGAGTCATTGGTCCTAAAGCTCGCTAAGGGGTGACACTATTAGCCTAATGGAATGAGACATTGCACTGATTATGGTTAAAAAAAAACAATAAAAGCGGGAAAAGAGCAAAAAAGCCCCCATAATGAAAAGTAAAGCATAAGTATCCTGATTGGACTCTTGAACTTGGTGGATGTTTGACTTTAGTTGGATATAGCTTGTTTCGTGAATTTTATGAATTTGCCTTTGTATGATGCCTTCAAAGATATCTATTATGTCTTAAATTTGATTTTATATCGATTAACATTGTTGTGGAGCACACACGCACTATATCGTTGATAATGATCTAAGATTTGATGATTGATTGGGAAATTCTTGATTTGTTTTAATATGATGTATTATCATGTTTACTTGATTTCTCTAAAGTAGGTTGAATAGACTTGTTTACGTCATTCTTTGTTGGATTCAGAGGCATATAGATTAGTTTCATTACATTGCATTGCATAACATTTTTGTGTTTTTGCTTGAGGACAAGCAAAGATTTAAGTTTGGGGGTATTTGATGAGTGAGTTTTATACCCATGAATTGGATACATTCAGGCTTAATTTATTATTGTTCTTAAGTCTTTTAGGATGTTTTTATGTGTTTGTGTCTATTCAAGCATGTTTTATATTGTTTTGTAGGATTTAGGACAAAAGTTACATGGATCGATGTTTGGGGTGGCTAGATTCGCATTTTCGGCTTGCCATTTACACAGCAGTCACTTCAGAGCCAATTTGACTATAGCTCCTAACATTATTTCGAAAAACTCAAAGAATGAAAGTTGTAGATATACTTCTCCTCTTTCCGGAACATCTTAAATCATCGAAATCGGAGTTCGTACGAAGAAGTTATGGCCATTTTTCCAAAGGACATCGGAGCAGAAAATGTCAGATTTTGGGCCAGCGCCGGGGCGCTACTCTTAGTGCATTTTCCAGCGCCGGGGCTCTAGGGGGCAGAACTCAATGTTGCGTTTGCCCAATAACAAGTATTTGAGGGAAGGGTTTGGTGCGGCCTGGACGCGTTTTGGGCGAATTTTGACACCTTTTTTACTCCAAATAGGATTGGGTTTATTCCTAAACTAAAAATTGGACTTGTAACCTATAAATACATAATGTAAGGCATAAAATAAAGGGAGATTACATAGCTTAGCCTAGATTAAACACTCCTTTAGATTAGAAAATAACCCTAGTTCTTATTAGTTTTGGAGATTGAAGCAACTTGGAGACCATTGAAGATCAAGAGCAAGAGCAAGAGGGGAGCATCGATTTCTTGCGACAATGATTCTATTCTCTTCTCTCATCTTACTTTTATCTTTTGATGTCTATTCAGTTGTGGATTCTTGGTTTTAATTCATTAATTATGAACTAACTATTTTTGAGATTTCAATTGAACTTTTTATGGCTATGAATTAGTTATTCATTATATTCTAATTATTTATGTTAAAGTGAGTTGTTTATCTTGCCTTATGCTTATTGATTAATTATCTGATCAGTAATTACTTTGTTACTCTAGAAGGAATTGGAAGAGGAATTCTAGGGTTAGAACTGGGCATGATATCATGTGACTTAGTTATTTGCATGATGAATAATTAGGTTTGTGAATTGAATGGAAATATCTGTTCGCCGCATGTAACACATAAGGAATTGGGATTGGAAAGAGTTTAAGTCAATTGTTTTGCATAGGAATATAGCAAGATTAATCTGGATTAAATAGAAGGCAATTGATCACTTGGAAAAGGACTTTTGGCATTTGAGAATTCCTGTTAACAATTCGAAGAGGCATAATAATTGGGATAATTGGATAATTGATTTATAATTCATAATTGGGGATATTGAAGTCTTAATCTTTATTTATTTGAATTCATTCGTTAAAATCTTAGTTTTAATTAGTTAATTTAGTTTTCTTAATTAGAAAAAACACGATTTGAGATTGTTTAAATAAAATTGATTTGGTTAAGAGTTAGTATTTGGTAATTTTTATTAAATAATTCCTCGTGGGAACGATACTCTACTTTCACTTTATTACTTGTTGACCGTGTATACTTGCACGTATTCATTGATTGCGAAATCGATCAACAATACTCCTTTTCTTTGGCTGATTATGTAGAACAGAGAACAAGCAATCAAGTTGAGAGATTATGTAACGCCCCAAAATCCGGTCTATCTTCACACCCGAATTCCGTGCGTCACTAGTACATCATTCATCCAACATACATCATTATATACTGAAATATAATAACATACATTCTAAATTCCCAGGTTCTAAAACCTTATAAACTTTCTCATTACAAATAATGATAATTATATTATTCCTTTCATCTTACAAGAGTGACTTTTATCCGCCACCAAGGATACATCACAGTTCATTAAACTAGTCTATAGTTTAATTTTCATCTTTCTACATTACAAGTCTTCACTTGATCTTCTCGCTCATTCACATTCTGAATGGCACTTCATCTGGATACCATCAGCTTAAACCTTACGGGATCCTTAAGTTCTTCTAACATCGTTCGCTGAAAATGTTTTTCATTTAAAGCAAGTGTGAGCATTCAATTGCCCAGCAAGTCATAGCAGTTGAACAAACAACTTCAAGAATTTAAACATTCTTTTAAGACTTCAATAACTGAACAAAGGTTATGAAGCAGCTTGAATAATAGGAATAATCTCGATTCCTATCATTTTAAAATATTAGTCACATTCACTTTGAAATACTTTCATTCTCTACTCTCTTTCATACACATTCTGTCTGGCTAGAATCAATAGCACAACTTAACAATAACGGTTCATGTATAAACAGAACATTCTTTTATTGAACAGTTCAAAAATAGAACAATTCATCTCACAGAAACACCGAAGTGTTCACATTGTGGCACAAGGCCTCATACATTCTACCACCTTGTACAAATATCACACATTCGCACATAGACAGAACTTCTCAAGTTCAACATCTGAGAAGTTTTAGAAACTAGCATTCATTTAAAATATGAATGAAGTTAGGAAACTTGCCTTACGCACAGCAACAGCTTACGCTAAACTGCTCATTCCATTCCCTATAACACATAAGGAAATAACACATAATCCAATTAGTCATATACTTGACTTACGCATTGGTTTAAATTTAACTTTACTTCTTAAGGTTCGCGTTCTTGCAATCTAAGTTTACGCGACCAACTTTCATTACCATTTTATGGCTTCATGACATACGGAGATGTCTTACTCAAAATGTTCATCATCTTTGATGATTAGCATTCTTATCTTCTTCTTAAAACTTTTTTAGGACTCAGTACACATCGCTTCTCTGCTGGTAGTCCATATGGTACTCTGAGTGGTTTCCCACAAACAACCAACAAACAAGTTCCCGTCTCATCTACACTGTCATCACAGTGAGTTAGATCGGTTGCCAGTTTCGTATATACCTTCGCTCTCTGAAGGAATTGTTTAGATCAGCTCCCATATGTCAACCATCAAAGGTTACGATAGTATTATAACCTAAATTCATCCTAACTTATCTAAACTATTAAACTATAATGTTCAATAAGTTAATTTCTTTTTCCTTGTGGCTTTCTGACAATTAAATGTCATACCTCAGGATTCATTCATTATTGTCTAAGTCATACAGTCTTTTGTATGCTCAGAACAATCATTCAATATTCACTTTACGCATTTATAGCGTTAAGCATTTTACATTACCTTATTCTTATCTTACAACGTTCGATTCATTCGACTCGGAACGTCATCCAAGTTATACACATTAACTCGGTTTCTTTACGTTATACGTACTTGTCTTTAATTAAGCTTCTTTACCTTTCATAGGTTTAATCATTGGTCTTCATTATCCTACGGTCAACTATACACGGAGTGTAGGTTTTACCCGTTTAATATTTACGTACACTCAACCTTCACATCGGTTAAAGTGTTAAACACTTACATTTCATTCTAACATACTCATCCGACTCACATTCGGCTTTCATTCATTACTCGTTACCTGAACACCATGTTCATTATTCTTACCTAATGTCAAAGCCATACGATTCGTTGTATGCTAAGACTGATCGTTCATCGCAACAACGTTGCGTTCACAGCGTCTATACGCTTTACATTCATCTCACATTACTTATGACATAACATCAAAATTTTATTCATTACCCTCATCACTCAACGTCTAAGGAATCACAATCATAGCAATCCCTCATGTTCGTTCATCGCGACTACGATCCCCGGATCTCGATTCCGTAATCCGCAATTACATTCTTTTAATCTCGGTTAATCCTTCCGTTCAACCTTCATTAAAGGTTTAAAACACTTGATTAAGTGTTACATTAGTTGAACATTATGTTATTTATCTTTCCTTACATTTCCCCCAAGAGCTGAGCAGTTAAAAGCTCTTCTCTGGCTTTTTCCCTTCACTGGGGCTGCGGTGCCACTCTCTTCACTAAGACTCGCCCTACGGTAGCGAAAGTTCAAGCGAGACGTGATCCTCAGGCACGCACCGCTTGGCTCCACCATTCTAGGTATGATGGCGCCTATCGCCAAGACCTTCTTCCCGAAAATTTTTCTAAGTCTTTGGTCGTTCTGAGACGCGTACTTCGAAATCTCATAACTTCTTCATTATAACTCGGAACGAGATCGTTCCAAAGCCATTTTCTTCGTTATATAACTTAATTTGATTACCCTCAGATAGAACTTTGTTCTAAATCCATTAACATGCCTTTTGATTGGCTTAATCTTCACCCTTCGTTCATTTTAACGTTCTTAACGTTCTTTGTTCGTTCATCCGTAATTCGGTCATCCGAACTCGGAACTCATTCGTTCTTGAATCTACGACTCACGTTTTATAGGTTCTCTTACTTTCTTATGAAACCCTACACGTTCAGGTTCATTTACTAACTTTCTAATTCTCACTCGTCTTTTACAAAATTTTTGCCATAACTTCATTATAGCTCCGTTTTAATCCGTTCTTCATGAACGTTTCTAACGTTCCTAACCAAGAAATAAGCATCTAACTTATATACGATGGTTTTAAACTTGTCCATCAACAACAATTATACTATGATGGTCTTAAATTTGTCCATCAACAATGTTCTTCGTGTTCTTCGTTCGTTCTTCATTTTTAATCGATATTTTGGATTATGATTTCACTTTTTCTTGGAATTTGATGTTATAGAACACCATTCCTTACTTATTTGACCTACTCATTCATAAGATTCATTCGGATCGCTAAAAATCCTTACGAATCTTATACTTCCTTAAGAAATTTATAAACTAAATTTTTAATTCTTATTTTTTCGTTTTCTCATGAATTCAACAATATGAATTCATTATTAACATTATCTACTTCTTATCTTCATTAAGTTATGTATTGAACATATTAAACTTAAAGAAAAATTAGAAGAAACTAGGATTCTGGATTACTAGATTTCATCCTTAAATTCCTTCCGTTTGACAAAGTTTGCTCACGAGCCAACTTTTCCTCTTTCTTCTCCTTTCATCTTCCATCGAACTCTCTCTCTTTCTCTCTTAAGTATAGGATTTTCAAGAATCCAAATAAATGAGTTTAAGCTTCCTATTTATAGATTTTCAAAGCTAGGGGCATTTTGGTCTATTCACACCCTAACCTCCTTATTATTCATTACTTAGCCACCAAGTTTACTTGGTGGCTAAAGAATCACTTCTACCTCCTCCTCACTTAGCTTCCTTGGAAGCTTTGTGCTTCAAATCTTCGAGTTTTCACGAGAGCAGGTTTAAAACTCGAAATTCTCAGAATCCAAATATTTTTGGATATTTCGTCTTTCCTTTACCGATTGAATATTACGTATTCTTCGGATCTCTGAAAAACTAAAAAAAACACTTTTCCATGTTAAGAGTTTTCCTTCACATTTTCCTCTAACGTAGCTAAACGGATGAAAAGTATACAGCAGTACTTTTCGTCGTTTTTATTTTGTTCGATTTCTGCACGTTTTTCGAGAAAAACTTTTGTCGGCTTACTTAACATTTCACGATATATTATCGTCAAATCTTTCGACGAAATGTCATTTCACATACCGAACTCTCAGAAAGGCTTAGGTTATTCAAACCCTAACCCTTAGGTTTCGTCGGATGAATAGTGACTATTTCGTCCTTTTCCCCAGAAATATTTTGTTCCCGAAAAATTTTTATTTTCGTCTTGAAAATTCTTACTCATTCAATCTAGCTCGTAGCCAGAATCCTCCCGATTAATAATCATTCTAGGTTATAGAACGATTAATGAACATATAGCACAAAATAGTATTAATAAAATTTTATTTTATTAATAACTAATTCTTTAAATCTTTATTTCTGGACAATCCGGATTTCCGGGTTGTCACAGATTACATCAGAGCTTATCAACTGTTTTTATTCTTGTCATTTATTCTTATAGATTTTATCCTTGTGTGCTAGAAATTTTAAATCAAAGTATTCAAGCATAGCTTTGGCTTGAGGTTTCCTGTTTTAGGTAGTCTGTTCATAGAAGGCTTCAAATGGTCTCAGAGGTGAGAAGAGGTGCAGTGGTGTACAAGTTGTAGAGGTGCAAAAAGGGGGCATAGGTGTCCAACATCAGATTTGAGGCTTCGTTGTAACAGGGAGTAATTTTGTATTGAGGTTTAAATATTAATAAAAAGAGTCTCCAATCCTAGTTGGGATTGGACGTGGATTAGGCCACTAGATTAGAGGATAAGGGCTGAACCACGTAAAAATCTTGGTGTGATTTTTACTTCTGTTTATCTCTTTAACTGTCATTCACGTTATGCATTTTTTGTTATTAACGCCACTATCCAGACACTAAAGCAGATAGGTCTAGCTGTCTGATAATAAGAAACGAAGAACATAATTTAAAGCAGACACTAAAGCAGACAGGTGTAGCTGTCTGAATTATACCTGTAGCAGAAAATTTCAAAAAGTTTTCACTGATTATCACTTTAAGCTTAAACACCTATTCACCCCCTCTCTAGGTGTGCATATTAACTGAATTACATTTGGTATCAGAGCAAGGCTCTACTAATATTGATCGTTACAGGTTGTAGGGGAAGATCCTATGGCACACCTAAACTTTCAAGATGGTCAGTCCACAAGTAGGCCACCGATGTTGCTCGGAAGTGAAAACTTCAACTTTTGGAAGTTCAGAATGAAGATCTATCTGAACCGTGACCCATGGGAATGGTGGGTAGTCGAAAATGGACCTGTCATTTCGCGACATGATGATGGCAAGCCAAAGAATCTCATGGAAATGGACTCAAATGAATTGTATATGGTGTCTTATAATTCCAAGGCCATGAATACACTATTAAGTGGCATGGTTCAGTCAGAGATAGATAAAGTATCTTCTTGTACTACGGCTAAGGAAATATGGGACACAGTCATCATGAGCCATGAAGGTACTACTAAAGTGAAGGAGGTCAATCTGAGCATGCTAATGCACGAATACGAACTATTCAAATTAGAGAAAAATGAATCAATTAGAGATGCACAAGCAAGGTTCCTTACTTTAATGAATTCTCTAAGCATGCTTGGATGAAAAATTGATCAAAAGGAAATCAACCAAAAGCTTCTTAGAGTTATGCCAAAGCGATTCGCACCAAAGGTTACTACACTTCAAGACTCGGTCACAATCAGCACAATGGAAACTCTTACCTTATTTGGAGAACTTGAAGAGTTTGAAAACCAACTAAAATTGTATGATGAAGAAGATGAGGCACCTAAGAAGAAGACCTTGGCTCTACAAGCTGAAAGCTACATAGAAGGAAATGATGAAGATTCGGATGAAAAAATAGCTTTAATGACCAGAAAATTGAGGGAGCTGATCCGAAAGAAGAATAGATCAAAATTACCAACAAAAGCTTTCAACAACAAGAAAGATTTCAAGCAAAAGCCTCAAGAGGAAACCTGTTTCGAATGTGGAAGGCCTAGACACTTCAAAAGAGATTGCTTCCAACTAAAACGAAAGAACAAAGCAAATGGTTCAAAAGGGAAGGCTCTAATGATATGGAGTGATGATGAATCTGATCATGAAGATCAAGAAGAAGAAACTGCTCAATTGTGCTTTACTGGAATACACGATGAGGAAACATCTGAGGTAAGTCCTGAACTTGGAGAAATTACTATTTCTGACTATCTTGTTTTAAAAAATGAAAACCTTCGTATGAAAGAGAAAAATGCTCACTTGAAAAGTTGGATAAATGACTTAATGAAGGAAGTAGAAACTTTAATTGAGGAAAAATAAGAAATAGTTAAAGATTGCTCATCATGTGAAGTATCTCAGTTGAATGCTAAAATTGGATATTTAGATAATTATAATAAAATATTATATAATCGTGCAAACAAATTAAATGAAGAAAATAATAGCCTTAAAAAGGAAAATGATGATTTAAAAGAAAGCTTGAAAATGAGAGATACTTGTATAGATGCTTTTAATGATGGAAAAATAATAAACATGCAAAGTAACAATGAGGAAGAAATAATATCTTTGAAAAAGGATCTTGCAAAATTTGTTCAAGGAGAAGAAAATTTAAATATAATGTTGGGTGCTCAAAGGTCAAGCTTAGATAAACAAGGAATTGGATATAATCCTGTTAAAAACATAAAAAGCATGACTAATAAAATTAGAGTAATAAATAATAAACCAAGGAACAAGCCTCTTTATTGCTCACCTTATGTTACTTGCAGAAAATGTGGTTTAAAAGGATATTTTGATACAAACTGTAATAAAATTAAAATAAAACAAGTTTGGGTAAAGAAAGGAGATTTAATTGCTACTAACAATATCGGACCCAAACAGATTTGGGTACCAAAACGATGAGTTACTTCTTTGTTTTGTAGGTATGCTTAAAAGCTAAAGTACCATCACATAAATGGGTACTTGACAGTGGATGTTCTAGACACATGACGGGTGATAGAACAAAATTTACCTCACTTGTTGCAAAAAAAGGAGGCACGGTCACTTTTGGAGATGACACCACTTGTCAAATCATCGGTAAAGGTAAAATTGGTAATGGTAAGGTTTACATTGATAATGTCCATCATGTTGAAGGGTTAAAATATAACTTAATTAGTGTAAGTCAACTAATGTATAGTGGTCATAACATTATTTTTGAAAAAGATAAATGTGTTATTATTCATGCCTCTCATAATGTTCCTTTAGTAGCTAACAGAGAAGGTAATATATATATTATAAATTTTGAAAATCAAAATGAGGATATTTGTTTAGCTGCTGTTCAAGATCAAACTTTTCTATGGCATAGAAGGTTAGGGCATGTGCATATGGAATTGATTAACAAGTTAGTTACAAAAGAACCTTGTTAAAGGTTTACCAAAGCTAAAATATGAGAAGACAAGTATTTGTGATGCATGTCAGTTAGGTAAACAAGCAAGAAATTCCTTTACAAGTAAAAATCAGGTATCAACTTCTTTACCTCTTCAATTATTGCATCTTGACTTATTTGGACCCGAGAGATATGCTAGCCTAGGAAATAATCATTATGCTTTTGTTATTGTTGATGATTTTTCAAGATTTACATGGGTTTTATTTTTGAAAACTAAAGATCAAGCTTTTGTAGAATTTGAAAAGCTTATAAAGAATGTTGAAACAAAACACAACCTCAAGCTAATCGGTATACGGAGTGACCATGGTGGAGAATTTGGAAAAGATTTTATACCATATTGCAATCAGAAAGGTGTTACACATGAGTTTTCTGCACCAAGAACGCCTCAATAAAATGGTGTGGTGGAACGTAAAAATCGTACTCTTCAAGAAACTGCAAGAACTTTACTACATGAAAGTAAACTGCCTAAAAGTTTTTTGCAAGAGAGGTGTAATAATCTTGCATGTTACATTTTAAATAGAGTTCTAATTAGACCCATCCTATTGAAAACACCATATGAGTTGCTAAATAAATGGATTCCAAATATTAATTATTTTAAAGTGTTTGGTGCTAAATGTTTCATTCTAAATACTAATAGTAATCTTGGAAAATTTGATGCAAAATCAACCAAAGCTATTTTTCTTGGTTATTCAATGCATAGTAAAGCTTACAGGGTTTATAATCTTGATAAATTTAAAGTTGAAGAATCTGTGTATGTTGTATTTGATGAATTTAACAGTGTCCTATCAAAAGAAGAAAATGAAGTTTCTGCAGGAAAAGACATTTTGATTAGTGGAAAACAGACAGCTCAATCCGGATAGCCTGAGCCGTCTGCATCAGAAGGAAAGTTAGATGAACGTGGAAAGCAAACAAATGAAATTAGACAACCTGAGTCATCTGCCTTAGTTGAAAACTCAGACATGCAGAGGCCTAAAGTCGCATACTTTCAACCAAAATGCGCATTAGAAGAAAAGTGTGATGATCAGTTTGATGTAGAGCATGACATCTTAGAACCTGAACTTGAAGAACAAATGACTTCAGCAAGGCTTCCTAGACCATCTAGAACAGTGAGAAATCACCCACCAAATCTGATCATAGGCGATCCTGACACTTGGATGAATACAAGAAGGAAAGCAAGGAATTATTGTGCATTCTCCGCATTTCTTTCACAAATAGAACCAAAGAATGCCAAGGAAGCAGTTCAAGATGAAAATTGGTCTATTGCAATGTAGGAAGAATTAAACCAATTCAAAAGGTGTCAGGTATGGGATCTTGTTAAACCTCCTAAAGATGCTTTTCTAATTGGTACAAAATGGATTTTCAAAAATAAACTTAATGAAAATGGCATAATTACTAGAAATAAGGCTAGATTGGTAGCTCAAGGCTATAATCAACAAGAAGGTATAGATTATGAAGAAACCTTTGCCCCTGTTGCAAGGTTGAAAGCCATACGAATTTTGTTAGCCTATGCATATTTTAGATAATTTAAATTATATCAAATGGATGTGAAAAGTGCATTTTTAAAGGGCTACTTAAATGAGGAAGTGTATGTCAAGCAACCACCTGGATTTGAACATGAAAAATATTCACATTATGTGTTTAAATTGAAAAAGGCTTTGTATGGATTAAAACAGGCTCTAAGAGCCTGGTATGAAAGATTAAGCAAGTTTTTATTAGACAATGGTTTTAATTGTGGTAAAATTGATTCTACTCTTTTTATTAAAACCAAAAATAAGGACTTATTAATTGTTCAAATTTATGTGGATGATATAATTTTTGGAGCTACTACTAACTCTTTGTGTGAGTGGTTTTCCCAATGTATGCATAATGAGTTTGATATGAGCCTTATGGACTAATTAAATTATTTCTTAGGGCTTCAAATCAAACAATCAAATGACGGGATTCATATTCACCAATCAAACTATGTGAAAGAGCTATTGAAGAGATTTGGACTTGAAAATACCAAACCAAAGTCAACACCAATGAGCACTACAGTCAAGCTTACTGTGGATGCTACAGGTAAAGATGTTGAAGTAACAATGTATCAAGGTATGATTGGTTGTTTACTTTATTTAACTGCATCAAGGCCAGATATTATGTATAATGTATGCTTATGTGCTAGATTTCAAGCTCAACCGAAAGAATCTCATCTTAAAGCGGTAAAAAGAATATTTAAATATTTAGCTGGCACAATTAATTTAGGTTATACTATCCTGTATCTCCAAGTTATGAATTAATTGGATATTCAGATGCAGATTATGCAGGGTGCCAAGTTGATAGAAAAAGCACAAGTGGTGCTTGTGAATTTTTAGGTCAAAGCCTTGTAGCTTGGCATAGCAAGAAACAAACATTTGTTGCCTTGTCTACTACAGAAGGTGAATATTTGGTGGCAGGTAGTTGTTGTTCACAAATTCTGTGGATGATACAAACATTACATGATTTTAATGTTATTTGTGAAAATGTGCCTATTATGTGTGACAATACTAGTGTTATTGATATTTCTAAAAATCCGTGCTTCATTCTCGTATTTAAGCATATTGAAGTGAGACATCATTTTTAAGAGATAATGTTGCTAAAGGATTAATTAAGTTAGTATTTGTCCCTACTGAAAATCAATTGGCTGACATTTTTACAAAACCTTTAAGTGAGGAACGCTTTTGTGTCTTGCGAAGTGAACTTGGAATGTCTATCTGTGCTTAATTTTTTTTTTTTTTGCCTTTAGAATTTAATTTTAATATATATAAAAAAAAATTAATAATAATAATATATGGTAAGGAGGGGTAATATCTAAAGATTATATTAATATGGATAGTTTTTATATTTAGCTTACTTATATATTCATTACATATAAATATTTAATTAATTAAGCTACTATAACTCTGATCTTATGAGACATATTATACGGAGGGGCAATGTTGGAAACTAGCCGTAATATTTTTAAGTGCGAACTGGATATATCAAGGGACTCTTCTGATTTTTATCTCCCACCGTGCTAAATTCTCCATTCTCTCTCAGCGTGCTTATCTAGTTCTCTCTCTTCATACTCCATCTTACCTCTTACAATCTAGGGTTTTTCAAAGAGTTTTCCATGGCTAAAACACGTGGAGGTCATGTGGTCAACACCGGCAGAGAAGCTCTTCCGAGCAAGAAGGATATCCCACCTCACTCCTCACGCTGGTATGATGGAATGATTTAAAATCAGTTCACATTTGAATTGAAGTGTATTAAGGAAGATTTGATTTGGAGTCTATTAAGGAAGATTTGATTTGGAGTTTATTAAGGTATGTTGGGATTTATAATAATTACAGATATTATGGTCCTTAATTCCAGCTAGCCCAAATTAGCTATTTTATGTCATTAGAGTATTTCGTGGGTGTCAATTTAGTTAAGGATTTTATCTTACTTAGTGGAGCCCACATTAGTTAGTAGTCTATTTTGAAAAGGAGTCTTACCGAAGCAATTAGGATTTATCCTTATTTATCTCCTTTATTCCTGTTTAACACAGTTGTTTGTGGAAAGAGTTTCTCTCCTTGATTTCAGCTTTTCAAAATCAAATAGCTGGCGCATATCTGTGTAATATCCTTCTTGTGATTCAAAGCTGCTAAAGTCATGGGTGGTTGCTAACGGAACTGAGAAATCTTAGCTATCATATGTTATAGACGTTGCTTGATTAGTTATATATATACTCCTTCTCTTTCGGCTGATTATGTAGAACAGAGAACAAGCAATCAAGTTGAGAGATTACATCAGAGCTTATCAACTGTTTTTATTCCAGTCATTTATTCTTATAGATTTTATCCTTGTGTGCTAGAAATTTTAAATCAAAGTATTCAAGCATAGCTTTGGCTTGAGGTTTCCTGTTTTAGTTAGTTTGTTCATAGAAGGCTTCAAAGGGTCTCAGAGGTGAGAAGAGGTGCAGTGGTGTACAAGTTGCAGAGGTGTAAAAAGGGGGCATAGGTGTCCAACATCAGATTTGAGGCTTCTTTGTAACAGGGAGTAATTTTTGTATTGAGGTTTAAATATTAATAAAAAGAGTCTCCAATCCTAGTTGGGATTAGACGTGGATTAGGACACTAGATTAGAGGATAGGGGCTGAACCACGTAAAAATCTTGGTGTGATTTTTACTTCTGTTTATCTCTTTAACTGTCATTCACGTTCTGCATTTTTTGTTATTCACGCCACTATCCAGACACTAAAGCACACAGGTCTAGCTGTCTAATAATAAGAAACGAAGAATATAAGTTAAAGCAGACACTAAAGGCATAGTGTGTAGTATCTAATTATACCAGAGTGAAAATTTCAAAAAGTTTTCACTGATTATCACTTTAAGCTTAAACACCTATTCACCCCCCCCCCCCTCTAGGTGTGAATATTAACTGATTTACATTACGGAAATTTCTCGAAAAACTTTTATTTTCATCTTGGAAATTCAAAATAATTAATTCTAGCACATAGCCAGAATCCTAACCACATCCGCACATCCTAGGTCATAGAACGACCTTCACGTAGCTTACTCACATAAATAATCAATTGAATTCATTTAATTTACATAATCAAATAAAAATATAATTCTCATATAAATCCAATTTTCTCGGGCATTACAACTATAGCCACTTATCTTGGACCATCACTCCATTCCCCGACTCGTCCCAGCTATATTCTCATTTCTTGAAAAGAACAATGAAAGAAAAGGGTGAGCTCAACTAGCCCAGTAAGAAATATTATGACTAAGATAATGCAGAATAAATTATCCTTAGCATTCAACAGTATAACAACTGATAGAATACAATAGACAACAAGTTTTAGATCAACATTTGCAGCGGAATAAGCAATCCATTAGAAGAGTCAAGTAGAGCATGATATCTACTATCTTCTATGATTTAAAAGTTTACCATCAATTTTATTGCTGAAACTCAGCTTAATAAATAATCCACATCACTGAATTATCCATGCACTACGGGCCGAGGATATTCATTAGTATCACGACCATGAATTATCCATACACTACGGGCCAAGGATATTCGTGTTTTCACCAATGGTCATGATCGTGCCAAAAAATAATTCATCTTTGCACCCTTGGCCGAAGAGAACGCATGGTTATGATCATACCAACATCTGTCCATCAATGCACTACGGGCCAATGAGGACTTTTACCACATCATTTATAACATTACGGTCATGATTATACCAAATAATCCCTGATCATAATCATACCAATCAACGTCCATCTATGCACGTAAGCCACATATGACTTTCATCACAATATAAGCATGAGGATGATGACAATGATATAAGAATTCAATTAAAAGAAAGCAAGGATAAATTTTAAAGATTTATAATTTAATTTACCCAGAATTCAATAATATCCAAATTGTCAACATGATACTGCTTTGTGGAGTAAAATTCAAGAATAATATTGTATTAAAAATGATTTGGACAAAAAGAAATCAATTTTTGTCATGAATAGTACTTCGGGTGAATAGTACCTAAGTGAATAGTATCCCGTGAATAGTACTTTGGGAATAGTACTTTTTAAATAGTACCCCGTGAATAGTACTTCGTGAATAATATCCCATGAATAGTACTTTATGAATAGTATTTCGTGAATAGTACTTTGTGAATCATACTTTGTAAATAGTACCGTATTTATGAATAGTGCCTATGAATAGTAATTTGTGAATAGTACCGTACGTATGAATAGTGCAGTATAAATTAATAGTACTCCAGCATGAAAAGCTTAAAATTTAACAAGAATGTTCAGAAAAAAAATCAATATGAAATGATTCTAGATGAAGCGCAAATTTTAAGGATATTCTACTAATTTCACGGAGTATAGAAGCAATACCTCAACAAAATGAGTGTACAATTCAGAATCTGAAATAAAATAATATTACTTACATACTACAGAGTATGGAAGAAAATATTATTTCATACGAATATTGAACAAAAATAATATCCCTTACGAATACGAAAGAAATAATACCCCTTACCTTAGTAGAAGACTAGATACTGCAATAGTGAAGTAGCAGAATACTCTTCTTCTTTCTCTCTATAGCTTCTCTCTATAGCTTCTCTCTATAATTGCTCTTATGAGTCTTAGTGAATTGGTGAGAATGAAAGAAGAATGAGCTTCTATTTATAGAAAAATATAGTTTCGATAATTTTACATTTTCGGACTCGAAATATTATAGTATAATACCTTCATCTTTTTCTTCATTTTTAATTTAGCCCTGCAAGTATTATCAAACTTTCACCACATCCCCTAATAGTACATGCATGTGAAATAATAGTACATTCATATGAATCAATAGTTCTATAAATGTGAAAAAATAGTTACAGTATAGTACCTTCATCTATACCTCTATTTTTAATTTAGTCATGCAAGTATTATCAATCTTGCACCACCTCCCCTAATAGTACATGCATGTGAATCAATAGTACATACATGTGAACAAATAGTTATAAGCATGTGAATTAATAGCAATTAATTGCTCATTTATCCGATTAATTACCCGATTGGTCACTTTAACCTCCAGAAATCAATTATTATCGAAATAAATGTTGATTTCCATTAACACTAATAATCCCATCACAATGAAAATATCAATTTCATCTTTAATAAACACGAACTTATTCATCATTAATATTATAACTCATAATATTTAAAACCAAATCATTCCCAGGAAAGAGGGGGCTTTTCGATAAGGATTTTTCCCTATTGGCGCGCAATTAGATGACCAAACCTCTCCTCGACAGAACTTTATAGACATCGTCAATATTGAAAATAATAATGTGCATAACTTTGTCATCTCAATTATTGATAATATAAAATATTATGCAGATGATACTGTGACAATAATTGAATCAATAATATGAGAGATATTATGCAGGAATTTGTAAGACTCCAACTTTTATGAATAAAGATGAATTTTTTATAAATATCATTTTTGAATATTATGGAGTGAATTTAATATAATATTATAGTTGTGGGTAATATTTATAATTTTTGTAAAATACGTAAGTTGTTATATTATATTCAATTGGTTAGGGAATATTCGTTTTATCAGGGAATATTCGTACAACGGCACAATCATTGGTTGACCCCACAACGTAATTATTGTCGGAATGAGAAAACGACAGAAATATCTTTTTATGAAAATAATGACGAAAGTTTTACCGTTAACTGTGGAACTACCCAGTAGTAAAAGTACAGTAATACGCGTGGTTTCATAGTAGCACACGGTATTGATTATTGATGCTTACGTGAGAAGTCACTCAGTTTTGCTCAATAATTGTTACAGTAATTACTGTTCAATGTTTTATTTTATTGATTCAATAATTGCTGCATTGATATTTTATATTATTGTTGTTTCAATAATTGTCATTTGATGATTCCCATTATCCAATCAATAATTCATATTATTTGAATAATATTATTAGATAGCATTATTGGCAATGTCTAGAAAGTTCTGTCAAGAAGAGGTTTGGTCACCTAATTGTGCGCCAATAAGGAGAAATCTTTATCGGAAAGCCCCCTCTTTCCTGGAAACTACCTGGTTGTCATTATTGTGATTCTGTGATATTATTTGTGAATAATTAATTATTGATAAGAAAATATTTATTCAATGCGGTTATAAATGATGGATTTATTTATTTTATGTGGTTATAAATGAAGGAATTACTGTTGAGGTATTTTATCAATATTTTGTCGGATTAGAGGTATTAAAAAATCAAATCGGTGTTCTTAAAGCTCTATTACGTGAGTTATAATTTTGATCCGACCGTTGGATCGTTGTAAGTTTTTGGATATGTTATACATATATAAGTTGAGTATATATATTCATAAATTTTGAACCGTTAAAAATTAACGTATGATTTGTTATGAATTTTAAGAGGTGTTGAAAATTGTCCGTTTGTGGAATTCGAATATTTTTTGTTTGGAATTTGGAAAACTTTCTTCTGCAAAGTTGTAGAGAATTCGATTTCGTGTGGAATGGACATAAATTTCGTATTTTTCTGATAAAAGGGCTATTTATTATGAATTATTAAAGTTTCATAAATTAAATATTTTTATTTAAAAACATGGTGGGCCCCACTTTTGGTTGGTGTGGAAAATCTAAATTTTGGTGGGTCCCACTTGTGGTGGCTGAATTTTAGTCCAAGAGGTGTGCGTAGAAAATTTTTGAAAATAATATTATTTTATTAATTTAGTCTCCTATGGCGTTCTAGCATTTTCCTATAAATAGGCGATTAAGTTAGAATTGAAAATCACACCAGAATCAGAGAATTCTTCTTCTATAATATTGAGCGTATTTCTTTAGAGATTTAGAAAGCTTTGAGCGTAGAAAACAGTGAAAATTTTCTTCAAGAATATCTCCGCTATACCAGTTGGAATACTCTTCTTTTCAAGGTAAGGGGTGTTATTTTTGTTCAATATTCGCTTAAAATAATATTTTCTTCCATACTCTGTAGTATGTAAGTAATATTATTTCGTTTCAGATTTCAAATTCTATACTCGTTTTGTTAAAGTTTTGGCTTCTAAACTCCATGAAATTAGTAGAATATCCTTGATATTTGCGCTTCATTCAGTATCTTTTCATGGAAATATTATTCTGAGCATTCTTGATAAGTTTTAACTTTTACATGCCGGAGTACTAATCATGGGGTTACTATTCCCGAAGTACTATTCACGAAGTACTATTCACTCGAGTACTATTCACCCGGGGTACTATTCATGATAAAAATTGATTCGTTTTCGGTCCAAATTATTTTTGGTACAATATTATTCTTGAATTTTACTCGTAAAGCGATATCATGTTGACAATTTGGACATTATTGATTTCGGATAAATTAAATTATAAATCTTTAAAAATTTATCCTTGAACTTGTTTTATTGAATTCTTATATCATTGTCATCATCCTCATGTTTATATTATGTTGAAAGTCATCATCGTGGCACATGTAGTGCATAGATGGACTTGGTATGATTATGACCGAGGATTATTCGATATAATCATGGTAGTAATGTTACAAATGATGTGGTAAAAGTCCTCATTGGCCCGTAGTGCATTGATGGACAGTTGTTGGCATGATGATCATGACCATTGATGAATACACGAATATCCTTGGCCTGTAGTGTAAAATCCCAAATTTTACGAATAAAGATTTAATTTTCTCGAAATATTTTTTTTATATTATGGTGTGGATTTGAGATAATGTTATAGTTGTGAGTAGTATTTATAAATTCTGCAAAGTATGCAAGTTGTTATATTATATTCGATTGGTCGGAAAATATTCGTTTTAGCAGGGAATATTCATACAACGGCGCAATCAATGGAGGTATAGTTGAAGGTACTATACTATAATTAATTTTACACATGTCTAGAATTATTGAGTCACATGATTTACTATTAGGGGAGGTGGTGCAAGTTTGATAATACTTGCAGGACTAAATTAAAAATAAAAGAAAAGTTGGAGGTATTGTACTGTAATTTTTTGAGCCCCAAAACGTGTAATTATCGAAACTATATTTTTCTATAAATAGAAGCTCATTCTTCCTTCATTTCTCACCAATTCACTAAAGCTATAGAGCAATTATTATAGAGAGAAATTATAGAGAGAAGCTATAGAGAAAAAATCTATATAGAGAAAGAAGAAGAGAAGCCTGCTACGTCACTATTCCAGTATCACGTTTCTTCTGAGGTAAGGGGTATTATTTCTTTTGTATTCATGAAGAGAACTTCTGTTATTCCATTCTTTATTATTATGTTGGAATAACCTGTATATGCGGGCTACCCTATACTTGGTGAAACTCTTCTGTTATTCCATTCCTTATTATTATGTTGGAATAACCTGTTTATGCAAAGTACCGCATACATGGTGAAATTCTTCTATTATTCCGTTCTTTATTATTATTCGCCGGAATATATCATGTCTGTGCGTTACACAGGACTGGTTCCATTATTTATTATTACATCGGAATATCACATGCGTATGCGTTTACGTCGGACTTGGTTCCATTATTTATTATTCTGTCAGAATATCTTGTCTGTGCATTTACGCTGGACCTGGTTCCATCATTTATTATTCTGTTGGGAATAACCTGTCGGTGTAGTCTATCACACGCATGGTGAATCCTTCTGTTATTCCATTCTTTATTATTCTGTTGGAATAACCTGTCTATGTGGATTACCATATGCATGGTGAATGATCCTTTGTATTCATTCCTTATTAAATTGTGTAAATGATCTGTCTAAGTGGATTACCGCATGGCGAACAAAAATCCATTTTCAGTTTCGTGTATTCTTTTGTACTCGGGTATTCGGGGCACTTTTCATGTGGGGGTACTATTCACGAGTTACTATTCATTAGTTATTATTCACCTAAATTACTATTCACTCTAGTATTATTCACTCGGGTATTCGGGGCACTTTTTGTGTCGGATTACTATTCACGAGTTACTATTCACGGGTTACTATTCACCCAAATTACTATTCACCCGAATATTATTCACTCGGGTATTTGGGGTATTTTTTATGTCAGGGTACTATTCACGAGAAGTACTATTCACGGGGTACTATTCACCCGAAAATATATTTTTTTCTGTCCAAATTATTTTTGATACAAAATATTATTCTTGAATTTTACTCCACAAAGCAATATCATGTTGACAATTTGGACGTTATTAATTCCTGGATAAACCCTAAGGGTTTGATCAAATGACAATTATAGAATTAAAATGGTATGCTAAATGACTAAAATGCCCTTTCTTAAACTTGAGCAAAAGATTTTACAAATCTTGTGAGTCATCAAGTCTAATGATTATCCCATGTGCTCTATATCTATTTTATATTAGATAGGTATGCCACTTGCAACTTAGATGCATTAAATCAAAGATAATGTAGATTAAAGAGAGAGAAAAGGGCCACTTTACTCTCATTTTTCTCCCAAGCTCTTCTCTCTCTTCCAGATCCGAAATATAGAGTGAGAGAGAGTGGTAAGATAAGCTAATATCAGTATTTAGCTTTCCAAGAACAGATCATAAGGATCAGATTCAAGATCAAGTGTTCAAAAGGTATAAAAACCCTAAACATGTAAATCTTTAGATCAGATGTTAAATATTGTTATTTATTGGTTAAAGTTGTGTAAGAGGGTGTCATTTGATGATCTGGGTTGCCAAAACTCAGATCCATATCATTTTGATGCTCAAATCTAAAGATTTATCAAATCTGGAAATCTGGAAAAATAAGGCCTGACAGCCTTATGTCAGAGGCCTTAGATCCTTCACTATTAGTTGTTTGTTATGTTTTATGTTATGGATATGTTCTATGCCATGTAGGCTTTCATCTGGAACTTGAATCAAGATTATATCATGTTTAGATTTCATTTTATAATCAGTCAAACTTCGTTGACCGGCCACGAAATTTGGAATCTGGGCAACCCAGAATTTCCAGGATGTATGACAGCAATATTGCAGGCTTTAGATCTTGCTTGTTTTTAGTGTTTGTGTTATTTTGTAGGCTGGATGTTGTAGACTGTTATATGAACTACACATGTATGCTATTAGATCGCCTAAATTAGTAACAGAATCAAAGATATACTAGGTCAAACCATCGTTGATCGACTGGCTGGATGAAGATTCTGGAAAACCCAGAATCTTCAAAACGGGTTCTGACAGGTGTAGTTGGATGGCCCCAGATCTTGTGTATATGATGTTTTTATGCTTCTCCGATGCTATACAATTGTACTATGACATCATGACTACATGTAGGAACCATTAGATATCACAAATCAGACCCACATTCCAAGTTATGAGGCTTCAAAGTAAGGCCTAGCAGCTGTTCTTCATTTCTGGAAAACCCAGAAATGAACCAGAAATGAAGAACAGGTCTGACATGATATTTGAGAGACTATATCTCTTGATTGTGATGTTGGATTGCTATGAAACTTGTTGATGCTTGTAGAGTTACATCAATACTACAACCTTAAGGCTTTAAATAGCCCAGAAAACACTTAGATCTAAGATCAAATGTTGGTCAAACCTCATGCCTTGATGATTGACATGAATTTCTGAAAAAATGGCCAAGAACACCAAGAACACCTATAGCGATGGTTTTGTCGCTATAGGGCTCCTTTAGCGATAGTTTCTTAGAAAAATAATTATTTTTATTTAATAAATTGAGAAAAATAGTTTTTAATTATTAAAAATACATAATAAATTATGAAAAATTATTTTAAAGCCTAAAAAATAGTTTTCAATTATTTTGAGTATATTTCCAAAATATTTAATATTTTTGGAATATAAAAGGTATTTATTTATTTAATTAAAATATTAAGTAAATTATTTACAAAATGGTTTTAATTCATGAAAAATTATATTATGATATTAGAAAATATTTTAAGTTATTTTTGATGACTTTTAATATTTTGTGATGAATTTCATTAATAATTTATTATTAATGGTACTTAGTTTATTTAATAAATATATTAAATAAATTATGAAAAATAGAATTAATGCTTTAAAAATCATATAAAAATGATTAAAGTGTTATAAAATATTTGAAGTTATAAAATATAACTTTTGATATTTTTCCATGAAAATATTAATATTTTAATATTAAAAGCAATTATCGGATAATGGAATTAAAGGTTTAAAAATCATATAATATGATTTTAAGGTATTAAAATACTTTAATATATTATAATTATATTATAATATTGTGTTATGATTTCCATTAATATTTAGTATTAAATAAATATTAATGATTAAGGAATTATGTGGTATTTAATTCATTTAAATACGATATTAATGACTTAAAAATTATGATAAATGATAGTAATTATCTGAAAATTATTACAAGTCTATGATAAATATTTTGACTGATAATAAAATTATTTGTGATGGTGGTTAAGTGTTTAGACAGAGTTTAATGGAACTTTAACTAGATAATTGTCCGACTAGACCGTCGGGATGATAGAATTGTGTCGGTTTCAACTCGGACATAAATAGTCTGACTTGATGCTAAGTTTTATGTGTTGAATAGACTGATAGGACTATGTGCTATGTATTTAGGTTATTCTATGTATATATATAAGTATATATATAATGGTACTATATTGTGATGATATTATTCTAATATCGGAGAACTATATTACTAATATTAGGTCTTCGGATAAAGCTGTATAAATTGTGTAGCGGTAATTAATGGTTCAGGCAAGTTTTTACTTAACTCTACTAAGAGTTGTTTCATTCAGATATGCTTATGGTTAATAATTGCTGATTGCCATGGATAATTATACTTTGTACATATTGCATGTATAAGTCAGGTATGAAAGGCTGATCACTTTCATTACCAGTTGGTCCAGATATATTTGTTCATGTTCAACACTTGTTCAGTCAAAAGTTTATTCGTGCTAGTTCTCAATTATATTGATGAATTATAGCCAGCTTATTATTCAGACTCTTTTAATCATGATATATCCTTAAATTGTATTTAAACTTATTTGGGCAACTTTCATGCTCACCTTGCTATATATCATGATAAACATTGCAGATAAGGCGAATGCGTTCGGATACAGGAAAAGGTTAATGCCAAGTTTAGCTTGGGATAAAATGTGCGGCTAGTTTGTAATAGTATAGTTGGATAATAATGTTATATGTTAGACAGTTTATGATTTGTGTATAAGTTAAGGTTATTCGATTTTGGGGAAATGTGTGTAAAGTGTATTGTATAAACAATTTATGTTTATATCTTCTGCAAATAGTTATAGACTGATTGAACCGAATCTGCGGTGATTTGGGACCCGAATTTGGGTCTCTCACGGCGACTCAAGATGGGTGATGTATACCTATTTTGGGGGCGTCACACAATTACTGTAGCAATAATTGATTATAACTGAGTGACTTCTCACGTAAGCATCAATAATTAAAGATACTGTACAATACCGTGTGCTACTATGCAACCACACGTATTACTGTACTTTTAATACTGGGTAGTTCAACAATTTAACGGTAAAACTTTCGACGTTATTTTTATAAAAGATATTTCTGTCATTTTTTAACTCCGACAATACTTTCGTTGTGGGTTCCACCAATGATTGTGCCTTCGTACGAATATTCCTTGTTAAAACGAATATTCTCCGACCAATCGAATATTTTATAACCACTTGCTTACTTTATAAAATTTGTAAATATTACCCATAACTATAACATTATATCAAATCCACACCATAATATTCAAAAATATATTTCGAGAAAAATTAATCTTTATTCATAAAAGTTGGGGTCTTACACATGGCGCAGTTGCGCTGGCCTGGAATCAGAAGTCATGCAATTTGACAATCTGATTTTGAACAGTTAGCTTATATGATGTCTACATTACTAGAAATGGTTTACACCCTACTGATACATGTATATATGTGATGATTAAGTAATAAGATAGTGTTTGCCTTATATACTGAAAGTCCCTAGATAAAAAGGTCTTAATCTTGAGCATTATAAATTTGCTTATGAAGTAACTAGGTACTTGATATCATCATAAACCTATAAGCTGATTTTGTACCGTATGTGTATACATGAATCATAACAAGCTTAAATAACGAATGTGTTAGCTAATGGGCATCCTATACTTATAATACACTATAAATAGGATTCGAAAGTGTTGATTTCTTAACGTGGATAAACTACGCTTAAGGCAAGTATCCTAAACCCTTGCATTACTTTATTCGACTACTACCGTAAGTAAGTATCTAAACCTTATCTCTTTGAATGCAAGTTATCTTACTTACTCGTTCAATTAAGCTAGTATGTTTAAACTCTTGTGAAAACTATTATTCATGTTAAACTTGATATTGTTCTTGAATATTGTGAAAGTGTATGCCATTTGATTCGGCTAGACTATATGGATGTTTATAAAACTATCCAAACCAATTGACTCGTGCGGAAAATCTTGAAAACTGAGTTGAACAACTCTTATGGTAAGGGGAGTGTATATTGTTGGAAGCCCCAACACACGCGTGAATATTACTGTGGTGTTATGCATAACATAGAATATTGTAGACTAATTATCTATTGTACTTAATTCTTTTGGGTTATCAGTTTAATATTGATAATTCTAGTAGATGTTCAATAGTCCTTAGTGACTGCTCAGTATAAATTATTTTATCCAGTTGGATACGTTAATAACCGTTGAATTCACATATATACCCGTTGAACTATATTGAACTATCATTTCATATTCCAAAGATTCGATTCGAGAATTATTGATGCTCATTGTTCATGATATTATTCTACGACTCTGAACTACTTTGGAACTATACTTTGATATTTCAAACTCGTGATATAATACTCATTTCTCTTGTTGTATATTACTTGTTGGGCAATTTGTGCTCATTCTTTCTTATTTAAAACCTTTCAGTTAAGGCGGAACAGGGAAGTGTCTCTAGAAAAGACAAGGGCAAGGGCAATGCTACCGACTAGCTTGTTCCTTTATGTTTAAAAATTGTGATGTTGTATTAAGACTGTCTTCAGACTATGTTTAAGCTTAAGTAGGATTATGTAATAAGTCTTTATTCAATATTATTATGTAATCTATTAAGTACTGTAGGTTGCGAGATTTGGGAGAATAATTATAATAAATCATTGTATATTATTCTAGATTAGATCTTCCACTGTGAATGTGGAATTTTAGTTATTATTGTATGCCATGAGCACGTGACAAACCGAATTCGAGTGACCAAGTGGCGGTCCGAATTTGGAGACGTCACAAGAATCACCGATATCCACCAGCTGCGGTCCATCTTCATGATCCACCACAGCACTTCCGCCGCTCCCCGTACTCAGACGATCCTCTGCCTTCACCGTGACTTGAAGGAAATGAATAGCAGCAACAACAGCTTCAGCGGGAAGTGGGTCAGGTTTCTAATCTGGCATTTGTACTTGGGCCACCTCCTTAGCTTTCAACTTCTCAGATAAGGATATAACCTACAGTAGTAAAGTCTCATTTTTAACAATTCGGTTATTACCCGAATAACCGAATAGTAAATTCGATAATTCGAATAATGAGTAATTCGATTATTTGTTCGGATACCAAAAGTACACAAATTTCGGTTTTCAGTTTTAACCGAATAGCCTATTCGGTTCGATTATAACCGAATGCTCAGTCCTACTCCCCCAACCGTCACTCTGTTTCATAGTTTTAGTTGTTAAATTTTTTAAAATGTTTTTTCTCAAAATGATTATTTATCTACATAATAATATATAATGATACAGTATTATTAAATTTATTACTACAATTTTACTACTATATCATTAATACTAAAAATTTAAATTAATAATTTATTATTTTTCAATATGCTCATGGAATAAAAATATATTTTTTAATATATATTTGTTTTACAAATAAGATTTCTTTTTAGAGAGATAATTGTAACAATCCGGACTTGATATCTTGGGATCATATATATGTATATTCGGGTCAAATTTTGAATTCGAACTAAATCATAATGCGTACCAAGATTCAATTTATGTCTCAATTTTAAATCATTTTAGTCTATCACAAATTCGGCCAAAAAATTATAATTAAATGTATTATTGATAATATATTAAAACTTTATGTACCGAGTGTTGCACAATAATGGTATATATTGCCAATATTGGCATTGTTTTTGGGTGTCTATGTCAATCTACTTCATTGAATTAATGGCCCATCTGGGAATTGAATAAACGACATAACATTATTGAAGCGTGGCCAAGTCAATCATCCATCTATCCAAAAGCTGTTGTACCACGTCGGTGCATTGTAGCCTCATAAATCCTCTTATTAACCTGTCTCATATTTATACACTTATTGCTTATATCCTGATAATTCTCTTCTTGTACCTTCGCTCCAAGAGCCAAACAGCTGTTAAGTTCTCATTTCCGATATTTCCTACTTTTTTATATTTCTTCCGTTCTACTCCCTCTCTTCTTTTTTATTTGTCTTTTTATAAAGAGATTATTTTTTTTTATTTATCGTTTATAAATTTTAAAGATGCATTAAATACTTAATTTTTTATATTATCCTTTATAATCATTTCTCTCTTATCTTTTAATAAATTTTAGAAGAGTAATACTAAAAATTTTCTCAATTTTGTCAATCAAACAAAGCATTAATTGTATTTTTTTAATCTGTGTATAATCTTAAAACGTTAATTAAAAAAGAACGGAGGGATTAAATCATAAGATTGTTATTGATTTTTGATAGTCAATTTAAAATATTTTCAAACTTAAAATTGATATAAATTAATTTGATTTTAAGTAATCCAATGATAAAAATAGTGAGTATCAACAAATAATGTCATTTTTTAACCGATCAGACACAATGTCATGCAATATAAATGCTCCTTCCATCCTCAAAAGTATGACTAAATATATAATTTTTTGTTCTAAAAAGGATAAAATAAAGTACATAAAATGAATGGTAACTAAGTCATTTAGTAGGGTATATTAATATATAAAAAAAATTACTCATCACTTTATATAATTTTGTAGGGACTAAAGGATAAATTTGAAATATTTTTACTCTCTTTCCTTTACTTTTATTTTTCTTAATGTCTACAAATTATACTTTACTCATCTTTTTGTGGAAGGTGAGAGTAATTACTTTCTTCATTTTACAAAAATAATTTTATTTTCTGAATTTTGGTGCACAATAAGAATACTTTTATTATAAATGACATAAATAGACACAATATCCTCAATTTTTGTATATTTTTATAGTGTTAATACTACTAACTACTCCACTCGTCTTCAAAAAGATGAACAAAATATATTTTTATACAAATTTTTATCCTTAATGACTTCACAAGATTACATAAAATAATAAGTTTTTTTATTTTTTATACTAATGGGCTTCACTAAATAACATACTTACGATTTAGTTTATGTGTTTTACTCATCCTTTTGTGAATAAAAAATTTATACTTTCAGTCATTTTTTGAAGACGGAGGAAGTAACAATTTAACAACTTTTAAGGGTAGTTATAAAAGGAAAATACATTTTTAATATATAGAAGTTTCGGAAAGGGATGGTTTTTTTCGAGGAACGGAGAAAGTATAATTTACTACAGTTTCTTATGTGTCTAAACAGCGGTAATATGCATCTTTCCTAAACATAATTTTAGCCTATTTGTTCACCACTTTATAGTAACCAACTAGAAATTCAATTAGTCTTGTGAAAAATAATATATATTCTGAATGTTTATGTCGATTTTTTTATTATTATGATAATATTTTTATAAAGATGTGTAATAAGTAAGAATCTATTATAATTTCTATCAATTTTATGTATTAACAAGTTTCAAAATTTTAATTTGACGTAAATTTATAGCAATATATAGCAAAATTTTAGTCTTATTTTACAAAAGATATTAGTACTATTGAAAGTTTGGTGTGCTTGAAGGTCCATAAAACTTGAATTTTTTGTTGTCTACGAACAACTAATTTAAAATATAACTTATTTAACTCATTAATATTTTAAAATAAGTAAGTTGTATTTAGAGCTCTAAACGGACTAATCCTTACCGTCACAAATGTTATAAGCATCGGAAGCTGAATATATCCTTTAGTAGTGGAAATTATAGGGGACTGTTAATCTAAAAAACAAGTTAAAATCTAACTTAATTCAATCCTAAAACAATCTCAAAATGTAAAATATACTTTCACATTTTAAAAATGACCTGAAAAATTGAACAAAAAAGTAGGAGGAAGACTTAGGGTATGTTCATTTATCGGGGTTTAGAGTATTTGTAATGGTTGCATTTGGTGTGTTGGGAAGTCAAAACGTATCACATTATTTTTGAAGTGTCGCGCTTGAACTCTAAATGTATTGTTTGTTAGTTAAATAAGTTACGTTGTAAATAAATTATTTATAAATAAATAAAATTCTCAACTATATTTAGTGTGTTTAGAATTTTTAAACACATCAAACACTTAAATCGCGGATAAACAAACAAACACTTGCTCAAAATGCCGATAAACGAATAAGTACTTACTTAGGACAATTGCCACCGCCCTAATACATAGGCAAATTCAGCCATTCATCAGAAAGCTACTCTTTATCCTCCTTATTTTAACTGAGAGCAGATTCTTTGTCCCCAAATTTTCTGTCTCCCTTGTGTCCTCCCACTTCAATTTTGACACATGTTCTTTTATTTAATTTTAAAATTAATTAGTATTAAGTAAGAGATTAAATGTCAAAATTTAAATGAAAGAACACAAGAAAACAAAGAAATTAAGGACAGAGGATCTCCTCTCATTTTAACTGCCGCATTAGGATACCGCGAAAAATTTCACCCAACAAAATTTTACTAGAAAAGGAAAGGAACGGCCCCTCTAAAATGCGTACCAACACACTCCAACTGACGGCTACGATTCTAGCTACATGTCAATGTTATTAAAAAGTAGACTAATAAAAAAAATATTTTTGTATAATTTCATAGGGGTAAAGATGCAAAAATATCTCTAATATTTTTCTCAAAGTACCACTTCTACCCTAATTTTTTTTTCCAAAAGTACACTTGACGTTAGGAGTGAACAAAAAACAGATAAAATCGAACTACCGAACCGAACCGACCCGACCCATTTTAACCGAATTATTTCGATTTTTCGATTTTTTTTTTAGAATTTCGGTTATATCCGAATTATTATTCAGTATTCGGTATCGGTTTTCAAAAATCAAATTATTCGGGTACCCGAATAACCGAATTTTAATATTGAAAAAAAATAATTATTAATCATATTATCTATTAACTTGATAACTTTTATTCGACTATCAGAATTCAGAGTATCAGTATTCCCTCCCTCATTTTGTTTTCTGAGTTTCCCCCCAATCCCATTTTGCCCTAACCCTTACCCACTCGCCAGTCGCCCAGATCTGAGATCTCAAAGACTTTCATTCTCGATTCCTCACTCAGTCACTCTCGATCGACTCTCGTCTCGACGGACCCTCACTGACGTCTGACTGTCGTCTCGACCCTCACTGACTCTCTAACTGTCGTCTATGCATAATATGTAATTAATTACTGCAGGAAAAGACTGGACAGACGATGGACATCATGAAGGAGAAAGCCCAATGACCGAGGACAAGGCCTCGAAAAGGTTGGATCCGCCATAAAGAGCGTACCCTAGAGTCCAAGGACCGGACAGGCGATTACCTCTCGAGAAAAGATGGGTGCGACCAAAAACAAGACTTATGAGACTAGGTGAGGTGGCTAAGGAGAAGGCCGGTGGAAGGAGCCCAAGCCGGGAAAGAGAAGACCGTGAGGAGGTTACATCCTCGGTAGGGGATCAAGTGAAGAACATTGCCTGGGGGCTTGATCTTTATTAAGAATACTTTTGGTATGGGTGGGGCAGCTGAGGATGACCAACAAACGTGCAGACAAAAACTCTATAATTTTTTGCGAGGCCAATCATGCCCTTAATAAAAACTCTATAATTTTTTACGAGGCCAATCATGTCCTTAATTTTGTGCACAGGTTCGATTATTATCCGAATTACCAAATTGTACATTTGGTAATTCGGTATTCGATAATTTGGTTAGTTTCAAATTTGGGTTTTTGGTTCGGATAGTGAAATTAGCGTCAATTCGGTTTTCGATTATAACCGAATAGTCATTTCGGTTAAGTTATAACCGAATGCTCACACCTACTTGACGTTATAAAACGTAGTTCAAATATACCAGTCTCGTTAAAAAAATATGAGTTAGACAAACATATGTTAATTTATTTTTGATGTGACTGACGTCAAAAATAAAAGTTAATAAAAAAAATTCTTTTCTTCCTCTTTCCTCTCTCTCTCATCTCCTTCCTTCATTTTTTTCATTTGCGATCAAAAAATCCCCAAATCAAAACCCCCACCGATTAAGATATGTATACAAATCAAAGTGGCATCTACTTTGTTTTTATTAATTTATATTTTTCTTTTTATTCTCCTTCTTTTCATGTAATCAAACCCATCTTTGAAGCCAACTTCGTCTTCTTCTTCATCTCACAAAAGTGACTCATCAAATTCATAACGGTACATCTGAAACTCAAAAGCTAACTAATATTCATCCTATTCCTCTACTTCGAATTTGCATGTACCATTTCATGCTCCTCCCTGTGTAATTTTCCACCATCATAGAAACCCCTTCTTCTTTTTTAGATTTCTATTTCAAAATCTCAAATTTTTTTTACAGTAATTTTGGGTTCAAATTTCAGAAATTGAAAGTTTGCTCATAAATTTGTGAGTAAAAATTAAACAAACGATGATAGTGGTGGGTCAATTTACCCCAAAAAAAAAAATTAGATCAAAAATTTGAGAAACGGAGTATTTATATACACATTACATATATAATTTCATCTGAATTTTCTCCAGATCTCTCTATCAATTGCATCATCATCTTTTATCTCGAATCCCGAAGCAAACTCAAATTTCAACATCTCATGCGAATCGAAGCACAAAAAGAGAACAAAAATCAAAACAAACAATAATCAAATTGAGCAACAACAACAATTCTAAATCGATTGCACCAGATGAAAATCTGACACGGAACACAAGATCTATGCAACTAAGCTCGTTGAAGCATTCCGTAACCATGGAATCGCAGGAGTCGAGGAGGAGGTGGTCGGAGGAAGAAGTGGATGAGTTACTGGTGGAGTCGCGGGTGGTGGTGGTGGTGGTGTCGGAGGAGGAGGAAGAAAGGATGGTACAAACCATGGAGAGGAAGGGGGAGAGGTGGAGGGGGAGGAGTGGGTTCGGAAGGAAGGTAGGGTTTGGGGTTTAATTTTATGAACATTTGTTCTTACTAATGATGATCTTCCCAATTTGATAAGGAAGACAGAGGAGAGAGAGAATAGAGGAAGGATATTAGAGAGACAAAAGAGGGAGATGAAATATAATTTTTTTTATTAAATATTATTTTGTTATGTGTAAGCAAAAGTAGACGAGGTGTTCATGCTTTGTCAGCAAATTTAGATGAGGTGTTAGCCACGTTAGTCTATGTGGCATATCCGTTAGCAAGAGGGGTATAGTTGACCTGTAATTTATAACGGTAAGCGTACTTTTGGGGAAAAAAGTTCAGATTAGAAGTGGGATTTCAGAAAAAACATCAAGGGCATTTTTAGACCTTTTCTACGTGTCAATACTATTAAAAAGTAGACTAATAAAAAAATTGTATAATTTCAAAGTCGTCAATACTATTGACTAACAATTTATTACCTTTAAGGATAAATCTACATCATTAAAATTTAGAAAATTTGCAAGTGGAAGTTTTTTTTAAGGACAAAATAGTATAATTTATCACATTTTCATCTGTGTCTAACCAGATATAATATGAATCTTTCCTAAATATAATTTTAGCCTATTAATTTGCCGATTTAAAGGAACGAATGGGAAAAATTTGTCGTAATTAAAAAATATTATTTAACTCACAAACATAATACACTATATTAAGTACAGTGTATTTAGAGCTCCACGCGCATTAAGTGTTAGTGCTGAAAATGTTATAGTGTATGTTTGGTTAGACAATGTTTGAAAAATTTAATGCTTTGGAGTTTTAGAAGTCTAAATGCACATAAAAATTATGTTCATCTAGAAGCTATTTATTTCAAACGTAATTTATTAAACTCACACAATGGTTGAGGCTCAAACATAAACGCACTAAAATTGGCGTTATGCGTTTGAAGATCCAAACATTATATACACTACTATTATAAACGGTGTAAACACAAGTAACTGAACAATAAACGAGTATAGACGCTCGAAATTTTGCATTCCTATTACTAACTATGCAGGAGGGCATAATCGTCTTTTATGTTCTAGAGACAACCCTAGAAGTCGAAATCATCAAACCAGACCCCAGAGACAATCCCGGGAAATCATCAAACCAAACCCCAGCGACAGCACCGAGAAATCATAAAATCAACTTCAAAGACAACCCAGAAGATAAGCAAGAGTCGACAGCAGTCAAACCCTGGAGATAACCCCGAGGAAAGATAGCTGTAGCACATCAAGCCTGGAAATTAACTCGTAAAGGCAAAAGGGTAATTTTTCCAACTCAACATCAAATTAAATTACCATGAAGAAGGTCATCATCAAAGAGGAGGAGAATATCAACAACCCCTTCATCATAGCTGTCAACAAAGACCTGACCCTGGACAATTGGAGAATCACTCCTTGAATCTGTTGAAAAGAGTAAAAGGGTAGAAAGTTCATCTGCCCTGAAGTGTAGATATTATATACTACTTACTTTTGTTGCATAGTACTAGCAGTTTACTTTTTTCATGCTTTCATTAATGCTTTGTATTATTAAGCAATTTCATAAGTGAAAGCTGTCGACGTCGGGATTTTTTAGTGTCCCTTTTCGTTACTTGTTCTTTGGTGTTCTCATGTTAATGTGAGATTTGTTTGAAAAAACATGTGAAAAAGGTCCGACATGTATAATGTCGACGATTGACTTTAAGAGTCGCCAGTTGGTGTATTTAATTGGTTACACCAATGCAACCGAAAAGGTTAGCACATTGACCCAGTGATTTGACACTGCTAAACGGGTCTGTGAAACCGAGATTCATTAAGGGTTCGGGGGCTTGATTATGCGGAGGGAAGGTGTTAGGCACCCCCCGACATCCGTGTTACCACAGTGACTGCCACTTCTCAAAGAAATTATTATATAAATGTGTGTGTGTTTGTGGATCAATGTGCAATTTATTTGAAAGTAGTACGAGGCCTCGTTCGTACCTATATACAAGGGTTTGAATTTTATTAGAAAAATTCAGTTTTAACCACAAGATAGCAATGACATTTTGGAAAAGAGGTTTTCAAACCCTGTGCTTAATAGGAATCGAGACCTTTTCATACTTCCATTTTATTAAGTGTTCGGCTTGTTTGCTTTTATTTTCGAGATGTGAAGCATTATCGAGAAAATAATATACAGTAGTGCCGAATTCCTTATGGGCATGACAACCATCCAAGGAAACTCAGACACTGTAAAATAATGTACAAGCTGCTTACAGCTGAAAAATGTCCATCATGGGAACCGAATCTAGATTTAGTAGACTGAACCTGTGATCACATGATTCCTAGGCTCACATGACACTGCAATTTGTATGGAAAGCAGTAAGTAGTTATATATATAAAAGCTGTAAATATATATATATATATATATATATATATATATATATATATATATATATATATATATATATATACAGATTGGATCAACCACCATGAAGCAACTCCATGGGGGATCGTAAATGTAAATATATAAAAGTGATATATATATATATATATATATATATATGAACATTATTAACCGCCACGAAGTCAACTCCAGGCGGGACGAAATGTAAATAAAGTCATAAAAAAGTGATCAACTGCCACGAAGTAAACTCAGGAAGGACAGAATGTAAATATATATATATATATATATATAAAAGCGAAGAACGCATTGAGATGTAAATCGGGCTCATCGGATATGTAGAAAAATAATTATATATATATATATATATATATATATATATATATATAATTGTTGTCAGAACATATATATAATTACATCCAGTGCATTTATTTGCTTTTATATATATATATATATATATATATATATATATATATATATATATATATATATATATATATATATATATATATATATAGCAAATAAACGCTCGAGATCAAGTTCAGGTTCAATCGAGGCATAACTCGATAATGTTAGTCCATATATATGAAATATATACATATATTAGTATATATATCTGAGACATAAATGAAAACCACTGACCGAAATGCGGGCAAACACACTTACACGACTATCACGCGTGTACAACGGTGTGTGATATATGAGAAAGAGGCTTTATAAAATGTAAGAAGGCTTGCAGTGGGCAGCCAAAGTAGACTTCTTAGACTTTAAATGGAGAAACACTCGGCTCTCATGGGATAAAAAAGTAGCTATATATATGAGCTAACTAGTGTTTAAAGAAGAGGAAACACTCAAAAGATGTGTATGCAGAGTAAAATGGACAGGACTTTCTCGCCTTTTTCCTTCTCTCTCTCTTCAAATGGTCAATTTGACCCTCAAACTTATATTTATAAGTGATGATGGCAGTAGTACTTGCAGGTACTTGCATTATAATACCTACTAACGGGAGTTGAGTTGTACTGCGTCGGTCGTGGTGGATCCGAGCCTCGCGGGTCCCGTCATCTCATAGTACGTGCAGTCGTGTACTTTAATGTCCGCTCGAACTTGCAGAAATTCAATCCAAGCATCCAAACGAAGTATATCTGTACTTCTTCGGACCGCTGGTGTCGAGAGTTACGTAATGGCATGAATTAGAGGTTGTACAAAGTCAGGAAGAGGGGTCTATGCCCATGGTCTTTAAGCTTCAAATTCTATCCAAAGTACTGCCATACGTAATAGTCACTCGGGATTGTCAATCCTCGGCTCTTGTGGGACATTGTTGTATGTATGTATGTATGAAGTGTTGAGACGACATGCCATTTGTCGAAGGAACAAGATGATGTTTGACTCCTTGCCGGGGTTATCACTGGGTTGAGTTGAAAGTAGATGTTTCTTAGGGTTACAGCTGAGATTGGACCACTTGTTGGTATGTTGCGATATCATCTTGTTGAGACAGTAAGATGACGTGTTGACTCCTCAACGGGGTTATCGCCGGTTTAAGCGGAAAGCAGACGTTGCTCAGGGTTATGTCTGAGATTGGACTGCTACTTGTTTGTATGTATCACTGTCATCTAGATTGAAGCTGATAGCATGTATTTGAAACAAGCATTTCCGGGGTTATCGCCGGAACTGCAATGGCATTCCTTGGGGCTATCACCAAGGATGGGGTTGCTACTCCCAATGTTGTCTCTGGGACTGGAACTGAACGTCGCAGTGTTATAGCCGAGACAAAACTGTCCTCTCCGGTGTTGTTGCCGGTCTTTTGATCTCCATATCTCGAGGTTATCTCTGAGATTGAAAATGACATTCTCGATGTGTGTTCCGGGTTTGGAGTTGAACTTCCGGTAGTATCCGAAATGGATGTAATGTTCCTGGGTTGAGTTCCGTGTTTGGAGCTGAACTTCTGGTAGTATCCGGAATGGATGTAAGCTGTCTTCCAGGGTTATCTCCAAAAGATGAATCTACCCTCCTGCAATGTTAGAAATAGGAGTGCAGAAAATTTTGAGTGTCTACAGATGCCCCTCTTTATCATATTCATGCAACACAAGGCATGGATAGGATAAAGAATCCTAGACACTTGAAATGCAAGCAAGATAACACATGATGCTATATGCAGCAACATGATGCCTGATGCATGATTGCCGTGTAATCTTGCCGGGATGACAATCAGTGATGGCTTGGACATGCGATCCAAGTCTTCAAGGATGTTGACGTTGGGACTACCACCAAAGTCTTGAATCCTGAACCTTTGGTTTATACTCCATAGAGGTACCTCTTGTGTGGAAGAGATCTGTGGGGATAAAGCTTTGTCTGTTTGAGGATGTGTATAACATATTCCCTCATTACATCGAATTCTTGCTTGATAGTTTGTTGTTATCAGGGTTGCCTGATCTTCGTTGATGCGTGTATCACCGGATAAATCCCTATTGGATGCATTGTCAAGGCTGCTTGACCTTTATTGATGTGTGTATCAATGGTTGCATTGCGTTGTGACCCCTGCCAGGGAGGCATAGATGTTTGAAGGATGTGTGTTGTGATCCCTGCCGGGGATACGTAGATGTTGATAACTTTGGCGTTGTAACCCCCGCCGGGGAGGTTTAGGGTTGTAACCCTACAAATGATGGCATCGGACCTTTGTGGGGGATTGCTGAGCATGGTTTGTTAAAAATTTAGCTCATTGGTATAGTATACCCTACATTCAGGCGAATACCGTTGAGTCGACGGGAGTTTAACTCTAACCGACAAAAAACCAAGATTTCAGGCTGTTCTGCTCAATCGCGTAGCATTTTTATCCCTAATTTGGCCTTTTTAGCTTGCGAGACCTCCTTTGCAACTCTAACTGGAGTGAGCCAGAGGTGTGGGACCCATGTAGGAGGGACATAGGTGTACCTATAGGCAAATGAGGTATGAAGTTAGATCTTTAATCTTCCTTAGTTCCTATTAATGAGGAGCCAAGGAGTCTGATGTTGATCTGCATTTGATGTAGGTTCCCGACTTTTCACAGCCTCGAGGGAACTGGTTTAGCATCCACTCTATGTATCAGGCCTTGCATGATGACTATAGAGTGATCGTCCATGGCTGGGGATTCGGGAGGTTCTTCTCCATTTTACCCCGTCGCTGTCCCTGGGGTTACCTCAGGGCGTTGTCTGAGCGGTGGTTCCACCAGACTCAGTCACTCCATTTGTTGGACTGCGAGGTGATGATGACGCCGATGGATTGGTGGTTTATCACAGGTATAGAGTTTGGAGGGGAGCCAGTGCCATGCACGGCGGATATCACCCCTACTGCCGTTAGATCCTTATTGGGAGTTCTGGCGGAGGCACTCAAGGGCAGGACCGTCCGTACAGGTCCTTTGAGCGTAGATGCTATGAGTGGGCTGTTGAGTGAGCCCATACCCGATGATGTGAGAGTCAGGGATTGCATTCTTCGATGATTGTTCCTGATGATCATTAGGGGCTGCTTCATAGTATATAACTCTTCTATGGTGTCCTTCGCTTTGATTAGCGCCACTCGACACGTGGACCGTATAGGAGAGTATGATTGAGGTTCTTACACCTTTGCCTACTTCCTCAGGGGAATGCGCATGCGATTGCAAGGCTTGACCGAGGCATGGTTAGGATTCTACCCATTTCTATTGGTGAGTGTTTCTCTTGTCTTTTCCCGTGTATAGGTTAAGAGTGTTGACTGACAGCAGATGTTTGCCTTTGTGTTGGCAGTTTGGGCCTACGAGAGGCTCCCTTATTTGTGTCTTGTGAGCGTGTTAGGTTTAGACACCTATCCACGAGGACGAAGATGTCATCATTCCATACTGGAGAGGCTGAGGGTTTCACTCATTGTCGCCTACAGCTGGAGCTATTGACAGCTGATGTCATCATATGGATTCCCTACTCTTGAGAGCATTTGGGAGTTGGCTTTGAGGATGGGCACCCGACTGGAGTAGAGTACGTCATTTCCACCCGCAGGATTCTCTCTTTGAGATGGAGGATGGGAGCTCTATTTAGGAGAGCGTGCTATCGGGGAGCACCACAGAGAGATTTGTATGCCGATCTTGCCTCCCCGCCAAAGCGTTATTGCTTTGCTTTTTTGACCACCGTCATTGACATCCCATTGATGGGGATTGACGATTGTACATTATCGAGAGGGCCCTGTTCGTGGAGATGTTCCAAGATTGGTGGATTCCTCGAACGATTGGAGCTCGGACCGCGCCACCACGGTTTATGGGGATATAGTTCAGGATCGATTATGATGACGGATTGGCTAGCTCGTGTCGAGGATCCGACTCATGTGACACAGATGATGATTGATTCGTAAGTTTGGACCCGGTCACATCTTTTCATTCGGCATTTGGGCGAGAGATCCCGTAGAGGTAGATACTTTTGATCCTTCTAGCTCTATTTGGTCCTCGGATGACCCATATGGTTTTGTCGGTAGCAGATCCTCCTTTTTGTATAGGCCCGACATCCCCAGTAGATAGAGATCCGATGACTCGGGAGGAGTTACATCGTGGATGAGATCGATGATGTAGACATCAACACTCTTGACTTTTTCTGATATATTTCTTTTGATAGGCCTCTGTTAGCTGTGGGTAGCTTCGCCCCATTCTCACTATATCTTTTGATAGGCCTCTGTTAGCTACTGGGTAACTTCGCCCCATTTCCCTGTATTTTAGCTGTACAGAGATGTATTATATGATGATATACTTAGGAATGTATGCACAGTTTTCTATTCCCTATATCATATTGCCATCTATTGTATCATGCATGTTATTGTTATGAATATGTATGTATGTCCAGAGATATTCAGCATTGACCCCTGGATGGTCTTATGACATGGCCCGTACAGATGTCTTCTTCGACAGTTAGACGTATTGATCATACCCCACCATTTGAGGTGGTAGCTGGTATGCGATCATGGTATGATAGTATATCACCATCAGACATGGTGATCGTAGATGATTTGCTGCAGCATACTATGACCTTACTAATGTTTCAGGTTCCTCCAGGATTTGTAGAGGGCATGCTAGAGCACTGGGTACCGGACAGATAGGTATTCCGCTTTGGGACCCATAAGTTGACTCCTACTTTGGAGGAGTATGCACGATTGACGATGCTGCCACTGGACAGACCTTGTGTGCACATGGCGATGGGAGACATGAGTAGACAGTTCATGACTCTCACAAGAATGAAGCGTAGAGTAGTGCAGGATGAGATTACATCCGGCCATGTTATATCCCAGCGTTTCCTATTTGACAGGTTTGGCTCTGAGGACAGCTATGCATGGCATTCTGGGGATTTCACCACACCGGAGGATCATTGGCGTTCAGCCAGAGTAGATGTATTGCTTCTGTGCGTATTGTCATACGTATACATGCCGCGGTACATGGATGAGCTAGATATCGGCATCATTATGGCAGTGGGAGCTCTTAGGGAGGGTCATACCATTGTACCGATGATTATCAGAGAGACCTTGAGGTCGGCTACGTATTGCTGCACTTATCTGGCAGGAGTGTTCACAGGTACCTAGGTTATGCTGTACGTGTGGTTCATGTCACACTTGAGATCGATTGGCACATTTAGACATCATAGATTTTGTTTCACCCATGAGATAGCTATGTCGTACTCCTTTCAGCCTGCGGGATGTATAGATGCTGTATCTTGGTCCACTTTTTTGGCAGAGATTGGAGATCCATTTGATATATTTCCATGTTCGGGGCTTAGTTCACCCTACTGACTTCATTACTCATGCTCCGGGCATGGATTATCTCCTCCGATTGGATTGAGGGCATGATTACTTACCTTTGGCCGTGATGTGTTAGTTTGACCAGTTTGATTTTCATCCATACGAGGCGATTAGTCGCGTTTTGTTGTGTCACATTCGTTTGTCAATGGAGGATGATCCAGTTGTATACTGTTGGGATCGGCGAGGGTTGGTGAGTTTTCGTCGATCATCCAGTTATTCTGCGAGTATTCCGCATGGATGGAGACAGAGACTTCATTAGGCTGCAGCAGTATCCACGATGGTGGAATTACGACGATGAGGAGCCTATAGAGGAGGTTGACATTCATCGATGACTCATTCATTGGGTTGCGGCATTTGTGATAGATTCTCCCACCCCGAAAGTGCCATGTTACTCAAGATTTAAGACTGACATTTGGAGTAGAGCTTACATCTGAAGACCTATGACAGAGATCAGGCTAGGGCCATGATGTTGACAGCTCTTGATGAGAGAGATACCTCTCTGTTAGAGAGGGATGAGGCTAGATCGGCCAAAGATGCATTGATAGTTGAGCGGGATGCCACCTTATCTGCTAGGGATGTGGCCATTGCAGACAACACTTCAGTGAGATCCCAGATGACGGTCAGTCTGGCCGACATGAGTGCTTACATTGATGAGCATTATGCCACCATGCAGTTAGCCTCTGATTTGCTAGCTCGTGTAGATGCCCTTGGGCAGGAGCTTACAGCGTTACCTCTGTCTTCATAGAGGGATGCTATGTTAGATCTGATAGTCCGCATACACACAGATCTGTAGATAGCTTTGTATTTTCCTGCATAGACTAGCTTAGCCATTTTGTCATGTACAACACAGATGTATATATCAAACAGTATTATGTATGGCAGGGAAATATATTTTGATTCACTTCCCTTTTAGTTATGCCTTGATACTTGATTGATATTTGCCTGTTTCTCCAGGGCCTTTGATCTTGATGCATTTTGAACTTATCCTTGATAGATGGACATTAAGACGTCGCAAGGTCTCTCAGAACGGATCATTGATCACTGAAAATTCCTACCATCTTTGGTGTCTTGGGACTGGTATCTGTATGGAAAAGTGGAGAGGAGGGTGGTTTCTTCCTCTCTGAGATTGACCGCACCATAGATGGTCGCCAATACTTCTATTTATGAGAAGCCTAGTTAGTTCCATCTCTTATGGGTTGGTATTGCTCTTTGAGGCATGATCGCAGCTTAGATGGTCACCGAATCTTCTATTTATGAGAAGAGGTTGGATAATTCAATCCCTTTGATCTGAAACCAATGAAGTGGGGCAATTTGAATGTTGATCCCAGTACCGTGTGACAAGTATGTTTGTTCTGGTAGGGGTTAGACTGCACCATAAATGGCTGCCTATGTACTCCTGTTGAAGAGGAGATCAAGTCTGCGTAGTTCGAACTTGGTGTAAGAGGTTCAACGCTGAATGTGAAAGGCAGAAGGGTGTAGAAATATTTTTGTTGTTTTTGTTGTTTTTGTGAAGAAAGGGCAGAAAGGTTTTTTTTTTATTGCGACAGGGCCATATAGAATATGGTTGCCTACGTACCCCCGGGTATCAGGGAGATCAGGTCGACGTAGTTCGCCCCTTAGGACGAATCGTAGCTGAAGAGAAGCTTAATCCCATGTGCAGGCTATACTGCGGGGAGAAGAAAGTTTAATCCCATAGACGGGATAAACTGCAAGTGTGGAAAAAGTTTAATCCCATCATGAGGATAAACTGTAGGGGTGAAAAGTTTAATCTCGTCTTCAGGAGAAGTAGGTGTGAAAAGTGAATCTCTTCTTTAGGAGAAGCAGGTGTATAAAAGGGTTGAAATGAAAAGAAACCAGGCTGCTGGTTTTAAGTGTATGTTTCCCTGAGGGGCAGAAGATCTTGTAAGAAGGAGAAAGGATTCAAAACCGGAATGACTGGTGATTGGATGATCAAAACCAGGATGTTTGTTCGATGGTAACTTCAGACATAGTACCGTTTCACGGTGTCCGAGTTGATAAGCTGTGGAAATTCATCGCCATCCATTTCCTGCAACCTGAGAGCACCTCCCGTCAATACTTCCTTGACAATAAATGGGCCCGCTTGATTAGGAGTTTAATTTTCCTTAGATTGATCTTGGTTTTCAATGATCTTCTTCAAAACCAAGTCATGTTGTTTGAATTGCTGTAGTCGAACTTTTCTGTTGTAGGATCGTGCGATCCTTTGCTGATATAACTGACCATGGAAGATAGCCGCGGTTTGCCTGTCTTGTACCCATTGGTCTTTATTCAACTAAGCATCCATCAATACTCTGAGGGATTCCATTTCCACTTCTATGGGGAGCACTGCTTCCATCCCATAGACTAAAGAGTAGGGGGTTGCTCCAGTGGAAGCACGCATTGAAGTTCTGTAAGCTAATAAAGTTAGGGGCAAGAGGTCAGGCCATTCTTTGTGATTGGTGGACATTTTTTGCATGATCTTCTTGATGTTTTTATTAGCCGCTTCAACAGCACCGTTCATCTTTGGTCGATAGATAACAAAGTTGAGATGTTGATGTGGAATTTACTGCATAATTCTGCCATCATGTTGTTGTTGAGGTTTTTAGCATTGTTTGACATAATGACCTCTGGTTGTCCATATCGACAAACAACATTGTTTCTGATGAAAGAAATGATGACTTCTTTAGTAACCCTGGGGAAAGAAGTTGCTTCAACCCACCTAGTGAAGTATTCGATCATGGTGAATATAAATCGATGTCCATTACTGGCTATGGGCTCGATGGGCCCGATCACGTCCATTCCCCACATTGAAAAGGGCCATGGCAAACTCATATTGTGGAGCTCCCTTGGAGGGGCGTGGATAGCATTCCTATAGATTTGACATTGATAGCATCTCTTGACGTGATCATCACATTCAACTTTGAGTGTAAGACAATAATGTCCCGTTTTGAGAATTTTCTTGATAAGTAGGGGTCCGCTCATGTGAGGGCCTCATACTCCACCATGGATCTCATCCATGAGTCGCTGAGCTTGGTCTCTGTCCAGACATCTGAGGAGACCTAATCCTGCATCTCTTTTGTAGAGTGCATCTCCGCTCAGGTAGAATTTCGTAGCAAGTCGATGAATCCGCCTCTTCTCAGTTAGGCTCGCATCAGCGGGTGTAAATCAATCTCGTAGATACTCCTTGATATGTTGATACCAAGGGTTGTGGATGGGAGGTAGCTCATCCGATACTTCTCCAATGTAATTTCCATAGACTTGGGCTTTCTGCATAGCAATCATGATGCTTGGCATGTTTTCCTTGTTAGGTATGTAAACCAAGGAGGCCAACGTTGCTAATGCATCTGCAAAGTCATTCCTATTACGAGGAATGTGTAGAAAGGAGATTTCTTCGAACTCCAAAGCCATCTATAGAACTTGTCGATGGTAAGGCAGTAAATGTAATTCTTTGGTTTGATAGATTCCCGTGGATTGCTTGATTACCAATTCGGAATCCCCAAAGATAGTTAACGGCTTGATACCCATTGAATGGGCTAGTTTGAGTCCCATGATACAACCTTCATACTCAATTTGTGTTGTTGGTGTTGAAAAAGCTGTAATTGGATGACGGGATACTACTCCCCCGAGACATGATATTAAAGCGCCTCGCCCCAGCCTTCGAGTTAACAGCTCCATCAAAATACATTTCCCATGAACGATATGTATCGTACTGATGTGGTAGCTGAATTGTCATTACTCCTTCATCAGGAAAGTATGTTTCTAAGGGTTTATAATCCCTTGCAGGTGCAGCGGCCAATTGATCCGCAATTCCTTGACCTTTGACCGACTTTTGAGTCACGTAGACGATGTCAAATTGCTGTAGGATCAACTGCCATATGGACAGTCGACAATTCAGTATGGGTTTGCTGAACACATACTTAAGAGGATCCACGCGGGATATGAGTTGGGTTGTGTGACCATGGAGATAATGCTTTAATCTCATGGAAGCCCATGCTAAAGCACAACACGTCTTCTCAATCAGAGTGTACTTGTGTTCACTGATGCTGAATCTTTTACTGAGGTAATAGATAGCTCGCCCTTGGCCTCTATTATCTTTCTGCCATAGCATATAGCCCATGGCATTGTCATTTATGGACAGGTACATGAACAGGGGAACATCATCCCTAGGAGGTACCAAAATAGGAGCGTTGATCAGTTGCTATTTAATGGTAAGGAAGGCTTTCTGACACTCATCGTTCCATTTCATGGAGGAGTTCTTCCTTAACAGCTTGAAGATTGGCTCACAGGTTGTCGTGAGTTGAGAAATGAATCGGCTAATGAAGTTGATCCTTCCCAAAAATCACCGTATTTCCTTCTCTGTCTGAGGAATGGGCATTTCCTTGATGGCCTAGATTTTGGTAAGATCCAGTTCAATCCCTTTGTGGCTGACTAGGAAGCCTAGCAACTTGCCTGACTTAACACCAAAGGTGCACTTGGCGGGATTCAAATTTAAGTTGTACTTACGCAACCTGTTGAACAGCTTTTTGAGATGGTCTAAATGGTCATCCTCCTTCCGGGATTTGACAATGATGTCATCCACATAGATCTCTATCTCTTTGTGCATTAAATCATGGAAAAAGAGCCATCATAGCTCATTTGGTAGGTTGCCTCGGCGTTGATGAGGTGAATGACAACCGTCTCAGAAAGCAAAAAGGTTCCTAAAGGCGTGATGAAAGCGGTTTTCTCACGATCTTCCTCGGTGACCATATTTTGATGGTACCCATGCAAAGAAATCGACAAAGGAGTACATGCCGATCGAAAGCAAAGTATTATCAATGAGAATGTGGATAAATGGCACGGGAAAGCTATCTTTAAGGCAAGATTTGTTCAAATCCCGATAATCCACGCAAACTCGCACCTTTCCCCCTGGTTTAGGCACGGGAACAATGTTGGATATCCACTCCGGATATGTAGACACCATGATGATGCCAGCTTGAAATTATTTCACAATTTCCTCTTTAACTTTTAAACTCCACTCAGGTTTCAATCGCCTGAGTTTTTGCCTAACTGACTTGAATCCTTCTTTAATGGGAAGGAGATGAAGAACAATGTCAGTGGACAATCCCACCATGTCTTTATGAGACCATGCAAACACATCCTAGAATTGGGTTAACAGTGCAACCATGTCATTCCGTTGATTTGTGGTAAGGTCTGAACTAATCTGGATTATCTTAGGGTTGTCCAAGGTTTCGAGATTGAAAGGAGTGGTTTGATCAAGATTGGGTTTGGGTTTGTTGGCGACCCATTCCTTAATCTCTTGAGGTGTCTCAATGTCCTCTTGGATGTCCATCAAGTCTGAGTCCAACTTTACATCAAAGTTACAGCCCTTGTGGAGAGAAGGCACCTTATCAGCAAGTACATGCACGTCTAAATTCAGAGTCCTGAAACAAAATATGCTTTCACTTAATATATGCAACTGTTCGATCATACAAAAGTGTTAGCATGTACGTGATAAAATAACTGCTAGTGTTGTAAAGGAAATCAATTAAAGTTATCTACAGGGCAGAGGGATTTTCTGCCCATTTTACCCTCGTCGACCAATGCATGGAGTGCTGCTCCAATTGTCGAGGGCAAAGTCCTGAAGGACTGCAGTGATAGAAGGATTGTCAGTGTCCTCCTTTTCCCAAATGATAACCATGAAATCTAGGAAATCATCGTCTGGGGTGTATCTGTTTGTATGTTCATCATGAACAATGACGCAAATGCCTGCCATCCTCAAGGCAAGGTCATGTTTGCGTTTCCGTTCCTTTTCTTCCACCTCGGGATCAGGAATCAGCACCTCTTTAACTTTGATTGGCACTGGTTTCGGAAACAGCATAGCCATAGCATGGGCTGGCACCTTTACTGGAGATTAGATTAACTCATGAGGTAAATGTATAGCAAATCGCCGTATGGCGGAAGCTTGAGGAACTAGCTTATGCTTGTGAGGATTCCTGTGAGTGGAATTATCAGAATAACCTAGTCCGGCTGTCCCAATTTGACTGGACATTTGGATGGGGTGCTTAATACCCTGTTGATTCTTACCAAGCCCTTGACCAGGTTGATAACCCAATAACATCATTTCTTGAGTGGCTGACATAACCTCATTAGAAATCTTGGGTACGGAGAAGTGGCGCCCAATAGAATGGTATTGCGTGTTACTCACTTCGGAGTATGGAAACCTGGCCGCCTCAACTTCGGAATTGAAGCGGATAATTGGTAGAGCTCTGGTCTAAGACATTCCTACGCTCGATTGACAAAGTGACTAGACTAGACTGTTGTTGATGATGTATTTGAGTTATTGATGTAAGGTGGAGGGAACAACTCCATCCATATGTATCCATGGTCTCCCCAATAGCAGGTTATATCCCGAATCTATCTTGAGGACGTGGAAGGATACGTTGAATGTATTAGGACCAATCTCAATTGGCAATTCAATCTTTCTAATGGAATTTCGCCGAGATCCATCAAAAGCTCGGATGATCGTATGGTTGCTTTGGATTCGCTTGAGATTGATATTCATCTTCACCAAGGTGGCATAAGGACAGATGTTTAGAGATGAACCTCCATCTATCAATACTCCAGCTAGCATGTAACTGGAAGACAACACTGCGATGTGCAGTGGTTTGCAATGACCGGTTCCTTCGGGAGGTATATCATCATCAGTGAAGGATATCACATTGTTGTTGAAAATGTGATCCACCAAATGTTGAAATTTTTCGACATTCACTGATGTTGGCAGGTAGGCTTCTTCCAAAACCTTTAGCAAGATCTTCCGATGATCCTCAAAAGAGAAAACCAAATCCAGAATTGAAATCTGGTGTGGAGCTTCTCGCAAGCTTAAAACCACTTTGGCTTCATTGTGGCCCATAGTACGGAGGAATTTTTCAATCTTCTCCATGGGCAACTTCCCCTTTGCTTCGCAAGTAGGCTTGAAAACCCGTTGAGGAAGGTACAGTGGATTTTCTTTTGACACTATAGCAGTAGTATGAGACGTGGATCCTTTAGCTTCTCCATAATTCCATGGAACTTTGTGTAAGCTGACAACAGGATGTTATAATCTGCAAGGTAAAGGAATTGGCTCTGGTGCAGCCACTTTCAAAGGATTGTCAGCTCCTTTGAGATGAATTGGTTGTATGGGAAATACTTTGATAGTCTCATCATCCACTTCGAATATAACTGCTACTGATCCCTTCCATTGGGTAGGGCATGCATTCCCACCCTTGAGTTGCATAGTGTAATCATCCGCTATTTGCAGGACACCGCTATCAATAAGATTCTGAATGAGATGGCGGAGTTGACATTCTTTACGTCTCTGTGACCGCGAGAATGTGAATAATATTAACACATTTCATCAGGATTGAACCGCCCTGAGCGGGGATTGATTGGAGGTAGAAGGAATGTGATTCTTCCTTCGTTGATCAACATTTGAAGTATCTCCTCTATAGATTGGCCCAAATAGGTGAATTCCCTTTTATTAGCAAAATCTCGATGGGCTTTATCACTTGCTCGCTTTACAACCTTATCCTCCATATCTTCGCTTTCTGAAGGTGTTGATGAAGCATTCATAACAAATGGAAGGAGATAAGCATGCTCCTACCTGATTATTTGGTGTGTGACTTGATGATGGTGGGTCACCAGTTCTGCCAATTGCTCAATTTGTTTGCAAAGAGCTTTCATCTTTCGTTCCATGGTAAACTGGAACTTTGCATAATCCCATTTGTCAACACCGTCTTTGATGGGTTGGGATGATTCACCAGTAGAATTGGAACCATGTCCAGTGCTCCAACTGATCATGTTGACCTCATCTTCTTTGTGTTGAGGAAGAGGGTTTCTTGCACATGAGGTTGATCGGGCTTGGTGACTACGATCTCACCGTTGTCTATTAGATCTTGGATCTTGTGTTTCAAGGCCCAACAATCTTGAGTATCATGTCCGAGTGCCCCGGCATGGTAAGCACACTTCCGAGTAGCATTAAAACCCTTCCTATTAGGGTTGGCTGGTGGAAGAAGATGTGTAATTTTCCGAAGCGATCGGAAGAACAAGAATGTTCTTGTTGAATCCCCTAAGGGTGTGAACATTCGAGGTCGCTTTTACTTCTCCACTTTTAGGCAATGGAGGGTTTGAAGATTATCTTTGGAAAAGGGAGTAGTTTCTCCTCTGCATAGCATGCTTGGATTGCCTTTTGTCCTTGTAGTATCAAGGAAACATACTCCTCTTTCTTTTTATGGACCCTCAAAGTTGTTTCCATAAGATCCGGATTTGGATGTGCTCAAAGAATGACTTTAAGAAGCGGCTAGGTCTTCAATTTTACGGACTTCAATCCCATTTTAACCATCTCATCGTGTTTGATCATTTCAAAAAATGGGTTGCCAATACCAGCTAGAACTCTTTCATAGAAAAGAGCTTCCTGTATATCTATGAAAGTCATGACCATTTCTGATTCTGTCATGGAAGGAATAACTTGAGCAGCAAGGCGCCTCCACCTTTGAGCATACTCTCTGAATGACTCATTAGACTGTTTCTTGACCTTGTGTCTGCAGTGCGGTCAGGAGCCATCTGAGATTGAAAACTATATTGAGTGAGGAAAGCGTGGGCCAGCTCTTCCCAAATATGGATCTTAGAGTTGTCTAATCTGGTATACCATGAACGGGCTTCTCTAGTTAGACTTTTTTTTAAAAACTGCTGCATTGAGCTTTTCATTCTCTCAGATAAGATCCGAGTTCTCCAATGAACACCTTTAAATGTGTATAAGGATCCCCTAATCTGTCATATTTCTCAAAATCAGGGGCTTTGAATTTCTCCAGATAATGCACTCCAGGAAATATGCAAAGGTCTGTATATGAAACACTACCATGAGTTCCAATCCCTTTGAGAACACGAATGGTTTCCTCCATTTGAAGGACTTTCTTTCTGATGTCACCGTTGTCTAGATCTCCTTGGAGATGGGTGCCTTCAGTGTCTTTATTGGTTGTATCCAACTGATGTTCTGGAATTGTTTTTTTCAGACCTTGAACTCCTTGTGTAGGGGGTTCTGTATGTGTAGGTATCTTCGTACCTTGAGTAGACTGGTGTAATTATTTCAGTAGAATAACCAAGTCCATAATTTGTTTACTCAATCCGTCAAATTCTTTCGGAAAAAGCGAGTTAGGCATTGCGAAGAAGATATGATTGGTCGTGGAAGCTTGTGGCCTTTTTGGATTTTGAGTGGGTAAAAGGCCCAATTGCTTCCCTACAAAAGACTTACGTAGTTTAGTATTAGGGTAATGTAAATGTTATCATAACATGTCCGTTTTAGGAATTTTGTCCTGCAAAATCGGTTTATTAATTGATAACATGTCATGCATAGATAAAATTACAAGTAAATGCTTTTACAAGTAATTAAAAATGGAAAGCATGAAGAGACTTTCCTCTGCATTTGGTTTATCAGAGGCTGACCTATCTTAGTGTTACTCTCGCGGCTTTTCGGCATAAAGGTTCCCAGATCATCGCAATCTAGACGGGAAGTTAATCCTATCTTTCAACTTGAGCGAATCTGAGTGGTGCCTTTCCTGAGCCCCGGGGAATTATTCTTCCCACGGGTCCAGTAATCAAACACCGACAGGATAGCCTCCTGATGGAGGGACCACCCAACATACATTCACATACAACGTGTCTCACCGTTTATGCAAAATGATGACATGTACGAAGCACTAATATCACATATAGATATTTAGCAGTGTAGTAAGTAAGATGCATTCATACACATTTATCAGAAATGTAAATGCAACAATCACACACAAGCATATAACAATTTTGAAAAGATTGTAATAGCGGCTTAAGCCCTCTTACTGGAGTCCCCAGCAGAGTCGCCACATGTAAAAAAGGTCCAACATGTATAATGTCGACGATTGACTTTAAGAGTCGCCAGTTGGTATATTTAACTGGTTGCACCAACACAACCGAAAAGGTTAGCACATTGACCTAGTGATTTGACACTGCTAAACGGGTCTGTGAAATCGAGATTCATTAAGGGTTCGGGGGCTTGATTATGCGGAGGGAAGGTGTTAGGCACCCCCCGACATCCGTGTTACCACGGTGACCGCCACTTCTCAAAAAAATTATTATATGAATGTGTGTGTGTGTGTGTGTGTGGATCAATGTGCAATTTATTTGAAAGTAGTGCGAGGCCTCGTTCGCACCTATATACAAGGGTTTGAATTTTATTAAAAAAATTCAGTTTTAACCACAAGATAGCAATGACATTTTGGAAAAGAGCTTTTCAAACCCTGTGCTCAATAGGAATTGAGACCTTTTCATACTTCCATTTTATTAAGTGTTAAATTGTTTGCTTTTATTTTCGAGATGCGAAGCATTCTCGAGAAAATAATATCTGTGAGGTCAATTCCTTATGGGCATGACAACCATCCAAGGAGAAACTCGAGATTAATTGTAAAATAATGTACAAAGTCGCATAATTTGAAAAATGTCCATCATGGGAACCGAATCTAGTTTCAATGGTGAACTGTGATCACATGATTCCTAGGCTCACATGACACTACAATTTGTATGGAAAGCGATAGCGATTATATATATAAGCGTTATATATATATATATATATATATATATATATATATATATATATATATATATATATATATATATATATATATATATATATACCATAAGCAACTCCATGGGGATCATAAATGTAAATATATAATGTTGATAATATATATATATATATATATATATATATATATGAACATTATCAATTAGCCGCTGAAGTCAACTCCAAAAGGATGAAATGTAAATAAAAGGCAAAAGCTTATCAATCTGCTACTGTAAGTAAACTCAGCAGATGTAATGTATATATATATATATATATATATATATATATATATATATATATATATATATATATATATATATATATATATGTAAAGAACGCAGATGTAAATCCGGGCTCATCGAATATGTCCAGATAAACAATTATATATATATATATATATATAAAAGCGAGTAAATGCACTTAGGATGTAAAATCCAAAGCTCATCGATATATCCGACAACAATTATATATATATATATATATATATATATATATATATATATATATATATATATATATATATATATATATAAAAGCAATTAAATGGTGGATGTAAAATCCAGGCTCATCGATATGAGTCCGCCACCGATTTATATATATAAGTATATATATATATATATATATATATATAAAAGCAAATAAATGCTCCAGATCGAAGTCTAGGCTCAATCGAGGCATAACTCAATAATGTTAGTCCATATATATGAAATATATACATATATTAGTATATATATATACAGTAATGAAATGAAAACCACGATCGAAGTAAAGGCAAACACACTCACACGACTATCAACGTGTAAAGCGAAAGTGTGATATATGAGAAAGAGGCTTTATAGAATGTAAGAAGGCTTACAAGGGTGGGGCCAAAGTAGACTTCTTAGACTTTAAATGGATAAACACACTCACCTCACGGATAAAAAAGTAGCTATATGTGAGCTAACTAGTGTTTAAAGAAGAGGAAATACTCAAAAGATGTGTATGCAGAGTAAAATGAACAGGGCTTCCTCGCCTTTTTCCTTCTCTCTCTCTCTCTTCAAATGGCTGACCCTCTCGACTTATATTTATAAGTCGATGGTCAGCAGGTACACTACTTGGAAGCCATGATTAATACCGCGATTTGGTCGTGGTGGATCCTAGCCTCGCGGGTCCCGTCGTATCGTAGTATATGCAGTCGTGCACTATAATGTCTGCTTGAACTTGCAGAACTTCAATCCAATCATCCAAACAAAGTATATCTGTACTTCTTCGGACCGCTGGTGTCGAGAGTTACATAATTGCATGGATTAGAGGTTGTACGAAGTCAAGAAGAGGGGTCTATGCCCATGGTCTTCAAGCTTCAAATTCTATCCAAAGTACTGCCTTACGTAATAGTCACTCGGGATTGTCAATCCTCAGCTCTTGTGGGACATTGTTGTATGTATGTATGTATGAAGTGTTGAGACGATGTGCCATTTGTCAAAGGAACAAGATGATGTTTGACTCCTTTCCGGGATTATCGCCGGGTTGAGTTGAAAGTAGACGTTGCTCAGGGTTACAGCTGAGATTGGACCACTTGTTGGTATGCTGCAATATCATCTTGTTGAGACAGTAAGATGACGTGTTAACTCCTCACCGGGGTTATCGCCGGTTTAAGCGGAAAGAAGACGTTGCTTAGGGTTATGTCTGAGATTTGACTGGTACTTGTTTGTATGTATCACTGTCATCTGGTAGTATCCGGAATGGATGTAAGCTGTCTTCCAGGGTTATCTCCAAAAGATGAATCTACCCTCCTGTAATGTTAGAAATAGGAGTGCAGAAAATTTCGAGTGTCTACAAAAGCATTTTGTTTTCAGGACTCCAAGCTTGGATTTGTTTAGCCTTGCTGATGAATTTCCAAGTCCTAGTAGTGACTACCACTTTGATGTAGAACTGGACTTTGATTTAATGGGGATTGATCAAGAAGAGATACACAATTATGAGGTTCTTGAGGAGATCAAAGAATAGGTCGAAGACAAACCTAAACCAAACCTCGATCAGACCACCACAATCAATATCGAAACCTCAAAAAATCTTAAAAAATCCAAATAGGCAACGACCTTACCCCAAACCAAAGAATCGACCTAATTGGACTCTTAACTAGGTTCCAGGATGTATTTGCATAGTCACATGAACATATGGTCGGCCTTTCTACTGACATTGTCATTCACCGACTACCCATTAAAGATAGATTCAAGCCTGTCAAACAAAAACTAGGGAGACTAAAACTAGAATGGAGTTTAAAGGTCAAAGAAGAAGTTGTTAAACAATTCAAAGCATGCATTATCATGGTATCAACCTATCCTGAATGGTTGTCCAATATAGTTCATGTGCCTAAGCCTGGAGGGAAGGTACGAATATGCATGAATTACCAAGATTTGAACAAAGCCTGTCTCAAAGACGACTTCCTAGTACCTTTCATCCACATACTGATAGACAACACGATGCAGTATGGCATGTACTCTTTTGTCAACTGTTTTGCTGGGTATCACCAAATAATGGTTTCTAAAGAATATAGAGAGAAAATAACCTTAATCACCCCCACTGCGAAACATTCTGCTATAAGCGATTTTCTTTTGGCCTTATCAATACTGGGGCTACCTATCAATGAGCCATGATGGCCCTTTTCCATGACATGATGCATAAGGAAATATAGGTTTATGTGGATGATATCATCGTTAAGTCCAAAAAGGAAAATGTCCACGCCGACCATCTTAGAAAGCTATTCAATTGACTTCGCAAATACAACTTGAAGCTAAATCCAGCCAAGTGTTTCTTCGGTGTCAAATCTAAAAAATTATTGGGATTCTTGATAAGTAACAGGGACATTGAGCTGGATCCCGCCAAGATTAAAGTCATCACTGAGATGCCTGTACCCCAAACAGAAAAAGAGATACGGGGATTCCTTGGGAGAATCAATTTCATAAGCAGATTCATTTCTTAACTCACTGCAACTTGTGAGCCCATCTTCAAGTTGTTGAGGAAAAATTCCTTTGGAAAATAGATGAAGACTGTCAAAAAGCCTTCCTCTCCATCAAGAAGCAACTGGTGGAAGTTCCTATTTTGGTACCGCCAAGACAAAGTTCCCTTGTTCATGTACATATCAGTTAATGCCAATGCTATGAGCTGTATACTGGGGCAGAAAGATGATAGAGGCAAGGAAAGAGCTATCTATTACCTCAGCAAGAGATTCAGCAGTGGGAAGCAGAAGTACACCTTGATTGAAAAGACTTGGTGTGCTTTAGCGTGGGCCACCATAAGATTACAACATTATCTTCATGGGCACACAACCTATCTCATATCCCGCCTGGATCCTCTGAAATACATATTCAGCAAGCCCATGTTGAATTATCGATTGTCCAAATTGTAAGGTTTTGTGATGATCAAAGTAGCAATCAAATTGCAAAATTAGCGGAAGCAAAGTAAAACCAGATTTAAAATTTTTCACAAACCAATTACTCAAATCATCCTTTATGCATATTATTAATTAATATGAAGAACAAGAAGTTATGGAATCATACCCTTGTAGACACGAGCTTCCATAGGTACAAGTTCAACTATAATACTCGAAAAAAAAGAATAATAACAAATAAATATTAACTAATAAAATTTATTTTGTTTTAAAATATATTAATTGGACTTTGTTTTTTATTTAGGTTAACTAGTCATTTAAGTTATATGGGCTAATAAGTATCAATAATGATGGATATTAAATTTGTAAAATTTGGGCCTTAAAAATTAATTGGGTTTAATTTATGTGAGTAATATTAAAATTCTATTTAAATTAGGAGAGTTCATAAGTTATATAAATAAATAGTTAAGCCCTAATCTATCTCACGTACCTCTGATAATTGACTAAAAAAGGGGGCGCAACCACTATTATAGAAGGGAGAAAAAGAAAGGAAAATCATATTACACTTTGTAGAAGAAAGGGATTCATTTAGCAAAGGTAAGAATTCAAATTAGTTATAAAAGATTATGTGTTTTGAAAAGAAAAAAAAACCGTTAATCCTTTTCCTTCAGATCAGCCGAGGTTTATAGTATTATATTTTTATATGATTGTTGGTATATATATATATATATATATATATATATATATATGATCCTGGAATGTGCTGCAGAAGTATTATATATATATTTATTATATATGATCGAAAGTGGAGTATTTGTTTGGTAGTGGGATTAGGCTTCATAATATTATGTATATATATATGTAATGAAACTGCCATAAAATATATATGTGTTAGTGATTGGAGAGAATACTGATATGGAAGTTTCAGAATTTTTTTATATATAATGATTTCTGAAAATTTGTTTTATCATAAGCAGCTTGGTTAAATATGTTTGGTAATTACATAATAAATTGTAATTGGAAGAATTAATTACATATTAATATAAATTATAATTATTAGGTAACTTATAATAGTATATTTATTCTTTTAATTATTTTGGACGGAGAGAGTCTAAACGAGTCAAATTTGGAGTATAAATTTTGGGTATTACATTACTTAATCTAGGAACGGATTCCGTACTCTTTCAGCGAGACTCTTTTAATTTTAATTTGTTCGTTTAAAAATTTTGTATTACCTCTTATAATTATTCCTTATCAAATTCATTGTGATAGTTTCATTTGGCGTTCATAGTTGGAAATCATATTTGTACTCTTTAGACTAGTACAACATGTCTAAATTTATTTTGATATTTGTAGTAATGTGCATGTTAGTATATGTTTGGAGACTTTGAGTTGATGATTCATTTCAGTTTAACATGTACATATTAGAACTCTTTGTGTTAATATTATGTCGCATGTGTTGTGACAGGATGTTTTGTTAGAATATCGTAGGGTATACCTGAGCTATAACCACCTGTGGGGGTATCACATTCATGTTCTCTTGGCACTGAGACATGACATCTTTCGTGGCAGTGTGACCAGTCCATAACGTCTCTGTTTTGTGCTCTGGTGGGAGTTGGCCATTTGGTATTTTGTTGTGGGAGGCGTATGGGTTGACCCTAGTTTTCTGTTCTATTCTGTTCTGCGGATTGGTGATGTTTGTGCCAAACACACCTTCTGATTTTACATTCATTGGATTCGCGGTCCAATGTGTGTGACTTGCCTGTGTGGCAAGGTATATTTTGTTTTGTTTTGAGCTCGGTATGAAATAAAACCCAGCCATTTGATTCAACCTATTATTTTGCTGTGTTAGTTTTATTCATTTCGTTTCAGTTAATTTAAATTGAGTTAGTTATCTCAGTCCTTTATTTTTTACTCTGTATCTATACTGGGCATTTGGCTCATGCTGTGTTTTTCTTCCGGCAGGTAACCAGGGGGATCAAGGGCAAGTGTGATGAGAGCTCCCTTCATTCCAATGGTTTAGAAATATTCTTTTTAGGCTTGATATGTCAATTTACTTAGAATTGTAATAATTATTTTAGATTGTGGTTTGAGCCAGTTTGGTATTTATTATGGTTGACTTGTGGTAGTTATAAGATATTAAGACTATTCTTTTGTTGTTTAGAGTCTTGATATATATATATATATATATATATATATATATATATATTCTTCAGTTTTGTTATGTTTTGTGCATAACCTCTCTTTCTATTTCGGAAAAGGGGTGTTACAGAGTTGGTATCAAAGCCTAGGTTCTTTCTTGTAGAAAACCTATTTAGGTTTGACTTGTGAGTTATGGGTAGACTTCTGGGTTAGGTTTTGTTTTGTTTGATTTTCTGTTCAGCTATCATATCCGTTATATTCAAATTTATCTCTAATCTGCTTTGTTTATATTCGTGATCTCTTTCTTAGATGGCTTGTAGATCCGCTAGAGTTGCTGGGAGGCAAGGTAACAATAGGGGAAGAGGTGAGGGTCAGCCCAATGAGCAACCTAATGATCGGATTAATGCTCAATTGGCTACCTTGGTGAATCAAGCGATGAATCAGGCTTTACCTCAGTTGGTGGCACAAGTTGTACAAGCAATGCAATAGCCGTCACAAGAAATTCTTGAGCAAGGGAATCCATGAAATAATGGTCAGCATGCAAATGTTGAGGAAGGGAATGCGGATGGTCATGATTCGCAGGGGGTTGCAATGTATGTATGGTTGGAAAGGTTTCAGAAGCCGAAACCACAATCATTCAGTTCAGCTCCGACTCCAATTGAGGCAGAGAATTGGATTGCTCACCTAGAGAAGATTTTTAATGTGTTGGGGTGTTCAGATAATCAGAAAGTGTTTCTTGCAGCTTACAAGCAAGAAGGGGATGCACAGAGTGGTGGAAAGCGATAGAAGTAACAAAGGGTGATGGTTATGCTGAGGTACTTAGCTGGGCTAAGTTTTGTGAGGTCTTTTATTAGCAGTATTTTCCAGCTGCTGATAAAGAGGCCTATGCCAGAGAGTATCTGTCTATTCGACAAAAAGATGATGAGTCCATCACGGATTTTATGACGAGGTTCACCAGGTTGGAAGGCTTTGCGGGAACCTTAGCCGGAACTGCAGCAGAATAAGCAGAGAAGTTCAAGTAGAGGATTCATTATAGGTATCGCCAGCATCTTATTAATAACAAGTTTGCAGATGTGTCAGTAGTGGCCAATGTAGCCAAAAATATTGAGATGGAGCGACAGGACTTTCGGTCTTCTAAACCAGAAGGGAGTCGAAAGAGGGACAAAGATGACCAGCAGGGTCAAACTTCAGGATATCATGTGAAGAATCAGGGTGGTCAGTGGAACAAGAACCGTGGTGGCCACCAGGGGCAGTGGCGTGGCCAAAGTTAAAATAGGGGTTATCAGCAGACGCCTCAACAAGGGCAGAATCGTCAGCTTCAGCTACCTTGGCATGGTCAAAATCGTCGTGAGTGGCGAGAATCGTCAAGAAGGATGTAATCGTGGTCGTTATTGGGACGGTGGTGGGGGTAACCCAAATCTCATTCTGATAGCTCCTTGTGCTACTTGTGGGGCTAATCATCCGGGGAGGCAGTGCCACAGACTCACCCGTGTATGCTTCTTGTGTGGACAGATGGGTCATATGGCTAGAGACTGTATCGGGCCACGTGGAAATGGTAGAGGTGGTGATAATGGTGGCAATGGAGGTCAGCGTCAAGGTGTTCAAGTTTTTTCTTTGACGTATAACCAGGTGGCAGGTGCACCAGGTACTGTTTCTGGTATTCTTTTAGTTGGCAATCATGATGCATCTATTTTGTTTGATACGAGTTCTACTCATTCTGTTGTTGCTCAGTCTTTTGTTCGACACCTAGGTGTGCCATCTCAGTCTTTAGATTATATTATGTCTATTGCTACCCCGATAGGGACTTTTGTTGTTATTTTTGATTTATATCAAGGGTGTGCGATCCATTTTGGGGATAAGATTTGTAGGGCTAATCTTCTTTCGATGAGTATGCACGATTTCAATGTCATTTTTGGGATGGACTGGTTGGATAAACACTAGGCCACTATAGATTATCAGGCGAAGAAGGTTATATTTGAAGATGTGAAGTCTCCAAAATTTGTGTTTCAGGGTTCACAGCCAAGTAGAGTGGTGAAGTTAATTTTAGCTTTTAAGGTTGGAAAGTTGGTAGCAAAGGATTGTGAGGGGTATTTGGCGTTTGTGAAAGATACCTCTAGGCGTGAGTCTCATATTGAAGATTTTCCAATTTTTCGTGATTTTTCTAATGTGTTTCCTGAGGAGTTGTCAGGGTTTCCACCACAGCGGGAAGTAGAGTTTGCTATTGAGCTTGTTCTTGATGCGGAGCCTATCTTTAAGGCGCCGTATCGGATGGCACCGTTGGAGTTGCAAGAGTTGAAGGAACAGTTGTAGGAGTTGTTAGATCTTAGTGTGATTCGCCCGAGTGTTTCTTATTTGTGAAGACGAAAGATGGGTCTTTGAGGCTGTGCATAGACTACAGGGAGTTGAACAAGATTACCATCAGGAATCGGTATCCATTTCTAAGGATTGACGATTTGTTTGCCCAACTTCAAGGGGGAAAAGTATTTTTTGAAGATAGACTTGAGGTCGGGCTATCATCAGTTGAGGGTGAGGGATGAGGATATCCCTAAGATAGCTTTTCCCACTCGATATAGGCATTATGAGTTTCTGGTGATGCTATTCAGATTAACTAACGCTCCAACGGTGTTTATGGATTTAATGAATCGGGTGTTCAGGGAGTACTTGGACCAATTTGTTATTGTCTTTATTGACAACATTTTGGTTTACTCCAAGTCTAAGGAAGAGCTTGAGGAGCATCTTTGCACAGTGTTAGGGATTTTGCAGAAAGAGAAACTGTATGCTAAATTCTCTAAATGCGAGTTTTGGTTAGAGCAGGTTGCATTTTTGGGCCACGTTATTTCTGTTAAAGGCATTAAGGTGGATCCTGCGAAGGTTGAGGCTATCACTAAATGGCCAAGACCTACTATAGTGACATAGATTAGGAGTTTCTTGGGTTTGGCAGGGTACTATAGGTGATTTGTGGAAGGATTCTCTTTGTATGCCTTGCCATTGACTCAGTTGATGAGAAAGGGCATGAAGTTTGTGTGGAATGAGGAGCGTGAGAAGAGTTCCAAGGAGTTAAAGAAACAACTTGTGATAGCTCCTATACTTGCATTGCCGTCGGGGATGGGAGGTTACCAGATTTATAGTGATGCTTCTAAGAAGGGCCTGGGGTATGTTTTAATGCAACACAGTAAGGTGATTGCTTATGCTTCTAGGTAGATTAAACCTTACGAGGTGAATTACCCCACACATGATTTGGAGTTGGCAGTGGTGATCTTTGCCCTAAAGATTTGGAGTCATTATTTGTATAGAGAGACTTGTGATATCTTCACCGATCACAAAAGTCTTAAATACATTTTCACTCAAAAGGAGCTCAATATGAGGCAAAGGCGTTGGTTGGAGCTTCTAAAAGATTATAATGCGAGAATTCAGTATCACCTAGGGAAGGCAAATGTGGTTGCAGATGCTCTTAGCCGAAAGAGTTCAGGGAGTGTAGCGGCCCTCATTACATAACCTCAGCTTATTTTGGATATTGAGTGGCTAGAGTTGGAGTTGAATGTGCAAAGTTCATATGGGCATTTGGCAGGTATGAGAGTGGGGCACTCTCTTATCTCGCGAGTTAAAGAAGCTCAAAAAGAAGATGGGGAATTATGGAGTATGGCACAGAATTTGGAGGATGGAAAGCAGCTCGAGTTTTGTATTGATGATCACGGTGTGATTTGATTGAGTGAGCGATTGTGTGTACCGTAAGATCCAATCATTCGATAGGCTGTGTTGGCTGAGGCTCATAGTTCACCATTTTCTATTTATCCAGGTTCTATGAAGATGTATAGGGATTTGAAGAAGAATTTTTGGTGTAATGGGATGAAACGAGATGTGGATGAATATGTTGGGAAGTGCCTCACTTGTCAACAATTGAAGATAGAACATCAACGAGCTAGTGGTTTACTGCAACAATTAGACATTCCAGTGTGGAAGTGGGAGGATATCATAATGGATTTTGTGACTGGTTTGCCAAAGACTTTCAGGAAGAATAATGCCATTTGGGTAGTGGTGGACCGACTGACCAAATCGGCACACTTTTTAGCTATCTATGAGGGTTACTCGGTGGATAGGTTGGCACAAATCTTTCAGCGGGAGATTGTTAGACTTCATGGTACTCCAGTGTCTATTGTTTTAGATCGGGACCAACGGTTCACTTCACGGTTTTGGAAAGGGTTTCAACGAACTTGGGGCACTCGACTCAACTAAGTGTTGCTTGCAGCTTACAAGCTAGAAGGGGATGTACAAAGGTGGTGGAAAGCGACAAAAGTAACAAAGGGTGATGGTTATGCCGAGGCACTTAGCTAGGCTGAGATTTGTGAGGTCTTTTATCAGTAGTATTTTCCAGCTGCTGATAAAGAGGCCGATGCCAGTGAGTATCTGTCTATTCGACAAAAAGATGATGAGTCCATCATGGATTTTATGATGAGGTTCACCAGGTTGGTAGGATTTGCAGGAACCTCATCCGGGACTGCAGCAGAACAGGCAGAGAAGTTCAAGTGGAGGATTCATTATAGGTATTGCCAGCATCTTATTAATAACAAGTTTGCAGATGTGTCAGTAGTGGCCAATGCAACCAAGAATATTGAGATGGAGCAACAGGACTTTCGGTCTTCTAAATCGGAAGGGAGTCGAAAGAGGGACAAAGATGACCAGTAGGGTCAAACTTCAGGACAACATGGGAAGAATCAGGGTGGTCAGTGGAACAGGAACCGTGGTGTCCAGCAAGGGAAGTGGCGTGGGCAGAGTCAAAACATGGGTTATCAGCAGACGCCTCAACAAGGGCAGAATCATCAGCTTCAGCTACCTTTGCATGGTCAAAATCATTAGCAGTGGCAGAATCGTCAGCAAGGACAGAATCAGGGTCGTTATTCGGGACTAGCTGGTGGGGGTAACCCAAATCTCATTCTGATAGCTCCTTGTGCTACTTGTGGGGCTAATCATCTGGGGAGGTAGTGCCACAGACTCACCGGTGCATGCTTCTTGTGTGGACAGATGGGTTATATGGCTAGAGACTATACCGGGCCACGTGAAAATGGTGGAGGTGGTGATAATGGTGGTAATGGAGGTCAGCGTCAAGGTGGTCGAGTTTTTTCTTTGACGTATAACCAGGCGGCAGGTGCACTAGGTACTATTTATGGTACTCTTTTAGTTGGCAATCATGAGGCGTCTATTTTATTTGATACGGGTTCTACTCATTTCGTTTTTACTCAGTCTTTTGTTCGGCACCTAGATGTGCCATCTTAGTCTTTAGATTATATTATGTCTATTGCTACCCCGATGGGGACTTTTGTTGTTATTTCTGATTTATATCAAGGGTGTGTGATCCGTTTTGGGGATAAGATTCGTAGGGCTAATCTTCTTTCGATGAGTATGAACAATTTCAATGTCATTCTTGGGATGGACTGGTCAGATAAGCACCAGGCCACTATCGATTGTCAGGCGAAGAAGGTTATATTTGGAGATGTGAAGTCTCCAAAATTCGTGTTTCAAGGTTCACAGCCGAGTAGAGTGGTGAAGTTAATTTTAGCTTTGAAGGCTAGAAAGTTGGTGGCAAAGGGTTGTGAGGGGTATTTGGCATTTGTAAAAGATACCTCTAAGGGCGAGTCTCGTAATTAAGATGTTCCAATTGTTCGTGATTTTTCTGATGTGTTTCCTGAGGAGTTGTCAGGGTTTCCACCACAGCGGGAAGTAGAGTTTGCTATTGAGCTCCTTCATCTTTTTAGGGATAATTAATTAAACTCGTTTAACCAATTTTTCCTCCTAATCCTATTAGGAATAAATGAGAGTACTTATATTAAATTAATTCTTAAACTCTTTTAAAAATAAAAATAATAATAATTGTAATAATATTAATAAGAATCCTCTTATTAATTTATATTTAATATTTCTAAAATATTAAATAATAAATATTAAACTATTTAATTTATTCTATCACCATAGATTAAATTAAATATACTTAACATATTATTACGATTATGTCATTAACTTCTTAAATAATTATTCTTCCTTTTATGGTGTGACCCTTTAGGTTCTCCATATTAAATCGGTTGTGAATAAATCAATTAGAACAATTCAAATCTTATTTAAATAAATAAATTAAACTATTAATTTATTTAAATAAATAATATTTATTCTACAATAGGGATAAGCCTCTCTAGCGATCAACGACTTTCCAGATAATATAGATTTCGACATTAATCATAAAAGAAACCTTTGAATAAATAGTTACCGTACAATTTAATCCTTCCACCATACAATGTCTCAATTAAATATAAGATATGGAATTACTATCAAGTCTTATTTTATTTAATTATATGTATTTCGATTCCTAAATGCACAACTCCTAATGAATGAAAATTAGAAACTACTTTCTAATTTCATTCCACCTTGGCCAAGGATTCCTGAGTTGTCATTTATCGAATCACATAGGACATTTCTCTTCTTTTACTAGAAGTGGTAGATTCTTTATTGATCATTCATTATCTCCATATATAACTTATTACACCCAAGCATACCCTTTGATATATCCAAAGGGTCTTAAGAAATAAGTCAAAGTGTAATTCATTATATATAAGATACTATGATGATCTCAAGTCTAAGGATCATTTGTACAACTATCACTACAAGAATTCCTATTGACAGACAAGTAAAACTCCATTAGGTATTCCTTAGCGAGTCACGTTCATTGAACTTATTCTCCAATAAACACCTACATACTTGCTTTAGTGTCTCCACACAAATGATTATGAGATCAATCATCCTCAACCAATGAGCAAGCAATTGTACCAATCTATCCGGATTCACTAATCCCATTTTTAGTAATCCATTGATTGAGAACATTTTAGTTTGAAGCTATCTAAGAATTTAGATCTCATTAGCATGATCTCATCATGATTCTAAAAGCATTGTTTAAAACTATGAGTTTATCACATATTATTAAAACAACACCATGTAGATAATAAATGCTTTTAATAATTAATTCTTTTATTAATAAATAAATAATATTGATTACAAAGTTTATGCTTTATCATCGTACATGATTGGCTTGTATGCATACTACTTTCACAAATGACAATTGATCCTCTAGCAATTCGACATCATCTACGTGACGCAAAAGTCCAATAAAGGTCAAGGATTTGCAGATCAATTTGCTGAAGCACCATCAGGAAATTTTGAACCCTTGGAAACTTATTTCCCGGATGATGGAATAATGAAAATTCAGTAAAACACTCGAGGAGATACATACCAATTCTGGAAACTGTACTTTGACGAGGCTGTAAATATGGAAGGTGCAGGAACATGAGCAGTTCTTTTATCTATCACGGGAGAATAGTATCCCATGTCTATCAAACTGTAGTTTGTCAACACGAACAACACAACCGAGTATGAAGGCTATATAATGGGATTAAAATTGGTCCAATCCATGGGTATCCAATGGTTAATAGTTTTTGGAGATTCCGAGTTAGTCATCAAGAAAACCACCGGGGCATATCACACCAAAGAATTGTATTTATTGTCCTACCATCGGCAGGCCACCAAGATGGCTATGGAGTTTTAAGAAATAGCCTTCATCCACGTCCCTCAAAATAGAAATGATTTCGTGGATGCATTAGCAACACTGGCTTCCTTGATCCACATATCAAATAGGAGAAAAATTCCTTCTATCAAATTTGCAAGCCAAAAGGCACCAGCCTATGGGAATTACGTTGGAGAAGTATTAGCTGAACTGCATCCAATTTAAAGGCCTTGGTATCAGGATATAAAAGAATATCTCTGAGATAGATCTACGCCCGCTGGGGCAAGTCAAGCTAAAAGAAAGCGAATCCATAGAATGGCTATGAAATTCTATCTAAGCGGAGATGCACTCTACAAAATAGATGCCAGAATAGGCTTACTGAGGTTCCTAGACAAAGATCAAGCCCAAAGACTTATGGATGAAGTCCATGGTGGAGTCTGTGGTCCACACATAAGTGGTCCTTTACTTTCCAATAAAATATTAAGAACAAAGCATTACTGGATATCTCTCAAAGTTGACTGTGGCGATCACGTCAAGAGATGTTATCAATGCCAAGTTCATGGAAATGTCATCCACGTCCCTCTAAATGAACTACACAATATGAGTTCACCATGACCCTTTTTCATGTGGGGGGGTGGACGTGATTGGGCCAATCAAGTCCAAAGCCAACAATGGTCATCGGTTTATCTTCACCATGATCGACTACTTCACCAAATGGGTTAAAGCTGCCTCATTTCCCAAAGTCACTAAGGAGGTAATCATTGGTTTCATCAGAAATAATGTAATAAATCGATATGGACAACCGGAGGTGATCGTATCAGATAATGCAAATAATCTGAACAACTAGATAATGAAGGAATTATGCAGCAACTTCCATATTAAACATCTTAATTCTGTCATTTATCATACCAAGATGAATGGTGCTGTTGAAGCGGCCAACAAGAATATCAAGAAGATCATACAAAAGATGTCAGCCAATCACAAAGGGTGGCCGGACTTATTGCCTCTGACTCTATTAGCCTATAGAACATCAATGAACACTTCTATTGGGACTATCCCCTACTCATTGGTCTATGGCATGGAAGCAGTGCTCCCCATAGAAGTGGAAATGGAATCATTAAGAGTGTTGATAGATGCTCAGATGGAAGAAGACCAATGGATGCAAGAGCAGTACCACTGGTTATCTCTGATAGACAAGAAAAGGTAGGCAACCATCTTCCATGGTTAGTTATATCAACAAAGGATTGTTCGGTCCTACAACAAGAAGGTCTGGTTTAGGAAATTCAAAAAAAATGACTTGGTGCTGAAGAAAATCTTCACCAATCAAGATAAAGCAAGAGGAAAATTTGCCCTAAACTAGGAAGGCCCTTTCATCGTCAAAGAAGTGTTGACGGGAGGACCCCTCAGACTGCAAGAAATGGATGAGAAAGAATTCCCCCAGCTCATAAATTCAGACACCGTGAAAAGGTACTATGTCTGAATTACCTGTAAACCAACATCCTGATTTTGAAAAAAAAAAGAAAAAGAAAAGAAAAGAGAAATCAAGTCAATTCATGTTTTCACAAAGCCTGAACTACGAAAGACCTGATCTCCCTCCATCAAAGGGAGTACGTAGGCAGCCATCTATGGTGCGGTCAAACTAAACAGAAAAACCCAGAAAAACCTACTCAAACCCAAATAAACACTTTTCAAACTGTTAAGGCCAATCCTGAACTACGAAAGACCTAATCTCCCCTCTATAGGAGTACGTAGGCAGCCATCTATGATACGGTCTAACCTTCAAAAGAAAAAGCCAAATCCCTTACCTTTACTCAAAAACCCAATTAAATACCAGTTTCAAGACACCAAACCTTACAAAGCCTCCACAATCAACGAACCATTTTGAGAGACCCTCCGACATCTCAATGTTAGTCCATCAAGAAAGATTTCGTGATACATCAAGACAACCAGTCACAAAGAAAGTGGCAATCATTAAGAAAAGACCAAAACATATGCAAAAGGGAAGTGAATTAAAATATATTTCCTAGCCATATAACACTGTTTAATATGTACAATGTATCATGTATATGAAAAAAATGGCTAACCTAGTCTATGTAGGAAAATGAAAGCTAGTCTATAAACTCGTAGTCAAATGGGACAGTAAATCCAACATCGCATCCCTCTCTGAAGATAGAGGTGTATCTTTGAGCTCCTGGCTTGCAGTCTTAATACAAGTTAAAAGATCTACTGCCATATGTAGTGCTGCCATGATCATCCATAAATGCACTTATATCTGCAACAATGGCCTCCGTATATGATCTGAGAGCAATACTGTGACATCCCAAAAATTTATAAGATCTTGAATGATTAAGTTAAAGGTTAAAGAATAAAACATAGAGTGGAAATAGAGGAATGATTTAAATTTTTTAAAGAAGAACCTATATGGTTTACTATTTGAATAGAATTGAGAAAATAAGAGTTACAAAATTCAAAACCTAGAATAAAATTATATTTGGAAGTATGTTAAGGATAAAGTATTATGTTACCATTAACTTTATGTGAATTAATGAAAGAAATTATGAGAATGATTGAAATTTTTAAAAGAGAGAAATAAATTATGAATGTGGGAAATTTATTAAGGAAATAAAGTTCAATAAAGAGATATTATAAGGATAAAGTGAATGTGTATGTATATATATATATATATATATATATATATATATATATATATATATATATTTAGTGATGTGTTATATATTTTAGCATGATGAATTATAAGGATAAATACTTTTTGACTTATGTGTAGTATGTATGTGATTAAATAAATAAATATATTAAAAATATATATTTATTTATGATATAAAGAAAAAATTAAATAGAAAGTTACATAACCAAATTATAAATTAGGTATGTGAATTAAATAACCTAAAGGGTTAATTTTATTTAGTGGTCCTAGTATTTAATTATATACAAGTGACCTAATCAAAGAGATTATGGGCCATGTCTTAAGCTATTGAATTATTTTGTATGAATATGTGAATAAGTGAATATGAATATTATGTGATGGTTTATATTTATTTATTATATAAACAAATAAAAGAAACTAATGTAACCTAATTATATATTAGGAATGAAAAATTGAATAACTTAAGGATTATGGTATGGGAGAATAATAGTATTTAAAATATATACTAATTCTAAGGAATTTATTTTATACATCTCAATTAATTAATTTTATAACCTAATTAAAGCAAGTCTAATTGGGTTAAGAATTAAATGTACTAGAATAAGGATTTAAATTATAATTGAGGAAATGAAAACCCTAATTAAATGATTAGGGTACGATAGAATTTAAGATAATGGACCATATTAATTCTTATGGCCCAAGCATTTTAGTTAAGAAGTCCAAATATTTTAATTGGAAAGCGCAAAAGAACTTATGTGTTAAGCCCAAGTGTTGGTCCAATCAAATTAGTTAGAGGCCCAAACAATAATTTAAAATGCCCAAAACTTGGTTCAATTATGGAAGGACTTTTTGGTCATTTGATAAGCAAAATAAAAGCAATTAAATGAAAACAAAAATGTAGAGAATGGGAAGGTCACATGTGTGATGCCCCCAAAATAGGTCCAATCCACCCAACCCATTTTGGGTCACCAAATACATGGTACAGAAAATAACTACAAACTTCATTAATCCAACTGTCGTGCAAAATACGACAACACATGTTGTGGATACTAAATGTGACTCTCATCCCTTTACTTGGATAGCACCTCACATTGATACCTTACAATGGTACCTAACATAAAGGTACAATCAATAACTGTTTTAGATATTAAAATATTTGGAAAATGCTCAAAGAAACCTTCGTACATGGGAGGCCATGCGTCTAAGTTGTAATAGATATCACATGACTCGAGAATTATCCTTGGTTGACCCAATAGACCCCAAAGAAAATTAAGAAGATTGCTATCATGTTCTTTCCAATGGTGAATCTTCTCTTGCCATATAATTGTGTCAATTGAGAATTATATTTCAACCAAACTCCAAGATTAAATAGGTAGTGCTCATAGATATAATCAGCAAGTGGATGTTAACAACCATGTCTTATGATAACATGAAGTCGTATGTCATTAGACATCTTGTATGATAGTGGCAAAACACCCTTCCAAAGTTGGGTTCACCTCACCATATTCGGTTCACCACAATACGATTAAATGGCATATAAAATACGACACTTTTATCTAAAATTCTCAATAAAATTATTTCAATGCTGTTTAAAGGGAAACCTCAACAGCTATCGACCAACGTTCTATTCCTCTGTTACCCCCGCTCGACCCAACTACACTCTTATCACCAGAAAGGAATTATGAAATAAAAGGGTGAGCACAACTAGCCCAGTAAAGAATATCACGACTAAAGATAATTAAATTATCAATAGCATTCATCAGTAATCAATCAGAGATTTAGAACGTATGGTAGATGATAAAACTTTTCAACCATAGTTGCCGCGGAACGAGCAATCCATTAGAAGAGTCAAATAGACCATAAAGTCTATTATCTTCTCCATGTTAAAAGTCCACCAATAATGTTTTATCCCTGTAACATCAATCAATAGTTCATGTCCACAATCATGTGAATAACTTATAATCATAATTGTGGTTCTAAATTCCTCTTCGCACCTAGGACGAAGATAATTTCCATCACTTGTCTTTACCTAAAACATCAAAGATCATGGTTATACCAAATCACAGTTCCCATTTGTAATCATACTAATAAATTAATCTTTGCACTACGGGCTAAAGATATTCATCAATAGTTCATCTTTGCACTACAGGCCAAAGATATTCAACAGCAGGTCATCTTTGCACTACAGGCCAAAGATATTCATCAATTAATAGTTCATCTTTGCACCACAGTCAAAGATAATCAACAACAGGTCATCTTTCCATTACAGGCCAAAGATATTCATCAATTAACAATTCATCTTTGCACTACGGGCCAAAGATAACTTTCACATAATTATGATAATGATAATAAGAATGAATCAAGAATATTATGACTAAGATATGTAAAACAAATTATCCTTAGTCCTCTACAGGGAAAAAAATCTGGTAGAATATAATAGACAACAAGTTTTAGATCAACAACTGTAGTGGAAACAACAATTCATTAGAAGAGTTAAGTAGAGAACGAAGTCTAATATCTTCTATGATTTAAAAGTCCATCATCAATATTTTATCTCTGTGACATCAATCAATATACATCTTGAATAAAATTTTTATCTTTTCACTACGAGTCAAAGACATTTATTTGTATCACCAATTGGTCATGTTCATCTCAACACCTGTCCATCTTTGCACCACGACCAAAGATATTCATCAGGTAATCATTCATCTTTTCACTACAGACCAAAGATATTGTAGACACTTGAAATTTTATTTTTCTGTTACTAACTATGCAGGAGGACAAATTTGTATTTTTCACACTCTAGAGATAACCCTGGAGGACCACAACATCAATTCTAACCCCGGAGATAGCCCGGGAAATTAATTGTGAAGCCCAGAGTCAACCCCAGGAGGTTAATCCAACCTCAGAGATAACCTTGAGGACATTCAGAGTCGATAGTAGGCCAATCTCAGAGATAAACCTGAGAAAAGACTGCTACAACTGCGCCAAATTTGGAGATAACCCCGGGAGGGGCAAAATGGTCATTTTTCCATCTCAACTTCAACTCAAATCACATCAACTCATTTCAACTCAAACTTCTTCAAAAGAAGTCCCACAAGAACCATATCTTAACTTCCGAGCGCAAATTACGCAAAATGGCTCAATGGACTGCATGACGGAAACCCGGAAATGCCATTTTGGTCATGGACCCATATTCCTAGAATCAAAAATGGGGAAATCCTATGTCATTGCATAGCTCTCAGAAAGAGCTTTCTGAAATGGTATGGCACGCTTCCATCGGACTCCCGGATTGAAAGTTATGAAGGTTCTAGTGAGCAGTAACGTCATCCAAAGTACATGTACTTGAGGCAATGGGACCCATATTTCTTGGGGGCACCGGCGGCATGCAGTACACTTCTTTGCTATAAATACACCTAACGACTCCCCCTCTATAAATAGAGGGCTTGGGGTGGCCATATTTGCAAGAAAAATGGCGATGAAGCCCTGCCCAATTTGCTCTGTACACACTATAAACTGAGTGTTTTCTCATTTTAAACACTTGTGAGCTTATATTCAGTCATATTTTTACAGGTGGAAGCCGAGTGTTCATCCATTTAAAACTATAGAAGTCTTCTTTGGCAGTCCACTGCAAGCCTTCTTACACACTTTAAAACCTTTCTCTTCATCTTTGAACACACCGTTCTTCACATTAAGAGTCGTCCTGCGTGTGTATGACCAGACTTCGGTCCGTGGATTTTATTTTCTTTTGTGTATATATATATATATGGACTAACATTATCGAGTTATGCCTCGATTGAGCTTGGACTCACATCCAGAGCGTTTATTTGCTTTTTATATATATATATATATATATATATATATACTTATGTAAGACCCCGAATTTTATGAAATAAAAGTATTCAATTTTTCTTATAATTACAATTCAGTAAATGGTTAAATTGATAAAAAGTTAAAGTTAAGGGTGATATATGAATTTTTTTCAAAAATACGCAAGTGGCTATAAAATATTCATTGTTGTCGGAAAATATTCGTTTGGTCGTAGAATATTCTTTTTGTCGGGAATATCCATACGACGGCGCAGCCTTGTGTGGGCCCCATAACGGAAAGCGATTGGATGAAGAAAGCGACAAATATAAGTTGTTTATAAATGGCCAGGCGTAGTTGTTACCATTAATCTTTGTTAAAATACTAAATTGGTTAAAACACGGAAGCTTTGCAGTATTGCACCAATTATTGATTCTTACGTAAGAAGACACTACTTTCGATAATTATTCTGATAATTCTTGTTCAATATTTTATTTTATTGATTCAATAATTCTTTGCATTGATATTTTATATTATTGTTGTTTCAATAATTGTCACTACACAATATTTTCCATTATCAGACAATAATTCATATTATCTGAATAATATTATTGGATAACATTATTGGCAATGTCTAGAAAGTTACATCTAAGGAAATGTTTGGTCACCTAATCATGCGCCTTGAAGAAGGAGAAATTCTTATTGGAAAGCCCCTCTTTCTGAGGCTAGCGCTTGGTTGTCAATATTGTGATTATATAATATTATTTGTGAATAATTAATTATTGATTTTTATGATGAGGAAAATATTCATTTTATGTGGATATAGATGGAGAAAATTTTTAATGTGAAAATTATTGAAAATTAATATTTTATCTTTTACGATAAAATAATTCATTTAAATATATTATTATATTTTTAATAATATAATAATGGTGATATTTTTACAGTGAATGTGGGATATATGAGTATATGAGGAGGAGTATTTTTGTTACCAAAAATGTTTAAAACATGTTAAACATGTCGGTGGACCCCATTTCTTGACTGAAATTTGATTATAGCCTGTAAAATCGTCCGTTTGTGGATTTCAGTCAATTTCTGTTTGGAATTTGGAAAAACTTTCTTCTGTAAAGATGTAGAGAATTGAATTTTCTATAAACACTCATGAGATTCAAATTTTACGGCAAACGGGCTATTTATTATGAATTATTGAAGTTCAAGCTCAAAATAATTGATTTTGGAAGTTTAAAATATTTAAAGTGTGAAAACGTTTTTTTGTTTTGTGGGCAGCCCTAGCATGTGCTTATGAAGCTAAAATCAGATTTCTAGAGGCGAGGAATCTTGATTTATATATATTATTATTAAATTAAATTTTACGCTTTGGTGTTCTAAGCAATTTTCTATAAATAGGGTGCTTAGGTTATAATTGAAAATCACACGTAAGCTGAAGTTTTCTCTCTTTATATTATCGGCGTATTCTTGTGAGTATTTTGAGTATACTTTGAGTATTGCTATACGGTGCAAGTTCATTCATTATTCGGTAAGAAATCTTGCTCTTTTGAGGTAAGGGATAATAAAGGATTTTAAGGGTTATTATTTGAAATTAAATACGAACCTTCAAAATTCAGGAAAAATTTGAAATGATAATTTGATGAGTTTTGTTGATTGTGTCCAAAATGGCAATTTTGGATGTATAGATTAGGAGTTATAGATTTTATGAGAAAAGACTATTTTAAAAGAAAACCCTTATAACTCCTTGTGATTAACTCAAAATTGATGAAATTTTTATTGTGAGTACATCTATATAATATCAGTATACCGTAAATTTCAGAATTTTTAGATAAAAGTACAATTTATGATAAATGTCTGAATATTCGGTGGTTTTGGCCATGTGAAAAATAGTAAATGAATTTTAAAATTTTGAGAAAAATATATATTCAATATGAGACTATATTCTTCTAAAACCCAGAAAAGAAATATTTTTAAAACTGATTTGGTATTTTCATGAAAATGTTCTAGTTATGAGTAAATGAATTAAATATGTTATGTGAATTAAGAAAATTGGAAAATATGATTTTATGGCTTGAGAATTATATATGAGATATATGCAGATTTTTGATGAGGGTTTTGGCTATTGGTGATGAGATCTTATGAGGTTGGCATTTTAAGATGATTAAATGCATTTATTAGTAAAGTGTAAACAATTAAAATAAATTGTTTATAAATTTAAGAAATGATTAAAATATTGTGGTAGTATTAATAATATTAGATTATGAGATTATTAAGTGATTTATAACATTTTGATTAAGTTGTTATGAAATCATTGATTTATGAATCTTACTCTTGAGATTAAATCTATATATTGATTATATTATTTTATATAACATTTTATAACCACGATGTTGAAATTCTCTTTCTTTGGAGTGTAAAGATGGGTAGATTATTAGTATGATCATGACTAGGGTTCTCTTTGGCCGAGAGTGAAAAGTTGAATTGTATTTGGTATGATCATGACCATTGAATTTATAATTGAATATCTTTAGCTTAAGTGCAAAGGTGAATTGATCAACATGGTTATAATTATTGTTTATATAAATTACGAAATGATTATATATTTCTTTGAGATATTAATATATTTGGCTTTCGTAATGCAAATATGAATCGTTGAGGAATATCTTTTGCTTTGTAGTGCAAAGATGAATTGTTGATGAATATCTTTGGGTCGTAGTAAAGATGACTGTTGTTGAATATCTTTGGGTCGTAGTGCAAAGATGACTGTTGTTGAATATCTTTGGCTGTAGTGCAAAGATGAAGCTGTTGATGAATATCTTTGGCCCGTAGTCAAAAGATGAATTTATTAGTATGATTATGAGCAGAGGCTGTGATTTGGTATAACCATGATCTTTGATATTTGAGGTAAAGACAAGTGATGAAAATTATCTTTGTGTCTGGATGAGAAAAGGAATTTAGAACTACAATTACGATTATGAGTTATACATGTGATTGTGGATGAGGAATTGTTGATTGGTGTCACAGGGATAAAACATTGTTGGTGGACTTTTAACATAGAGAAGATAATAGACTTTATAGTCTATTTGACTCTTCTAATGGATTGCTCGTTCCGCTGCAACTATGGTTGAAATTTTTATCATCTACCATATGTTCTAAATCTACGATTTATTATTGATGAAGGCTATTGATAATTTAATTATCTTTAGTCATGATATTTTTTTTTCTTGAGCTAGTTATGCTCACCTTTTTGCTTCACAATTCCTTTCGTAATAAAAGTGTAGTGGGTCAATGACGGGGGAATAACAAGGAATAGAACGGTGGTCTATAGATGTTGAGGTGAGGTGAATTTAACTTGGAAGGTGTTTTGCCACTATCATACAAGATGTCTAATGACATACAACCTCGTGTCATCATAAGACAGGGGTGTGTGCTCATTCACTTGCCGAGTATATCTACCAGCACTACCTATATGATCTTGGAGTCTATTTAAAATTTAACTCTCAATTAGAGACAGTGGAGATAATGATATGTCAAGAGAAGACTCATCATTGGGAAGAATATGATAGTAATCTTCTCATTTTTCTTTGGGGTCTATTAGATCAACCAAGGATAATTCTGTGGCCATATGATATCTACCATAACCTAGACGCATGGCCTTCCATGTACGAAGGTTTCTTGAGCACTTTCCAAAGATTCTAATTTTAAAAGCAGTTTTCGACTATACCTTTATGTAAGGTGTCATTATGAGTCATTTCATCCACGGTTGGGACATGAGTCACAGATTGATATATATTTGTATCCAAACTCATAACATATGTGTTGTTGTATTTTTGCAAGACAATTGTTGTAATAAAGTTGTAGTTGTTTTACATACCATGTATTTGGCGACTCAAAATGGGTTGGATGGAATGGACCTATTTTGGGGTCGTTACAACTTATATATATGAATTGTTGTCGAACTCTTTTGATGAGCCTAGATTTTACATCCAGAAGCGTTTATTGCTTATATATATATATATATATATATATATATATATATATATATATATATATATATATACTTATCTATATAAACTATTGTCGGACTCTATTCGATGAGCCTGGATTTTACATTCGGTGCGTTTACTGTTTATATATATATATATACATTTCTGTCAGGCCTGGAGTTTACTTTATGGCCTTTTACTGCTTTATTTACATTTAGTCCCGCCTGGAGTTTACTTCGTGGCAGTTGATCGTATTTATTACTTTATTTACATTTCTGATCCCCCATGGAGGTGCTTCGTGGTGGTTGATCATGTCTCTATATATATATTTATCGCTCTTATATCTTTACATTTCTGATCCCCATGGAGGTGTTTCGTGGTGGTTGATCATATATATATATATATATATATATATATATATATATATATATATATATATATATATATATATATATATATCACTTTTATATATTTACATTTCTGATCCCCCATGGAGGTGCTTCGTGGTGGTTGATCATGTCTCTCTCTATATATATTTATCGCTTTTATATATTTACATTTCCGATCCCCCATGGAGGTGCTTCGTGGTGGTTGATCATGTCTGTATATATATTTACAGCTTATATATATATATATATAACTACTTACTACTTTTATATAAATTGGGGCATCATGTGGGCCTAGGAATCATGTGATCACAGATTCAGTCTACTGAATCTAGATTCGGTTCCCATGATGGACATTTTCAGCTGTAAGCACCTTGTAAATTATTCACTGCGTTTGAATTTTCTTAGATAGCTTTTATGCCCATGAGGAGTTCGACACTGCTATATATATTATTTTCTCGAAGATGCTTCGCATCTCGAAAAATAAAAGCAATCAAGTCGAACATTTAATAAAATGGAAGTATCAAAGGCCTCAATTACTATTGAGCACATGGTTTGAAAAAACCTCTTTTTACAAAAAACATCACTGCTATATCTTGTTAAAACTGAATTTTTATACAAATTTAAACCTTGTGTATATAGGTGCGAAGGAGGCGTAACACTACTTCAAATAACTGCACATTGACCCACACACATACACATTTATATAACAGTTTAATTGAAAAGTGGCGGTAACTGTGGTAACACAGAAGTCGGGGGGGTGTCTAACACCTTCCCTCCGCATAAGAAAGTCCCCGGACCCTAATGAATCTCGGTTTCACAGACTCGTTTAGCAGTGTCACATCACTGGGTCAATGTGCAAAACCTTTCTCGGTTGTGTTGGTACAACCATTTAAAAAACCAACTGGCGACTCTTACAGTCAAATCGTCGACATATAAATGTTTGACATTTTCACAACTTATTTTTTCAAACAAATCTCACCTAACATGAGAACACCAAAAGACAAGAACAGAAAGGGGAACAATAAAAATCCCGACGTCGACAGGTGGCGACTTTGCTGGGGATCTCCAGTAAGAGGACTTAAGCCGCTATTACAAACTTTTCAAAACTGTTATATGCTTGTGTGTGGATGTTGCATTTACATTTTTGATGAATGTGTAAGAATGCATTTACATACTGCACTTAGTGTTTTGCATATATCATCATTGCCAAATGGCGAGACACGTTGTATGTGAATGCATGTTGTGTGGTCCCTTCACCAGAAGGCTATCCTGTCGGTGTTTGATTACTGGACTTGTAGGGAGACTAATTCCAATGAGGCTCAGGAAAGGCACCACCCAGATTCGATCCAGTTAAAAGATCAAATTAACTTCCCATCGAGTAAATTGAGATGATCTAGGAACCTTCATGCCAAAAATCCGCGAGAGTAACCTAAGATATATCAGCCTCTGATAAACCAAACGCGAAGGGAAGTCTCTTCATACTTTCCCATTTCAATTACTCATAAATTCAATTACTTGTAATTTCCTTCCATGTCAATCTCATTGTAATGGAAAATATGAAGGAATATGTGTACATGAATATTAAAAATCCGACATGCTATCCTATTTTACAAACAACTAACATCCATTTTGCAGGATAATACTTCTAAAACAGACACATCATGATAACATGTAAACATTTATACATTCCCTGAGACTAAATTACATAAGTTTTTGTAGGGAAGCAATTGGTCCCGTTTCCCGTTCAAAGTCCAGAAAGGCATTAAGCCCACAGCCAAACACGGCTAAAAGTGTTCAGCCTGATCCTACTCCTATCTCTCGCGAGGAGTTCGAAAGATTAAGCTATCAAATTACAGAGTTGGCTGTTATGCTCAAAGAACTACACCAATCTACTCAGGGTCCACAAATACCCATCCACATAGAATCCTCTACACATGGACGAACCCAGGGCCAAACAATGCCTACTCAACCAGAGTCATTCACACCAGGGGCTGTCAGGGTGTTGGTAAAAAGATGTAAACCCAAATACCTGAACCTCATTCCAATAAAGGAACCAACAAACCCCTGAAATCACAAAACTTAGGGATGATCGAGAAACTGGGGAGATAAGAAAGAAAGTCCAACAAATGGAGGAAACCATCCGGTCAATCAAAGGGACTGGAAACTATGGTTTCCCAGGGGCTCGATATCCTGACAAATTCAAAGTCCCAGAGTTTGAAAAGGATAATGGGGCAGGCAATCCATATACGCACCTAAAAGTATATATTAGCGAGCTGGGGTCTTATGCTGAAGATGAAAGCCTCAGAATGCAACTTTTCCAAAAGAGTCTCACTGGAGAGGCTAAAGTCTGGTATACTCGACTTGACAATCCAAAAATCCACAACTAGGAAGAATTGGCCCACACCTTTCTCAATCAATATAGTTTTCAATCACAAATGGCACCAGATCGATACCAAGTGACTAAAGTCAAAAAGAAAAGTACTTAATCTTTCCAAGAATACGCCCAAAGGTGGAGACATCTAGCAGTGCAAGTCATTCCATCATGAAACTGAGATGGTAATGACGTTTATTGATATCCAAGAGGCTCCTTACTATGAGAGGATCCAAGCAGGCAAAGGAAATCCATTCTCAGAAATAATCAAACATATCGAAATGGCAGAGATGGGTCTAAAGGCAGGCAAGATTAAAGACTTCACTGCCTTGGAATCAGTCACCAAGTATATATAAACTAGAAAGTATGCGAGCGATCCCAAGGGGGTACCCAATAAAGGCACTAAAGATGTATCCCTTGTTGTACATGGGCAAGCTAGTAGACCAACCTATAGTCCCCCCATTTGGAAAAAGCGAAAAAATCTGCCATTTCAACAACAGGCTGCATTTAACCAATTCTAGGGCAGGAAAAGAAAATTTGAGAGAACGGAAAATTGGGTGTTTACTCCACTAGGAGATTCTCTTGAAAATGTATTGGCGATATTGATGGATCATAAGAAAATTACCGAACTGCCTCCACCTCTGGAACCAGGGAGCAAAAGATATAATCCAAGCCAGAGATGTGCTTATCACTCAGGGTCTCTAGGACACGATACACAAGATTGTTGGTCCTTAAAGCATAAAATTCAAAATTTGATCGAAAGTGGCAGTATTGTGGTCCAACAACCTGACCAACAAAATGTCAACACCAACCTTCCATTGCAGCATGATATGGAGGAAGTAAACATGATCGGGTCAGGAAGTGCTGAAATGTATTCAAATCGTAAGTACATATGAAGGATAGAGGAATACCCCCAAAGGCACAAATCAAATGTCCTAAAGTGGGAAAACTCAGAGGAGGGTATGATAGTAATGCAAAAATTAGAGACGATCCAGAATCAAGTAAATTTGCTTGCTAAGTTGATAGTGCGACAACATCAGGATACAAAGCAGTTTCTCACTCAACTATCAGAAAGCCAAGAGAAAAAAGAGGTCAACCATAATGCAAACCCATATCTCTCTATGATGAGCCAACTAAGTGAAGAAGATCAAAGCAGGCTAAAAGGAGAAGAAAAGGGGATTGATAAAATTGGTAGAAGATCTCGCCAGCAGAAAACTCACTCGGGGGAATGCAAATTCTTAAAGAAGAAAGATCAAACAACCTCCACAAGAGCCCAAAAATTCACCCCTTTGAGCAAATCAAATGAAGAAATGCTATACTTTCTGATAAGCGAAGGATGGATTACTAAGTTGTTGCCTCCTATAAATTCCAAATAAAGAGTTATGATTCCACCAAGATGTGTCTCTATCATTCTAACTCACTTGGACATACGACTAAGGAATGCTGGTCTTTACGACATAAAATCCAAGATCTCATTGAAAAGGAAGAGCTGAAGATAGAATTCCTCATAACCAGAAAAAGCGAAGAGGAAATAAAAAGCTTAAGATGTCCACTCGAGACATGCAGTTCAAAGGAGGTGAAGGCTATGAGCACCAATCCTGGTAGAACACAAGATGGACTGGTCCTAATGCAGGGAATGACAGAGGAGACAAGGGAATCCCCAAGGGAAATTCCTCCGCCAACATCAAACATCCTGTGGTCCAAAGATAGCAACCACGTTCCTGCTTTTATAACCTTGGATGATGCAGAGGAAATATTAATCCTTTCCAATGAAGAAAAAGCCAAAAAAGAAAGTTTCTTACAAGAAATGCGACAACAGTTTGAGGGAGATTTCATGGTTGAATCCTCTCTAACCTAAGAAAAAGGTGAAGGAATAGATGAAGGAAAAGGTGGTGAGGTTATCGGAGAAGCCAACCCATTAAAGAATCAAGAGTTCATCCCTTTTTGCGATAGGTCCAATTCAAGTGTCCCTGAGGAACGTATTGAATAAGGAAGCGATCAAGTTATGGCTATAAGTGAAGATATTCAAAATCAAGAGGTAACCTCTATCGCGAGCCTTGAAGGCAACATAACCACTGACAACTGGACTATCAAGCCTCAACTAGCCAAGAAGGTGTAGATCCAGATGATACAGTTATGAGTTCCAAAAGATTTTGGGACGGTATCACTTTCTTCGCAATATGCCTTTTATTTTCCATGCATGTAAATATTGAAAAAAAAGAAATCAAAAAAAATCAAAAATCAAATCAGTCAGGTTTCAGCTCATGGGGCGAACTACGTCGACCTGATCTCCCCGATACCTGGGATACATAGGCAACCATTTTATATGGCCCGGTCACAATAAAAAAAAACCAAAAACATTTCTACCCTTTCTCTACATAAACAAAAACAACAAAAATACTCCTACACCTTTCTACCCTTACACAATTCAACGTTAAACCTCTTACACCAGGTTTGAACTATGCAGACCTGATCTCCTCTTCAATAGCAGTACGTAGGCAGTCATTTATGGTGCGGTCAAACCAAACAAAAATCCAAAAAACCCAAACAAACACTTCAATGTCATTCCTTCAAATTTGACACATGTCCCAAAAAGGAAGAAACAACGATACACTAAGACAACCAGTAGTGAAGACATTCAAAGAGCTGACACCCTCAATCACTAGTGTTCATCAAATTAGAAGAAAATCATTAAGCCTGATTGCGCAAACAAGTTAGGAATAATGATTGAGGGCATTAAAGCCCAAATCCACTGCCTGTTCACCATCTGGTACAGAGGTAAAAGCCTCTTGTGATATCTTCATCTTATCAGCCCATCTGTCAAAACAACTATCCCAGACAACAAGCAAGGCTAGGGAAATTTCAAAATCGGTGACAACCTGATATTGGGACCCTTACAACAAGAATAGGGAAGTGTCGGAAACAGTGACAACTCAACACTGGGCATTTATCAACAATCCTAAAGAGGAAAATGCACCAGTCAGCACCATCAGCATGTACATCATCATCAGAGCTTCCCTCACATCGTCTCACTAACGATTCGGTATGATCATTTGGTTTTTTCCAATCATAATGTTCTCAGAATTAATAATCCACATGTGAGGTATGACTCTTTCATCTCTTTATGAGCTTTTAGTCTCTATTTACATGCATTAGCGATAATATACATGTTAAGTATTCTTAGAAAGAGGTTTTTTCTTCACTTATTATGAATGTGATTAATTTTGATAAGCATTCGTGGGGCAAAAATCACCGGAATGTTTAGAGAATTAAGACTATTCAACCTTTTGATTAAGCACGACATCCTAGTTCAAAGCACTTTTTGGAACAGACTTGACCTTATATGCATGTCTGCACTTTGCGATTTCCCTGACTCTTAGTTGTGGGGTATGAAGCTATGGCAAAAATAGTGGCAATTAATGAAAAGATAAAAGATAATTTGCCAGCCTAATGTCTCGAATCGTGGCCTAGGTTACTCAAGTTATTAAGCCTGAGGGGTGTCTTTACACTTGGTGCCCTAAAGCCATCTGGTTTGGGAGTCATCAGCCCAACGCTCGTTACATTGGGTAACTTAGCGCCTAAGAGAACGAGCATTAAAAAAGAAAAAAAAGCAAAAGCTGGGCAGATCCGAATCTTGGCATAGGTTATTCGAGTAATTAAGCCGAGGGGTGTCTTTACACCTGGTGCCTTAAAGCCATCTGGTTTGGGAGTCACCAGCCCAATACTTCCTACATGGGTGACTTAGAGCCTAAGAAAACGGACCTGGCGAACTCAGGCAAAGAAACAAACAGATTATCGCCTAACTTATCTCGAAGCGTGGCCTTTATTACTCAAGCCAGTAAACCCAAAGGGGTGTCTTAACACCCGGTGCCCTAAAGCCCTTCGGTTTGGGAGTCATTGGTCCAAAACTCGTTACATGGGTAATTTTGAATAGCCTAAGAAAATGAGACAAGATTAGGCATGAAAAAGAAAATTTGCCAAGGCATAGAAGTAAAGCCCCTGCTAAGAGTTACGTCACTCATAGTGCATGTGTCATATGAAGTCAATTCTGCGAAGAATAACGTCTAGAGCGAAGATGAAGTTTCTCTGATAAAGGGAGATAAGTCTTTTAAAATCTAATCCTACCCACGGAGAATGACCATGGATGTTTACAAATTTCCTTACGATTTCATAACTCATTCCATTTCATAATTTGTAATTCAAATACCTTATTCACAAGAGTATACTAATCCTGATGGCCAAGTCGTCAAGCTTTTCGTACATCTTACTCTTTTGATGTACATGATATTGCTCACTTGCGACTTGGTTAACAAAGAGAGTTTCCCATATGAATCCCCGACAACAACATGTGAAAGGACTATAACATTTTCTAATTCCAAGAAATGGAAGGAGTTTAAGGCGAGATCAAGCTTCTCGTCAAAAGAAAAGGAAGAACTCTTGAAGGAAATCATGGCGACATAAGCTTGCCCCTACAGAAGAAGGGGAAATTTTTCAAAAAAGTCCTTAACTCAAGAAGGCCAATGATGAAAGGTCTAGCGAATGAAATCCTCACCATCAAATGTGTCAACCTACGTCAAGTCCTCACGAGTTGAGGCCTCTACACCAAATTTCAAATCTGGGCAGCAAAAGAATGGGTTGTACCCTCCAAGGATGTCAGTAGCATTTAGATAATCAGTTCAACCGGGTTGTGAATCAAAAGCTCAAGGGAATGGGGCACAAGCACCCCAACAACGAAAAACTCCAAATCACCTCAGAAAGGGTGAGGCAAGTTTCTACTCCAGACACTTTAAAATGTGCATCAACCTAGGACAATAGACTCCTAAGGACAAATCTAGGTCATCACATCATGCATGATATGCACATGTACAAAAATGTTACATCAGCGTACATCTCCATCAACATTTAGCATGCATCTCCTGTAGATTTAAATATGCTCACATTAAATGTCTATATTAGAGGAAAATTCTATCGTAGACCTCAGTTGGTTATCATCAATCCAACATAACATCAGGCGGAGTCTTGTGAATTAAACCATTGAATATTACTTCAGCGAAGGTATCGAAAGAACCAGTTTTCTAAACCATTGGCATCAATTCTGCATAACATTGAGCCATTTCAGCGATGAAAGCTTTGTATACCACTGTTCGAGTGGGAACCAAAATAGTTTGGCGATGTCAGCGTAGAAAACTACCTGCAGGGTAGGCACCGTTGTAAACTACCAGCGTATGCATCGGGAAGGTCCGATGATTTTAGAACTTCATCCCCAACAGAGATGTAGAAAACATATCAACTTATCTTCTTCAAATAAGCATTAGCAACACCGATAAAAAGAAAAACCGTTGGAGTCAACACCAGCATAGGCATCAACAATAACCGGTAAAGGTAAAGCGATTTGCGATTTGCAATTTGCGATGTGCGAAATGTGATTTGCGATTTGCAATATGCGAAATGCGATGTGCGAATTACAAAGTGCGATTGGCCAAATGCGAAGTGCAAAATGCGATATGTGACTTGTGAACTTCAATTTACGAAAGCATTTTAACATTCATTATAACATTCATTACATTGTGATTTGCATCATTCAAAATACCTTGTCATATTTCAAGCGTCTAGTAATCTTTATCATGTCCATTTCATTGCATTGCATGAACATGATAAATAGGGGCATCTGTAGACACTCAAAATTTCATTTTCCTGTTACTAACTATGCAGGAGGACAAAAGCGTCTTTTTCACACACTAGAGATAACCCTGGAGGACCACAACATCAATTCTAACCCCGGAGATAGCCTGGGAAATTAATTACAAATCCTGGAGTCAACACCAAGAGGTCAAGCCAATCTCAGAGATAACCCTGAGGGCATTCAGAGTCGATAGTAGGCCAATCTCAGAGACATACCTGAGAAAAGACTGCTATAACTGCGCCAAAACTGGAGATAATCCCGGGAGGGGAAAAATGGTCATATTCTAACTCAACTTCAACTCAAATCACATCAAATCATTTCAACTCAAACGTCTTCAAAATAAGTCCCACAAGAACCACATCTTAACTTCTGAGCGCAAACTACGCAAAATGGCTCAACGGACTGCCTGATAGAAACCTAGAAATGCCATTTCAGTTATGGACCCATCTTCCTGGAATCAAAAAGGAAAAATCCTATGTCATTGCATAGCTCTCAGAAAGAGCTTTCCAAAATGGTATGGCACGCTTCCATCGGACTCCTGGATTGAAACTTATGAAGGTTCGAGCGAATAATGCGTCATTAGAGTGCCCGTACTTCGAGATGGCCAGACCCACATTACCCGGGGCACCCCGGGCTGCCGCAATTGCACCTGCAGCTCCCCCCTCTATAAATGGAGGGCTTGGGGTGGCCATATTTTCAAGAGAAACGGCGAGGAAGCCCTGCCCAGTTTCCTCTGTACAATCTATAAATTGCGTGCTTTCTCATTTTAAACACTTGTGAGCTTATAATTAGTCATATTTTTATCGGCAGAAGCCAGGTGTTCATCAGTTTAAAGCTATAGAAGTCTTCTTTGGCAGTCCATTATAAGCCTTCTTACACACTTTAAAGCCTTTCTCTTCATCTTTGCACACACTGTTCTTCACATTGAGAGTCGTGCTGCGTGTGTATGGTCGGACTTCGGTCCGTGACTTTTATTTTCTTTTGTATATACATATATATATATATATATATATATATATATATACAAAAGCAAATAAACGCTCTGGACGTGAGTCCAGGCTCAATCGAGGCATAAGTCGATAATGTTAATCCATATATATATATATATATATATATATATATATTTCAGTCAGGCCTGGAGTTTACTTCGTGGTGGTTGATCGTATTTATTGCTTTATTTATATTTTTGATCCCCCATGTAGGTGCTTCGTGGTGGTTGATCATGTCTCTCTCTATATATATTTATCGCTTTTATATATTTACATTTTTGATCCCCTATGGAGGTGCTTCGTGGTGGTTGATCATGTCTTTATATATATATTTACCACTTTTATATATTTACATTTCTGATCCCCCATGGAGGTGCTTCATGGTGGTTGATCATGTTTGTATATATATATATTTACATCTTATATATATAACTGCTTACTGCTTTTATATAAATTACGGCATCATGTCAGCCTAGGAATCATGTGATCACAGATTCAGTCTACTGAATCTAGATTCGGTTCCCGTGATTGACATTTTCAGCTATAATCAGCTTGTAAATTATTCACGGTGTTTGAATTTCCTTAGATGGCTTTCATGCCCATGAGGAGTTCGACACTGCTATATATATTATTTTCTCAAAGATGCTTCGCATTTCGAAAAATAAAAGAAATCAAGCCGAACATTTAATAAAATGGAAGTATCAAAGGCCTCAATTACTATTGAGCACAGGGTTTGAAAAAACCTCTTTTTACAAAAAACATCACTGCTATATCTTGTTAAAACTAAATTTTTATACAAATTCAAACCTTGTGTATATAGGTGCGAACGAGGCGTAGCACTACTTCAAATAATTGCACATTGACCCACACACATACACATTCATATAATAGTTTAATTTAAAAGTGGCGGTAACTGTGGTAACACGGATGTCGGGGGGTGCCTAACACCTTCCCTCTGCATAAGCAAGTCCCCGGACCCTAATGAATCTCGGTTTCACAAACTCGTTTAGCAGTGTCACATCATTGGGTCAATGTGCAAACCTTTTCTCGGTTGTGTTTGTACAACCATTTAAAAAATCAATTGGCGACTCTTACAGTTAAATCGTCGACATATAAATGTCGGACCTTTTCACAACTTGTTTTTTCAAACAAATCTCACCTAACATGAGAACACCAAAAGATAAGAACAGAAAGGGAAACAATAAAAATCACAACGTCGACAGATATTCAGTTATATCATCATTTGGGACTGAGGATGATGAAACATATATTAAAAAAAACGAATCTAGTGAGATAAAAGGACAAAGTTTAGGGATTCATACTTCGGTTTATCCAAGTTCAAAAATACTCCATAATAATAATTATGGTGCAAAATTCAAGAATGAAGATCAAAACATGGATACAATCAAAGATAATAACCACAATAGACACCTTGGACAAAGAAAAGAAAATTTAATTTTGCTGTGAATAGTGTCATATTCATGAATAGTGCCGTATACGTGAATAGTGTCGTATACGTGAATAGTAACCTTGACACGAAAAGGTAGAAATTTCACAAGAAAAATTATACTTTGTGAATAGTACTCGTGATAGTACCGTATTCATAAATAGTGCCATATACGTGAATAGTGTCGTATACGTGAATAGTAACCTCGACATGAAAAGATAAAAATTTCATAATAAAATTCATACTAATATTTTGGTATAATGATATTGAAAGAAATAACATCATTTACGAAGAAAATAACATCTCTTACCTCAAAAGAATAATACTTCTAACTAGAATATCAGATATAATGTTGAAGGAAACTTGCACTGAATAACAACTCTCAAAGTATCTAAATACTCACAAAAATACGCTCGATATTATAGAGAGAAAATTTCTGATTCTAGTGTGATTTTCAATTCTAACCTAAGCACCCTATTTATATGAAAATGTCATAGCGCCAAAGGAGACTTAACCTGCTACCAGTGGCTAATTCATCTTTGCCATTCAAGCACGCCACTTTTGAAATTTAATTTCAGAACATTTCACCAACAAAGGACAAGAAATGGGGCCCGCCCATGTTTTTAATAAAAATATTTATTTTTGAAACTTCAATAATTCATAATAAATAGCCCTTTTATCAGAAAAATACAAATTTTATGACCATTCCATATAAAATTTAATTCTCTATAACTTTGTAGAAGAAAGTTTTTCCAAATTTCAAACAGGAAATGTTTGAAATCCATATACGGATGGTTTTTAATACCTCCATTCTGACAAAATACTGATAAAACACCTCAACATTAATTCTTTCATTTATATTCACATAAAATAAATATTTTCTTATTATATAAATTAATAATTAATTATTCACAAATAATATTACAGAATCACAACAATGACAACCAGGTCGTTCCTAGGAAAGAGGGGGCTTTCCGATAAGGATTTCTCCTTACAGGCGTGCAATTAGGTGACAAATCCCCTTTCCTAGACAGAACTTCCTTAGACATTTCCAATAATTCTATCTAATAATATTATTCAAATAATATGAATTATTGATCTGATAATGGGAAATACAGTGCAGTGACAATTATTGAAACAACAATAATATAAAATATCAACGTAGCAATTATTGAATCAATAAAATAAAATATTAAACAGTAATTACTGTAACAATTATTGAGTAGTGCCTTCTTACGTAAGAATTAATAATCCAAAAATACTATGCAATACCGTGTGTTACTGTGCAACAATGCGTATTACTGTACTTTAACCACCGGGTATTCCAACAGTTTTAACGGTAATAACTATGCCTTTATTTTTATAAAAAGGTTATTTTTATCACTTTCTATATCCGACAGCTATTCCGTTATGGGGCCCATAAATGGCTGCGCCGTCATACGAATATTCTCCGACAGCAATAAGTATTTTATAACCACTTGCGTATTTTGTAAACTTTACATATATCACCCTTAACTTTAACTTTTTATCAATTTAACCATTTACTGAATACTAATTATAAGAAAAATTGAATACTTTTATTTCATAAAATTCAGGGTCTTACAACATGGCTAGCTAATGAAAGAGGAATAGAAAGGGCCACATGGCTGGCAAATAGAGAAAGAAAATGATAAGAAGAAAGAGAAGAAGAAAGAGAAAGAGGAAAAGAAAAAGAAAGAAGAACCGCAACTAGAGAGAGAGAAGGAGAAGAGGGGCAGCAACCATTAGAGAGAGAGAAGAGGAGAAAAAAGAGTGGCCATGGAAGCCATGAGAGAAAGAGAAGAAGGATAGCTATAAAAAGGTAAAATCCTAACTAGTTTATGTAATTGATTTTAGTTATTCTAAATCAAAACTTGAATCTATGTTTCTAAACTCAAAAATTTGTATCTACTTGTTGATGAGTGTTTTATATTTAGATCTACCCATTTTGGGTGTTGATTTGTTTGGAAATCAAAAGAAAAGAAAAGTAATTCTTCTAGTTTAGAAAACCATAATTTTATGTACTTTGAATGTCCACCGTTTTTTATCTACACCTTCTTTTTACAATCCGTCAAAAAGGGGTGTTAGATGTATAAGTTATCTAGTAAACCCAAGTGGTAGCACTCAAAAATATTGAGATTACAAGTCGTAGTGACTATTTTAGGAAAAATAGTCCCAATTTTTGAAGAAGAAATAAATTGTTTTGGTCCAGTGACTGCCAGGGGCAGTTTTGTAATTTTTCTGACCTTTAAAATTTTCAGGAAAAATTTATACTTTTTACCTCGGACCTGGTATGTTACGATACATCATTTTATAACTATTGCAGAAGATATAAACATAAGTTGTTTATACAATAAACTTTTACACATAATCCCCAAGGTTTGTAACCTTAACTTAATACATACCTTCAATATCTTAACAGATTTATAATGCCATATGCATTAAATACTTTTACAATTTTAACTGCATAACAATCCAATTCTGTAATTTGCCTTTGCCTTTGCCTTTATTCAAGCCTTTGCCTAAATCTGAAAATATTATCATTATATTGCAAGGGTGAGCAACAAATTTTCCCAACAATTTTTAAATACAAGTGAAGATATATCATGATTGGAAAGAAAGAATAAGCTTTCAAGTTTTCAAAAATGTAATAATTGTGAAATAACATGAATCAAGTTTCAATAATTGAATGACTAAATCAATAATATTTGTGAAAGTAATATGCATACAAGCCAATCATGTATAATGATAAAGTATATACTTTGTAATCAATCTTATTTATTTATTAGTAAAAGTATTTATTTACTAAAGGCATTTAATTATCTACATGGTGCTGTTTTAATAATATGTGATAAACTCATTGTTTTAAGCAATGCTTTTAGAATCATGATGAGATGATGCTAATGAGATCTAAATTCTTAGATAGCTTAAAAACTAAAATGTTCCCAATCAATGGATTACTTTAAAGGGGATTAGTGAATCCGGATAGATTGGTACATACGTTGCTTGCTCATTGGTTGAGGATGGTTGATCTCATGATCATTTGTGTAGAGACACTAAAACAAGTATGTAGGTGCTTATTGGAGAATAAGTTCACTGAAACTGGCTCGCTAAGGAATACCTAATGGATTTTTACTTGCCTATCAATAGGAATTTCTGTAGTGATAGTAGTACAAGTGATCCTTAGACTTGAGATCATCATAGTATCTTATATATAATGAATTAAACTTTGACTTATTCCTTAAGACTCTTAGAGTATATCAAAAGGTGTGCTTGGGTGTAATAAGTTATATATGGAGATAATGAAAGATCAATAAAGAATCTACCACTTCTAATAAAAGAAGAGAAATGTCCTAGGTGATTCGATAAATGACAACCCAGGAATCCTTGGCCAAGGTGGAATGAAATAAGAAAGTAGTTTTTAATTTGCATTCATTCGGAGTTGTGCATTTGAGAATCGAAATATATATAATTAAATAAAATTAGACTTTACAGTAATTCCATGTCTTATATTTAATTGGGACATTGTATGGTGGATGGATTGAATTGTACGGTAACTATTTACTCAAAGGTTCTTTTATGATTAATGTTAAAATCTATATTATCTGGAAAGTCGTTGATCGCTAGGGAGGCTTATCCTTATTGTAGAATAAATATTATTTATTTTAATAAATTAATAGTTTAATTTATTTATTTAAATAAGATTAGAATTATTCTAATTGATTTATTCACAACCGGTTTAATATGGAGAACCTAAAGGGTCACACCATAAAAGGAAGAATACTTATTTATGAAGTTAATGACATAATCGTAATAATATTTTATGTATATTTAATTTAATCTATGGTGATAGAATAAATTAAATAGCTTAATATTTATTATTTAATATTTTAGAAATATTAAATATAAATTAATAAAAGGAGTCTTATTAATATTATTACAATTATTATTAGTTTAATTTCTAAAGAAGTTTGGGAATTAATTTAATATTAGTACTCTCATTTATTCCTAATAGGATTAGGAGGCAAAATTAGTTAAAGGAGTTTAATTAATTATCCCTAATAAGATTAGGGAGCCCAATTAATTAAAGGAGTTTAATTAATTAAATAATACCTTATTTTAATTATATTAAAAGGGTTAACTGATATCTTTATAAGAGGAGTCTTATATCAGATATCAAATATACGTGATTCCAATTGTTGGAGAGTACGTTCCTTTTTCTACAAAGATAGGAAAAACTAGGGTTTGAGCAAAAACACCCTCCTTCTTGAATAATCATTCTTCCTTGGTGGATCACCTCTAGAGGTCAAACACTTGGGTGGCTGACGTTGATCAAAGGAAGGAAACAATCTCGGAGATTCAAAGAGATCGCGAAGAACTAGGAGTTGAACTCGTACCTGTTGAAGCTAGAATCTACAAGGGTATGATTCCATAACTTCTTATTATTTGCTTTAATTAATAACATTCATAAATGATGATCCGGGTAATTGGTTTGTGAAATTTTTTAATTTTGATTTTGTCATGTTTCCACTGTTTTATACAATTTGATTGCGTCTATGATTCTCACAAACCTAACATACACCACCCAATTTGAGTCGCTAAAATACAAACAACATACATAAATTCTCATATTTAAAGTTATTATAATTTCATATATAGTACGGAAACACACATACACACACACACACCAAGTCCTCGCATTATAATTATCATCACACTATTTTACAACTTGGTGAGAACTACTACAACTACTAGCTCGGACCATCATTCCATTCCCCTATTCTGCTCGCTAGCCCCAGCTACACTCTCATTTCGTGAAAGAAATTATAAAACAAAAGGGTGAGCTCAAATAGTCCAGTAAAGAATATTATGACTAAGATAACAAAGAATATGTGTTATCCTTAGCTTTCAACAGTGATAAATCAGATATTTAGAAAATGATATACAACATAAGTTTTCAATAAATAACTGTAACAAAATGAACAATACATTAGAAGAGTCAAATAGATCATAATGTCTACTATCTTCTCCAATTTAAAAAATTCACCATCAAGATTTCTTCAATTGTAAAACCAATGGTCATGCACCACGTGTCCTTGCCACACAGGTTAAAGACACTCAACAATCATATTGTCTTTGCACCCAGCCCAAATAAATTCAACTATTACACCAATGGTCATGATCATGCCAATCAATAGTTCATCTTTACACCCAAGACAAAGAGAACTTTCACTACAACTTAAGTCCTGATAATTATACAATGATATAAAAGATGAACATAATTAATAAGAATAATAAGATAAATAATAAACATTAGAGATTTTTAATTTAATTTATCCAGAGTTCAATAATGTCCAAATTGTCAACGATATCTAGAATATCGATTCAAGTTGAAGAATAATATATAAGGTCATAGTTCAAATATAATGGTTAAAATTCAATTAGAAAGTTTAGGTCAAAAGATATTAGATGAAACACCAACTATTAATGAAACTCTAATCATTTCAGGAATTTTTACCGTTAAATGATAAGGCTGTAGAAACAAATAATAATTTCTTACCATAAATGTAGGATTATGAAAAAAAAGACATCTCTTACCTTAGCACGTGATTAGATGCTGCTTTCTATGTAGTTGATTAATCTATATGTATATTTATATTTTAATTACAAACTACCACATATAAGTTTGTTAGTTGATTTCACAATCAACAATTTGTGCAAGTATACACAGTCAGCAAGTAATAAAATGATGAAGTAAAGTGTCGTACCCACAAGGAATTCCAATTAATAAACTCTAACTACTAGTACTTTATCAATTCAATTATATTTAAACAACCGTAATTTGTGATTTTCTAATTAAGAAAAATAAAATTAACTAATCAACACTGACTTACTCTAAAAATTGATTCAATTAAATAAAAGTTAAGACTACTATATCCCCAATTATGTAATACAAACCAATTATCCAATTACTCCAGTTATTAATTCACCCGAATTGTTAACAGAAATTCTAACTATTAAAAGCCCTTTTCCAAGTGGTTAAATTAACATTTATTTAATTCAATTAATTCTGCGATATCCCTTTGCAAAATAATAAAATTAAATTCATTAAGTTCCAATTTCCAACTGTTACATGCAATGAAAAGAGATATCCTTATTCAATTCACAACCCTAATTATTTATCTCATGCAAATAATTAAGCATACATGTTACCACATCCAGTTCTAACCCTAGATTTTTTATCTTGAATCTATCTAGTGTAACACAGTAATTATTGACCAAATAATTAATCAATAAACACGAAACATGATAAATAATTCAATGTGACTTAAATAACTGGATTAAACTGAATAATCAATTTATAAAGATAAAAGGTTCAATTTATAGTCTTAATGGAAAAATTAGTTCATACTGGAAAATAAAAGTAGAAATCCCATCAAAATCATCTTAATAGAATTACAAAACTAAAATAAAGAAGAAGAAGAAAACTCTAGAAATAAGTCCTCCACTCTTCAATCTTCAACTTGAATTCTCCTTCACGATTCTTAGTTTTTCTCCAATTAGTCTCCAGCTCTGGTTTTTTTCCCCACCTGTTTCCTTCCTTAAGTACTTCTTTTCTTTTAAAATCTCATTCCACATCAACCTCTTTCCCCTGAGCGGCCTCCACAATCAGACCCCTCTGTGTCCAAGCGCCCCGGCGCTGGGTATAGTACTGAAGATAATGCCCCGATGCTATCCCACTTCCAAAAATTTACACTTTTGCCATTAGTGATGCTTAAATTCCCTTCTTGCCCTATTTAGCCTCAAACTACAAAATAACAATTAAACACATAAAAACTATCCTAAAAGACTTAAAAACAACAATAAATCAAGCCCGAACATATCCAATTCATGGGTATATTACCCATTCATCAAATACCCCCAAACTTGAACTGTTGTTTGTCCTCAAACAACAAAACATAATGCAATAATTAAATATGCAAATGCAAATGCAAATGCAAATGTATCTATCTACATGCCTACGACTCCAACAGTCAAACAGAACAAAGTGTATTCATCGGGCCTCAGAGAAATCACAATAAACATGCTAGTACATCATACCAATACCGATCAATAATTTCCTAACCAATCATCAAATCTTAACCTGTTATTACTGATATCATGCGTGTGTGCTCAACAACTATGCCAACTGATGTAAAGCTAAATAAACCATATAATAGATTTCTTCGAAGGCATCATACAGTATAAACTTAAGAAGTCCAAAAACAAGGTAGATCCGGCTAAAATCACACACTTACCAAATTTCAAGGGTCAAGATGGAATATTTATGCTTTATTTTTATTTTATTTTATTTTTCTTATGGGGGCTTTTTGCTCTTTTTCCCGTTTTATTTTATTTTTTATTTTTTATAGCACATGGTTGTGCAATGTCTAATCCCCTTAGGCTTTTCAATGCTACCTTAGCGAGCTTTCGACCAACGACTCCCAAACCATTTAGGCCTTAGGGCGCTAGGTGTAAAGACAATCCCCTCGGGCTTACTTACTCAAGTAATAAAGGCCACAAATGTAAGACCCCAACTTTTATGAATAAATATTAATTTCTCTCTAAATATATTTTTGAATATTATGGTGTGGATATGATATAATGTTATAGTTGTGGGTAATATTTATAAAATTTGCAAATTAAGCAAGTGGTTATATAATATTCGATTGGTCGGGGAATATTTGTTTTAATAGAAAATATTAAGACGCATGGCATAATCATTGGTGGACCCTACAATGTAAGTATTGTCGTAGTAAGAAAATGATGTAATTATCTTTTGTAAAAATAACGATGTAAGTGTTACTGTTAAAACCTGTTGAACCACCCAAAGAGTAAAAGTACGATGAATCGTGTGGTTGCAAGTAGCATTACGGTATTGGTTATTGATGCTTACGTGAGAAGTCACTCAGTTATACTCAATTATTGCTACAGTAATTGCTGCATCATATCTCTCATATTATTGATTCAATTATTGTCATAGTATCATCTGCATAATATGATATATTATTAAATCAATAATTGAGATGACAAAGTTATTCATATTATTAAATTGTAATATTTACAATGTCTAGAAGTTCTGTCAAGGAGAGGTTTGGTCACCTAATTGCGCGCCAATAAGGAGAAATCCTTATTGGAAAGCCCCCTCTTTCCTGGGAACGACCTGGTTATTAAATATTGTGACTTAATATTAATGATGAATAAGTTCGTGTTGATTAAAGATGAAATTGATAGTTCCATTGTGTTGAAATTATTTGTGTTAGTGGAAATTGACATTTATTTCGATAATAATTGATGTTTGGAGGTTATATTGTTTAATCGGGTATTCGGGGCACTTTTTATGTCGAGTTACTATTCACGAGTTACTATTCACAAGTTACTATTCACGAGTTACTATTCACGAGTTACTATTCATGGAGTACTATTCACGGGGTACTATATATTTCTTTTCGGTCCAAATCATTTTTGGGTACAATATTATTCCATGAGGAGATGTGTTAATTTTTCAGACCATTGGTTGAAATTATATAGTAAATCAATATGGATCGTTGATTTAAAGTTTTAATAGTAACTTGTCCCTTCAGTTTTCCAAGAGTTATTTGTCCCTTCAGTTTTCCAAGAGTTATTTGTCCCTTCGGTGTTCCAAGAGTTAATTGCCCCTTTGTAAATAGTAGTTGTCTCTTCAATATTACTAAGAGTCATTTTGACCCTTCGTTAAGACCACGAGTCACTCTCAATTCTTCTATAAATAGAAGTTCATTCTTTCATTATTTCTTACGAATTCACTAAAACTCTAGAGAGAGAAACTATAGAGAGAAAGAAGAAAAGTATTCCGCTACTTCACTTTTCTAATATTCAATTTCTTCTAAGGTAAGGGGTGTTATTCTTTCGTATTCATGAAGAGAATTATTTTCTTTCAATACTCGTAAGAGTTGTTATTTCATTCTTCATTATTATGTTGGAATAACCTGTTTATGCGAAGTACCGCATACATGGTGAAATTCTTCTGTTATTCCATTCTTTATTATTATGTTGGAATAACCTGTTTATGCGAAGTACCGCATACATGGTGAAATTCTTCTATTATTCCGCTCTTTATTATTCTGTCGGAATATCACATCTCATGCGTTACGCCGATTCGGTTCCATTATTTATTATTCGTCGTAATATCTCGTCATGCATGCGTTTACGCATGACTTGGTTCAATTTTTTATTATTCTGTCGGAATATCATGTCTATGCGTTTACGCATGACCTGGTTCCATTATTTATTATTCTGTTGGGAATAACCTATCTGTGTAGTCTATCGCTCGCATAGTGAATCCTTCTGTTATTCCATTCTTTATTATTCTGTTGGAATAACCTGTCTCTGTGGATTACCACATGCATGGCGAATGATCCTTTGTATTCATTCCTTATTAAATTGTGGAAATGATCTATATACGTGGACTACCGCATGGCTGGTAAAAATCCATTTGTAGTTTCATATATTCTGTTATACTCAGTTGGTTAAAGTTTTGGCTTCTATACTCCATGAAATTAGTAAAATATCCTGGATATTGCGCTTCATCCAGTATCTTTTCATGGAAATATTCTTCTAAGCATTCTTGAATTTTACTCCACAAAGCAGTATCATGTTGACAATTTGGACGTTGTTGGTTCCTGGAAATATTAATTCTTGAACTTATTTTATTGAATTATTATGTCATTGTCATCATCCTCATGCTTATATTGTAATGAAAGTCATCTTTGGCTTATGTGCATAGATGGACTTAGTATGATTATGACCAGGGATCATTCGGTATAATCATGACCTGTAATGTTATAAATGATATGGTAAAAGTCCTAAGTGGTCTGTAATGCATTGATGGACAGTTTTGGTATGATCATGACCAAGGATTGTTCGGTATAGTCATGAACATTGATGATTTAATGAATATCCTTGGCCCGTAGTACAAGGATGATTAGATTATGTGTTTTATTTATTAAGCTGAGTCTCAGCGATAAAAATTGATGAAAATATTTTAAATCATAGAAGATAGTAGATATCATGCTCTACTTGACTCTTCTAATGGATTGTTTATTCCACTGCAGTTAAACTTGATGTCTATTGTATTTTATCAGTTTAACATTGTTGAAGACTATTGATAATTTATTCTGCATTACCTTAGTCATAATATTTCTTACTGGGCTAGTTGAGCTCACCCTTTCTTTCACTGTTCTCTTCAGGAAATGAGAATATAGCTGGTATGAGTTGGGGAAAGGAGTGACGGTCCAGATGATAGCATTAGTAGTCCTCACTATTCTGTTAAATAGTGTGACAATAAATGTAATGATGACTCCTTTGACTGGATATTGTCTAGATGACAATATTCCTATTAAAACTCTCAATTTATGTATTGTCGTATATTACACGACGATTGTATAATTAAGTTTGCATTTGTATTCTGTACCATGTATTTGGCGACTCAAGATGGGTGATGTATACCTATTTTGGGGGTGTCAACGAAACTAGACTAGCCACGTTTTTTTTAATTCATAAAGCTTATATACCCCAAATTTCCCCCCAAACTTAGGTTCTTGTCTAACTTTAGCCATCACTGCCTATTCTTGTTAATCTTTCATTAAAACTAGTAATATCTTTTAGAAATTCATTATATATCAATTTAGACATAATTAGCCAACATGGTCGTTTCTTAACAAGCTAACCTGATTATATCAGTTTCGAACATATAAAGATTTAAATCAAGACAAGAAATCACATCAAAGGCTTAATAATCAGTACTAAACTTGATTATGCAATTCCAGTCTCATCATTGGCCAAAACAGACTTAAACTATCTAATAGTTGGAATCATACGATATACTAAATGCAACACAAAAATAGTAACTGACTAATAATTAAACTTAACAGTTGACATAAAATTTAACAATCTAATACATATTCATAACCTAAATGCCATAATTTACTATGAACATACAATCCTAAAAAGCAAATAAAACTACCCCCAAACTTAACGTGAGCAATTTCCTCATGCGAAAGATATAGCAATTAAAACAGAGGACTTCGCTGACGAGATCATTCATGGGGCGCATCCTCCTCATCGTCACTCATTTCTTGATCAAAAGTGGGAAACACAGGCAAAATAGGAGCAGTTGGGAATTGGCTAGGATCAACCTCAGGATGAAGCCGAGCATATATATTTGTCTAGGCCTTGAAGTAGTCGACCATAATCCCGTATATAACATCTTGACGTTCAGCCAGACGGACATTTTGGGATTCAATATTATGAAACCACCCATTAATTTCACGCTGAACTGCATCGAGAACTATACCACGGGGACTGTTGATGAGGATCCGAAAGCCGTTGGAGCAGGTTCTTGTTGTATTTCAGCTTGAGTAATTAGGAAGCCCAATCTGCGGGGGTGATTTTCACCACCAGTCCACACCCGGTACTGCCTTATCATTTTGTGGTCTAAAACTGGCATAGGGGGTTGAATCATTTCATCAGACTTCCATTTAACCCCATATTTAGTACACAGAGCACAAATAAGAGAAGGGTGTGGTAAACCTCCCGTGGTATCCCCTCGTGCAGCCCTCAAGATCGACTGTTAAATAATTAGACCAACGTCCATCTTCATACCTCGAACTATAAAATAGAGTAACACCGCCCTTTCTTTAGTGACATCACTGGCATACGTGCAGGGCATCAATTTGGCACAGATAAAGGCCTACCAAGCCTTCCTATATAAGCTAAGGCGCGAGTGGGTGAAAGTCATGCTTCCATGTTCATGCAGTGTCCAAGTTGTGCCCAGTTGACATAATTCATGAATGATCACTTCATAATCTGGTCCTTGGCTCACAAAACCGGCGTACTCATTGCGTTGACCCTCATTAGGCAATTGGTAATAACCATTGATGTCCTCTTCACCAAATTCAATAGTTTGGCCTCACACATACACGCCATAGTGTAAGTGCTAAAAAACGTTGGCGTAGAACTCTTTTACAACTGTAATGACCGCCGGGTCAGGTTGTTCGGTGAAATTGAACCAATTCCGCTCAGCAATCATGACGGCAATCTCCCCATCCTTTGTGTGGCCCGGCCTTAAACCCCTTTCTGGGACTAGAGATCGTGTTGCCATTTGATTGTATCATTCTTGGGCTTCAGCACTAATAAATCTCTTGTTGTCAAATTTTGTCAAGGCTGAGGATGAACCAGAACCATCTCCTCTTTGACGCTTATAGGCCATTAGAATATTCTATAATTGAAAACAAATACATCATTATTATAATTTATCCCGTGTAGTACATGGAATCACATGAACGTACCACGACTCCCAACTATGAGGTAGGAACACACTATGCAATAAGGTTTGGAAGTTTTAATAGCCACACACTAGCATGAGATTTCACAATTTAACCACATAGCTTGCAGTATCAATAACAAGATCACATGATAAAAGTGTGCAATAGATAATCATTGAACTACAACACATCTTCACATAGACTTTCTGTCACACACCTAATAAACATTAACGCCATTGACGTCGAACAAAACCCATGTTAGATATGCCCTCTATAACTCATATCATTGCATGTGCACATCCTCTTAAACCATAGCACAACAAGTGTGTGAGTACAATTAAGTACAAGTGCCTTGGAAATTAGCCCATACTCTTATGAGATACTATTCTAATCACGTACATGTAGTAATGGAGTGACAAACATGCAATTAAATTTAGTGGTAGGCATGCCTTTGGTTGAAATTAACAATGAAAATTCACATAGGCAATATATTAAACACCTTGTGGGCACTCTATAATTCTCTTCTGACATAACTTTATGATATATCATGCAAAATCATATGCATATGAGCATATCCGTTACATCCGAACCTCAAATTTATGACAAGCGTCACAGAAGAAATAATTGAAGTTAACTATAATGTATGACTTACCTTGGCAGGAGAAGAAAACCAATGAGATATGTGACTTGCTAATGCGAGTAAGTTTCCAAGGATAATAAGCTAGTATGGACAATAAGGAATAGTGGAGTAGTTTGAAGAGAATGGGAAGTTATATGGGTAGTTATTATCATGCCAGAAATAGAAGAGGAGTAGTGGAGGTTGAGTACTTGAAAGGGCATACAAAAGCCTTTTATTTTTCAAACCTGACCTCCCAGCGCCGGGACGTTGGGATTTAAGCTGACTTGGGCGTCGGGGCACTGCTATGCAATGGTTCGAGTAACTCTCAGCGCTTGGGCACTATAGCCCTATGTAGTTGGAGCGTCAGGGCGCTATACTTAGTGTGTTACCTCTACTTCCTAGCATCGGGGCGCTGGGTTTTTATGTTTTTTGAGCGTTGGGGCGCTGGCCTTACATATTAGCTACTGTTGACTAGCGTCGGGGCTCTAGTTTTGGTTGAGAATCGAGCGCTGGGGCACTGACTCCTACTTCTTTGTTACCAAATGAATTGTATAACCTGCAATATAATGCACATATATTAATACTAGCTACAAAACTAGCCAACATTTTACTCTAATTGAACGAAATCATTACACTACTAAATTAAATTAACTAAAATGATTAATAAAATTCTTGGGTTGCCTCCCCATAGCACTTGGTTTATAGTCGTCAGCTCGACTTTGCTGTGTTGCTTAAATGACTGCTGGATCAGAGAAATGCATTGTCGTTGGTTGTCAATCGATGGGCCCACTCCAATAATTCTTAAGCCTTTGGCCGTTTACCTTGAATGTTCGCTTCGCGTTTGGTTCCTCTACTGCAACCGCTCCGTGTTGAGCGACAGATATAACCACAAAAGGGGCTGACCAGCGGGACTTCAATTTTCTGGGAAATAATCTCAGTCTAGAATTAAATAGCAACACTTTTTGTCCCGGTTCGAACTTTCGCTTGAGGATTTTCTTATCATACCATGTCTTGACTTTCTCTTTGTATAGTTTGGCGTTCTCATAGGCGTTGTGCCAGAATTCCTCCATCTCGTTTAGCTGCAACAATCATTTTTCACCAGATGCTTGTATGTCAAAATTTAACATACGAATGGCCCAGTATGCATTATGTTCTAACTCTACCAGAAGATGACACTCTTTTCCATAAACCATTCTATAAGGCAACATTCTGATAGGATTCTTGTAAGTTGTTCGATATGCCCATAAGGCATCATCTAATCGCATTGCCTAATCCTTTCGTAACGGATTTACAACTTTCTCCAATATTTTCTTAACTTCCTGATTTAAAACTTCTGCTTGGCCATTGGTTTGGGGATGATAAGCTGCAACAATCTTGTGTTGGACCCCATATTTGGTGAGCAATTTGGTGAATTGCTTGTTACAAAAATGAGTTCCCTCATTACTAATTATCGCTCTCGGTGTACCGAATCGTGTGAATTTTTTTTTTCAGGAATCATAGTACTACCTTGGCATCGTTAGTAGGTAATGCATTGGCTTCAACCCATTTTGAAACGTAATCTACTGCCAACAGTATGTATTGGTTATTGAAGGATGATGGGAAGGGGTCCCATGAAGTCAATTCCCCACACATCAAATAATTTAACTTCAAGAATTGTATTAAGCGGCATTTCATTGCGTTTCAAAATATTGTCAACTCTTTGGCATCGATCAAACTTTAATACATAGAGATATGCATCTTTGAACAAGGTAGGCCAGAAAAATCCTGACCGCAACACTTTAGCTGTTGTCCTGTCACCTGCGTAGTGGCCTCCGTAATCTGATGAGTGGCAATGACTTAGTATGCTATCCATCTGCTCAGGTGGCACACATCAACGAATCATTTGATCTGCATAAGTCTTGAACAGAAAAGGTTCTTCCCAAAAATATTGTCAGACATTGTGGAGGAACTTTTTCCGTTGTTGCAAATTCAAATCTAGAGGTAACACATTACTAACCAGATAATTCACGTAATCCGCATACCATGGCACTGTCATTATAACTTGAAGAAGTTGTTCATCGGGAAACATCTCATTAATCATGACTTCATCTTTTTTTTGAATCTTCGCATTTTCCAATCGTGAAAGATGATCCGCCACCTGGTTTTCGGTACCTTTTCTATCCCGGATCTCCAAATTGAACTCTTAAAGTAAATGCACCCACCAAATTAACCTTGGTTTGGCATCCTTCTTTTCAATCAAATACTTTATTGCGGAATGATCAGTGTAGACAATTACATTAGTCCCTATTAGATACACCCTAAATTTGTCGAAAGCAAATACTACCACAAGTAATTCTTTTTCAGTGGTAGTGTAGTTCAACTGAGCATCTGTCAACGTCTTGCTGGAGTAGTCGATAGTACGAAAATTATCTCATCGTTGTCCCAATACTGCTCCAACTGCGTAGTCACTGGCATTGCACATAAGGTCAAATGGTAAAGTCCAGTCGGGAGCAACTATGATTGGGGCTGTGACCAATTTCTTTTTTAATACTTCAAAAGTGTCTAAGCACAACTGGTCCATCTTAAATGGCTCATCTTTCTCCAAGAGTGAACACAAGGGTTTCAAAATTCTAGAAAAATCTTTAATAAATCGTCGATAAAAACCCGCATGTCCCAAGAAACTCCTTATTCCCTTCACAGATGTTGGTGGATGTAGCTTCTCAATGGTTTCAATTTTTGCTTTATCGACCTCTAACCACGCTATCGAAACCTTATGCCCCAGAATTATCCCTTCTTGCACTATGAAGTGACACTTTTCCTAGTTGAGAACTAGATTTGTCTCCACACAGCGCTTTAAAACTAACACCAAATTTTTTCGGCATAAATCAAAACTATGACCAAATACGAAAAAATCATCCATGAAAACTTCCAAGTTATGTTCTACCATATCCGAGAAGATGGCCATCATACATCTTTGAAAATTTATCAGAGCATTGCACAGACCAAAAGACATACGCCGGAATGCAAACGTACCATAAGGGCACGTGAATGTGGTTTTTTCCTAATCCTCCGGTGCTATGACAATCTAGTTGTAACCGGAATATCCATCTAACAGACAATAAAATTGATGTCTCGCAAATCTATCCAGCATTTGATCAATAAATAGCAAGGGAAAGTGATCCTTGCGTGTGGCTTTGTTTAGTTTGCGTAATCCACGCATACTCTCCAGCCTGTAACTGTTCTAGTTGGGATGAGCTCATTAGTTTTGTTTTTAACCACAATCATCCCCCCTTTTTTTGGTACACATTGTACAGGACATACCTAAGAACTGTATGAGATTGGATAGATAATACCTGCATCCAACCATTTTATGATCTCTTTCTTAACCACTTCCTTCATGATGGGATTCAACCTTCTTTGTTGCTCAATGGTTGGTTTGGTTCCTTCTTCTAGTAAAATCTTGTGCATACAAAATGATGGACTAATTCTATGACAACCCGAAGAATCGGATTGTCCAGAATTTAAGTTTAAAGAATTAGTTATTAATAAAATGAATTTTTATTAATAATATTATGTGCTATGTGTTTATTAATCGTTCTAGAGCCTATGATGATTATAATACGGGAAGATTCTGGCAACGAGCTAGATTGAACGAGTAAGAATTTTCAAGATGAAAATAAAATTTTTCCGGGAACAAAAATAATTTCCGAGGAAAAAGACAAAATAGACACTATTCACCTAACAAAACCCTAAGGGTTAGGGTTTGAATAACCTAAGCCTTTTCAAGAGTTCGGTATGTTAAAATGACATTCTGTCGAAAGATTTGACGATAAAATGTTGTGAAAAGTTAAGTTAGCCGATAAAAGTTTTTCTCGAAAAATGTGCAAAAATAAGGCAAAATAAAAACGATGAAAAGTACTGATATGTACTTTTCATTCGTTTAACTACGTTAGGGGAAAATGTTATAGAAAACACTTATCATCAAAAAGTATTTTTCAGTTTTTAAAGTTTCGAAGAATGCGTACAAGTTAATCTGTAAAAGACTGACGAAATATCCAAAAATATTTGGATTTCGAGAATCACAGTTTTTCAAACTGTCGGAAAAATCCCGAAAGACGGAATCATGAAGCTTCCAAGAGAAGCTTAGTGAATAGTAAGGATGTTAGTTAAGGAGGTAGGAATAGTAACTTTGGGGCGAAATGACTATTTTGCCCCTAGCCTTGAAAATCTATAAAAGAGAAATGTTAGTTGATTTCTTTGAAATCAACCAACACTTTGAGAGAGAGAGAAAGCTTGGAACCTTGGAGAAGAAGAAGAAGGAAGAGAAAGAGCATGGATGTTCGGATCAGAGAAGATCGAGAAATAGAAAAGCTAGTAAATCACTGGCTTTGTCTAGATGAAGAAGAATAAAGAAGAAAAGGTTTTGAAAACCTAACTTATAAGTTATTTTTCTTTAAGTTTCATATGTTAAAAACATAGCTTAATGATAAGGGAAGTAAAAAAAATGTTAAGAATGATTTTCATATGGTTGAAATCATGAGAAAATTAAGAAATAAGAATTAGAAGTTTCGTTTATAAATTTCTTAAGGAAGTATGAATTTCATAATTAATTTGAACGATCCGAATGAATCATATGAACAATTCAGTGAAATAAGTAAGGAATGGTATTTTATAACACCAAATTCCAAGAAAAAGTGAAATCATAATCAAAGTATGGATTAAAAATGAAGAACAAACGAAGCACGCGAAGAACACGAAAAACATTGTTGATGGACAAATTTAAAATTATCGTAGTTAGAACTAGTTGTTGATGGACAAGTTTAAAAACAACGCGTATAAGTTAGATGTTTATTGCTTAGTTAGGAACGATAGAAACATTCATGAAGAACATATTAAACTTAGCTATAACGAAGTTATGGTAAAAATTTCGTAAAGGACGAACGAAAAATAGAAAGTATGTACATGATGTAAGACCCCAACTTTTTAATAAATAAAATTAAATTTCCTCTATTTATTATCTTGAAATAGTAAGGTGATAATTTGATATAATACTTTGATTATGGGTGAAATGTGCAAATTTTGCAAAATAAGCAAGTGGTTATAAATTATTCATTGTTGTCGGGGAATATTTGTTTGGTCGTGGAATATTCTTGTTGTCGGGGAATATTTGTATGACTATTAGTATGACCATTTCATGGGCCCCATAACGGAATAACTGTCGAATGAAGAAAACGACAAGTTTGAGTTTTTATAAATAACGACGTAATTGTTACCGTTAACACTGTTGGATTACCTAGTGGTTAAAATACAGTAATACACATGGTTGAACAGTAGCACAAGGTATTGCACAGTATTTTTGAATTATTTATTCTTACGTAAGAAGGCACTACTCAATAATTGTTACAGTAATTACCGTTCAATATTTTATTTTATTGATTCAATAATTGTTGCGTTGATATTTTATATTATTGTTGTTTCAATAATTGTTATTGCACAATATTTTTCATTATCAGATCAATAATTTATATTATTTGAATAATATTATTACATAGCATTATTGGCAATGTCTAAGGAAGTTCTGTCTATGAAAGGGGTTTGGCCACCTAATTGCGCGCCAGTAAGGAGAAATCCTTATCGGAAAGCCCCCTCTTTCCTAGGAACGACCTGGATGTCATTATTGTAATTTCGTAATATTATTTATGAATAATTAATTATTGATTTATATGATAAGAAAATATTTATTTTATGTGGATATAAATGAAGGAAATATTTATTTCATATGGATAAAAATGGAGGAATTTTTAGAAAAGTGACAATTGTTGAAAATTAATATTTTATCTTTTCTGATAAAATAAGTCATTCAAATATATTATTATATTACATTATAAATGTATAATGTGATAATATAATAATGGTGATATTTTTACACTAAATTCACAGTATATGAATAAAATAAGGTGGAAGAGAGAAAATGGAATTATGAATTCTTTTTAATAATTATAAATGTTTTAATATATATATATATATATATATATATATATATATATATATATATATATATATATATATATATATATATATAAACATGTGGTGGGTGGAGTTGTCATTTTGGTAGGCTTTGAAATTTCAAAGAAGGAATCTTTGCGAGAGAAGGAAAAAAAAGAACTCTGTACGTATTTTGTTGAAAAGAAAGTATGGAAAAATCATCCGTATGTGGATTTTGGACATTTTTGTTTGGAATTTAGAAAAAACTTAAAGCTACAAAGTTGTAGAGAATTTAATTTCCTATGGAATAGACATAAAATTCGTATTTTTCTGATAAAAGGGCTATTTATTATGAATTATTGGAGTTTCAAAAATTAAATATTTTTATTAAAATTATGGGAGGGACCCACTTTTGTTTTTGGTTAAAACATGTGCTGGAATTTTTTTCAAAGGTGGAGGGCTGGTGGCTGGTCTTGGTTGGTGCGTAGAAGAAGAAAAAAAATATTATTTTATTAATTTAGTCTTTTTTGGCGTTCTAGCATATTCTTATAAATATGGTGCTTAGTTATAATTGAAAATCACACCAGAAACAAGTTTTCTCTCTCTATATATTATCGAGCGTATTTTGTGAGTATTTAGATATGTTGAGAGTTGCTATTCAGTGCAAGTTTCCTTCAGCATCATATCCGATATTCCATTTAGAAATACTGTTCTTTTGAGGTAAGGGATGTTATTTTCTTCTTAAATGATATTATTTCTTTCAATATCATTATGCTGAAATATTATTATGAATTTTATTGTAGAATTTCTACCTTTTTATGTCGGGGTTACTATTCACGTATACGACACTATTCATGTATATGGCACTATTCACAAATACAGCACTATTCACCGAAAAATGAAATTTTTTCTTCTTTGTCCCAGATGTCTATTATGATTACTATCTTTGATTGTATCCATGTTTTGATCTTCATTCTTGAATTTTACTCCATTATGGTTTATTATGGAGTATTTTTAAACTTGAATTATCTAAAGTACGAATCTCTAATCTTTATCCTTTTATCTCACTGCATTCGTTTTCTAAAATGTTTTTCATTATCCTCAGTCTTTAATGGTGATACTTGATGAATATCTTTGGCCTGTAGTGCAAAGATGAATAATGACCTGATGAATATCTTTGGCCCGTGGTGCAAAGATGAACAGGTGTTGAGATGAACATGACCAACTGGTGATACAAATGAATATCTTTGGCCCGTAGTGCAAGATGAATATTTGATGCAAGATGTATATTGATTGATGTTACTGGGATAAAATATTGATGATGGACTTTTAAATTCATAGATGATGGTAGATTTCATTCTCTACTTAACTCTTCTAATGAATTGTTGTTTCCGCTGCAGTTGTTGATCTAAAACTTATTGTCTATTATATTCTATTAGATTTTTCCCTGTTGAAGACTAAGGATAATTTGTTGTATATTATCTTAGTTATAATATTCTTTACTGGGCTAGTTGAGCTCACCCTTTTCCTTTTTGTTCCATTTTTTTCTCAGGAAGCGAGAATATAGCAGGAACAAGTCGGGGTATAGAGTAATGGTCCTAGACAGTTATTTTAGCACTCCTCACTATTTTTGTAAAATAGTGTATCAATAGTTGTAATGAAGACTTTATCTGAGTGTGGATATTGTCTAGAAGATAATATTTGTATTTAAACTCATAGTTTATGTGTTGTCGTATTTTGCACGAAAATTGTATTAATGAAATTATAGTTATTTCTGTACCATGTATTTGACGACTCAAAATGGGTGATGCTTACCTATTTTGGGGGCGTCACAGTTGGTATCAGAGCTTAGGGATATGGTCTCTGGCGGAGATCGGGGAATAGAACTAGGAGGGGATAGACGAGTAAATCCTTCGCTAGTGTGTCCTACCTAAGCTTATTTGTTGGTCGGTCATAATATAGGGATATTATGTGATATTTTAATTTGTTTAATTAACCCTTGTTTTATGACAGTATTTAAGAATGGCAGCTGAGAACATTAACAATGGAGTGTATGAGACCGTGGAACAACCTTTAATCACCAATCAGGAGAACGTGCAACAGGAAGGCAATATTCCTCCTATAAACAACACAACCGAACAAACGATGAATGATGGGATGTTTAGAAGCTTTTTGCAATTCATGCAAAATCAAACGAGGGAGACTCGTGTACAAAATATGGGTGGAAATGATAGTAAACCGCAGTTTGTCACAGCCAAGCAGTTCAGGAGTTGGGACCACCAGATTTCTGGGGAAAGCCGAATCCGATTAGGGCGGAAACGTGGGTCAAGCAAATTACCAAGATATTCGATGTGTTGGGATGCATGGAAGAACAAAAGGTTCCATTCGCCACCACTATGTTCCGTAGTGAGGCAGATTACTTGTGGGAATCTGTGAAGCGTACCCAGCCAGCTGCACTTAACATGTCTTGGGAAAGATTTCAGAAATTATTCAATGACAAGTACTTTCCTGAAAGTATTCGTCATATGAAGGAGGTAGAGTTTATTAGACTGTAACAGAACAACATGACGGTGTCCCAGTACGAGGCAAAGTTTGCGGAGTTATCCAAGTTTGCACCTCATTTAGTAGAAAATGAGGAACATATGACGCGGATGTTTCTGAGAGGTCTAAAACCCGAGATTCGTCAATACCTTATCTCTCACAAATTTTTTCTATATTTAGATGTTGCCAACATGGCTCAATTATTAGAGCGAGATAATGAGTATGTTCAACCAAGGGACCACAACCAGGGTCATATCGGTGACAGCAGTCATTGGAGCGATGATAATCAACGAGGAGGGAAAAATATGGACAAAAGCGGTAACCACTCGAGTGGTAATCGTGGCCACGATAATAGGAGAGGTGAGTCAAGTGGAAATTTCAAAAAGAGGAGATTCAACAATGTGACGCCCCCAAATTCGGACCTCCACTTGGTTACTCGAATTCGGTTCATCACATTCTCATGGTAAAACCATAATAACTAAAATAATTCATACATAACGAAAAATGTACTTTAGAATAATATACAATAATTTATTATAATTATTTCCCCAAGTCTTGCAACCTACAGTGCTTAATAGATTACATAATAATATCTAATAAAGGCTTATTACATAATCATACATAAGCTTAAAAATAGTCTGGAATAGTCTTAATACATCATAATAGACTTTAAACATAAAAAGGACAAGCTAGCCGGTAGCCTTGCCCTTGCCCTTTCCCTTGTCTGTTCCAGAGACACCTCCCTATTCCTCCTTAACTGAAAGGTTTTAAATAAGCAAGGATGAGCACAAATTTCCCAGCAAGTAATATACAACAAGGGTGTAGGATATAATATCACAAGGTTTGAAATATCGAAGGTTATTTCTAGGATAGTTCAAAGTGTCAGAATAACATCATGAATAAGGGATATGACAATTTAATATAAATCAACAGATATATATGAATTCAATGCCTAACAAAGTATCCAACTGGATTAGCAATTTATTCTGAGCAGTCACTAAGGACCATTGAACTTCCACTAGAGTTACTAATATTAAACTGATAACTAGAAATATTAAGTACTATAGATGATTAGTCTACAATACTTCACGTTATGCACAACACCACAATAATATTTATTCAAGTGTTGGGGTTTCCAACAACATACACTCCCCTTACCATAAGGGTTGTTCAACTCAGTTTTCAAGATTTCTGCACCAATCAATTGGTTTGGATAGTTTTATTATAAACATGCATATAGTCTAGCCAAATCGAATGGCATCGACTCTTTCACAATATTCAAGGACAATACTAATTTCAACATGAAAAATAGCTTTCACAAGGGTTTAACATACTAACTCATTTGAAAGAGAAAGTAATGTAACTTGTATTCAAAAGATAAGCTTACGGTATTTGTAATGATATTGCACAACAGTAATAGTAGGGTTCGGATACTTACCTCAAGCCCAGTTTATAACAATACTATTTCAAATCCTAACATAATGTAATATGTATATAAGATATTCATTAGTTAAATGTGCTCACGCTTGATATGTAAGTTTAAATGCATACTTAAACATCTAACTTAGTTGTATACTCTTCACATACTTCATTTCATACCTTACCTACTTATAACACAAAATCAGTTTGTAAGTCACCATGGAAATCAATTAACATAGTCTTTAATCGTGGCTTTATAGTTTGCAAATACTTTTTGGACTTCTCACTCTAAAGTCTATAATCACATCATTAATCATTCACTCATATTATCTAGCTTGCTTCTAATCACATTGGACATGTATTGGTCATATAATACATGCTAGAGTAATAATACAAGTATACAACTTCTACAAATTAATAGCAGAAAACTGATCCTAAAGCGGTGGCGGGCCATGGCTTTGATTGCAGACTAAGAGACCTTATGACCAGCATGTTCCTCGATTCAAACCAGGACTGAGCAGTTATTTTCCTGGCCTAGCTTGTCTATCCTTATAAACATAACACATATTAACATGTTAAGGATCCTTTTGCATTTTCCTAGTTTAATCTAGGTCCCGTTTCACATGATATGGTCCTAAGTTGGACATCTCAACAAATAAAGGCCTTTTAAGGTTATGAAATCACAAAGTCCAACATGCTTGATTGTTAAACATATAAAGTAGTCATATAACTCATATTAGACATGCTTGTGAGTATTCATATCACATATGTGTATTTAAAATCGTTTTGTTTTGAAATATGCTTCGCTTATGATTTCTTTGAATTACGATACCTAAGCATGGTATATATACATTTATGATACATGAGTGCATCTAAGGGTATCATCTAACATGCTCATAATCATTAGGTTCTAAATTTTAAAGTAACACATCAACATTCACGTTCAATGTAAGACCCTAACTTTTAGGAATAAAAATGAATTTTCTATAAATATCATTTTTGAATATTATGGAGTGAATTTGATATAATGTTATAGTTGTGGGTAATGTTTATAAATTTTGCAAAGTATGCAAGAAGTTATATAATATTCGATTGGTCGGGGAATATACGTACAACGGCACAATCATTGGTGAACCCCGCAACGGAATTATTGTCGGATTGAGAAAAGGACAAAAATATTTTATGAAAATAACGGTGGAAGTTTTATCATTAACTGTTGAAACACCCGGTGTTAAAAGTACAGTAATACGCGTTGTAACGACCCCAAAATAGGTCCATTCCATCCAACCTATTTTGAGTCGCCAAATACATGGTACAAAAAACAACTACAACTTTATTACAACAATTGTCTTGCAAAATACAACAACACATATGTTATGAGTTTGGATACAAATATGTATCAACTGTGACTCATGTCCCAACCGTGGACAGCAGCTCATAATGACACCTTACATAAAGGTATAGTCGAAAACTGTTTTAAAAATTAGAATCTTTAGAAAGTGCTCAAGGAAACCTTCGTACATGGGAGGCCATGCGTCTAGGTTATGGTAGATATCATATGGCCACAGAATTATCCTTGGTTGACCCAATAGACCCCAAAGAAAAACGAGAAGATTACTATCATATTCTTCCCAATGATGAGTCTTCTCTTGACATATCATTATCTCCACCATATCGTAATTGAGAGTTAAATTTTAAATAGACTCCAAGATCATATAGGTAGTCTTTGGTAGATATACTCAAAGAAGTGGATGAGCACAACCACATCTTATGATGACACGAGGTTGTATGTCATTAGACATCTTGTATGATAGTGGCAAAACACCCTTCCAAGTTAAATTCACCTCACCTCAACATCTATAGATTCACCGTTCTATTCCCTTGTTATTCCCCAAACCGACTCGACAAACTACACTTTTATTACACGAAAGGAATTGTGAAAAAAAGGGTGAGCACAACTAGCTCGAAAAAAAAATATCATGACTAAAGATAATTAAATTATCAATATCCTTCATCAATAATAAATCGTAGATTTAAAACATATGGTAGATGATAAAAATTTCAACCATAGTTGCATAAATAAACGAAGCAATCCATTAGAAGAGTCAAATAGACTATAAAGTCTATTATCTCTCTATGTTAAAAGTCCACCAACAATGTTTTATCCCGTAACATCAATCAACAATTCACATCCACAATCACATGTATAACTCATAATCGTAATTGTTGTTCTAAATTCCTTTTCTCATTGAGGACAAAGATAATTTTCATCACTTGTCTTTACGAAATATCAAAGATCATGGTTATACCAAATCACGGTTCACATTCATAATCATACTAATAAATTCATCTTTGCAAAGACGGGCCAAAGATATTCATCAACAGATTCATCTTTGCACTATGTGCCAAAGATATTCATCAACAGATTCATCTTTGCACTCTGGGCCAAAGATATTCAACAACAGTCATCTTTGCACTACGACCCAAATATATTCATCAACAATTCATCTTTGCACTCTGAGCCAAAGATATTCATCAACAATTCATCTTTGCACCTACTGAGCCAAATATATTAATATCTCAAAGAAATATATAATCATTTGAATTTATATAAACAATAATTATAACCATGTTGATCAATTCACCTTTGCACTTAAGCTAAAGATATTCAATTATAAATTCAATGGTCATGATCATACCGGTCCACAATTCAACTTTTCACCTCTTGGCCAAAGAGAACCCTAGTCATGATCATACCAATAATCTACCCATCTTTACACTCCAGTGAAAGAGAATTTCAATGTCAGGGTTATAAAAATGTTATATAAAAACAATATAATCAACATATAGATTTAATCTCAAGAGTAAGATTCATAAATCAATGATTTCATAACAACTTAATCAAAATGTTATAAATCACTTAATAATCTCATAATCTAATATTATTAATACTACCACAATATTTTAGTCATTTCTTAAACTTATAAACAATTTATTTTAATTGTTTACACTTTACTAATAAATGCATTTAATCATCTTAAAATGCCAAACTCATAAGATCTCATCATCAATAACCAAAACTCTTATCAAAAATCTGCATATACCTCATATATGATTCTCAAGCCATAAAATCCTATTTTCTAATTTTCTTACTTCACAAAACATATTTAATTCATTTACTCATAACTAGAATATTTTCATGAAAAATATCAAATCAGTTCCAAAAATATTTCTTTTCTGAGATTTAGAAGAATATAGTCCCATATTGAATATATATTTTTCTCAAAATTTTTAAAATTCATTTACTATTTTCAATTGGCCAAAACCATAGAATATTAGGACATTTATCATAAATTGTACTTTTATCCAAAAATTTTGAAATTCACAGGGTATACTGATATTATATAGATGTACTCCCAAGAAATATTTCATCAATTTTGGAGTTAACCACATGGAGTTATAAGCGGTTACTTTTAAAATAGTCTTTTCTCGTAAAATTCATAAATCCCAATCTATACATCCAAAAATCTCCATTTTTGGACACAATCTATAAAACTCATCAAAATATCATTTCAAATTTTTCCAGAATTTTTGAAGGTTCAGAAGAATTTCGAAATAATAACCCTTAAAATCCCTTACTACTATCCTTACCTCAAAAGAGTACTTACATTTGGAATCGAATAACGAACTAACTTGCAATATAGTATAGCAATACTCAAAATACTCACAAGAATACGCTCGATAATATAGAGAGAGAAAACTTCAGTTTCTGGTGTGATTTTCAATTATAACCTAAGCACCCTATTTATAGGAAATTGCTTAGAACACCAAAGCAGAAAATTTAATTTAATAATAATATATATAAATCAAGATTCCTACGCCTCTAGAAATCTGATTTTAGCTTAATAAGCACATGCTAGGGCTTCCCACAAAACAAAAAACGTTTTTCACACTTTAAATATTTTAAACTTCCAAATATCAATTATTTCTGAGCTTCGGAACTTCAATAATTCATAATAAATAGCCCTTTTGCCAGAAAATACAAATCTCGCGAGTTTGTATAGGAAATTCAATTCTCTACAACTTTACAGAAGAAAGGTTTTCCAAATTCCAAACAGAAATTGACCGAAATCCACAAATGCAGGCGATTTTACTGTGCTATAATCAAATTTGATCAAGAAATGGGGTCCACCGACATGTTTAACATGTTTTAAATATTTTAGTAACAAAATACTCCTCCTCCACATATACTCATATATCCCACATTCATCGTAAAAATATCATCATTAATATATTATTAAAATAATATATTTAATTGAATTATGTTATCGAAAAAGATTAATTTTCAACAATTGTCACATTAAAATTTTCTCTATCTATATCCTCATAAAATCAATATTTTTCTCATCATATAAATCAATAATTAATTATTCACAAATAATATTACGAAACACATTATTGACAACGTGCGGTTCCTGGGAAAGAGGGGCTTTCCAATAAGAATTCTCCTTTCTGGCGGCGCAATTAGGTGACAAAACCTCTCCTTAGACAGAACTTTCTAGACATTGCCAATAATGCTATCTAATAATATTATTCAAATAATATAAATTATTGATCTGATAATTAATGAAAAAATATTGTGTAGTGATAATTATAAAATATCAACGCAGCAATTATTGAATCAAAATAAAATATTGAGCAAGAAATTCGTAACAATTATTGAGTAGTGTCTTCACGTAAGAATCAATAATTGGTGCAATACGCGTATCCTCTTGCAACAACAATGCGACATTACTTTACTTTACCCACGGGTATTCCAATGATGTTAATAAAAGTAACTACTACGCCATTATTTATAAAAACTTTAATTTGTCTTTTTCTTCATCCGACAGTTATTCTGTTATGGGGCCCATAAATGGCTGCGCCGTCATACGAATATTCCCAACTGAAAGAATATTCCACGACCCAACGAATATTCCTAACAACAATGAATATTTTATAACCACTCATGTATTTTGAAAAAAAAAATTTCATATATCACCCTTAACTTTAACTTTTTATCAATTTAATCATTTACTGAATTGTAATTATAAGAAAAATTGAATAATTTTATTTCATAAAATTTGGGGTCTTACACGTGTGGTTTCATAGTAGCACACGGTATTGATTATTGATGCTTACGTGAGAAGTCACTCAGTTTTGATTCAATTATTGTCGATATTTTCATATATTATTAAATCAATAATTGAGATAAAAAAGTTATTAATATTATTATTTACAATATTAACGATATCTAGAAGTTCTGCCAAGGAGAGGTTTGGTCACCTAATTGCGTGCCAATAGGGAGAAATCCTTATTGGAAAGCCCCCTCTTTCCTGGGAACGACCTGGTCGATTAATAGTGTGAATAATAATAATGATGATGAGTTTTGTTTTATTAGTATTATTAATGTCATAAAAAAGAAAAAAAACTTTTTATATAAAACAGAATACTTTTATAAAGTTATTCATTTTATTAGACTATAAATAGAATATATAATATTCTATTATGCATAGTATTTTGTATAGTAAAACCTTTTTATATAAAACATAATACTTTTATAAAGTTATTTATTTTATTAGAAAATAATTAGAATATATTATATTTTATTATACATAGTACTGTATGATAGTGTTTTGCATAGTAAAATCTTTTTATATAAAATAGAATACTTTTATAAAGTTATTCGTTTTATTAGATTATAAATAGAATATATTATATTTTATTTAAAAGATTTTGTTTTATTAGAATATTTTATTAAATCAATCTGGACCATTCATGAATTAGTTACTATGCAGTCCATTCTTCTATAAATAGAAGCTCATTCCTTCATTATTTCTTACGAATTCTTTGAAACTATAGAGAGAGAAACTATAGAGAGAGTTCTTCTTACGTAATCTCTTTGCGTATTTCTTTAGAGTTTAAGAAAGCTTTTTGAGCGTAGAAGATAGTGCAAGTTTTCTTCAAGTATATTCCCGTCCTACCCGTCGGAATACTCTTCTTTTTAAGGTAAGGGATATTATTTGTTGTACTCGTAAGGGGTATTATTTCTTTCTTATTCATGAAGAGAACTTATGTTATTCCATTCTTAATTATTACATTGGAATAACTTTTGTATCTGTGAGCTACCCTATACTTGGTGAAATTCTTTTATTATTCCATTCTTTATCATTATGTTGGAATAACCTGTCTATGTGAAGTACCGCATACATGGTAAAATTCTTCTGTTATTCCATTTTTTTATTACATTTGGAACATCCACATGCATGCATACGCATGATTGGTTCCGTTATTTATTATACATTGGAACATCTCATGTCTGTGTGTTTACGCATAACCCGGGTTCCGTTATTTATTATTACATTGGAATATTCTGTTTTGTGCGTTTACGTATGACTGGTTCCATTATTTATTATTACATTGGAATATCCTATCGTGTGTTTATGCATGACTGGTTCCATTATTTATTATTACATTGGAATAACTTTTATGCGTGTGGTCTATCGCATGCTCGGTGATTTCTTTTGTTATTCCATTCTTTATTATACTCAATTGGTTAAAGTTTTGACTTCTATACTCCATGAAATTAGTGGAATATCCTTGATATTTGCGCTTCATCCAAAGATCTTTTTATGGAAATATTCTTACGAGCATTCTTGAGTTTTACTCTACAAAAGAAGTATCATGTTGACAATTTGGACGTTATTAGTTCCTGGATAAATTAATTCTTTAACTTGTTTTATTGAATTCTTATATCATTGTCATCATCCTCATGTTTATATTATGTTGAAAGTCATCTGTGGCCTGTAGTGCATTAATGGACTTGGTATAATTATGACTAGGGATTATTCGGTGTAATCATGACCGTAATGTTACAAATGATGTGGAAAAAGTCCTCATTGGCCCATAGTGCATTGATGGACAGTTGTTGGCATGATCATGACCATTAATGAATACACGAATATCCTTGGTCCGTAGTGCATAGATAATTTATGGTCGTGATACTAAATTATATCCTTGGCCGTAGTGCAGGCGTGATTCGATGATGTGGATTATTTATTAAGCTGAGTCTCGGCAATAAAAGTGATGAAAAACCTTTTAAATCATAAAAGATAGTAGATTTTATTTTCTACTTGACTCTTTTAATGGATTGCTTGTTCCGCTGTAGTTAAACTTGATGTTTGTTATATTGTATCAGTTTAACACTATTAAAGGCTAAGGATAATTTATTCTGCATTATCTTAGTCATAATATTTCTTACTAGGATAGTTGAGCTCACCATTTTGCTTTCATTGTTCTCTTCAGGAAATGAGAACGTAGCAAGGACTAGTCGGGGAACGGAGTGACGGTCCAGAGGATAGCATTAGTAGTCCTCACTATTCTATAAAATAGTGTGTTAATAAATGTATTGAAGACTTATTTTGAGTTTAAATACTGTCTAGAAGACAATGTTTGTATTAAAACTCACAGCTCATGTTGTATATTTAAGATTGTATTTGTATTACGTACCATGTATTTGGCAACTCGAATAGGTGATGATGTATACCTATTTTGGGGGCGTCACGATTTAGTATCAAAGCTTAGGGATATGATCCACAGCTAAGATGTGAGATAAGAACTAGGAGGGAGAGAGGCAGGAATTTTTTTCGCTAGTATGACCTACTTAAGTTTATTTGATATTTAATTGGTCGGTCGAGTATAGGGATAATATGTGATATGTTAATTAACCCTTGTTTTATGGCGGTGATTTGAAAATGACATCCGAGAATGTTGAGAACATCAATGGAGCACAGGAGACCGTTGAGTTTCCACAGATCAATAATCAGGATAATGTGCATCAGGAAGGCGACAATCCTGAGGCAAACAACAACACTGACCAAATGATGAACGATGGAATGTTCAGAGGCTTTATGCATTTCATGCAACATCAAGCGAGAGTGGCTCCTGTCCAAAATGCAGGTGGAAACACTGGTAACTCTCGGATGATCATCGCCAAGCAGTTTAAGGAACTGGGACCACCGGAGTTTTTTAGAGAGTCAAAACCACTTAAGGCGAAGATGTGGATAAAGCAGATCTGCAAGATATTTGATGTTTTGGGATGCTCCGAGGAGCAAAAGTTTCCCTTTGCCACCTTCATGTTGCATGTAGAGGCAAATTACTGGTGGGAATCCGTAAAACGTACTCAACCTGCCGCACTGAAGATGACTTGGGAGAAGTTCCAAGAATTGTTCAACGACAAGTACTTTCCCGAAAGTATTCGTCACATGAAAGAGGTAGAGTTCATCAAGCTGGAACAAAACAACATAACTTTGTCGCAGTACGAAGCCACGTTTGCCGATTTATCCCGGTTTGCGTCCCATTTGGTTGATAATGAGGAGAGAATGACACGAATGTTTCTAAGAGGTTTGAAACCCGAGATATGTCAATATCTTATCTCACATAAACTGTGTTTGTATTCAGATGTTCTTAATAGGGCTCAGTTATTGGAGCACGATAATGAGTCAACCCAACCAAAAGAGAGTAGCCGACAAAATTATAATACCAGTTAAAGCAGTCATCGAAGCGATGACAACAAGCATGGAGGGAATCAACAGGCCAGAAATGGTAACCACTTCGGTGGTAATCAGGGCCTAAACAATAAGAATGGACATTTCAAGAAGAGGAGATTCAACAATGATGGAAAGCGTCAAGACCAAAGACCGTGTTGTTAAGGAAGGAGAACGACCACCTATCATATGCTTCAAATGCGGAGGGAGGGACACAATAGTCCAAACTGCACAATGTCATCCAAAGCATGTTATAATTGTGGAAGAAAAGGTCACCTAGCCCAATTTTGTCGTTCATCGAAGACAAGTTCAGCTAGGATGGAGGCACCAAAGGCCGTCCCAAAAAAGTCAAAGCCGGTAGTGCAAGGGAGAGCGTTTGTTGTGACCTCCCAGAAAGGAAGGAACCCGAACGAGGTCATCACAGGTAAGCTTATCATAAACTCTAGCGAGGTCTATACCTTATTTGATACCGGTTCTACCCATTCTTTTATTTGTCCTACTTGCGCTCAACGTTTAAATTTGACTCCAGAGAAATTAGACTTTAACTTATCTATTGAAACTCCATTGGGAGAAACCTTCATTACATCCACTGTTTATAAGTCTTGTTTAGTTCAAATCGGCACCCGCACGTTATCTGTCGATCTTATTTCTTTGAAAATACTTGCATTTGATGTGATTCTAGGGATTGATTGGTTAACTACTCATCATGCAAAAATTGATTATTTTCGTATGGTTGTTAGCTTTCATATTCCTAACCAACCTATTATGCGAATTCAAGCAACCAAACCATTAAAATCAATCACTGTCATCTCAATCCATAAAGCTATTCATTTATTAAAAAACGGATGTCAAGCTTTCGTAGCTCATGTCACAGATCTAAACAAAAATATGTCAGTTTTGAATGATATTTCTATTGTTAATAAATTTCATGAATTATTCCCTGAAGAACTTCCTGGCTTACTCCCAGAACGTGAAATTGAATTTTGTATCGACCTTGAACCCGATACAAAACCTATTTCCAAAGCCCTATATCGAATGGCTCCTATTGAACTTCAGGAGTTAAAGACCCAACTGCAGGAATTGTTAGACATTAGCTTTATTCATCCTAGTACTTCTCCTTGGGGTGCTCCTATTCTATTCGTGAAGAAGAAAGATGGGAGTATGCGACTTTGTATTAATTATCGGGAGTTGAATCATGTCACCATCAAAAATAAGTACCTATTACCATGTATTGATGACTTGTTTGACCAGTTGCAAGGAGCCAAATTCTTTTCAAAGATTGATCTTCGTTCTGGATATCACCAATTGAAGATTAGAACCGATAACATTCTAAAGACGGCTTTTAGAACTCGGTACGTGCATTATGAATTCCTAGTCATGTCTTTTGGATTGACTAATGCTCCTGCTGCCTTCATGGATATGATGAACCGAGTATTCAAGGAATATATGGATCACTTTGTGGTCATCTTTATTGATGACATCCTTATATATTCCAAAAGCTGTGAAGATCATGAGCAACACTTGAGGCTGATACTCCAAAAGCTTCGTGAATATAAGCTTTAGGCCAAGTTGAAGAAATGCGAGTTCTGTCTTGAGGAAGTAGCATTCCTTGGGCACATAGTATCAAGTCATGGAATATCTGTTGACCCGACAAAGATTGAAGCTATTCAAAGTTGGGAGCAACCTAAATCGATGGATGAAATCGTAGCTTTCTCGGCTTAATTTGGTTATTATCGGAGATTCAGTAGAAGGTTTTCTCGAATCGCTACTTCATTAACTCGGTGACTCGGAAGATACAAAATTTGGTTGGAACGAGGAATATGAGAAGAGTTTTCAAGAACTCGAGAGGAGACTCATTCAAAGACCTGCTTTGACAATACCAATTTGGCTCGGAGGATTTGTCATCTATAGTGATGCTTCGGGCAAAGGGTTAGGATGTGTTCTCATGCAACATGGGAAAGTCATAGCCTATGCCTCACGACAACTCAAAGAATATGAGAGGAATTATCCCACTCATGATCTAGAGTTAGCAGCAGTCGTTTTTGCACTAAAAATTTGGAGGCATTACTTGTATGGGGAGAAAATGGAGATATTTACGGATCATAAAAGCCTCAAATATTTCTTCACTCAAAAGGAACTCAACATGCGACAACGACATTGGCTTAAACTGTTGAAAGATTATGATCATACCATCCAATACCATCCTGGAAAAAGCGAACGTGGTAGCTGACGCATTGAGTAGAAGATCATATGCGGATACGAGTGCGATATTGTCAATACAAAGGCCTATTTTGTGTGACTTGCAAAGGATGGGGATAGAGTTAAAGACTCCAGGGACCCATGTGATGATGGCGAATATACGAGTAGAATCGACTTTAATTGATAAAGTTAAAATTGCTTTCAAGCTACTGGACACGGAGGCGATGCGTATGAGGAAGAAAGTGCAAGAAGGTGTTATGGGAAGCAAGAATCGATGAAGAAGGAATACTTGAGTCAACTCGGACTTTGTGTTCCTAACGACCACGATTTAAAGTATAAAATCATGATGGAGGCGCACAACACACCGATTTGCAATCCATCCTAGGAGTACTAAAATGTATCGTGATCTTAGGTCATACATTTTGGTGGAGCAATATGAAGAGAGAGATTATTTGTTTATCTCAAGGTGTCTAACTTGTCAGCGAGTCAAGCGGAGCATCAAGTACCAAAAGGTCCATTGCAACCACTTGAAATTCAGAATGGAAGTGGGAGCACATTACCATGGATTTAGACATTGGTCTTCCCAAGGTTTCTCAAGGCATAGATGCAATTTGGGTCATTGTTGATAGATTGACAAAGTCTGCTCATTTCTTACCAATACGAGAAACTTATACACTTGAACGTCTTGTTCATATGTACATAAAAGAGATTGTAAGACTTCATGGTATGCTAGTATCCATAGTTTCTGATCGAGACCCAAGATTCACTTCACGATTTTGGGTTAGTTTGTAAAAAGCTATGGGCACGGATTTACAATTTGTTTCAGCATATCATCCTCAGACGGACGGACAATTAGAGAGGACTATTCAAACTCTGGAAGATTTATTAAGACTCTATGTCCTTGACTTCAAGGGAAGTTGGGACAAGTTCTTACCATTGGTGGAGTTTTCCTACAACAACAGTTATCAAGCAAGTATTGGCATGGCTCCATTTGATGCGTTGTATGGAAGAAAGTGTCGTTCTCCAGTATGTTGGGATGAGGTGGGTGAAGCAACGTTGTTGGGACCAGAGTTGGTATGTATGACTACGGAAAAGATTCAAACGATCCGACAACGTATAAAAACCTCACAAGATCGACAAAAGAGTTATGTTGATCTTCATCGAAAGGACGTGGAATTTGATATTGGAGATCATGTATTGTTATGTGTTGCTCCATGGAAAGGAGTTACGAGATTTGGAAAGAGAGAAAAGCTCAATCCTCGATTCATTGTCCCATTTTTAATCCTCGATCGAGTAGGAACTGTGGCCTATAGACTCGCTTTACCGCCAAGTATGTCTCGTGTTCATAACGTTTTTCATATATCCATGTTACATAAATATGTGGAAGACCCGACCCACATTATTGAGTTAGAACCGGACAAAATAGCGGAAGATTTAACATATGAAGAGGTTCCTGTTCAAATCTTGGATAAGAAGGAACATATTCTACGCTCCAAGGTTATACCTCAAGTCCAAGTTTTGTGGAGAAACCATGATGTTGAGGAAATGACCTGGGAGTAAGAATCTGAAATGAAATCAAGGTATCCTTACCTCTTCAACATACCAGGTATGTACCCTAATTTCGAGGGAAAAATTTTATCAGAAGAGGAGGTTGTAAGACCCCAACTTTTAGGAATAAAAAAGAATTTTCTATAAATATCATTTTTGAATATTATGGAGTGAATTTGATATAATGTTATAGTTGTGGGTAATGTTTATAAATTTTGCAAAGTACGCAAGTTGTTATATAATATTCGATTGGTTGGGGAATATTCGTTTTAATAGGGAATATTCGTACAACGGCACAATCATTGGTGGACCCCGCAACGGAATTATTGTCGGATTGAGAAAATGACAAATATATTTTATGAAAATAACGGCAGAAGTTTTATCATTAACTGTTGAAACACCCGGTGTTAATAGTACAGTAATACGCGTGGTTGCATAGTAGCACACGGTATTGATTATTGATGCTTACGTGAGAAGTCACTGAGTTTTGATTCAAATATTGTCGATATTTTTATATATTATTAAATCAATAATTGAGATAACAAAGTTATTAATATTATTATTTGTAATATTAACGATGTCTAGAAGTTACGCGAGGAGAGGTTTGGTCACCTAATTGCGGCATGATAGGAGAAATCCTTATTGGAAAGCCCCTATTTCTCAGGGATGACACGGTCAATTAATAGTGTGAATAATAATAATGATGATGAGTTTTGTTTTATTAGTATTATTAATGTAATAAAAGCGAAAAGCTTTTATATAAAAGCAGAATACTTTTATAAAGTTATTCGTTTTATTAGACTATAAATATAATATATAATATTCTATATTGTGCATAGTGTTTTGCATAGTAAAAATTTTTTATATAAAACAAAATACTTTTATAAAGTTATTTGTTTTATTAGACAATAATTAGAATATATTATATTTTATTATGCATAGTGTTGCATAGTGCTGCATAGTATTTTGCATAGTAAAATCTTTTTATATAAAACAAAATACTTTTATAAAGTTATTCGTTTTATTAGATTATAAATAGAATATATTATATTTTATTTAAAAGATTTTGTTTTATTAGAATATTTTATTAAATCAATCGGAATTTGTCTAGTTTAAAAAGTAAATCAATCTGGACCGTTCATGAATTAGTTACTATGCAGTCCATTCTTCTATAAATAGAAGCTCATTCCTTCATTATTTCTTATGAATTCACTGAAACTATAGAGAGAGAAACTATAGAGAGAGTTCTTCTTCTGTAATCTCGAGCGTATTTCTTTAGAGTTTAAGAAAGCTTTGAGCGTAGAAGATAGTGCAAGTTTTCTTCAAGTATATTCCCGCCCTACCCGTCGGAATACTCTTCTTTTTAAGGTAAAGGATATTATTTGTTGTACTCGTAAGGGGTATTATTTCTTTCTTATTCATGAAGAGAACTTCTATTATTCCATTCTTTATTATTCTGTTGGAATAACCTGTATACGCGGGCTACCATATACTTGGTGAAATTCTTTTGTTATTCCATTCTTTATCATTATGTTAGAATAACTTGTCTATGCGAAGTACCGCATACATGGTAAAATTCTTCTGTTATTCCATTTTTTATTATTACATTTGGAACATCCTATCGTATGCGTTACATACATGACTGGTTTCGTTATTTATTATTACATTTGGAACATCACATGCATGCGTTTACGCATGACTGGTTCCATTATTTATTATTCTGTTGGAATATTACATGCAATGCGTTTATGCATGACTGGTTCCATTATTTATTATTACATTGGAATATCATATACGTGTGTTTATGCATATTTTGGTTCCTTTATTTATTATTCTGTTGGAATAACCTGTTTGTGCGGTTTATCGCATGCCTGGTGATTTCTTTTGTTATTTCATTCTTTATTATACTTAATTGGTTAAAGTTTTAACTTCTATACTCCATGAAATTAGTGGAATATCCTTGATATTTGCGCTTCATCCAGTATCTTTTCATGGAAATATTCTTCTGAGCATTCTTGAGTTTTACTCTACAAAGAAGTATCATGTTGACAATTTTGACGTTATTAGTTCCTGGATAAATTAATTCTTGAACTTGTTTTATTGAATTCTTATATCATTGTCATCATCCTCATGTTTATATTATGTTGAAAGTCATCTGTGGCCTGTAGTGCATAGATGGACTTGGTATGATTATGACCAGGGATTATTCGGTGTAATCATGATCGCAATGTTACAAATGATGTGGAAAAAGTCCTCATTGGCCCGTAGTGTATTGATGGACAGTTGTTGGCATGATCATGACCATTAATGAATACACGAATATCCTTGGCCCGTAGTGCATGGATAATTTGTGGTCGTGATACTAAAGAATATCCTTGGTCGTAGTGCAGAGGTGATTCGATGATATGGATTATTTATTAAGCTGAGTCTCAGCGATAAAAGTGATGAAAAACGTTTTAAATCATAAAAGATAGTAGATTTTATTTTCTACTTGACTCTTTTAATGGATTGCTTGTTCCGCTATAGTTAAACTTGATGTTTGTTATATTATATCAGTTTAACACTATTGAAGGCTAAAGATAATTTATTCTGCATTATCTTAGTCATAATATTTCTTACTGGGATAGTTGAGCTCACCCTTTTGCTTTCATTGTTCTCTTCAGGAAATGAAGCGTAGCGAGGACTACTCGGGGAGCGAGTGATGATCCGGGAGGATAGCATTAGTAGTCCTCACTATTCTATAAAATAGTGTGTTAATAAATGTATTGTGGACTTATTTTGAGTTTAAATCACATGCCAGAAGACAATGTTTGTATTAAAACTCACAGCTCATGTTGTATATTTAAGATTGTATTTGTATTCTGTACCATGTATTTGGCGACTCAGAATAGGTGATGTATACCTATTTTGGGGGCGTCACATTCAACGTTCGCATTTTCATTAGCAAAGCTTACTAATAAGCCTAACATGCTCATGCTTCAATATGAAATTCATATACTTATGTTAGTATGTCCGACATGCATTTCAAAACCATACTAAGATGCTTTCCAACATCAGAATATGCATTAATCAAGTTTACCATTTCTAATTTTTCCAAAACTTGAAGTTTTCTTGAAAACTTAGCTCAAATCATGCTAAAACAACATAACATGTTCAAAACAATATCTAACCACATGATAAGGTCATTTATAGGCTTAACCTAACTATCATAGCATGCTCAAAACAAATCAGAAACCTAAAATCATTATCTCGTAGCGCACCATGTGCCGCCCGTGATATAGTTTATGGAAGTATAGGTATAGCACTTGAACTATTTGAAAAAAAAATGGCTGCTTGAAAAAAATGGCTCTGCATAAGCAGAGCCTTGACACAAGAGAGGCTACACCAGCTACCAGCCCAGCTACCAAGTTCCAAATCATGTATATCAACTCAAATAACACAATGGCATGCTATTCTACATCAATTAGCAGAGAATCCAACAAATTCTAGAATTTGACAAACTTCAAACTAAGAACATAATTTTTATACCTTTGCTTTGAATTAGCTCAAATTCAGATTACTCCCTCCCACTCTATATAGCAACTAAGCAAGTAATTCTCAGCAACATAGCACATGAAATAGAGTGCTCAATTTATAGAAAACTTACTAACCATGCCAAGCCATTATCCAAGAAATTAATCCAAGAGATTTTAGGATTGCATGAAGGTTATGGAGGAGTTGGTAATTGGTTGTTAGATCTCATCATGGCCACCACTCCTCCCATGATCATGAGCTAGAGAGTTGGAAGAAAATGAAGAACATAGGCTAGCCTTTTTGCTATCACATGTGACTGAAGTTTGAAGCAAATGGGACACTCATATTGGGACAACTTAATTGCTCAACATTCTAGCAACACTTAGACTATACATATGCATAACTCTTATTCTCATGTTATATTTTTAACACACATCTCAACCATATAGTATAATTAAATGTCATACATAATAATTAAGGTTTCAATGTAGTAGATGAAATATGGAAATGTAATATACATATAATCCATGTACATTTTGTCACACTAGTATATTTTAGTAGTTCGTGGTATATTATCTCCACACATGCCCACATACATATTGCTACATAGATAATGTATTTATAACATATAGTCCCAATATATTTAGTCACAATGCTCATACAATATAGTTTATAATACTTAATATATAGTCACAAAATGTCACACTGCACCATATAGTATGGTTGTATATGCTCATATGCACATAACTGTTAATATAATATTATTATCTTACTGACTTACTCATTTATGTGAAGTAATTAAATCATGCACTTCCTTAATTAATTATCACCAATATTAATTAATCATTGATCAAATAACCATTACTTATCTATATAATAATCACCTATTATTAATTAATTACCAAGAAATCAATATTCCACCATAACCATTATCAATTAAATAATATGAAAATTAATAATCATTAATTAATCCTCATTATCAAATAATTAATATACCACGCATCATTTAACAACTAATAGTATACTACAAAAACAATTGATAATTAATATTACCAATTGCTCATTTTATAATCTCTTCGCCGATTAACATTACTATTAGTATTTCCCATCACTATGCCACACAAGGCTTTCAACGAGTTTACCACAAACTCCACATATTCTCAATTATTCATTTATTTAATATATTTGAGTTATCTCATTTCACAATACGAAATCGTTCATATTCAAATAAATATTTATTTCCATTAATATATTTATTTAATAAGACGCGGAAATTCTCGGGTATTACAAACAATGACGGGAAGACATCAGCAGCAGCACCAGCACCAACAACAAATTCTAGGGGACAAGAGCGACCGCCAGTTAGATGCTACAGATGCGGAGAGGAGGGACACATAAGTCCAAACTGTTCACAGCCTTCCAAAGTGTGTTTTAGTTGTGGAAAAGACGGTCATATAGCCCAATTTTGTCCGGTATCGAAGTCAAGTCCAACTGGGATGGTGGTACCAAATGTGACTACGGACAAAATAAAGTTGGTGGTTCAAGGGAGGGCGTTTGTCGTGACTTGCCAAAACACGAGAAACCCAAACGAGGTGATCATGGGTAAGCTAATATTGAACTCTTGCAAAGTTTATACCTTACTAGATACCGGTTCTACCCATTCTTTTATCTCTCCTGCTTGTGCTCAACGTTTAAACTTGACTCTGGAGAAATTAGACTTTGACTTATCTGTGGAGACTCCGTTAGGAGACACTTTCATTACATCCACTATTTATAAATCTTGCTTGATCCAAGTTGGCACCATCACATTACCTGTTGATCTTATCTCTTTAAAGATATTTGCATTTGATGTGATTTTAGGGATTGATTGGTTAACCACTTGTCATGCCAAAATTGATTATTTTTGTAAGGTTATTAGTTTTATATTCCTAACCAACCTGTTGTGCAAATTCAAGCAACTAAACCACTCAAATCAATCATTGTCATATCAAGCCATAAAGTCATTCGTTTATTGAAAAATGGATGTCAAGCTTTCTTAGCCCATGTTATGGATTTGAATAAAGACACGTCAAATTTGAATAATATTTCAGTTGTTAGTGAATTTCCTGAAGAACTTCCTGGCCTATCCCCGGAGTGTGAAATCAAATTTTGTATTGACCTTGAACCCGGTACAAAACCCTCAAATATTTCTTCACCCAAAACTAACCTAACATGAGCCAAAGACGTTGGCTCGAGCTATTGAAGATTACGACCATACCATTCAATATCATCGTAGAAGAGCAAACGTGGTAGCTGACGCGTTGAGTAGAAGATCATATGCAATTACGAGTGCGACGTTGTTAACACAAAGACCCATTTCATATGACTTACTCTAGAGACTCACGTGATGATGTTAAATATACGAGTAGAATTTACTTTAATCGATAAAGTTAAAGTTACTCAGGCTACAGACCTGGGGCTGATGCGTATAAAGAAGAAAGTGCAAGAAGGTGCTATTCCAGAAGCAGGAATCGATGAAGAAGGAATACTTCTAGTCAACTCCAGACCTTGCGTTCCTAACTATTCTGACTTGAAGCATAGAATCATGATAGAGGCACACAACACACCATTTGCAATCCATCCTGGGAGTACCAAAATGTATCATGATCTTCGACATACATTTTGGTGGAGCAATATGAAGAGATAGATAACAAAGTTTATCTCGAGGTGTTTAACTTGTCAACGTGTAAAAGCGGAGCATCAAGTGCTAAAGGGTCCATTACAACCACTTGAGATTTCGAAGTGGAAGTGGGAACACATTACTATGGATTTTGTTACGGGTCTTCCCAAGGTTTCTCAAGGTATAGATGCGATTTGGGTTATTATTGATAGATTAACCAAGTCTGCGTATTTCTTGCCTATACGTGAGACTTATTCCCTTGAACGTCTTGCTCGTATGTAAATGAGATTGTGAGATTGCATAGCATGCCAGTATCCATAGTTTCGGATTGTGACCCAAGATTCACTTCACGATTTTGGTTTAGTTTGCAGAAAGCTATGGGCACGAATTTATGATTCAGTTTGGCATACCATCCTCAAACGGACGGGTAATCAAAAAGGACTATTCAAACTCTTGAAGATCTATTAAAACTCTGTGTCCTAGACTTTAAAGGGAGTTGGGATAAGTACTTACCATTAGTGGAATTCTCCTCCAACAACAGTTATCAAGCAAGTATAGGCATGGCTCCATTCGAGGCGCTGTATGGACGAAAGCGTCGTTCTCTAGTATGTTGGGACGAGGTGGGTGAAGCAACGTTGTTGGGACCAGAATTAATACGCATGACTACGAAAAAGATTCAAATGATCCGGCAACGTATAAAGACCTCACAAGATCGACAAAAGAGTTATGATGATCTTCATTGAAAGGACGTGGAATTTAATATTGGGGATCATGTATTGTTACATATTGCTCCATGGAAGGGAGTTATAAGATTCGGGAAGAGAGGAAAGCTCAATCCACAATTTGTTGGTCCATTTGAGATTCTTGACCAAATAGGAAATGTGGCATATAGACTCGCATTACCTCCAAGCATGTCTCATGTTCATAATGTTTTTCACATATCTATGCTTCATAAATATGTGAAAGACCCGAACCACATTAATGCGTTAGAACTAGACGAGATAGCCGAAGATTTAACGTACGAGGAGGTACCTGTCAAGATATTGGATAGGAAAGAGCATGTCCTACGAACAAAGGTTATACCACAAGTCAAGATTTTGTGGAGGAACCATGCTATTGAGGAAATGACCTGGGAGTTGGAATCAAAAATGAAGGGGAGGTACCCTCACCTTTTTGAAACACCAGGTACGTACGTCAATTTCGAGGACAAATTTTTATAAGGAGGGGAGGTTGTAATACCCCAACTTTTTAATAAATAAAATTGAATTTCCTCTATTTATTATCTTGAAATAGTAAGGTGATAATTTGATATAATACTTTGGTTATGGGTGAAATGTGCAAACTTTGCAAAATAAGCAAGTGGTTATAAAATATTCATTGTTGTCGGGGAATATTCATTTGGTCGTGGAATATTCTTGTTGTCGGAGAATATTCGTACGACGGCACAACCATTTGTGGGCCCCATAATGGAATAACTGTCGGATAAAGAAAATGACAAGTTTGAGTTTTTAAAAATAACGGTAATTGTTACCAATTAACTTATTGTTGGATTACCGGTGGTTAAAATCTGATAATATCGCGTGGTTGCACAAAGTAGCTTTACGGTATTGCACAATATTTTGGAATTATTGATTCTTACGTAAGAAGGAACTACTCAATAATTGTTACAAAGATATTCTTTATTCAATATTTTATTTTATTGATTCAATAATTGATGCGTTGATATTTTATATTATTGTTGTTTCAATAATTGTCATTGCATGATATTTCCATTATCGGATCAATAATTCATATTATTTGAATAATATTATTAGATAGCATTATTGGCAATGTCTAAGGAAGTTATGTCTAGGAAAGGGTTTTGTCACCTAATCAAGGCTTGTGCTAGTAAGGAGAAATCTTTATCGGAAAGCCCCCTCTTTCCTAGGAACGACCTGGTTGTCATTATTGTAATTCTGTAATATTATTTGTGAATAATTAATTATTGATTTATATGATAAGAAAATATTTATTTTATGTGGATATAAATGAAGGAAATATTTATTTAATGTGGATAAAAATGGAGGAATTTTTAGAAAAGTGACAATTGTTGAAAATTAATATTTTATCTTTTATGATAAAATAAGTCATTCAAATATATTATTATATTACATTATAAATGTATAATGTGATAATATAATAATGGTGATATTTTTTACACTAAATTCACGGTATATGAATAAAATAAGGTGGAGAGAGAAAATGGAATTATGAATTCTTTTTAATAATTATAAATGTTTTAATATATATATATATATATATATATATATATATATATATATATATATATATATATATATATAATCATGTGGTGGGTGGAGTTGTCATTTTTGGTAGGCTTTGAAATTTCAAAGAAGGAATGTTGGAGAGAATGATAAAAAAAAAGGACTCTGTATGTATTTTGTTGAAAAGAAAGTGTGGAAAAATCATCCGTATGTGGATTTCGGACATTTTTTGTTTGAAATTTAGAAAAACTTAAAGCTACAAAGTTGTAGAGAATTTAATTTCCTATGGAATGGACATAAAATTAGTATTTTTCTGATAAAAGGGCTATTTATTATGGATTATTGAAATTTCGAAAATTAAATATTTTTATTAAAATTATGGGTGGGACCCACTTTTGTTTTTGGTTAAAACATGTGCTGGAATTTTTTTCAAAGGTGCAGGGCTGGTGGCTGGTCTTGGTTGGTGCGTAGAAGAAGGAAAAAAAATTATTTTATTAATTTAGTCTCCTTTGGCGTTCTAGCATTTTCTTATAAATAGGGTGCTTAGTTATAATTGAAAATCACACCAGAAACAAGTTTTCTCTCTCTATATATTATCGAGCGTATTTTATGAGTATTTAGATACGTTGAGAGTTGCTATTCAATGCAAGTTTCCTTCAGCATCATATCCGATATTACATTCAGAAATACTGTTCTTTTGAGGTAAGGGATGTTATTTTCTTCTTAAATGATATTATTTCTTTCAATATCATTATGCTGAAATATTGTTATGAATTTTATTGTGGAATTTCTACCTTTTTTGGGTCGAGATTACTATTCACGTATACGACACTATTCACAAATACAGCACTATTCACCGAAAAATAAAATTTTCTCTTCTTTGTCCCATATGTCTATTATGGTTACTATCTTTGATTGTATCCATGTTTTGATCTTCATTCTTGAATTTTACTCCATTATGGTTTATTATGGAGTATTTTTAAACTTGAATTATCTAAAGTACGATTCTCTAATCTTTATCCTTTTATCTCACTGGATTCGTTTTCTAAAATGTTTTTTTATCATCCTCAGTCTTTAATGGTGATACTTGATGAATATCTTTGGCCTGTAGTGCAAAGATGAATAATTACCTGATGAATGTCTTTGGCCCGTAGTGCAAAGATGAACAGCTGTTGAGATGAACATGACCAACTGGTGATACAAATGAATATCTTTGGCCCGTAGTGCAAGATGAATATTTGATGCAAGATGTATATTGATTGATGTTACAGGGATAAAATATTGATGATGGACTTTTAAATTCATAGATGATGGTAGATTTCATTCTCTACTTAACTCTTCTAATAAATTGTTGTTTCCGCTGCAGTTGTTGATCTAAAACTTGTTGTCTATTATATTCTATTAGATTTTTCCCTGTTGAAGACTAAGGATAATTTGTTGTATATTATCTTAGTCATAATATTCTTTATTGGGCTAGTTGAGCTCACCCTTTTTCTTTTTGTTCCATTTTTTTTTCAGGAAGCGAGGATATAGCAGGAACAAGTCAGGGTATAGAGTGATGGTCCTATACAGTTGTTTTAGCAGTCCTCACTATTTTTGTAAAATAGTGTATCAATAGTTGTAATGAGGACTTTATCTGAGTGTGGATATTGTGTAGAAGATAATATTTGTATTTAAACTCACAGTTTATGTGTTGTCGTATTTTGCACGACAATTGTATTAATGAAGTTGTAGTTATTTATGTACCATGTATTTGGTGACTCAGAATGGGTGATGTATACCTATTTTGGGGGCGTCACACATGAACCCGAATGTGTAGAGTTTCATAAGAATGTAAAAAAATGTAGAAAACATGAGTCGTGGACTTAAGAATGAACGAATTCCGAGTTCAGAGGACCGAATTGTGGACAAATGAACGAAGAACGTTAATAATGTAAAATGAACGAAGGGTGAAATTTAAGCCAATTGAATGGCATGTTAATGGATTCAGAATGAAATTCTATCTGAAGGAAGTTAAAGTACGTAATGAGAGTAAGAAAAGGGCTCTGGAACGCCCTCGCTCCTAGTTATAATGAAGAAGTTATGAGATTGTGAAGTAAGCATCTCAAACATTTTCAACACTTGGAATTTTTTTCTGAATTTTAGAACTGGCGCCACAGCGCCAGTTATGCTTTGGGAAGCGGCGTCGCGGTGCGAACCCGAGGACTAAGCTACTAAACACTCGTGACCGCGATGTCGGAAATAACAAGAGGCAAAGACCGCAGCATGCAGGTCTGCGGTGCGAAGCAAAGCCCAGAAAAGAGCTTTTAATTGCTCAACTTCTGGGGAAAGTGTAAGAAAAGATAATGAACATATAGTTCACCTAATTTAACACGTAATTAAGTGAATTAAACCTTTTGTAAAGGTTGAACGGGATTAAAAGGCAAACAATGTAAACGCAAAATACGTAACCAATATTCGGGGACCGTAGTTGCGATAAAATGAATGTGTGGGATTACTATGACTGTGATTCCTTAGACTTTGAGAGATGAGGGTTGAGTGTATGCGAATATTAAACGGGTAGAACCTACACACCATGTATGGTTTGACGCAAGGTAATGAAAGTAAAATCCCAAATTTTACGAATAAAGATTTAAATTTCTCGAATTTTTTTTTGAATATTATGGTGTGGATTTAATATAATGTTATAGTTGTGGGTAATATTTATAAATTTTGCAAAGTATGCAAGTTTTTATATTATATTCAATTGGTCGGGGAATATTCTTTGTGTCGGGAAATATTAAATGACAAAGACAATGATCATTGGTGGACCCCTATTAACGGAATTATTGTCGGATTGAGAAAACGACAAAAATATTTTTATAAAAATAATGGCGAAAGTTTTACCGTTAATACTGTTGAAACACTCGGTGTTAAAAGTACAGTAATACGCATGGTTGCATAGTAGCACACGGTATTGATTATTGATGCTTACATGATAAGTCACTCAGTTTGGTTTTATTGATATTATTAATGTAATAAAACAGAAAAGTTTTTTATATAAAACAGAATACTTTTATAAAGTTATTCTATAAATAGAATATATTATATTCTATTATGCATAGTGTTTTGTATAGTAAAATATTTTTATATAAAAAAGAATACTTTAATAAAGTTATTCTATAAATAGAATATATTATATTTTATTATGCATAGTGTTGCATAGTGCCTGCATAGTATTTTGCATAGTAAAATCTTTTTATATAAAACAGAATACTTTTATAAAGTTATTTATTTTATTAGATTATAAATAAAATATGTTATACTTTATTTAAAATATTTTTCTTTAAATCTGGACCGTCCGAATAAAAATAAATCAATTTGGACCGTTCATGAATTAGTTATTATGCAGTCCATTCTTCTATAAATAGAAGCTCATTCCTTCATTATTTCTTATGAATTTACTGAAACTCTAGAGAGAGAAACTATAGAGAGAATTCTTCTTCTATAATCTTGAGCGTATTTCTTTGGAATTTAAGAAAGCTTTGAGCGTAGTGCAAGTTTTCTTAGAGTATATCCTCGTCCTACCAGTCGGAGTACTCTTCTTTCAAAGGTAAGGGATATTATTTGTTGTACCTGTAAGGGGTATTATTTTTTTTCATATTCATGAAGAGAACTTCTGTTATTACATTCTTTATTATTACATTGGAATAACTCAGATCACTGTGATCTACCCTATACTTGGTGAAATTCTTCTATTATTCCATTATTTATTATTCTTTGGAATAACTTTGTCTATCTAAATACCGCATACATGGTTAAATTTCGTTGTTATTCCATTCTTTTTATTATTCATTGGAATATCTCATCGTGCATTTTATGTGGGACTGGGTTCCGTCTTTATTATTCTCATTGGAATATCCTCATACATGCATTTTACTACTTTGGACTGGTTCCATTATTTATTATTCATTGGAATAACTTTGTCTATCTGACGTCATCGCATGCATGGTGATTTCTGTTGTTATTCCATTCTTTATTATCCTGTTGGAATATCATGTCGGTGCGTATTACACCTGACTTGGTTCCGTTATTTATTATTCTGTTGGGATAATCTGTCTATGCGAAGTACCACATGCATGGTGATTTCTTTTGTTATTTCATTCTTTATTATATTCAGTTGGTTAAAGTTTTGACTTCAATACTCCATGAAATTAGTGGAATATCCTTGATATTTACGCTTCATCCAGTATCTTTTCATGGAAATATACTTCTGAGCATTCTTGAATTTTAGTCTACAAAGAAGTATCATGTTGACAATTTGGACGTTATTAGTTCCTGGATAATTTAATTCTTGAACTTGTTTTATTGAATTCTTATATCATTGTCATCATCCTCATGTTTATATTTTGTTGAAAGTCATCTGTGGCCTGTAGTGCATATATGGACTTGGTATGATTATGACCAGGGATTATTCGGTATAATCATGACCGTAATGTTACAAATGATGTGAAAAAAGTCCTCATTGGCCCATAGTGCATTGATGGACAGTTTTTGGTATGATTATGGCTATGGATTCTCTTCGGCCAAGGTTGCAAAGATGAATTGTTTTATGGCATGATCAGGACTGTTGATAAAAACATGATTATCTTTGGCCTGTAGTGCATGGATAATTCGTGGTCGTGATACTAAATAATATCCTTGGCATGTAGTGCAGGGATGATATGATGATGTGGATTATTTATTAAGCTGAGTCTCAGCGATAAAAGTGATGAAAAACTTTTTAAATCATAAAAGATAGAAGATTTTATTCTCTACTTGACTCTTTTAATGGATTATTTGTTCCGCTGCAGTTAAACTTGATGTCTATTGTATTTTATAAGTTTAACACTGTTGAAGGCTAACGATAATTTATTCTGCATTATCTTAGTCATAATATTTCTTACTAGGCTAGTTGAGCTCACCCTTTCTTTCATTATTCTCTTCAGAAAATGAGAACGTAGCTGCGACTAGTCGGGGAACAGAGTGATGGTCCTAGATGGTGCATTAGTAGTCCTCACTATTCTGTGAAATAGTATAATAATAAATGTAATGAGGACTCCATTGAGTGTGGATATTGTCTAGATGATAATATTTGTATTAAAACTCACAGCATATGTTTTGTCGTATTTTACACGACTATTGTATAATTAGTTTATATTTGTATTCAGTACCATATATCTGGCGACTCAAAATGGGTGATGCATTCCTATTTTGGGGGCGTCACAGTTGGTATCAAAGCTTAGGGATATGATCCCTGGCTGAGATGTGAGACAAGAACTAGGAGGGGAGAGACGAGGAATTCCTTCGCTAGTATGACCTACCTAAGTTTATTTGGTATTTAATTGGTCGGTCAGAGTATAGAGATAATATGTGATATGTTAATTAACCCTTGTTTTGTGGCAGTATTTGAAAATGGCATCTGAAAATGTTGAGATAAGCAATGGAGCATAGGAGACCGTTGAGTCTCCATATATTAATAATCGGGACAATGTGCAACAGGATGGCGATAATCCTCCTGTAAATAACAACACTGATCAATCGATTGAACGACGAAGACGTTTAGGAGCTTTGTAGAATTAAATGCAACATCGTGTGGCGGCTCCTGTTCATAATCTGAGTAAAAATAATGGCAACCCGATTGATCCACCGCTAAGCGATTCAAGGAGCTGGGACCACCAGAGTTTTTGGGAAAGCCAGAACCACTTAAGGCAGAGACGTAGATAAAGCAGATCACCAAGATATTTGATGTCTTGGAATGCTCAGAGGAGCAAAAGGTTCCATTCGCCACCTTTATGTTGAGTGAAGAAGCAGATCATTGGTGGGAATCTGTAAAAGCACTCCCGACTGGCCGACTCAAGATGTCTTGGGAGAAGTTCCAAGAGTTGTTCAACGACAAGTACTTTCCCGAAAGTATTCGTCACATGAAGGAGGTGGAGTTCATCAAGCTGGAGCAAAACAATATGACCGTGTCGCAGTACGAGGCTAAGTTTTCCGAGTTATCTCGGTTTGCATCCCATTTGGACGATAATGAGGAGTGAATGACGCGAATGTTTCTAAGAGGTTTGAAACCCAATATACGTCAATACCTCATTTCTCACAAACTTTGTTTATATTTAGATGTTGTGAATAGGGCTCAGTTATTGGAGCGCGATAATGAGTCAGCACAACCAAAAGGCAACGACCAATAACCATATAATAATCGTATCGGTGGCAACGGTCATCGGAACAATGATAACCATCGTGGGGGAAATTATCATGCCATGAATGGTAACCACTTTGGTGGTAATCATGGCCAAGATAATAGAAGTAGAAATTTCAAGAAGAGAAGGTTCAATAATGATGGAAAGACAGCAGCATCAGAACCCGTTTCAAAGGAAGAAGAACGACCACCGGTCGTACGTTTCAAATGGGGACAGGAGGGGCACATCCATCCAAACTGTACGCAACAATCCAAAGCGTGTTTTAATTGCGGAAGAGAAGGTCACCTAGCTCAATTTTGTCGTATGGTGAAGTCAAGTCCAGCTGGGATCGTGATGTCAAAGGATGTCCCAGTCAAGTCAAAGCCTGTAGTTTAAGTGAGAGTTTTTTTTTCCGTGACGAGGAACCTGAATAAAATTATCACGGGTATGTTAGTCATAAACTCTTTCGAAGTCTATACCGTGTTAGATACCGGTTCTACTCATTCTTTCATTTCACCTAGTTGTGTTCAATGTTTGAATTTAACTCCGGAGAAGTTAGACTTTGATTTATCTGTTGAAACTCAGTTGGGAGAAACCTTCTCTACCTCCACTATTTATAAATTTTGTTTGGTTCAAATCGACACTTTCACGTTACCTGTCGATCTTATCTCTTTGAAAATACTTGCCTTTGCTGTGATTTTAGGAATCAATTGGTTAACTACTCATCATACTTTTAGTAAGGTTGTTAGCTTTCTTATTCCTAACCAACCTGTTATGCGAATTCAAGCAACCAAACCACTAAAGTCAATCACTGTTATATCAAACCATAAGTAAAGAGCCCCGATCCTTTCGTTGTTGACTTCCTTGTGTGGAATGCACCGAAGCCAGACTATCCGTAGGGGACATCATGAATAACGGTGGCAAGTTGATAGGTATCAATGTGATGTGCTATCCAAGTCTTGGATGAGGGTCACAGTTTTGAATGATATTTCTATCGTTAATAAATTTCTTGACGTATTTCTGAAGACTTCTTGGCCTACCCCAGAGCGTGAAATCGATTTTTTTACTGACCCCAGTACAAAACTCCATTTCTAAGACCCTTAAATATTTCTTCAACTAAAACGAACGTAACATGTGCCAAAGACATTGACTCGAGCTGTTGAAGATTATGATCGTACCATTCAATACCATCGTGGGAAAAACGAACGTGGTAGCTGACGCGTTGAGTAGAAGATCGTATGCGTTTATGAGTGTGAATATACGAACCCACATGAAGATAACAAATATACGAGTAGAATCGACTTTAATCAATAAAGTTAAACCCGCTCAAGCTAAATACTCAGAGCAGATGAATGTGAAAAAGAAGGTTCAAGAGGGCGTTATTCTAGAAGAAAGAATCAATGAAGAGAAGAAATCTCAACCCTTGATTTTATTGGCTCATTTGAAATCCTTGATCGAGTAGGAACTGTGGCCTTTAAACTCGTTTTACCGCCAAATATATTGCGTGTTCATAACGTTTATCACGTATCGACGTTACGTAAATATGTGGACAACCCGAAACATATTAAATGATTTAGAACCGAACGAGATAGTGGATAATTTAACGTATGAAGATGTACTTGTTAAAATCCTGGAATGTATTCAACACTCAAAGGTTATACCTCAAGAGTTAGAATCGGATGAAGTGTCCTCATCATTGGCATACCAGAATACGTCACGTAAATTTCGAGGGGCAAAATTTCATAAGGGGGAGATTGTAAAATCCCAAATTTTCTGAATAAAGATTTAAATTTCTCGATTTTTTTTTGAATATTATGGTGTGGATTTAATATAATGTTATAGTTGTGGATAATATTTATAACTTTTGCAAAGTATGCAAGTTGTTATATTATATTCGATTGGTGGGGAATATTCTTTGTGTCGGGAAATATTAAATGCGACACAAGACAATCATTGGTGGATCCTAGCAATGAAATTATTGTCGGATTGAGAAAAGCGACAAAAATATTTTTATAAAAATAATAGCGGAAGTTTTCACCAGATTATCTTGTTGAAACACTTTCGGTGTTAAAAAAATACGAGAATACGCATGATTGCATAGTAGCACACAGTATTGATTATTGATGCTTACGTGATAAGTCACTCAGTCTGGTTTTATTGATATTATTAATGTAATAAAACAGAAAAGCTTTTTATATAAAACAGAATACTTTTATAAAGTTATTCTATAAATAGAATATATTATATTCTATTATGCATAGTGTTTTGTATAGTAAAATCTTTTTATATAAAACATAATACTTTTATAAAGTTATTCTATAAATAGAATATATTATATTTTATTATGCATAGTGCCTGCATAGTATTTTGCATAGTAAAATCTTTTTATATAAAATAGAATACTTTTATAAAGTTATTCGTTTTATTAGATTGTAAATAGAATATATTATATTTTATTTAAAAGATTTTGCTTTAAATCTGGACCGTCCGATTAAAAGTAAATCAATCTGGACCATTCATGAATTAGTTACTATGCAGTCCATTCTTCTATAAATAGAAGCTCATTCCTTCATTATTTCTTATGCATTCACTGAAACTCTAGAGAGAGAAACTATAGAGAGAATTCTTCTTCTCTAATTTTGAGCGTATTTCTTTAGAGTTTAAGAAAGCTTTGAGCGTAGTGCAAGTTTTCTTCGAGTATATCTTTGCCATACCAGTCGGAGTACTCTTCTTTCAAAGGTAAGGGATATTATTTGTTATACCTGTAAGGGGTATTATTTTCTTTCATATTCATGAAGAGAACTTATGTTATTCCATTCTTTATTATTCTGTTGGAATAACCTGTATACGCGATCTACCCTATACTTGGTGAAATTCTTCTATTATTCCATTATTTATTATTACGCTAGAATAACTTTTGTCTATCTGATATCGCATACATGGTGAAATTCATTGTTATTCCATTCTTTATTATTACATTGGAATATCACATGCATGCATTTTATGCGGGACACAGTTAAAATCTTTATTATTACATTGGAATATCCTGTATGTGCATTTCTGTGGGACTGGTTTCGTTATTTATTATTCTGTTGGAATAACCTGTCTATGTGATATACCGCATGCATGGTGATTTCTGTTGTTATTCCAATCTTTATTATCCTGTTGGAATATCCTGTCGGTGCATATTACGCATGACCTAGTTTCGTTATTTATTATATGTTGGAATAACTTGTCTATGCGAAGTACCGCATGCATGATGATTTCTTTTATTATTTTATTCTTTATTATATTTAGTTGGTTAAAGTTTTGACTTCTATACTCCATGAAATTAGTGGAATATCCTTGATATTTACGCTTCATCCAGTATCTTTTCATGGAAATATACTTCTGAGCATTCTTGAATTTTAGTCTACAAAGAAGTATCATGTTGACAATTTGGACGTTATTAGTTCCTGGATAATTTAATTCTTGAACTTGTTTTATTGAATTCTTATATCATTGTCATCATCCTCATGTTTATATTTTGTTGAAAGTCATCTGTGGCCTGTAGTGCATATATGGACTTGGTATGATTATGACCAAGGATTATTCGGTATAATCATGACCGTAATGTTACAAATGATGTGGAAAAAAGTCCTCATTGGCCCGTAGTACATTACTGGACAGTTTTTGGTATGATTATGGCTATGGATTCTCTTCAGCCAAGGGTGCAAAGATGAATTGGTTTATGGCATGATCAGGACCGTTGATGAGAACACGATTATCTTTGGCCCGTAGTGCATGGATAATTCGTGGTCGTGATACTAAATAATATCCTAGGCCTGTAGTGCAGGGATGATCTGATGATGTGGATTATTTATTAAGCTGAGTCTCAGCGATAAAAGTGATGAAAAACTTTTTAAATCATAAAAGATAGAAGATTTTATTCTCTACTTGACTCTTTTAATGGATTGTTTATTCCGCTGTAGTTAAACTTGATGTCTATTGTATTTTATAAGTTTAACACTGTTGAAGGCTAACGATAATTTATTCTGCATTATCTTAGTCATAATATTTCTTACTGGGCTAGTTGAGCTCACCCTTTCTTTCATTATTCTCTTCAGGAAATGAGAACGTAGCTGCGACTAGTTGGGGAACAGAGTGATGGTCCTAGATGGTGCATTAGTAGTCCTCACTATTCTGTGAAATAGTATAATAATAAATGTAATAAGGACTCCATTGAGTGTGGATATTGTCTAGATGACAATATTTGTATTAAAACTCACAGCATATGTTTTGTCGTATTTTACACGACTATTGTATAATTAGTTTGTATTTGTATTCAGTACCATGTATCTGGTGACTCAAGATGGGTGATGTATACCTATTTTGGGGGCGTCACAATGAATAATAATGATTAAACCTGTGAGCGGTGAAGAAACTTAATTAATGATAATGACATGTAACGTTAAGCAGCCGAGTTAGTAATAATAAACTGGAGGACGTTCCGAGTCGAATGAATCAGACGTTATAAGATATGAATAAGGTAATATAACATGTTTAACGCTATGAATGCATAGTATTAGCATTGAATGGTCGCAGTTAACATACTAAAAAACTGTATGAATTAGACGATAAGAAATAAATCCTGAGGTATGGCATTTAGTTGCCAGAAAGACATACGTAATGAGAAATCAACTTAAGGAACGTTATAGTTTTAATGGTTCGGATAAGTTAAGCTAAGTTTAGGTTGTTGTACAATCGTAATCTTTAATGATTGACATATGGGAGCTGAGCTAAACAATTTTTTCAGAGAGCGGATGTATATACAAAACTGGAAAGCGATCTAACCCACTGTGAAAGACAGTGTAGATGAGACGGGAAACTAGTTTGTTAGTTGTTTGTGGGAAACCACTCAGAGTACCATATGGAATATTAGTAGAGATTCGATGTGTGCTAAGTCCTAGAAAGGTTATAAGAAGAAGATAAGAGTATAAATCATCAAAGATGATGATTATATGAGTTGAGACATCTTCGTATGTCGTAATGCCGTAAAGCGATAAAGAAAGACGGTTACGTAAACTTAGGTTAGAAAAACCAATCATAAGGAGTAAGGTCAAGTTTAACCGATGCGTAAGTCAAGTATATGACTAATTGGTGCATGTATTCCTTATGTGTTATATAGGGATTGGAATGAGCAGTTCAACATAAACTCTAAGTTGTAGCTGTGCATAAGGCAAGTTTCCTAACTTCATTCATATTTTAAATGAATGCTAGTTTCTTAAACTTCTCAGATGTTGAACATGAGAAGTTTTATCTCTGTGCAAATGTGTGATATTTATATAAGGTGGTAGAATGTATGAGGCCTTGTGCCACAGTTTTAACACTTTGTTGTTTCTGTGAGATGAATTATTCTGTGATTAAACTGTTCAATATGAAATTATTCTGTTTATACATGAAATGTTATTGTTAAGTTTGTGCTAATTATTCTAGCCAGACAGAATGTGTATGAAAAAGGTAGAAGAATGAAAATATTTCAAAGTGAATGTGACTAATGTTTTAAAATGATAGGAATCAGGATTATTCCTATTATTCAAGCTGCATAACCGTTGTTCGGTTATTTAAGTCTTAAAAGAATGTTTAAAATTCTAGATGTTGAGTATTCAACTGCTATGACTTCCTGAGCAATTGAATGCTCACACTTGCTTTAAATGAAAAACATTTTCAGCGTACGAGTAGAAGAACTTAAGGATCTCGTACGTAAAGATCAAGTTAACTAGTATACAGACGAAGTCCCATTCAGTATGTGAATGAGCATGAAGATCAAGCCAAGACTTGTAATGTAGAATAGTGCAATTGAACTGTAGAATAGTTTAATGAATTGTTATGTATTCTTGGTGGCGGATAGAATTCAATCTTGTAAGATGTAAAGAATAATGTAATTATCATTATTTGTAATGAATGAGGTTATAAGGTATTAGAACCGGGGATTTGAGAATGTATGTTATTATATTTAACTATATAATGATGTATGTTTGGAAGGAGATGTACTCGTGATGCACGAAATCCGGGTGTGAAGATAGACTGGATTTCGGGGTATTACAAATTCCCTGAGTATCTGCTATATTCCATCTAATTACTGTTTTATACTCTCGCAATACCCTTAATATCTTTTCTTTTTGAGTGTCAATCAAATTCGTCGATACAATAACTGGTAAGGTGTCAGATTTTCCCAAATATGCATACTTTAGATGAGACGGTAGAGGTTTTAACTCTAGCACTGGTGGCTCTTCTATTGATGACTTAAACTTTTTCTCTTCTACTTCGGTTCGGTCAAGAGTGTCAAACAGTTGTCTGAACTTCCTGGAAACTAGTAATGCATCTAACCATTTGACATAACCTATCTCTTCCTCATTATCGTAGGCGTCCATCCCGACCAAAACAGCTTCTAGCGGATCATCAAAATGACTTTCGCTGAGTTTGTGATTCACTATCTCTTCCATTACATCTACCCGTAGACATTCATCCTCTTCTTTTGGGAATCACATTGATTTGAATACATTAAAGGTTACTTCTTGGTCTTCGACTCACATTGTTAACTCACCTTTTTGAACGTCTATGAAAGTTCTACCCGTTGCTAAGAATGGTCGCCCGAGGATGATGGGAATTTCCTTGTCTACTTCACAATCCAGGATAATAAAATCCACTGGGAAGATAGATTTATCAACCTTTACCAACACGTCTTCCACAATGCCCCTTGGATATGTAACTGATCTATCTGCCAACTGCAAACTGATATTTGTTAGTTTTGGGGCATTAAGTCCAAGTTGGTGTAGACGGATAGTGGCATCAAGTTTATGATGGCCCCCAAATCACATAACGCTTTTCCCAAAAATTGGTTACCAATCTCGCATGGAATAGTAAAAATCCTGGATCTTTTAACTTTGGTGGTAATTATTTTGTATAATTGCGCTGCATTCTTCGATTAACTCCACTGTCTCAAACTCACCCAATTTCCTTTTCTTCGACAAAACCTCTTTCATGAACTTGGCATAACTAGGCATCTATTCCAGGGCTTCTGCAAAAGGTATGTTGATATGCAATTTTTTGAAAATATCCAAGAATCGTGAAAACTGCTTATCTAATTTTGATTTCTAAAATCTTTGCGGATATGGTACGGGGAGTTTGTAACGCCCGAGAAAATCGGATTTTTATTTGATTATGTGGATTAAATGAATTTAATTGTTTGTATGAAGGTTGTTCTATGACCTAGAATGTGCGGATGTGGTTAGGATTCTGGCTATGTGCTAGGATTAATTGTTTTGAATTTCCAAGATGAAAATAAAAGTTTTTCGAGAAATTTCTGTAAAAATACTATTCATCCGTTTCTGCTCGAGAATTAAGTTTGAAATTCTGAGAAACGCATAATGATAGAATTCTAAGACGAGATGGAATATTTAAAAATATTTCAGTTATGGCAAACGAAGTTTTCGCTTGTGGACTCAAAACCTAAGGGTTAGGGAAAGTGAGTTTTGAGAAGAAAATGAAATGCGTATAATGATTAGGGTTATTATACGTGTGTTATACGAGTATGATACTAGTTAGTATACGAGTATGGTATGGAGAATATTATGACATATAATACGAATATCGTATGAATGCTAAACGAAGAGAATACATGAGTTATACGCGTAAAATATGATTTTCTTAATGGACTTTGAGTTTAAGGACTTTGTAGAATCCAATTGGACTTGGATTATATCAAGGCCAATGAATTGTGTAATCAAGCCCAAGTTAGGCCCGATATGAATTAATTCTAAAGCCCGATCCAAGAAACCGAATCGCGGATTGAATCGATGGGTCACTAGATGGTTAAAACCCATGGGGCAACCCATGGGTGACCTAAAGAGCTAGGTGGGTCGGCCACTTGGTCACCAAGTAAAGGTTTACTTGGTGGCTAAGTTGCTAAGGAGATGGTGAATAGTAAGGAGGTGGCCTAATGACCAAAATACCCTCCATTTGAAATTCCTATAAAATGAATCTTGGCTAGTTCATTTGACGTTTTACAAACATTAGCCAACATATTTGAGAGAGAGAAAAGAGCTAGAAACAAGTAATCAAGTGATTTTGAAACAAATCACAAGAGTTTTTAGCAAGAACGCGAAGAACGTAAAGGTAATAATTCGTAAATCCTTAGTTTCGATTCGTCTAAATTTATTTTTTGTAGAGAATCATAGATTAGTGGAGCATGTCTCTTCTGGAGGAATAAGGATGGCTATTAATGATTAAAACATTGATAAGTCATGTGTAAGTAGAAATCGTAAGTGTTTACGTAAGTTAAACCGAGGAAACCATTGAACGTCAACTTGGTTGTTGATGGACAAATTAAAAACCATCATTGATAGGGTATGTGCATATTTCATGGTTAGGATGTAGACAATGAATCAATGGATTGGTTCCATTTAATTTGGCATAGAAAACACGAATAACAAAGTTATGGCAAATTTTACGAAATTAGACGTTAGACGTCGAAATCGTATAATTTTGGATTAGTAGTCAAAACTTGTCGTTTAGTTTAGAAACCCTAGTTTTTGATGGCATAGCGTAGTATAATGTATTCAAGAGTTGTGGACTTAAGAACGGTCAAATTTCGACTTATAACAAAGAAAACAAGCTTTGAACGCTCAAGAAAGTATAATGAACGCGTTATTAGGATGTTAATAGTGAATTCATCATTAACGGATTTGAAAATTAGTTTTGTCCAAATGAAATTGTAGTATATGTTACGTGTACAAAAATGGTTTTTGAACGAGCCAATTCTGACTTAAAACGACTAAGTTATGATTCCAGGAAGAATCGTAGTTGAAATTTGAAAAAAAATTCAAAGGCTCGGGGAGTAATGCAAATGGCCAATCCAAGCATAAATGGCCACGCCTACGAGTAATAGTAATAGTATCCTCTTATCGGAGAGTGGCGCCACATCGCCACTATTACAAAGGGATCTCGCACCACAGCGCCGAGACCGGACCTTAGCTAATGTTAGTTGGTATGCATGAATACCAATGGTGAACTAATGTGGAAAGCCGCAGTCAATGATAAAGAATAATTTTTTGAGCAAGTTGGTTTATAATTCCAATTGATTGTAAACCAATAGAGGAACATGTATGTACTTAATATATATGGTAAGACCAATCTTAAATCACTTATTTATTGATGACTTTAGGAATGTAAATAGGGTTTAATAGTAAGTAAACGAAGAACGCGAAGTATAAGTAAGTAAATCATGAATGGTATTTAATAAGTGTACTTAACCAATGACTATCGAGTTTTGGTTAGTAACGTAAGAACATTAACAAGCCTTAAGGAAGATTAATAAGTCGAATTGACCTTTATTAATGAAATAAATTCACTTAAGACATAGAAGAGAAAGAAGTTGGTAAAAATAATGTGATTAGATTGTTTGGTAGCTAATTACAGTGTGTTATATGAATATATCATGTAGATATTGTAAAGACCAAGAATTGTTGAATATTATATTCGAATATGCTTGAAGGAAAGTTTTCTTAACGCTTGTCTAACCTTTGTGTTAGCCAAGTTTTTTGTGATTCATGTTCTGAGATGCTTGAATTGTTTTACGAAAGGGTCAATGACAGTTTTAACTCGGCTAGACTATTCTTAAGAGTTAGATTGATTTGTTTAGAAGTCTTTCGATATAGAACTATTAACGCTATCATATGCCAAGTATTTGGTACAGATTCAAGGTAAGTTTGTATATGAACAAACAAATATATTTTCATCGATTATTCGATGGGCACGTGAGGTTGCCAAAACTTAAACGTAAATACGTTTAACGGATGAGTGTTGATCAACATAGAGTACTATAGGCTGATCACCTAGAAGTGCTCGTAAGATATTACGGATGTACGGACTTAGTACCGGGATGTTCTTTTCATATATGAAAACGAAAAGAGAATGTTCATGGTATTTCGACTAGTTCAGACTTCCTAAGCTATTGTATATACTTTAGGATTGTATTTATGAAATGAGAAGTTCTACTTAATGTTTCATAGTACTTCATAGCTACTTGTTCAATTATGGAAGATAATCATATAATTCTCGATGTGGTATTTATATTATCCTTTGTTAGACTTGCTGAGCTAGTTATGCTCACTCCTTGCTTGAATTATATGATTGCAGCTAAGGCTGGAAGAACTAATGATCCCAGTAGGGATAAAGGCAAAGATAAGATGGATAAATAGATTTTCTTGTAATAGATTTGTATGTTTGTGATGAACATATTATGATAACAAAGAATGTATCGGTTTTAGAACCTGGGAACGGGATTATTATTATTATTGTAATAAGAATGTAGTAAGTATGTTCATTTTGATGTTGTTTCAATGGAATGAATGTATAGATAGTAGTACCGTGTAGCACCATATATGTGGGTTGAAAGTACCCGGATTTGGGGGCGTCATAGGTTGGTATCAAAGCATTAGGTTATAAAACTTAAGGGGGGAAGAACCTTAGGCTAATAACCTCGTTAGAAAAGGAGAAGTCAGAAGGAAGTAAACTCGAGCGTAGGAAACTTGGTATCGAAAGATTTAAAAGATGTAAATTAACCCTAAATAAATTAAATATGATTTGTGCTTATATTATTGTATTATGTACTAATCAACATGTTATGTGTTATTGTAGATGTCCATCGATAGCTTGATGTATAGAGATATACACGTGGTGAGCGAAGAGTCTGTGAACAGAGTAGAGTCTGTACCTATGCCCGTGGCGGGAATACTAGTAGTGATTCTAGAAGAGTCCGAGCCAGAGGAGTACTTTTCAGAGGAGGAGTATTCTAAGGAGAATATGGAGAACCTAGGATCGGCGTCATATCTCGATATGGCGGTCGATTGGGATGGGGAGATGGAGGTAGCATCGTTCAATACGGTGGTACCTGCACTAGAGCCAACGTCTCTAGACGTAATAAGGGCATTGTATCTAGCGTTGCTTGACCGTAATGTGCAACTGCACACTGTTGTGCATAACCAGAATGAAGAGATTAGTGCTCTTCATGAGGCGAAGGGGTCTGCAGAAGCAAATTTTGACTTAGAGCGCGATGAGAAGGTGCTTATGATGGATAAGGCAAGAGACTATAAGAATGAGATCATAGAGCTTCATAAGAAACTGGTGGAGAAGGACCAGAAAATAGCATGGATGTCCTACATCCATAATAGTGCTCATGAGGATTTCAAGCTAAAAATTGCTTGTTATTCTATTGAGTCGGGACATACTCGACATACTATTAGTCGGGATATTATTTCAATTCTGGAGAATCAGAAGCATGAGAATGTTGTGAGACAGTGTTAGTAGATTGGTAGATCTTTTTCTATATGTGTAGTGACGTAAAACCCTTTTTTGAATAATTAAAGGGCAGTATTTTTGTAAATCCCAATTTTTGTAGAAGTCAATCACGGGATAGTACTGTAATAGCTTTTAGCTATGGAATCAAGTTGTAAATAGTTTTGAACTATGAGGAAGCATATTAATATAATGAAGTTTTTATTTAACGTGCTTTGTTATGGTATAAGTTATTATTGTGGAATGATAACTAAGTAAGTAAATAGATAATAATGAAATTTTATTTATTTAATCAGAATAATGCCACCAAGAAGAAGACAACGTAATCAGGAAGCAGGATCACATAATGATAACCAAGGGGGTCAGAATTACCCTATGCAAGAGTTCATTAATTTATTAATGGGTGCATTTAACTAAACTGGCGTGTAACGACCGAGAAATTCGGATTTATTGTAAAATAATTTTATTTAATTAAATAATGAATAAAATTATATTATATGTTATTATTATGTGTTAGCAAGATGAATGTCATTCTATAACCTAGAAATGTCAGAATGTCGTAGTATTTTGACTACGTGAAGGAATTAAAGTGTTTGAATTTCTAAGACGAAAATAAAAGTTTTCCGAGAAATTTTTTGAAAAACATTATTCACCGATTTCTACACGGGAATTATTTTTGAACTTCCGAGAAATACTTAACGATAGAATATCGAGGTGAGATGGATTATGTAATAATAATTCGAGTATGACAAACGCAGTTTTTTGCCTGCAGACTTAATTTGAGAACGTTAGGAAAAATAAAGCGTTAAGGAGTTAAATGATGATCATATGATATGTAAGTATTGTACGAAGTAATGAATATGAGTATGATACGGGGTATTATACTAGTATGTATGAATGATGGTATGTCGTATATGATGAAAAACTATACGAGTTGGAATACGAGAATAATACGTAGACAATACGTTCTAAGGCTTTAAGCCATATGTAATGGACTTGTAGCATTGTGTAGGAAGTTGTAAAGCCCAATGGTAGGAATAGTTAAGTCCAATGTGAATTAATGAACAAGCCAATGTTGGTTTAATGCAAGCCCAAAGTATAAGTTAAGTTAATTAAACTAAAAGCCCAAAGTAAGAACCGGATCCGTGGATCGATCTAATTGATAAAGATAACCCATGGGGAAACCCATGTGGACCCCATGAGCACATGGTTGATCTTGGTGACCAAGTAAACTTGATCACCAAGTGATGAATAGTAAGGAGGTGGTTAAGGAGGTGGAGTGGTTTAATCACTAAACTACCCTACCCTTGGATTTCCTATATAATATAAGCTTGCTAGTTCATTTCTCACTTGTTATTCCACCAACAAACATTTAAGTGCTTATTTGTTAGAGAGAAAAAGCTAGAAAAGCTGGACTTTGATAATCCAAGTAGAAAAGAAGGAGAACCAAGTGATCTTCAAGGGTAAGAATCCTATATCATTAATCTTCCATCTCTTCAATTGTAGTTTGATAGAGAAGTGGTTATTAGTGAAGTATGTATGCTAAGAAGTGATGAGAATGACTAATCAAAGGACTTAAGCCTTAATAAGCCATGAATAAGTAATTTATATTTTTATAAGTTATAAATTCATGAAGACCAAGTAAGAACTTATCATGTATATGATGTAATGAAATATGGTTAAGATGTTAGTATGATGGAATGAATCCATTTGAAATGGTTTAAAAATCTCAAGTAACGAAGTTATGGCAAAATTCACGAGTTTAGGCGATAATCGTCGAAATCGTGAAATTCTTGGAATGGAAGTCTAATTTTGACATTCAACTCGAAAATGTAGGTTTTTGATGGGGATAAGTCTTATTTGGTATTATAGAGTTGCGGACTCGAAAATTACCAAATTCTGACTCAGAACGAAGAAACGAGCGTTGAACATTCACGAACGTTTATCGTTTTCGTTAAAAATGAACTCAAAGGTGAATTTTGAGTTAAAGAATTTGAAAATGTAAAATTCTTGCATGAACACTTAGAGTATGTGATTTGTGAGCTAATGGCTTTTGAACGAGCCAATTCGGACTTAAAATGATCAAATTTGGAGTCCGGGAAGTCCGCAAAGTAAGAAAACTGTCATTTCATGCGGTGTGCAGAGATGGTGCGCATGGCCTTGACCCAAGGCTAAAAGGTGGTGGTGGCGGTAAGCAAAGGCCTCATGACCTATTGTAGTTTTAGTTGTTAACGTGACTAATGAACTTAGACTCATCAAGCATGCATGTGAAGTCCGGACCACAACCACTAAAGTGGTATGCATGCAACGCTGACACAGAGAGAAGAGAAAATGGCCAGAAATAAGCCAACATTAGGCAAGACCTAGAAATGAATGTTTTTGAATATAAAAGGAAAGAGGTAATTGATTAATGGACATTCATATCCTTAATTAACTTAATGTAACATCAATTAGGATGTTATAAACCTTAAGTAATATACTAAAGGTTGAAGATAAATTATTCAAACGTGAACGTAAGAACGATGTAAAACATAATGACAAGCCGAAACCAATAATAAACAATCTAAGTTATGATTAGATTGAAAAGAAGGGTAAGATATAGTAGTAAACATACTTGATTATATATGACCTAATGTGGTACGTTATGTGATCATGTGTTGTAGAATTCTTAAAGACTCAAAAGGAAAGTAATTATATTGTAGCAGACGTTAAAGGCAAGTGTTCTAACCCTTGTCTATGTTCAATCTAGACAAGCTTTGTAATTCATGTTTCTTACGCATGAATTGATGTATGATGGAGTCAAAGCCAATTCCTTCAGCTAGACTTAAGATGTTTCTTTGGATTTCTTAATAATCTATTGAACTGTTGTCAAGTTTTGCCAAACTATGTTGGTATGATTTTTAAATGAAGACTGAGTATGCTAAACAAATGTTTTGTCATCAAACGACAGGCACGTGAGGTTGCCACAACTTAAACGTACATACGTTTAAAGAAAGTAGTGTTGTACAACATAGCGTACTATAGGCTGATCACCTAGACGTGCTCGTAAGTAATGCCAAACTTACAGACTTAGTGCCGGGTTATCCTTTTCAAAGAAAGTATGAAATACTCAAGGTCTTGGACCGGAATTGATGTTTTACTGAATGTTGTTCATTGTGAAACATTTTAAAGAAAAGAGAAGTGTTATTTTGAATTATCGATAGTACTTCGTAACTATTGTTCAGTTATTGAAGATATACGATTTATATGTTTCAAGACTATTGTTTAAATAGATTTATCATACTTGCTGAGCTAGTTATGCTCATTCTTGCTTGAACCATATGAATGCAGCTAAGACCGAATGGACCGAAGGATTCGAAAAAGATAAAGGGAAGGCTAAGGCGAACCTATAGATTGCTTTTGTAATAGTATAGGTTGAATGTTGATATTATTTGATATTATGACAAGAACAAATGTAATGGTTATTAAGAACCTTGGGAATGGTAATATTGTTTGGAATATATTTAAGACATATTCGTTCTTTTGAGGCATTTCAATTGAATGTATATGTGAACAGTAGCACCGTGTAGCACCATATGTCGGGTTGGAAGATACCCGGATTTGGGGGCATCACATGGGGGTAGAGCTCCCGCAGTACCTACGGTAGCTAGAATGAATACCTTTAAAGAGTTTAAAAGTGTAGGTTCGCCGGAGTTCAAAGGAATGACAGACCCAATAGAGACCCAGACATGGGTGAAGGAAATAGAAAAGGCGTTTGTTATTACAAACGTAGCTGAGGCGCAAAAGACTTCTTTTGCGACTTATATGATGAAAGGGGAAGCCAACTTTTGGTGGGAGGCTCACCAGGGTGGGGCAAGAACTGATGCGATTATGTGGGAACAGTTCAAGAAGGTATTCTTCGAGAACTATTTTCCTACTAGCATGCAAGGGAGAATGGAGATTAAGTTCTTAGAACTTAAACAAGGGGACATGATGGTTCCCCAATACTTGGCCAAATTCAATGAATTGGCAAGGTTTGTTCCACACCAAATGGACACTAAGGAGAGGAAGGCTCATAGGTTTGAGCAGGGCCTGAAACCTTGGCTCTATGGTAGGATTTTTGTTTTCCATAGTGCCTCTTATGGGACCATTCTGGAGAAGGAGATCATTGCAGATGATGGTAGTGAGGCATTGAGCCAATACCACAAGGATAGGAAGAATAAGGGCAAGGGTGAAGGAAGACCCAAGGTGGATGGAGCTAGTGGCAGTGGAAGTCTGTCCAAGAGGAAGGGTATTAACTCCACGAATACTAGAGTGAAACAAGGGGATCCTAAGCGTAGGATGGAGGCATGCAAGATATGCGGAAAGACTCATCTAGGAATCTGTTTGAAGGGGAAGTCAGTTTGCTATAACTGTGGATAGGAGGGTCATATATCACCCAATTGTCCTAATCCTAAGAATAACCATGGTTGTTTTGTTTGTGGGTCGATGGACCACATGGCCAGAAATTGCCCGAAGAAGGGGTCAGAGGGTAGTAAGGGTTCTGGTAGTGGTAAGTTAGCCATAATTAGACCAACACCATCGTCGGGTAGACCCTCAGCCCATACTTTTAATATGGCTGTCCAAGATGCGGTTGCATCAGTGGATATAGTAGCAGGTATCATTTCAGTCAATGAAATAAATGCTTATGTGTTATTTGACTCGGGTGCTACTTGTTCTTTTATAGTATATGCATTTGCTAAGCGATTAGGTTTATTTCCAAAAAGATTAGAAATACCTTTAAACGTTAAGGTAGCAAACGAAGAGATAATTCCCAATGAACATATTCATAGGGATTGTTGCGTAGATATTAGAGGTAACAAATTATCGATAGATTTGGTACCGATAAGGTTGAAAGAATTCGATGTAATTCTTGGTATGGATTGGTTGATTAACCATAAGCCTATCATAGATTGTCATAGGAAAAGTGTGAACCTTCGGCTTACTAAGAAAACCAAGGTAGTGTTCTTCGGTAATAAATCACCGAGACGCTCTTGTTGTCTAACGAAGACACAAGTTAGGAAAATGTTGAGGAAGGGGTGTATAGGATATCTGTGCCATGTTGTGGATACCAAAAGAGTGAGAGCATCATTGGAACAAATACCTATAGTTCAAGAGTTCGCGGATGTATTTTCGAATGAATTACCGGGTCTTCCGCCGGATAGGGAGGCCGAGTTTGTGATTGATCTGTTATCGGGTATGACACCAGTTTCAAGGGCACTGTATAGGATGGCGCCAGTAGAGATGAAGGAGTTAATGATTCAACTACATGAACTATTAGATAGGAAGTACATTCAACTGAGTGTGTCTCCATGGGGAGCACCGGTATTGTTTGTAAAGAAGAAGGATGGGTTGTTACAACTTTATATCGACTATCTAGAGTTGAACAAGTTAACAATTAAGAATAAATACTCATTGCCCAGGATCGATGATCTATTTGATCAGTTGAAAAGGGATAAAGTATTTTTCGAAAATAGATTTACGTACAGGGTATCATCAGTTGAAAGTGAGGAAGGAGGATGTACCTAAGATGGCATTCAGAACTCGTTATGGTCATTACGAGTTTTTGGTTATGTCGTTTGGGTTGACTAATGCGCCAGCCGCATTCATGGATATAATGAATAGAGTGTTCAAACAGTATTTGGACAAGTTTATTGTAGTGTTCATTGATGATATTCTAGTCTATTCTAAGACGCCAGAAGATCATGCTGAACATTTAAGGATAGTGTTGGAAACATTAAGGAAGGAGAAGTTGTATACAAAATTCACTAAGTGTGAATTTTGGCTTGAAAGAGTGCAGTTTTTAGGACATGTTATTGATAAAGATGGCATTTACGTGGATCCAGCAAAGGTAGAAGTAGTTAATGAATGGGAGCAATCAAAAACGCCAACTGAGGTTCGGAGTTTTTTGGGGTTAGCGGGATACTATAGAAGGTTCATCCAGGACTTTTCTAAAATAGCTACTCCGTTGACGAATTTGACGAGGAAGTCAGTAAAGTATGTGTGGACGGAGAAGTGTGGGAATAGTTTTTAGGAACTAAAAAGGAGGTTAAGTGAGGCACATGTATTGTCTTTGCCAGACGATACGGGGAATTTTGTAGTTTATAGCGATGCTTCGCATAGAGGTCTGGATTGCGTGCTCATGCAGCATGGCAAGGTCATTGCGTATGCGTCACGTCAGTTAAAGGATTATGAGAAGGCAAATCCTACTCATGACCTAGAATTGGTAGTGGTAGTTTTTGCCTTAAAAATATGGAGACATTATTTATATGGGGAGAAGAGTGAGATATACATGGACCATAAAAGTCTGAAATATATTTTCACATAGAAGGAATTGAATATAAGGAAAAGAAGGTGGTTAGAGTTGATAAAAGATTATGATTGTGATATCTTATATCATCCGGGGAAAGCAAATGTAGTAGCCGATGCGCTAAGTAGGTAGGGTAGAGAAAAGCGGAGATTGCGAGGAGTGAGTTAGAAGTTAAGTTACCGGGTGAAGCGGTAGAAATGTTATTCGTAATGGAGACCCAACAAACAATAGTGTAATGGGTTAAGGAAGTGTAATTAGACAATGAGGACTACGAACGAATGAAGAATAGGATGGAAGATGAAGAGAAGACTAAGTATAACCTCGACAAGGAGGGATTACTTTGTTTTGAAGGAAGAATTTGGGTTCCAGATAATTCCGAGTTAAAAGAAGAAATAATGAGTGAGGCCCATAATTCGAGGTACTCGATACATCCAGTTAGTACTACGATGTATCAAGACCTTCAACGGAACTTTTGGTGGCCAAACATTAAGAGGGAGATAGCAGAATATGTTAGTAAGTGCTTAACTTGTTAGAAAGTTAAGGCTGAACACCAACGACTTAGTGGGTTGTTACAATCACTAGAAATTCCAGAGTGGAAATGGGAGCATATCACAATGGATTTTGTGGTGGGACTTCCAATAACAAGGAAATGATACGATGCTATTTGGGTAATAATGGATCGGTTAACGAAAATTGGCTCACTTTCTACTAATATGAGTTAGGTATAACCTAGAACAATTAGCTAAACTGTATGTCAAAGAAATAAATTCAAGACATGGAGTACCTGTGTCAATTGTGTCAGATCGTGATCCACGATTCACATTGAATTTCTGGAAGAGTTTGCAAAAGCAAATGGGAACGCAGCTGAAGTTGAGTACAGTATATCATCATCAGACGGATGGACAAAGTGAGCGAACAATTCAAACGCTAGAAGATATGTTTAGATCTTGCGTTATGGATTTTAAGGGGAGTTGGGACGAACATCTACCTTTGGTGGAATTCGCGTACAACAATAATTTTCACGCTAGTATAGGCATGCCTTCGTATGAAGCGTTATATGGGAGGAAGTGCAGAACTCCACTGTGTTGGGATGAAGTAGGGGAACATCGAATGTTGGGACCTAAGATGGTACAACAGACGGGAAACATGGTAAAGCTGATACGTACTCGATTGGTAGCAGCTCAACATAGACAAAAGAAATATGCAGATCCTCACTGTGAGAAGAGAGAATTTGAAGTAGGTTCATATGTCTTTCTGAAAGTATCACCTTGGAAAGGGAAGATACGTTTTGGAAAGAAAGGGAAGTTAAGTCCAAGGTTTATAAGACCTTTTGAAATTTTAAGAAGGGTAGGAGATGTTGCTTATGAAGTAGCTTTACCTCCAGAGATGGAACGTATACACAATGTGTTTCACGTGTCAGTGTTGCGTCCCTATAAACCGGACTACAAACACGTAATAGAGTATGAATCTATTCAGATAGAAAAAGATTTAACGTATGAAGAACTTCCAGTTCAGATTGTTGATAGGAAGGAAAAAGTCTTCAAAAATAAGATAATACCTTCGGTGAAGGTGATTTAGAGGAACCACAATATCGAAGAAGCAACGTGGAACTCGAGAGTAAAATGAAGGAAAATTTTCCTCATTTGTTTATGTAATTATAGCAAGATTCTAGGGACAGAATCCTTATAAGGGGGAGAGAATGTAACGCCCGAGAAAATAGGATTTTTATATGAATTAAATTTTTATTTGATTATGTGGATTAAATGAATTTAATTGATTATTTATGTGAGTAAGTTGTATGAAGGTCGTTCTATGACCTAGAATGTGAGAATATGGTTAGGATTCTGGCTATGTGCTAGGATTAATTGTTTTGAATTTCCAAGACGAAAATAAAAGTTTTCCAAGAAATTTCTATTAAAACACTATTCATCCGTTTCTGCTCGGGTAAGTTTGAAATTTCGAGAAACGTGTAATGGTAGAATTCTAAGATGAGATGGAATATTTAATCATATTTTAGTTATGGCAAATAAAGTTTTTGCTTGCGGACTCAAAACCTAAGGGTTAGGGAAAGTGAGTTCCGAGAAGGAAATGAAATGCGTATAATGATTAGGGTTATTATACGTGTGTTATACGAGTATGATACTAGTTAGTATACGAGAATGGTATGGAGAATATTATGACGTATAATACGAATATCGTAAGAATACTAAACGAAGAGAATACGTGAGTTATACGCGTAGAATACGATTTTCTTAATGGACTTTGAGTTTAAGGACTTTATAGAATCCAATTGGACTTGGATTATATCAAGCCCAATGAATTGTGTAATCAAGCCCAAGTTAGGCCCGATATGAATTAATTCTAAAGCTCGATCCAAGAAATCGAACCGCGGATCGAACCGATGGGTCACCGGATGGTTAAAACCATGCGGCAACCCATAGGTGACCCAAAGAGCTAGGTGAGGTTTCCATTTGGTCACCAAGAAAAGGTTTACTTGGTAGCTAAGTTGATAAGGAGGTGGCCTAATGACCAAAATACCCTCCATTTGAAATTCCTATAAAAGGAAGCTTGGCTAGTTCATTTGATGTTTTACAAACATTAGCCAACATATTTGAGAGAGAGAGAAAAGAGCTAGAAATAAGTAATCAAGTGATCTTGAACCAAATCATAAGAGTTTTTAGCGTGAACGCGAAGAACGTAAAGGTAATATTTCGTAAAACCTTAGTTTCGATTCGTCTAAATTTATTTTTCATAGAGAATCATAGATTGGTGGAGCATGTCTCTTCTGGAGGAATAAGGATGGATATTAATGATTAAAACATTGATAAGTCATGTGTAAGTAGAAATCGTAAGTGTTTACGTAAGTTAAACCGAGGAAACTGTTGGGCTTGACGTAAAGCATTGAGAGGAAATTAAAATTTTAAAGCAATTTTGAAACCTAAAAGCAGGATCCATGCGAAAATCAATTAATTGAGAGGTTTAGAGATTATACGGATATAAACAAAAAGCGAGAATCAAAGCGATGCGCCTCGAATCTCCAACATAATACAAACCGAGTGCGCTCTCTACCAGTATCCACACGAGCGTCAAATTTAACCGTCGAACGATTCTGCAATAAGAAGGACTTGCGATTACTAGCCACCAAAAGGAATGGATTTTTTAAAGCTGTTTTCTCTCTAGTCTCTCTCTAAGAAGCGGCTAGGGTTTTTCAATTATGATATCTTACCTAAGTAGGCTGCTTTATATATCATATATATAGTAGCTAAAAGGAATTAATCAAATCAAAACCTCATTTTATAAAATCTGAATTTATATATATATATATATATATATATATATATCTCTTAATTAAGTCTTACTTAATTAATATACATATATACAAATTATCCTTTTAATTTAAATTCATGATTTAAATACTATTAATCATATTAATATATTTAAATCCTTAAAATTTAAATTAATTCCCTTTAAATAACGTTACATGTGTGTGACCCTATATGTTATTATTACGTTGGCAATAATTTTAAAATCATATTATAAAATTATAAGCGTTGAAATGACATCTAGTAATGCATCACTTGCTACCCAAGTAATAATAAGATCGATGATTCGATGCAACCTTTTCGTGACCAATGTTTCAATGTAATTTAATCCTTTTAACCTTAATATCCTAGATTAAACTCGAGTCATGGAATGTGTCATACTCTTCATAATTTAATCTGAGTTTTCTTGATCAATGAGTAGACTATATGAAACAAATCACTATTTGAGCATGGCCATGCATTTCATAGTCCTACTCAATCAAGAGGCCTATGGATATCACCCATAATATATAGGATGGTTAAATTCCATCTAGATCACTCATATTTCTCACACGATTAATGATGAACCCAATAATCACCTTTATAGTCCACCCTATTAAAGGTGACATTTGATGATATCAAAGTACATAAATTCTCGTGTAGTAATATATAGCGATTTCGAATTCGGAGGACCATTACATCATTATCACTATGAGAATTGCTAACGACACTTCGCATAATGCTCCATATAGAATTCTCATGGTGGGTCTGTCCAGTACATCGTTCTCTAACATGTACCTATGCATTGACTTAATATCTCATATATTTATGACCAATGAGATTTGGTCATCAGTCAATCCACATACTAGTCTCCATGCATCATTGTTGTCCCATCAACAATGATACTCGACTAAAGGACATTTAAGAACAACGATACTAATGGTAATATATAATCTCATGTTCAAGTCACATACTTGAAACTATATAATTTGTATCACTATTCTAAGGAATTTTATTATGTTAACAATTATATTACGCAGTAAATAAAACCATAATAAAATCATATATTTATTCAATCAAATATAATATCAAAACGTTAAGCAATTATATCAAATAATTGGCCTCTAGGGCATAAACTCTAACAGAAACCATTGAACTTTTACTTGGTTGTTGATGGACAAATTGAAAACCATCATTGATAGGGTAGGTGCATATTGTTTGGTTAGGATGTAGACAATGAATCAATGGATTGGTTCCATTTGATTTGGCGTAGAAAACACAAGTAACAAAGTTATGGCAAATTTTACGAAAATAGACGTTAAACGTCGAAATCGTATAATTTTGGATTAGTAGTCAAAACTTTCCGTTTAGTTTAGAAACACTAGTTTTTGATGGCATGGCATAGTATAACGTATTCAAGAGTCATGGACTCAAGAACGGTCGAATTCTGACTTATAACGAAGAAAACGAGCTTTGAACGCTCAAGAATGTATAACGAACGCTCAAGAATGTCCTGATGAAATCGTATTATATGTTACGTATAAGAAAATGGCTTTTGAACGAGCCAATTCCGACTTAAAACGACTAAGTTATGAGTCTGGGAAGAATCGTAGTTGAAATTTGAAAAAAACTTCAAAGGCTCAGGGGAGGCGCCGCAGCGCACACCCAAGCATAAATGGCCACGTCGCAACGCCGGTAATAGCATCTTAAGCTACTGGAGAGTGGTGCCACAGCGCCACTATTACAAAGGGATCTCGCGCATACTGCGAGACCGAGACCTTATTCTTTTATCGTTAGTTGGCGTCGCGGCCTTGATGTTGTCTTAATGTGGCACCGCATCGCCAACAGTGAGAATTTGTTGAGCAAGTTGGTTTATAATTCCAATTGATTGTAAACCAATAGAGGAGCATGTATGTACTTAATATACATGGTAAGACCAATCTTAAATCACTTATTTAGTGATGACTTTAGGAATGTAAATAGGGTTTAATAGTAAGTAAACGAAGAACGCGAAGTGTAAGTAAGTAAACTGTGAACGGTATTCAATAAGTGTACTTAACCAATGACTATCGAGTTTTGGTTAGTAACATAAGAACATTAACAAGCTGTAAGGAAGATTAATAAGTCGAATTAACCTTTATTAATGAAATAAATTTACTTAAGACATAGAAGAGAAAGAAGTTGGTAAAAACAATGTGATTAGATTGTTTGGGAGCTAATTACAGTGTGTTATGCGAATATATCATGTAGATACTATAAAGACCAAGAATTGTTTAATATTATATTCGAAGACGCTTGAAGGTAAGTTTTCTTAACGCTTGTCTAACTTTTGTGTTAGCCAAGTTTTCTGTGATTCATGTTCTGAGATGCATGAATTGTTTTACGAAAGGGTTAATTCCAGTTTTAACTCGGCTAGACTATTCTTAAGAGTTAGATTGATTTGTTTAGAAGTCTTTCGATATAGAACTATTAACAATATCACATGCCAAGTATTTGGTACAGATTCAAGGTAAGTTTGTATATGAACAAACAAATTTATTTTAATTGATTATTCGATGGGCACGTGAGGTTGCCAAAACTTAAATATAAATATGTTTAATGGATGAGTGTTGATCAACATAGAGTACTATAGGCTGATCACCTAGAAGTTCTCGTAAGATATATCGAATGTACGGACTTAGTGTCGGGATGTCCTTTTCATGTATGAAAACGAAAAGAGAATGTTTATGGCATTTTGACCAGTTCAGACTTCCTAAGCTATTGTATATACTTTGGGATTGTATTTATGAAATGAGAAGTGCTAGTTAATGTTTCATAGTACTTCATAGATACTTGTTCAGTTATGGAAGATAATCATATAATTCTCGACGTGGTATTTATATTATCCTTTGTTAGACTTGTTGAGCTAGTTATGCTCACTTCTTGCTTGAATTATATGATTCCAGCTAAGGCCAAAAGAACTGATGATCCCAGTAAGGATAAAGGAAAAGCTAAGATGGATAAATAGATTTTCTTGTAATAGATTAGTACATTTGTAAGGAACGTATTATGATAACAAAGAATGTATCGGTTTCAAAACCTGGGAATGGGATGATTATTATTATTGTAATAAGAATGTAGTAAGTATGTTTATTGTGATGTTGTTTCAATGGAATGAATGTATAGATAGTAGTATCGTGTAGCACCATATCTGTGGGTTGAAAGTACCCGGATTTCGGGGCGTCACAGCATTGTAAAGCTTTGTTTAGGGGCTTTCTTCTCTACCTCCTCATCATTTAGTTTTTGTTTCTGAGACTTCCTCTTTCTCCAAAATTACTTTGTCCATCTTGTCCTTATCCTTAACTGTCTCTTGTGGTACCTTTCCACTTCGTAAAGTCACGACCTTACAATGTTCATCTCTACCTGGATTAATCTCGGTGTCACTGGGTAGTGCTCCTTGTGGACAGCTGTTCAAAGCATGCGCTATCTGACCCATCTGATTCTCCAAATTTTTCTATCGAAACAGCTTGACTTTTCACATTCATATCTACCTGAATTAACAATTTATCTTGCTCGCTCATCCTCTTGTCGGTAGCTACAATAAATTTAGCCAATGCTTCTACTAAATTTGATTTTCTCTCTAGCTGTTGTGGAGGCTGATTCTAAAATTTGGGTGGATTTTGTGGTCTAGGGGCTTGAGCTTGATTATTATTCCATGAAAATCCTGGATGATTTCTCCACCCCGGGTTATATGCATTTTGATTTTGATAAGGTTGTGATGATCTATTATAACTTCCCACGAACTGAGCCGATTCAGCACTGATGGCACATTAATCTGTAGCATGACTCCTAGTACACAACTAACAAACCATTGCTACTTATGTTACTAATGGTGGGCCTCATGTTTTAATCTTCTTAATTAACGCTGAAACATGTGCTGTCAAAGCTGCCACAACATCTAGTTTGCGTTTTCCTAGTGTTTTCAGGGGATTAGACCTTGTCATTGGCCACTGATAATTGTTGTTGGCCATCGTCTGTAACATTTGATAAGCCTATGTTAGTTCCCAGTAGGCACACAATAGATCTAGAAGGGGGGGTTGAATAAATCCTTTTAATTTCAAATACTTTTCACTTTTATTTTGTATTGCTAATGAATTAGCATATGACAAACATAAGAATCTTTTCAAGCACAGCAGAATAGGTAAAAGATCCCCTTCATTGATATATTCATAATCATACAGACATTATTCTTAGAGTTAGTTAAGTTGTAAGCAGTTAATACATACATAGCAGCTATGGCAGTTAGGAACATAATGTAAAAGACACAAGGGATTTTAAGTGGTTCAGAGACTCAAGCTCCTAATCCACTCTTCTGCTTTCAACTAGCAGGATTTCCACTAAGGAAGGGCAACACCCTAAATCACTAAGATTCCTTCAAGGCCAGCAGCCTTAGAACTTCAATTCACTAAGAACTCTTCAAGGCCAGCAGCCTTGGAACTCCACTAGTTCCCTAGGAACTCTTCAAGCCCAACAGGCTTGAAACTTCATTTAGTCCCTCTGGACAAGGACCCCTCAGGTCCTAGTTTCTTGTTGTTATTATTGTTGTTGGTGTTGGTGCTGAGCTGCTAAGATGTCTTTAAGCTTGAACATCTTATGTACTTTGCAGCTTGGCGTGGTCCTCTTTGCATTCTGTTTCAAGTCTGGACCACATCTTCTCTGGTGCATTTGGTCTCCTCTCTTTTCTGCTCATCTTCATTTGATGTCAACTATACACCATCGCCATCTGGATTTGCTAAGTCTCTGAGCTTTTGGTAGACTATGTTTGGCACTTAGCAATCCCTGAACCCTTCTTAAATGTTTTGCAGATATGATTCTGCTTCTGTTCTTTTTTAGCCTTTGGTTCATGGTGATCTGTAGAGTGGCTCTCTTGTTCTTCTTTGTACTATGCCACTTTTTTAAATGTTATCTTCTTGTCCTTCTCGGCTCTCAGCTTAGATACCATCTTCAGTGGCATTCTCATTTTTGTTGAGTGAAGCTCTAATCTATTTAAGTTCTTCTTCAAAGCTGCTTCACTTCCACCTATGTAGTCTCACTGTCACTGAGACTTGTTCTTTTTGATCTCTGGTGGAACTCGTAGAGTTAACGATAGCATTCCAACAACTCAACGATTTGCAACTTAGCAATTATCAATAACTCTTGATCTTTGAAGCTCTATTGATTTATACTCCTTCCCAATCTTCCCGTTGGAAAGTAGCCGTTAAAATCTTTTTGAATTGCTTCGCAAATCTCGAGTTGTTTGGTGTAGACTGCAGATGTGACATGACATCCCCTTTTCTGACTTTCTGACATTGCAGTCTATTGTTTCACCTACCCTGTCAGAGATGTCACTTTGATGTCTCGGGTAGGTAGTCAACTTTATTTCCTCCTTCTGATTTCTCGATCAGAGGTTGTCCTTTTGCATTGATGCTCTTTAATAAGGTCTGTTCGACCATCAATCTTTAGATTGAACCGTTGCCAATGCTTCAACCTTTAGACGACCGAACTCTACGATTTTGATGCAAATCTTCTTGGACTTGATCATAGTGTCTAGTTGACAGGTAGAGTCAACACTACAATCATGAAGAGTGTTGATTGGATCTTTAATGTAGAACATCTCTTCCTTTTCTTGTACAGTGCTTCAACACTTTTGTTTGCTTCAACTGCTCTTAGATACTGATAGCTTGACTCTTTGTTCTGGCCCCTTCTGAATAGCAAGACACTTTAGATTTGTGGCGTGTCCAGCTCGCTTTCTCCTTGTGATCTCCCGTTCATATATCATCAATGGACTGACCCAATGCTTAATTACTTTAGTCTTGTTCTTCAAAGGCAGACCAATATCTTTGTGTATACTTCATCAGTTCCTTCTTTGTTTGGCAAACACTACGATCCTGGTTGCTTTTAAGATCTCCGTCTTCAATTTTCTTGACAGCTACTGTACTCGCTGACTTTCCAGAGTCAGTTACTGAAGTCTTCTTCTAATCAACTTGTGGAAGACTTCATCTCGAATGGCTTCACAACTCAGTCTGGATGTAGATTGAGTTGGTGCTTAGATCTTCTGTTAGCTTATATGCCATTCGTTGAGTGCTCTCTGGCTTCCTTTAAGTGGGATGTATCTTTGCAGTACCAACCAGAGGCTTCATTCCTTTGGATATTCTGGGAGTGGTCAATTGTTGAGAATCGTGTTTGCTCTATGTTGCCTCTTTTATAGTTCTAATAAAAGAGCTCTAACTCATGCAAGCATACACGGGTCAACAAGTAATACAGAGTAAGTAGAGTATCGATCCCACAGAGAAAGTTGTTAAATTTAAACTATCATGCATCAATTAACTCACCAAATTTATATGCTTAGACTAATGACTAAAATTGTTGAATTGAACTAATTGCGATTAACAAACTAGAAATAAGAATACAAATGGAATAAATATAATCTGGAAATAATGGGACCCTAACTTCATTTAATATTTCATCTAATCGCCGCTATCATGCAAGAAGTGTTCACACATCACAGGAAAATAGCCAAGAGCACGAATAGAGTTATAACCATTTTTCAATGCACTATAACCTACTTACACAACATCTACAGATGTTAGACTCTATGTAATCACCAATACAACCAAAATCACTATATGTCTATGTGAAATTGCAATTATATTGATTTTAAGCTCAAGCCGTTATTCTAGCTCATACGGTGAAACAATATATGTCTATTTGGTTCACAAAATATGCAAGCCAAATACAACAGCCCCATATTCGCATGTTATCATGATTACAATCCATACTTACATGTTCATTGTCAATTCCATACAAATACTGAGATGAATGTTGATCAGGCATTCATGCATGTAAAACAATCATGACAGATATTCGATATGATATGCAAAACATCTCTAGCATTTAAGCGTACAACCAAACTACATATTAAAATCTGTTAGAATCCCATAATGGAGTTTAGTTCATGACTGAACCAAAAGCCATTATGGGATCAACGCTAAACATGATCCATAAGCAAACAATTAAAATAAGAAAGATAGAACGATTAAACCTAATCACTGAATAGAAATCAATGATCAACGTTTAAATCCTCATAGAAATCCAGTAGATAATAATAAAAATCCACAATGATAGAGAATCCCAAGAATAATTGGAGAAGTAGACGTTTTGGCTTTGTTCTACGTTGGAATCTCTCCCAAAGTGTAAACCCTAGTTTCTATGATGAAAATACGCTAAAAGTTATCAAGTGTACGTCTGACACTAGTCAGAATCGTTTAAAACCAATTACAAATCATTTAATTAAAAATTAAAATTAAAACAATGCAGCGACTTGACTTGACATTGGCAGCAGCAACTCCTCTACAATATATCACTTCATGTGGTAGCGAGACTTGCAAAAAGTTCACATGTCCAGTCGAGTCCTCGGCGGTATGCGCTCCCCAAGATGTTATGCGGCATGGCTTCTTTGCCTGCAAGTTACAGTTACGGTTTTTGTTTCATTATGCTCTTTGTCGCTTACTTGCTCTTTTATGCTTGATCCTCTTGTTCGATTAGTCTCCATGCTTCATTGTACCTCCATGCCATGCACATCCTCATTTAAGTCTCGTCTTCACGCATCCATTCACCTCATGCCCTCTAATACCACCAAAATTAAGTCGATTCCTGCACTTATTCACCAAAAGGAGTTTTAAGTAAATGCAATGCAAAATAACGTGAAATGTAACTAAAACACAATAAAATGTACTTGAGATGGGCACAATTCGCATGAATTGGTATTCAATAAGTAGGTAAAAATACCACTTATCACTCTACGATTCTACCTTGGCGTTGTGAGCACATCTGTTGAAGTCTCAGTTCTATACTCTAAGATTCAGCTTCGGCTATGCAAACACTACGACTCCGAGATCAGATCGTGACACTCTACGATTTCTATCGTTGTGTTTGTTGTCTTCATCTGATTTTGCTCAACTACGATCTCTGCCTCTGATACGATTAGTAAACTCTACGACTCTGAGTGTAGTCTACAATTATTTACTTGGCTTCGACATTAGTAGACTCTACGACTCCGAGTGTAGTCTACAACTCTTGACTTGGCTTCGGTAGATGCTCGGTCGGCTCGTAGCCAGGCTGTCTTTACTATTCTGCACATGACTTCCTCAGTAGATTACAGCTCTGAGGAAGTTCTTCTCGACACACTACAATCTTTCCTCGTCTCTCCTGGCAGTCTGCGAACTCTGAGATCTACTATCTTGTAGACTACGATTCTGCCTCGATAGCTCTCGAGTTTTCCTTGACTCTCCTGGCAGACTATGATTTTTGGTACAGTGCTCGATGATCAGACAAGCCTATCTATTACTTCATAAAATCAACCTAACAAGCTTAATCTTTCAATATTTATATTCCTTGTACATTATTTCTTTTTAAGGAAATCACAAAGTTGTTTTGCTTATGTAGGATCAAAAACACATTTGATCAATTCATTCTAAGTCCTTGTACATATGTTTCTATTCTCTATCAAAGGACTTTACAGCTTTTCTTAATGCAAGCATACTTTCATATTCATATATATATATATATATATATATATATATATATATATATATTGTAGTCAAATCATATATAAATAGGAATATCATTCACATGCTTATTCCTAACAATCTCCCCCTATCTGCTTATGACAAAAACAATAAGTGCATATGCATGATATGAATGAATCTTATATACAGTGAGTAGCTATATTTCTAAAAATAGATAATCATGAATGTCATTTTATAATGATATAGAATTTTATAAGCTATGACACTTTTACATCCTGGATCCAGAACATACCTAGTGGTTAGAGATGTACCTCTTTGGCTCCATATGTGTTTTGAGGATGTTTTGTTAATCAGTTACTCATCTGTTTGACCTTCTTGCTCCTGCTCCCCCTAGATGTTGACTTCATTTCTTTTTCATTTTCTGGCTCCCCCTCAAACTTTGCTGTCATGGGATCATCATCCTTTGGCTCCCCTTTAGATGATGATTCTTCTTCTGCTTCTGTTGCTATCTTCTTCTTCTCCTTCTTTTCTGACTTCATTCTTTTTGCCCTACTCCACCTTGAGTGCCTTTTTTCTCCCCCTTTTTGTCATCAATCATTTGAGAGAGTTGTTCCATGTTGGACACAAGCTGCTCCATTAAATAAGAGGAGTTACCAACTTCATTCTTGAATTTTTGTTGGCTCAACTCAAGTTGCATGGATAAAGACTGATTCAGGTTATCGATCTTGTCAGAGAGGACTTGAATTTGCTCTTCATTGACCTTCTATGCTCGTAGAGCTTCTACCTTCTGATCATGTATGGCCTTCAGATAAATTTGATCTCTCTCTTTGATGGTGAGAGATACATCAGCCATAGTGGCTTCAAGTCTATCTTTAGCTAAATTATCTCCTGTTGCTTTCAACATCTTTGATTCTTCACTGATTTGAGATATCTTCTCAACCAGCTTATCAGAATTCTTCAATAGCTCCTTCTCCAAGGAAATTTGGTCATCTGATTGGGCATCCTTGTTGAACACTAGATTGGGCTCTATGATTTTCATCTTTGGACAGATTTTCGAAAGTGTTGAGAATCTTAATAATCGTTGAGTGCCAATTGCTATTGGAGGATGAAGGAATGTCGGTTAACAGTGCTTGGGCCGAGAAAGTCTTCTCATTTTGGACTTGATCAACATCATTGGTAGAGTGAACAGACTCTACGATCATCTCCTTGGCCATAATCATTTCGCCATCGAAGTCCACTCTACGATCATAAGGAATATAATGGTTGCCAGCATGTCGATAGACTTTGTAGTGAGGTTGGTCTTTGATCATCATGGTTGCAAACTTCTTTACCCTTGGGAAGTTTTTTGACACCAGCTCCAGATTTGGAAACTGAGAGTAGCACCAGCTAAAGTAGCTCTCATCTCTATCAGTATGTACTTTTAGCCAAGGCATCCACGGAAAGAACCATCTCATCAGAAGATCTTCAGAATTGTACAGTATTGTTGTGAAATCTAACTCCATATTTTTCCAATTGTGAAGCACCTCATCTGTAGTCATTCTTACAACTCTAAGTTGTTCATTTCCATTACTTATCCATCTTGCTGTTGGTTCAGTTGGTGGTTCATCAAAAACTTCCACCACTATTCTTCTGCTAATTCTTGCTGGAGAGAGAACAAGATAGTTTGTTGTTTCCTCTGATTCCTGATTTACAGAACCAGAATCTTTTCCCATTTCTTCATCTTCTGAACTTAAATCATGTTGACTTCCTTTATCTGATTCATCAGTGAATCATTCTTGCTGATTTTCATTACTAATATCTTCTTCAGCATCTTTTCCATTGGATTCAGACTATTCATTACTAGTCCCACCTTTAGCACATTTCTCCTTTGATTCAGATTCATCATCACTTACTTCAATGACTGTAGTAGAGTGATCACTTTTCTTCTTGGGGGAAAATTTAGCAAGTAGTCTATAGCTCTTTCTTCTCCTTGAGGGTTCAGCTATTGGAGAGTCAGACTGTTCTTCCTCTTCAGACTCTGAGGCCTTTGTATCATCAGGCAAACTTCCTTGACGTTAAGCATTGGCAGGGGCAAGTCCTTCTTCTTCCGAATCAACACCATTTAACTCATCATCTGGGCTTGTTGGAGCATTTGCATTTGGAGATGCAGTTAGGTCATCTTGTAGCTTTTCTTCATCATTAGAGTGAATGCTTTGAGAGTTAGCCATAGGGCTTGCATATTCTTTTTCATCAGCAAGGTATACATTTTCTTTCATAAATCCAACTCCACCTTCATCGCTGGATTTTCTCTTTGGGGACTCAATCTTGAGACCATCAGTTCCCTTCCCTTCTTCTGACTCTAGGTCCTCTTCTTCGTCAGATGTACTTTCTTGGGAAACTGGGGCTGGACTGTTTACCACCTTGGCTTTCTTTCTGGATGGCTCTTGAAGTAATCTGTTACTCCTTCTCTTTTTGGTCTCTGCAGTTGAGACCTTTTCATCTTCATCCTTGTCTTCTGTGGGGAGACATCTTGGTAAGGACTCAGTTTTCTTCACACCCTTGGATTTCTTCCTTGCTAGTGTGGTTTCCATTGGTACAGATTCACCAGATTTAGAGCTTTCCACCTCTTTTTCCTTCCTCTTCTTCGCAGAGTTCTTTCTGCTGCTCCCAGTTGTTGTTAACCTCTTGTTTTCCTTTGGGTTTTTCTTCCAGTTCACAAACAGTTGTGGAGAAATTACTTTTTGAACATTTAGAGGCTCTCCTTCATTATCCTTGATCTTGCCTCCCAATTTTTTCTTTAGCACAATGCTCAATAGTCTTCCATGGAAAACCTTTGTGAGAGGTTTATCCGTAGACTTCTTCGTCTCAGCCTTTTCCACCCATTTGGAGATTTGATCGAACAAGATAGCTCCAAAGTTTATTTGATTCTTCAGAACTATTACAGACATAATCTTCAGTTGTTGATCAAACACGGTGTCATGTGCAGTGTTCTTGTATAATATACATTTTCCCACTATCTCAGCAAGGAACTCGAAATCTTCTAGAAACTCCTTTTTCTTCATGTCCTTCAGACTAGGGTTTCTTTGGTACCCTATAATTTTCTTCGCGTGTTCAGTGTCGATCTCATCAAGGTTTTTCAGTCCTTGGTCAGGAAGTCTAAGCATTGATTGATATCAGATGATTTCATCTTTAGAGACTGACCTTTGACCTTGGTAGAAAGGGTTCCAAAATTTATGGATGCATTTAAGTAAAACTCCTTAACTAGTTCAGTATATACTCGAGTGCTTGCCTCAAGACATTATGAGAATCCAGCTTTCTTTACAAGTTCAAGAATGTCTCTGAACTTCTTTTCAGATTTGTTAAACAACTTGGTTCCTAGCTGAATGCCAGTGATTACTTGCCAATCTACCATTTGAAGAGTTCAAATAATATGGGTATTTGATTTAGAGAATCTTTTGAGAGATCGATGAATGTGATTTGGGCAATTCTCTGGAGGGTTAAGGGATTCTAGCTTAGAAAAGGATTCTAGGGTTTGAAAACTGGGAGGGAGAAAGGTTCGATAATTTTTGATAACTGCTTGCAGATTTTAAATTTGTCTTTATGGCAGTCCGTTCTGACTCTACATGCATTGTGATGTGTCAACTAGCCATTGGTTGCACAATGCCCAATAATGAGTTGTAACTCCCCATAACCTTTTCAGTTTTATATTCCTTTTAAGAGAATAAGCAATACTAACGTGGATTGATCATTGACCTTTTTGGTTCGTAAAGTATCCTGGTGAGGTAGCTATAGACTCTACGTTTTCCTTTGTTGGCTCAATGATCTTCTTCCGAGAGATGCTGCAGTGGATGGTTTTGGCACTAATCCTCATCTTGAAACTACATAGCGCTATCACTGATGTACCCCAAACCAATTTGGGCACTTAAGGTCTGAGGTGCATTTTTATAATGTCTTTCCAAACTGTGATCGTATTTATCTCCACGTGATCTAAGTAATTGAGCAAGTATCCAATTCTTCCAAGCTCCTTATGAGCTAGGGTATCCTCTGGTAAGATTGCGATCATCGAGTCTGCTTTTACAATCGCTGAGGTTGCTCCACGATCGTTGAGTTCTCTTCAATCTTTACTCTACGATCGTTGACTGACTTGGTCCTTGAGATGAATTTTACTAAGCATTCCTTCTAGGTTAAGGTAGCTCAGGAAGGGCCAACCTCTTAGAGTGAACTAAGGGTCAGGTTTGTCCCTGAGGCGCTTTCCAGATGAAAAACCTTTTAGAAGTGTTTTGCATTGCTATCTCAATTGACCTTTTCTACTGGAGAGATCCTCTACCACCTTTAGACATTTGCATTGGTTGTAATCATGGTTTCCTTTTACTCTTACACTACGATTAGATGTTTGATCGTAGGCTCTCCACGATTTTGAGTTTGGTGGTTGACTGGTTATCAGTAGTACGTTTTCCGACGTTTCTACTGACTATGGATCTTCATTTGGTTCATCAGCCACAAAGTTTTGGGACTCTATAACTGGTACATTTCTTTATAGTATATCTCTAATGTTTTAAAGTTGTTGTTCTGTTAGCAGATCACTACTCCTCCACAGTTGATACTGTCTTCTCAGAGAGACATAAGTTCTTCTTCTTCATGTGTAGCAGAAGGCAGTCATGCATACCTCATTCTGGCTGAAGTCATCAAATCTTCTTGTGTCTTAGAAATGAGTATCTTCAGGGTTGATCATTCTACGATCCTTTGATAGCACTACGAACGTAGTCTTCCTTGACAGCTTGTACTTAGAGTTCTGCTCCCGTAATGAGTTCCTCATGTTTAATGCTCGATGATCCTCTGAGGTGAGCTTCCTTGAGGATTCTTTTCTTATGGCATGATTTGCATGATTGAGCATATAAGATCCTTTCCATCTTTGGTTAAGTGGCCTACTTCCATATAAGGATCAGCAGCCATGTGAGCTTTATTTAGATTAGCTCAACATGTCTTCAAGGGTAGACTTTGACATATAGGCATTTTATCAGAATCATTTCTGAACAGTCTTAAGCCTTCTGCTGGTTAAATCTTTCTTAACTGAAGTCCTTTGCTTCAGCATTCCTTAGTGTGGCCAGATAGACCAGGTACCTACAGGTTAGTTAAATTTCTATTTTTGGTACCCATGATTAAATGGGTCCTGCTAGGTCAGTTTTCAAAATCCCTGTTCCTCATATACTTGAAAGTTCATCATATTGATCACCAACAATCATATTCATGCATGTATCCAATTTAGATATCACATTTTTAGGATGCATGATGATGAGTGTGTGTAAGATTAATGAATTTAATAAGACGCACTTTTTCTTTGATGGTTTCATCATTTGCTTGGTTATGTTCACATAGTTTAAATGTTCACAGAGTGAGAATCAACTCTAACACTTATTTGTATCTAGTTGATTCATGGAGGTGATCAGTTTCTACGAATCTTCAAGATATTCTTATAAAATTGATCATACTGTATGTGTTATCAAAAACTTAGAACATAGGTTTGTGCATACTAACCCATCAGCAAAGATTTCTCCACTTAAAATTAATTAAACCTTGGTAATCTTATGAACTATTTCAAACTTCTTTCAAGATGTTATCTTCAACCTAAAACTTGGATGGAGAGAAATTTTGTTAGCATTTGAGTTTCCAACTTCAGTGTACTTTCTCTCTTCCCCTTTTTAGGTAGAGTATGGCCTCTTGATAGAATGCAGTTATAGTGCATAAGGTGATGCAATATGATGTACACATTTATACTAATGGGGAACCATACCTATACATTGTCAATTTCTTGACAGTCATTTATCTTGATATACTAAGGTTAGGCATTGATGTGCATACTTTTTCTTTTACTTCTAACAGCTTGTTGCTCCAGTTGTCCTTTTGATTAATTAGTCATAGTCTTGAAGATGTAGGCTCAGAGAATCTTGACATCTTTAGTTCTTTGACAACCTTGAGTCCTCAAGGTTCACATCCAGTTGTTGGTTGGCCAAATATAGATATGATAGATTCTTCTTTCTTATCTAAATTGAATGAGTACTTCTTAGCACACGTGGCTTTTTCATCTTTCAGTCTGGTGGATGTTTGACTATTTGTTGTTGATGCCTCTTTAGCTCTCATATCTGCTATTCAGACTGCACGATTGATTATGGACACAGATTGGTCTTGCTACTATATCATTTAAGAACATAGACCAATCTGAGCAGCTTCAAGTGTATATACACATTTACCTGTACACAATATTTACAACTTATGAGTTCATCTGCATTTACAAGTGACTTACAACTAAAATAAGTTTAGAACAATGTTTGTGCCTAGGTTCAGACTCAAAGCGATTAGCTTTTGAATATAGCATGAGAACCTGCTTTGATACCAATTGTTAGTTCCCAATAGGCACACAATAGATCTAGAAGGGGGGTTGAATAGATCCTTTTAATTTCAAATACTTTTCACTTTTATTTTGTATTGCTAATGAATTAGCATATGACAAACATAAGAATCTTTTCAAGCACAGCGGAATAGGTAAAAGATCCCCTTCATTGATATATTCATAATCATACAGACATTGTTCTTAGAGTTAGTTAAATTGTAAGCAGTTAATACATACATAGCAGTTATGGCAGTTAGGAACATAATATAAATGACATAATGTAAAAGACATAAGGGATTTTAAGTGGTTCAGAGACTCAAGCTCCTAATCCACTCTTCTGCTTTCAACTAGCAGGATTTCCACTAAGGAAGGGCAGCACCCTGAATCACTAAGATTCTGTAACGACAGAAAAATTCGGATTTTATTGTAAAATAATTTTATTGAATTAAATAATAAATAAAATTATATTCTATGTGTTATCAAGATGGTTGTCATTGTATAACCTAATGATGTAGGAATGTCATAGTATTTGAGCTACGTGAAGAAATTAAAGTGTTTGAATTTTCAAGACGAAAATAAAAGTTTTCCGAGAAATTTTCCGAAAAACACTATTCATCGTTATTTGCTCGGGAATTATTTTTGAATTTCCGAGAAATACGTAATGATAGAATGTCAAGGTAAAATGGATTATGTAATAATAATCTAAGTATGGAAAACGAATATTTCGCTTGCGGACTTAAAATGGGAATGTTAAGGAAAGCGATTTATTAATAAGTTAAGTAATGATCGTATAATACATGAGTATTGTACGAGGTAATGAATACGAGTATAATACAATGTATTATATGAGTTCCTATGAATGACGGTATATCGTATATAAAGAAGTTATATATGAATTAGAATACGAGAATGATAAGTAAATAATACGTATATGTATTGAGCAATGATATTGGACTTGTAAGATTGGTTAGGAATTTGTACAAGCCCAAGTATATTACTGGTGAGGCCCAATTGTTGATTAATGAACAAGTTAGTGTTTGTTAATGCAAAGCCCAAAGATTAAGCCCAAGCTAGGATCCAATGAGTTGATTGACCCATGGGGCAAACCATGATAATGTGGTTAATCTTGGTGATCAAGCATAATGAGTAAGGACCAAGCAAGAGATAAGAGTTGTGTTAACCAAGTAATGAATAGTAAGGAGGTGACTTAAGGAGGTGGCTTAACCTAATGACTAAACTACCCTAACTTTGCAAATTCTATAAATAGAAGGAGATTGCTAGCCATTTATTACTTGTTCAAATAATCTAGTAATTACAAAGTGCTTAAGTGTTAGAGAGAATAAGCAACAATAAGCTACTTCCATTTGTAAGAAGAAGAAGAAGATTTTCCACAAGAACTTCAAAGGGTAAGACTTCTTCTCCAATTATCTTCTATCTCTACTGTAAGACCCCGAATTTTATGAAATAAAAGTATTCAAATTTTCTTGTAGTTACTATTCATGAGTTACTATTCATGAGTTACTATTCACGAGTTACTATTCATGAGTTACTATTCACGAGTTACTATTCATGAATACTATTCATGAAGCATGATGATTTTTGTTACAGTAATTACTGTTCAATATTTTATTTTATTGATTAAATAATTGCTGCGTTGATATTTTATTTTATTTCAATAAATTGTCATTACACAGTATTTTCCATTATCGAAGCAATAATTCATATTATCTGAATAATATTGTTAGATAACATTATTGGCAATGTCTAGAAAGTTCTGTCTAATGAGAGGTTTGGTCACCTAATTGCGCGCCAGTAAGGAGAAATTCTTATTGGAAAGCCCCCTCTTTCCTAGGAACTGCCTGGTTGTCAATATTGTGATTATATAATATTATTTGTGAATAATTAATTATTGATTCATATGATGAAGAAAATATTGATTTTATGTGGATATAGATGGAGAAAATTTTTAATGTGACAATTGTTGAAAATTAATATTTTATCTTTTTCTGATAAAATAATTCAATTAAATGTATTATTTTAATAATATATTAATGATGATATTTTTACGATGAATGTGGGATATATGAGTATATGTGGAGGAGGAGTATTTTGTTATCAAAAATATTTAAAGCATGTTTTATGTGTGATTGGACCCCATTTCTTATTTGAAATTTGATTATAGCATGTAAAGTCGCTCATTTGTGAATTTCGGTCAATTTTTGTTTGGAATTTGGAAAAACTTTCTTACGTAAAGTTGTAGAGAATTGAATTTTCTATAAAAATTAGTGAGATTGAATTTTCCGATAAAAGGGCTATTTATTATGAATTATTAAAGTTACGAAGCTCAAGAAAGAATTGATTTTTGGAAGTTTTAATTATTTATTATATAAAAAATTTTTTTTTATTACTTTTTCTAGAAGGTGGCATGTGAGAAATGCTAAGTGGCTGAAATCAAACTCTAGAATGAGTGCGTAGGAATTGTTATATAATATATTAATATTATAATAAATTTTTACGCTTTGGTGTTCTAAGCGAATTTCCTATAAATAGGGTGCTTAGATTATAATTGAAAATCACACGAAGCTAAAGTTTTCTCTCTATATTATCGAGCGTATTCTTGTGAGTATTTTGAGTATACTTTGAGTATTTCTATCTACGGTGCAAGTTAGATTCGTTATTATTCGGTCAATCTTGCTCTCTTTTGAGGTAAGGGATAGTAAGGGATAATAAGGGATTTTAAGGGTTATTATTTTGAAATTCATCTGAACCTTCAAAAATTCTGGAAAATTTTGAAATGATAATTTGATGAGTTTTGTTGATTGTGTCCAAAAATGACGATTTTTGGATGTATAGATTAGGAGTTATGGATTTTATGAGAAAAGACTATTTTAAAAGTAACTGCTTATAACTCCTTGTGGTTAACTCCAAAATTGATGAAACTTTTATTGGGAGTACATCTATATAATATCAGTATACCCTATGAATTTCAGAATTTTTGGATAAAAGTACAATTTATGATAAATGTTTAAATATTCGGTGGCTTTAGCCATGTGAAAAATAGTAAATGACTTTTAAAAATTCTGAGAAAAATATATGTTCAATATAGGACTATATTCTGCTAAATCCCAGAAAAGAAATAATTTTAGAAGTGATTTGGTATTTTTCATGAAAATGGACTAGTTATGAGTAAATGAATTAAATATGTTATGTGAGGTAAGAAAATTAGAAAATAGGATTTTATGGATTGAGAATCATATATGAGGTATATGCAGATTTTTGATGAGGGTTTTGGTTATTGGTGATGAAATCTTATGAGTTTGGCATTTTATGATGATTAAATGCATTAATTAGTAAAGTGTAAACAATTTAATTAAATTGTTTATAAGTTTTAGAAATTATTAAATATTGTTGTAATATTAAGAATATTAAGATTTTGATATTATTAAGTGATTTATAACATTTGAATTAAGGTGTTATAAATATTAATATGGATTTTATTGTGAAAGTTTATCTCTTTGTGTCGGGGTTGCTATTCACGTATACGGCACTATTCACGAATACGACATTATTCACCGAAAAATATAATTTTTCTTTTTATCCAAGATGTTTATTATGGCTATTATTGATTGAATCCATGTTTTGATAATTTTATTTTTATTATTATATATAACATTTTTATAATCCTGGTGATGAAATTTCTCTTTGACTTGAGTGTAAAGATGGGTAGATTATTGGTATGATCGTGACTATGAGTTCTCTTTGGCCAGTAGTGCAAAGTTGAATCATTGATTGGTATGATCATGACCATTGAATTTACAATTGAATATTTTTAGCTTAAGTGCAAAGGTGAATTGATCAACATGGTTATAATTATTGTTATATAACCACGAAATGATTATGTATTTCTTTGAGATAAAGATGAACAGGTGTTGAGGTGAACATGACTTGTTGATGAATATCTTTAGCCTGTAGTGAAAAGATGAATTGTTGATGAATATCTTAGCCTGTAGTGCAAAGATGAGTTATTGATGAATATCTTTGGTCTGTAGTGCAAAGATGACCTGTTGTTAAATATCTTTGGCCGTAGTGCAAAGATGACTTGTTGTTGAATATCTTTGGCATGTAGTGCAAAGATGAACTATTGATGAATATCTTGGCCGTGGTGCAAAGATGAATTTATTAGTATGATTATAAACAGGAACTGTGATTTGGTATAACCATGATCTTTGATGTTTCAGGTAAAGACAGGTGATGAAAATTATCTTCGTCCTGGATGAGAAGAAGAATTTAGAATTACAATTATAAGTTATTCACATGATTACGGACATGAACTGTTGATTGATGTTACAGGGGTAAAATATTGTTGATGGACTTTTAACATGGAGAAGATAATAAACTTTATGGTCTATTTTACTCTTCTAATGGATTGCTCGTTCCGCTGCAACTATGGTTGAAATTTTTTTATCATCTACCATATGTTCTAAATCTCTGATTTATTATTGATGAAGGCTATTGATAATTTAATTATCTTTAGTCATGATATTTTTACTGAGCTAGTTGTGCTCACCCTTTTTGCTTCACAATTCCTTTCAGGTAATAAAAGTGTACCATTTGGGACAAGGTGAATAATAAGGGGAATAGAGCGGTGGTCTATAGATGTTGAGGGTGAGGTGAATTCAACTTTGGAAGGGTGTTTTGTCACTATTATACAAGATGTTTAATGACATACAACCTCGAGTCATCATAAGACAGGGTTGTGCTCATCCACTTGCTGAGTATATCTACCAGCACTATCTATATGATCTTGGAGTCTATTTGAAATATAACTCTCAATTAGAGACAATGGAGATAATGATATGTCAAGAGAAGACTCACCATTGGGAAGAATATGATAGTAATCTTCTAGTTTTTCTTTGGGGTCTATTAGGTCAACCAAGGATAATTCGGTGGCCATATGATATCTATAATAACCTAAACGCATGGCCTCCCATGTACGAAGGTTTCCTTGAGCACTTCCCAAAGATTCTAATTTTAAAAGAGTTTTCGACTATACCTTTATGTAAGGTGTCATTATGAGGTGCTGTCCACGGTTGGGACATGAGTCACAGTTGATATATATTTGTTTCCAAACTCACAGCATATGTGTTGTTGTATTTTGCACGACAATTGTTGTAATAAAGTTGTAGTTGTTTTCTATACCATGTATTTGGCGACTCAAAATGGGTTGGATGGAATGGACCTATTTTGGGGTCGTTACATCTACTATGATAGGTTGATAAGAAAAGTATGGATTAAGGAATATGGATGTTAAGAAGTAATAAGAATGATTAATTACTGAACTTAAGTCGCATAAGCCGGAAATAAGTCATTTAAACTTGCATAAGTTATAAACTTATGAAGAAGTAATATGAACTTGTTATAAGTTTATCTTAAAAAGTTACATGGAAGTAAAGAACTTGTATGATCATGTATTAAGTATACATGAATGAAACTATGTATTGAGAACATATAAAGATGATGATTAAAAGACTTTAATTATACTAAGTTATGAACAATGAAGCTTTAAGTAGTTTATACTTTAATAAGTTATAAGCTCATGTAAGAATAAATCAAAATCCAACATAAACAATAAGTTGTTGTATTAAGTATGTTGAGATGTTCACATGATAAATTGAATTCATTTAAAGTAATGAACAAATCATAAGTAATGAAGATTTGCCGGAAATTGCACGATTGGACGATAATCGTCGAATTCGTGAAATTCTCAGAATAGAAGTCAAATTTTGTGTTTGAACTCAAAAATGTTAGTTTTCGATGGAGACGAGTCATATTTGGCATTATAGAGTTGTGGACTCGAAAATGACCAAAATTCGACTTAGACTAAGAAAGCGGCGTTGAACGTTCACAAACGTTTATCGTTTTCGTTAAAAATGAACCAATAGGTGAATTTTTAGCAAACAAAGTCAAATAGATAAAATTCTTATGTGAACACGTAGAGTATGTAATTTGTGAACCGTAGGCTTTTGAACGAGCCAATTCGGACTTATAACGAAGAAGTTATGAGCCCGGGAATTTCACAAAGTTGAAAAACTGTCCAAACTATCTGGTGCACAGAGCTGGCGCCGCGACGCCAGCCCAAGGCCAAATTGTCACGCCACACCGCCATGAATAGTCTATGACCTACTGGAAAGTGGCACCACAGCGCGACTCACTGAGTAAGGACTCACGCCCATGATTGCAAGTCCGGACACACCTATTATTAACTAAGCGCATGGCAAACAAAAAAATAAAGTTATGGCTGAGCTGCTGGCTGACCCTAAATTTCTAGAACAATGATAGTAAAGAATGTTTATGAGTATGAAGAAAGGAAGGGGAGTAATTTAAAGTGAACCTACCTTAAGGAGCCTAAAGTAACATTGTTAAAACTTTGTTAAACCTTAAGGATAGTACATAAAGGTTGATGATAACCTATTCAAATATAAATGCAAGTACAATGACAAGCCGAAATTGATAGTAAACAAATCTAATACATGATTAGATTGAGATGAAGGGTAAGATATAGTCATATACATACTTGATTATATATGACCTAATGTGAGGCATTATGTGATCATGTATTGTAGAGACTTGAAAGACTCAAACATAAAGTAATTATACCGTAGCAGACGCTAAAGGCAAGTATTCTAACCCTTGTTTCAGTTCAATCTGAATAAGTTTTGTAATTCATGTATCCTTACGCATGAATTGATGTATGATGAAGTTAAAGCCGATTCTTCTGGCTAGACTTAATGCATTTGGTGGATTATTGATAATCTATCCATCTGGTATCAAATGTTGTTATCTTTTGTCAACTACTCGATATAGTTTTCAAAAGAAGAATGGTTATGATAAATAAATGTTTTGTCGTCATACGACAGGCACGTGAAGTTGCCAAACAATTAAACGTACATACATTTAATGAATGTAGTGTTGATCAACATAGAGTACTTTAGGCTGATCACCTAGAAGTGCTCGTAAGTGATACCGGGCTTACAGACTTAGTGTCGGCTTGTCCTTTTCAAAGAAAGAATGAAATACTCAAGGACTTGGACCGGAGTTTATGTTTTACTGAATATTATTCATTGTGAAACAGTTTGAAAGAAAGATGAAGTGCTATTTTGTATTATCAATAGTACTTCATAACTATTGTTCAGTTATTAAAGATATAGGATTCTTATGTGTCAAGCATGTTATTATTGAATTGTTATACTTGTCGAGCTAGTAATGCTCACTCTTGCTTGAACCATATGAATGCAGCTAAGACTGAACGTCCCGAAGGATCGAATAAAGATAAAGGAAAGGCTAAGGCAGATTATTAAGCTGTCTATGTAATAATATAGGTTTATTGTTGTAATGTAATTAATATTATGACAAAGAACCTTTGTAATGGGTATAGAGACTAGGAAATGTAAATATTACTTTGAATATATAGAAGTCATGTTCGTTCTTTTGAGGTTTTCAATGGAATGAATGTATGAATGGTAGTACCGTGTAGCACCATATGTTGGGTTGTAAGATACCCAGATTTGGGGGCGTCACAGATTCCTTCAAGGCCAGCAGCCTTGGAACTTCAGTTCACTAAGAACTCTTCAAGGCCAGCAGCCTTGGAACTCCTCTAGTTCCCTAAGAACTCTTCAAGCCCAGTAGGCTTGGAACTTCATTTAGTCCCTCTGGACAAGGACCCTCAGGCCCTGGCTTCTTCTTGTTGTTATTTTTGGTGGTGGTGTTAGTGTTGAGCTGCTAAGATGTCTTTAAGCTTGAACATCTTATGTACTTAGAAGCTTAGCGTGGTCCTCTTTGTATTCTGCTTCAAGTCGGGACCACATCTTCTCTGGTGCAGCTGATCTCCTCTCTTTTCTGTTCATCTTCATTTGATGTCAGCTATGCACCATCACCATCAGGATTTGCTAAGTCAGTGAGCTTTTGGTAGACTTCGTTTGGCACTTAGCAATCCCTGAACCTTTCTTGAATGTTTTGCAGACATGATTCTACTTCTGTTCTTTTTCAGCCTTTGGTTCATGGTGATCTGTAGAGTGGCTCTCTTGTTCTTCTTTGTACTCTACCACTTTTCTGAATGCTATCTTCTTGTCATTCTCGGCTCTCAGCTTAGCTGCCATCTTTAGTGGCATTCTCATCTTTGTTGAGTGAAGCTCTAATTTGTTTAAGTTCTTCTTTAAAGCTGCTTCACTTCCACCTATGTAGTCTCACTGTCACTGAGACTTGTTCTTGTTGATCTCTGGTGGAACTCGTAGAGTTAATGATAGCATTCCAACAACTCAACTATTTACAACTTATCAATCATAAGCAACTCTTGATCTTTGAAGCTCTGTTGATTTATACTCCTTCCCAATATTCCCATTGGAAAGTAGCCGTTAAAAGCTTTTTAAATTACTTTGCAGATCTTGAGTTGTTTGGTGTAGACTGCAGATGTGACATGACATCCCCTTTTCTGACTTTCTGACATTGCAGTCGACTATTGCACCTACCCTGTCAGAGATGTCACTTTGATGTCTCGGGCAGGTAGTCAACTTTATTTCCTCCTTCTGATTTCTCGATCAGAGGTTTTCCTTTTGCATCGATGATCTTTAATAAGGTCTATTCGACCATCAATCTTCAGATTGAACCGTTGCCAATGCTTCAACCTTCAGATGACCGAACTCTACGATTTTGATGCAAATCTTCTTAGACTTGATCGTAGTGTCTAGTTGACAAGTAGAATCAACACTACGATCTTGAAGAGTGTTGATTGGATCTTTAATGTATAACATCTCTTCCTTTTCTTGTACAGTGCTTCAACACTTACATTTTGCTTGATTGCTCTCGAATCGATAGCTTGACTCTTTGTTCTGGCCCCTTCTGAATAGCAAGACACTTCAGATTTGTGGCGTGTCCAGCTCACTTTCTCCTTGTGATCTCCAATCACTTATCATCAATGGACTGGCCCAATGCTTAATCACTTTAGTCTTGTTCTTCAGAGGCGAACCAATATCTTTGTGTACACTTCATCAGTTCCTTCTTTGTTTAGCAAACACTATGATCCGGGTTGCTTTCAAGATCATCGTCTTCTATTTTCTTGACAGCTACTGTACTCGCTGACTTTCCTGAGTCAGTTACTGAATTCTTCTTCTGATCAACTTGTGGAAGATTTCATCTCGAATGGCTTCACAACTCAGTCTGGATGTAGATTGAGTTGGTGCTTAGATCTTCTGTTAGCTTATATGCCATTCGTTGAGTGCTCTCTGGCTTCCTTTAAGTGGGATGTATCTTTGCAGTACCAACTAGAGGCTTCATTCCTTTGGATATTCTGGGAGTGCTCAATTGTTGAGAATCGTGTTTGCTCAACAATTCTGCCTTAGCATTGTGAGCACATCTGTTGAAGTCTCAGTTCTACACTCTATGATTCAGCTTCGGCTATGCAAACACTACGACTCCGAGATCAGATCGTGACACTCTACGATTTCTATCATTGTGCTTGTTGTCTTCATCTGATTTAACTCGACTACGATCTCTGCCTCTGATACGCTTAGTAGACTCTACGACTCTGAGTGTAGTCTACGATTATTTACTTGGCTTCGACATCAGTAGACTCTACAACTCCAAGTATAGTCTACAATTCTTGACTTGGCTTCGGCAGATGCTCGGTCAGCTCGTAACCAGGCTGTCTCTACTATTCTGCACATGACTTCCTCAGCAGACTACGGCTCTGAGGAAGTTCTTCTCGACACACTACAATCCTTCCTCATCTCTCCTGGCAGTCTACGAACTCTGATATCTACTGTCTTGCAGACTACGATTCTGCCTCGACAGCTCTCGAGTTTTCCTTGACTCTCCTGGCAGACTATGATTTTTTGTGTAGTGCTCGATAATCAGACAAGCCTATCTATTACATCATAAAATCAACCTAATAAGCTTGATCTTTCTATATTTATATTCCTTGTACATTATTTCTTTTTAAGGAAATCACAAAGTTGTTTTGCTTATGTAGGATCAACCAAACACATTTGATCAATTCATTCTAAGTCCTTGTCATATGTTTTTATTCTCTATCAAAGGACTTTACAACTTTTCTTAATGCAAGCATACTTGCATATTCATTCATATATATATATATATATATATATATATATATATATATATCATAATCAAATTATATATAAATAGGAATATCATTCACATGCTTATTCCTAATAGCCTCATCAAAGCTTTTTGCTATAATTGCTCCACCTACTGCTGCATCAATACTGGCTCGTGTGGACCAATGCAATCATTCACAAAATATTCCAACCTGCATCCACTGTGGAATTCCGTGATGTGGACATTTGCGGAGCATATCCTTAAATCTTTCCTATGCCTCATATAATGTTTCTGAATCGAATTGCACAAAAGTATGAATATCATTCTGTAGTTTTGCCGACTTTGTTGGTGGGAAAAATTTAGCTAGGAATTTTTGAGCTAAATTATCCCAGGCTGTGATTGAACTTGGTGGCAATTAGTGAAATCAACTTTGAGCTTTATCCCTGAATGTGAACGGAAATAAACTCAACCTTATTGCGTCTTCCGAAACATTATTAAATTTAAAGGTGTCGCATATTTCCAAGAAACTTAAGATATGCTCGTTCGGATCATCAGTCGAACCACCCCCAAACTGAACTGCATTTTGTAACATCTGTAATGTTCCCGATTTGATCTTGAAACTGTTTGCATTAATTGTCGGCCTCTGAATGCTAGACTGAATGTATGTCACTATCGGCATAGCATAATCTCTGAGAGATTTTTGTTCTTCCTCTGCCATGACTTCTAGAATTTCTTCTGCTGCCATTTCTTCTTCCAATGGTATAACCTCACTAGTCAACCGTAATTTCTAGAACTTTCTTTCAATATCATCTGCATAAGGAAAAAGTTCCTCTTTATCCTTTGATCTAGTGTGCATACACTAACAAAGAATTTCTACAAGCATAAGAATGAAGATAAGTAAATAACGTTTAAATTAAGACTGAATTAATAATAACTAATATTGAATTAATATTAATAAAGATGATGAGTGAGTTTTTTACACATTATTTGAGTGCATTTGAGCTTAATCTTTCGGAAGTTTTTAAGTGTTTCTGTCTATTCATGCATGTTTTATGTTGTTTTGTAGGAATTGAGACAAAAGTTACTTGGATCGACGTTTGGGAATGCTAGAATCGTATTTTCGGCTTGCCATTTACATAGCAGCCACTTCAGGGCCAATTTCAACATTGCTCTGGACCTTATTTAGAATACCTCAAAGAATGAAAGTTGTAGATCTACGTCTCCTTTTTTCGGAACATATTGAATCGTCAAAATCTGAGTTCGGACGAAGAACTTATGGCCATTTTTCCAAAAGCCGTCAGAGCAGAAAATTCCAAAAAAAGCCCCAGCGTGGGGGCGCCCATTCCTTGCCTATTTTCAACACCGGGGCGCTAGGGAGCAGAATCCAGTGCCGTGAGCAGTGCTAGGGCGCTGATGTAGGGCTTGATCAAGCTTGGACACATTTTGGGGCGAATTTTGACACTTTTTTTACTCCAAATTGGATTGGGTTTCCTTTTAAGCTAAAACTTGGATTTGTAACCTATAAATACATGATGGGAGGCATAGAATAAGGTAGATTTAGAGAGATTAGATTAGATCAAACACTCCAATAGATTAGAACATAAACCCTAGTTTATATTGGATTGTTGGAGATTAAAGCAACTTGGAGATCATTGAAGATCAAGATCAGGAGCAAGAGTGGAGCATCAGATTTGCAGACAACAGATTCCATTCTTTACTCTACTTGTATTCTTGTCTTTTAATGTTTATTCAATTGTGGATTCTTGATTTTAATTCAATAACGATGAACTAAATTTCTTGTTTACGATTGCAACAGATCTTATTGCATAACTTATTTTAGTATGCTTCTCTGTTAATTATTGTGATATATTCTATGGATTGTCTATTATGATTGCGTTTAATTATTTAATTGTCTAGCTAACAATTACCATGATAATCTTTATGGATTTGGGAGATGAAATATAGATTTAGATCTAAACATAATAGCATGTGATTATGTTTTCTGCATGGTGTTGGAAATCATGATTTGTGTTTAAGATAGTGATATGCCTTTACACCGCGTGTAATCTGATAGGGAACCTGTACTTTAAATCCTTTTTAATTGTAATTCACATAGGAATATAGTGAATTAGTTAATTAGGGTGTTTGATTCAATTCTATCAACTGTGGATTTGGATTAATATGTTTGTGATGCATCGGAATGTGGTTATAAATACTAATAAGTTCCTGATTAACAATCCAAAATAGTGAGCATAATTAATAAGAAGTGTTTTAATATAAGTGAAGTAATAAGAGAAGTTGTGATCTTAAATCTCCATAACCTAATATTCAACTAGTGGTAGTAGTAGTAGGTTAATTATATATTTTAATTCACAATACTAAATCGATTGTTTAAATAAAATTAGTTTGGTTAAGAACTAGTACTTAGTGATTTCTATTAAATAATTCCTCGTGGGAACGATAATTTACTTTTACTTGATTACTTGTTGACCGTGTATACTTGCACGTATGTTTTTATTGTGAAATCGATCAACAAGTTTTTGGTGCCGTTGCTGGGGAATTAGTTTAATAATTTTGCCAATATTAATTTTTATCAAATTATTTTTAATTTAAACATTTATTATTATTATTTTCTTTAATTATATATCTATTTCTTTTCAGGTACCGTGGAGGAATTTAATTATCAATGGCCGAATACGAGAATGACTTAGCCAAGGGGAGCGGAGATTGTTGGACTCGCGACACTTTTTGTATTATCAGCACAGATTGAGACACTTTTGAGGAGTTTAGACGCTCTTGCAGCACAACGTCGTCAAAGTGTGGCGGTTACTTGTGATTATTGTGCTGGAAATCATCTGAGTCATCAATGCACCATCAATTTTGAGCCAATACAGTATGGTGGTGATTACCCCAACAATTATGTCTATCCCAACAACTATTATCAGGATTAGGGGTATCACCCAAATTTTTCATGGAGCCATACTCATCAAGATCAATTTTATGCTCCAAGTCTAACATACCCACCGGAGTTCTCGTGTCCACCTCCACTACAAAAAGAAGAAAATCTAAATTTGGAGGAAATTCTGTCCAAGTTCATAGCTTCAAGTGAGGAGAGGAGAATTAGTCAAGAGATATCGAGTCAAAATTTTGTGGAACAACTATTCAATGCCTCGAACATTTGTCCTCAATACACTTGGCCCTATGACATGGATTTTGAGAATGATGGAGAGCCCGAACAAAATCTGCAACTGGATGAGCCACAATATGTTGAAAGAGAGGAAACAATTGGGGACCAAGAAAAAGAGATCGACAAAGATTTAATTGTAAGCTTCAACGAAGATAAGCCAATTTAGTATCCCATGTGCCTCCTCCACCAAAGTTTAAGAATCCGGGCAGTTTTGCAAAACCATGCCCAATTGGCAGTCATATCGTCGATAAAGCTCTTTGTGACATAAGAGCTAGGACAACTTTAGAGCCATGGTGGGATGAGAAAGAGAAGATAGAAGAAGACCATGTTGTGTTTGACAAGCTTTCATGCCACAATTTGATCACAAATATAATGGGGAAAGCACCTAGTGGTTTGCCGTACTTAATAGGGATCCTATCTAAAAAGATCATTCTAGATAACTTAGATTTAATGGGCATTACTAATGGGAACCTCCCAAAAGAGACATTGCTTCTGATGGATGGAGGGTTCCTCAATTTCCATAGGGGAATTGGATAGAGAATTAAAGAAGTCAGGTTGAGACTATAAAACAAGTGCTTATTGAGAGGCAACCCAAGTTTAATTTTTAGTTTTTATTTTTATTAGTTCTTATATTAGTAGTTTTGAATTTGCATTTATTTAGGATTTAATAAAATTGTTTTTATCATGGTTTTACATGTTATTCAAGTCAAATTCAAGTGAGGGGCCCAATTTGTTCCATGTACCTAGCATATTCTCCAAACTTAGTGGACAAAGTAGAAGATTGTTATATTTTCAGGGAAGTCTTTTGCTTTACTTTTTCCTATTTCAGCCATTGAGAACAATGTCTAGTTTAAGTTTGGGGGCATTTTAGTGTCGTATTGCATAGTTAGTTATTTGCATTATAGTTCGTTATTTTTATATGTTAGCATTGTGTGTTTTTTAGGTTGCATATAATACATGGTAGTTAATTGCATATGCATATATGTGTTGCATTAGTATGTGTTTATGTAGTATAATTGTATATTTTTTATTTTTTTTGGCATGAATCTGTGTGATCAGTTGGTGTGGTTTTAGCTCGGCCTATGATATGATTGGTTTTGCATGTTAACTTGAATAGTATTGATAATTGATGATGAGTTCTAATTTTAATCATGATGATAATATGAGCCTGTCTAAAACTTATGTAACCGTTTAGCACTTAAAGTTTAACTATTTTAATCCACATGGTTTAATGGTTTCATAATTTGTTTTTGAGGAAAAATCTTGGTTAAAATTTAAGGAAATTAGTGAACTAGAAATAAAGGTTGGAATGACGTAAAAGCTTGAGTTTGGGGGAATCTATGGGGTATATATATACAAAATGAAAAAAAAAAGAAAAAAATGATGAAAAAAAAAATAGAAAATTAAAAAAAAAGAGAGAGAATAAACATTGTGGCATGTTTGTCTAGTTTTGTGGCCTTTGTTACTTGAGTAAGTAAGCCCGAGGGGATTGTCTTTACAGCTAGCGCCCTAAGGTCTTAATGGTCTGGGAGTCATTGGTCGAAAGCTCGTTAAGGTAGCACTGAAAAGCCTAAAGGAATAAAAGATTGCACAGCCATGAGAATTGTAAAAAAAATAGGAGAAAGAGCAAAAATGACCTCGTGGTTGAATAAAAGTATAAATAAATCCTGTATTTACCCGTAGACATGGTAATTGCTTAGTTTTAATCGGAGTTGTCATGTTCACAAAAGTAATTGAATTGGAACTGAAATTTTCCTTATAAGAAGTTTGTTATGTGATTATCTTGAACTGTGGTTGGTTAGAATGGTTAACAAGCACACACGCACAACATTGGTGATGACAGGTTTAGATTGACTAACTGGTTAGAGTTCTGGACTTTGACTTGATTGGATATATTGTTTGAGTATCATTGGTATCTTTGAGGCCTGTTGCTATATATCATACTAATTTATTACTGGGATCGTAGGTATATTAGGAAGTAGATCATGCATATGCATTCATGTAGTTGAGTTAGTTTATTTATTTTTAGCTCTTTTGTGTTTTTGCTTGAGGACAAGCAAAGGTTTAAGTTTGAGGGTATTTGATGAGTGAGTTTTATACCCATTAATTGAGTGCATTTAAGCTTAATCTTTTGGAAGTTTTTAAGTGTTTGTGTCTATTCATGCATGTTTTATGTTTTTTTATAGGAATTGGGACAAAAGTTACTTGGATCGACGTTTGGGGTTGCTAGATTCTCATTTTTGGCTTGCCATTTACATAGTAGCCACTTCAGGGCCAATTTCAACATTACTCCGGACCTTATTTCGAAAAAAATCAAAGAATAAAAGTTGTAGATCTACGTCTCCTCTTTTTAGAACATCTTGAATCATCAAAATCAAAGTTCGGATGAAGAACTTATGACCATTTTCCCAAAGGACGTCAAAGCAGAAAATTCCAAAAAAAGCCCCAGCGCGGGGGTGCCCATTCCTTGCCTATTTCCAACGCCGGGGCGCTAGGGGGCAGAATCCCAGTGCCGTGAGTAGTAATGGGGCACTGGTGTAGGGCTTGATCAAACTTGGACACGTTTTGGGGTGAATTTTGATACTTTTTTGACTCTAAATTGGATTGGATTTCCTCCTAAGCTAAAAATTGGACTTGTAACCTATAAATACATGATGGGAGGCATAGAATAAGGTAGATTTAGAGAGATTAGATTAGATCAAACACTCCAATAGATTAGAACATAAACCCTAGTTTATATTGGATTGTTAGAGATTAAAGCAACTTGGAGATCATTGAAGATCAAGAGCAGGAGCAAGAGTGGAGCATCAGATTTGCAGACAACAGATTCCATTCTTTACTCTACTTGTATTCTTATCTTTTAATGTTTATTCAATTGTGGATTCTTGATTTTAATTCAATAATAATGAACTAAATTTCTTATTTAAGATTGCAACAGATCTTATTGCATAGCTTCTTTTAGTATGATTCTCTGTTAATTATTATGATATATTCTATGGATTGTCTATTATTATTACGTTTAATTATTTAATTGTCTAACTAATAATTACCATGATAATCTATATGGATTTGGGAGATGAAATATAGATTTAGATCTAATCATAATAGCATATGATTATGTTTTCTGCATGGTGTTGGAAATCGATTGTTTAATTCACAACATTAAATCGATTGTTTAAATAAAATTAGTTTGGTTAAGAACTAGTACTTGGTGATTTCTATTAAATAATTACTCGTGTGAACAATACTTTACTTTTACTTTATTATTTGTTGTCCGTGTATACTTTCATGTAAGTTTTGATTGTGAAATCGATCAACAAAAGAATTCCAACTAAAGTGTACACAGTCGGCAAGTAATAAAGTAATGAAGTAAAGTGTCGTACCCACAAGGAATTCCAATTAATAAATTCCAACCACTAGCACTTCATCAATTAAATTTTATTTAAACAACCGTAATTTGTGATTTTCTAATTAAGAAAAATAAAACTAACTAATCAACACTGACTTACTCTAAAAATTGATTCAATTAAATAAAAGTTAAGACTACAATATCCCCAATTATATAATACAAACCAATTATCCAATTACTCCAGTTATTAATTCACCCAAATTGTTAACATGAATTCTAACTGTTAAAAGCCCTTTTCCAAGTGGTCAAATTAACATTTATTTAATTCAATTAATTCTGCGACATCCCTATGCAAAGTAATAAAATTAAATTCATTAAGTTCCAATTCCCAACTGTTACATGCAGTGAAAAGAGATATCCCTATTCAATTCACAATCCTAATTATTTATCTCATGCAAATAATTAAGCATACATATTACCACATTTAGTTCAAACCCTAGATTTCATCTCCCGAATCTATCTAGTGTAACACAGTAATTATTGGCCAAATAATTAATCAATAAACACGAAACATGATAAACAATTTAATGTGACTTAAATAACTGGATTAAACTGAATAATCAATTCATAAACATAAAAGGTTCAATTTGTAGTCTTAATGGAAAAATTAGTTCATACTGGAAAATAAAAGTAGAAATCCTATCAAAATCATCTTAATAGAATTACAAAACTGAAATAGAGAAGAAGAAGAAAACTCTAGAAATAAGTCCTCCACTCTTCAATCTTCAACTTGAATTAATCTCCTTCATAATTCTTAGTTTTTCCCCAATTAGTCTCCAGCTCTATTTTTTTTCCACCTGTTTCCTTCCTTAAGTACTTCTTTTCTTTTAAAATCGTATTCCACATCAACCTCTTTCCCCTAAGCGGCCTCAACAATCAGACCCCTCTGCGTCCCAACGCCCCGACGCTGGGTATAGTGCTGAAGACAGCGCCCCAGCACTATCCCACTTCCAAAAATTTACACTTTTGCAATTAGTGATGCTTAAATTCCCTTCTTGTCCCTGCTTAGCCTCAAATTACAAAATAACAATTAAACACATAAAAACAATCCTAAAAGACTTAAAAACAACAATAAATCAAGCCCGAACATATCCAATTCATGGGTATATTACCCATTCATCAACGTTTCATAGTGTACACTAACTCGTATATTATGAAATCATCAAAAGTGACTTGATAGTGTAGTGTACAAAATAAAGTAGAACAAACTTTAAAATAGTTTTGAAGGAATAAAGGAATATTTCAAAACAATTTTCTAGATGAAACTTTTCAAATTGAATTTTTTAAAAGAGGAGTCTTCTAAAGGAAGTGTTGCAAACAATGTATGATGTGTATGTGTGGGTGTTTGTGCAACTTTTATAGGAAAAACTCACATAAACAATTTTTATATTATTACTGATATTCACCAATACGTAAGGTAGCCTTAGCACACTCAAAGATACACTTACACTAAACAATTTTTAGAGAGTGGAAGGAAGATAAGCAAGAAAGTTATGAAACTCCTTATGCTATGCCCCCTATTTATAGTCAAAACTTAACCAACATCTACCACACATCAATTAACCACACTTTTCATATTTTAAGATTATCTTTAATTTATACAATTCATCAATTATCCATGCGTTTCACATTTCAAGATTATCTTTAATCTTTATCATTCATCAATTATCCACACGTTTCACATTTCAAGATTATCTTTAATCTACCATATATTAGTTATCCATATTTTTCACATTTCAAAATTAACTTTAATCTACCACATATTAGTTATCCACATTTTTCATATTTCAAGATTAAATTTTTCTTTGCTATTCACAATTATTATTATATTATCAGTTTTTTACATTATTGACTCAATGTATTAATATCACAAATATTAATGTTATTCAAATAATGAGTCTGTCTAACTATTTAATACCCGTGACTTTTAATTACGTAACTTTCCATTACTGCCCTTACTACGGTGATAATTATTGGTTTAATAATGTGAAATATTGTTCATTTGTTACTATGACAATTATTGGTTCAATAATATGAAATATTGTGCATTTTCTACAGTGACAATTATTTGTTCAATAATATGAAATATTGGGTAGTTTCTACTGTGACAATTATTGGTTCAATAATACAAAATATTGTGAATTTGCTACTGTCATAATTATTGGTTCAATAATATAAAATACTATGCAAAATCGTGTATTATTGTGGAATATCGCGTACTACTGTGGAGTACCACGTGCTACTACGGAGTACCGCGTGCTACTGTTCCTTTATCACCAGTAATTTTAACAGTTAAATGTAATAGTTCTGCTGATAATTTTTTTTATTAAAAATGTTATTTCTGTCATTTTCTGTATTCGATAATTATTTTGTTATGGGGTTCACAAATGATTGGTTGTTTTGGCGCCGTCGTACTTTACCAAATATTCTTCGACATACCGAATATTCCTTGACATACCGAATATTCTCCGACATACTTTTTTTTCTTATAATTTGCGCATATCATCTGTAAGAACCCGAATTTTAAAATTATTAAAATAAGAATTTAGTAAATAAAATTCTTAAGGCATGAGAAGGGTTGAATAAGATATATATATATATATATATATATATATATATATATATATATATATATATATATATATATATGCGTTGAGATGTATGTGGTATGATACATTTGCATGGGGTATTATAAACTATGCAATAAATGATTTACGTGTTTAATAAATATATTATTATTATTATATATTTGTTATTTATTGGAGAGGCGAGTTATTTGAAGTAAAGAAGATGGATAGAAATTTATCTATCGATATTAAATAATTTATGTGCAATTATTTTATCATAGTAATTTGGTGACATTAAATATCTTGGATAAATATTAATTTCTTGAGAATATGTTCGAGTAAGTATCAAGTCTAAAGCAGTGCAACCGTACACTTTAATGGTGGATGTATAGGAGCTGGGCTAAACGATTCCTTCAGAGAGCGGAGGTATATACGAATTAGTAACCGATCTAACTCACTGTGAAAATAGTGTAAACGAGACGAAAACGAATTTGTTGGTTGTTTGTGAGAAACCACTCAGTGTACTATATTGAATACTATTAAAGACTCAATGTGTGCTAGGTTTAGACTTGTATATATGTACGTTGTTGACGAGAGAAGAAAATCGATATATCTTTAAATAAATATTGGTTAGATATTTATTGATTAATATTGAGATATGGTTAAATGTATAGATTAAAGAAATCGTGTTGAGACAATCTATAGAAAACAAAGAGAAATAATTATAGTATATTTCTAATAAAAGATATTAAAATAAATTCTAGCATTTGATTATTTTAATAAAAGGGGAGAATATTATTTTGATATTACCTTATGTAGCTTTTTACGAGGTAATGTGTGTGATTAAGTAATATGGTAAATACATTAAAACATATTTGCTATATAAGTTGATGGGCACAGTTTATCATAATAAGAAATAAACTTATATAGTGTGTATGTGTGTCGTGCATGTAAATATTTTAATAATACATAGATATTATATTAAGAGTAATATCTTATGAAAATGAGTAAATCGTTTTATTATGATTAGTTCCTATATTTAGAGAAAATATGATAAAAACATCTTATGTGATGTTATAGCGAAATACATAATTTTGATTATAGTAATGTATTTTCAAGAGGGTTAAAGCTATAAAAGAAAAATAAGTTATTTTAATAACTAGAGTTATTATATTACCGTGAATGTTATAAAGAATATTTAAATATTTCCATTCACGATATATTTATATATGTGAACCTTGTGATATAATAGATCGATGTAAATTGAACATGTTATAAATAGTAATGTGGTGGGAAATGAATAAGTAATGAGAATGAGAATAAGCTTAATGTAAGCTTGTGAGATATGCCTAGTGTGGCAAAGCGATGGAATAAGCATTCATTAAATAATTTAATGAATGATTAATTAAAGGAATTAATTTGTATGTGCAATGATTATATATTATTTAGTAGCTACATCTATATGATATGAAAAGAAGTGTGACACTTCGATGGTAACTATATAATATAGGAAACTATATGGCAAAGTGGAATGAGTTGCATGAGTTACATAAATGGACCTCTGTGACAATGTGTTATGTGTGGTACATTAATGTGTACTTTATGAAGGATATTAAATTAAACTAAATAAATATTGGTTAAAGCTTTATAAATTGAATTAATATTTAAGATATGACCATGTTATAAGATGTAATGTTAAGAATAATATTATTTTGTGAGATTATAATATTATAAGCTTGTGGACTATTAATTACTAAGTTCACATAATTATGTCTTGTGTGGCATAACTAGGGAAGTTAAATCAAAAGGAGATTTAATGGGAAGTATTAAAAAAATGGTGAGTTAATAAATAATTGATATTAATTATCATTATGATAATTGGGTATATTTGAGATGATAAATTTTACGGAAAATGATGGATTGAGAATATCTAACTATTTTATAATTAGCACAATTAAAATATTATTTGAAATAAACCAATGTATATGGATTATATAAATTCTATGTGTAATGTATGAGTGGGTGTATATGCTCATTTGGGGACAAATATCAAATAAACCTATATATGCTAATAGTAATATGAAATGCTGAGTTTTAAGGGTAGTGTCCCAAATTGAGAGTCATTTCTTCATCACGTGAAACTCAAAAAGGCTAGCTAGCTAACTTGCTTCTTCTTCTCCAAAATCCATACCTTCCAAATGATGAAAAGGGAGTGGGTTGAATAGTGTGTTGGATTTGATTTTCCACCAACTTCTCTAGGACTGAGCAAAAAATGGGTATAACCGAATTACAGAACCGAACCGAACCGTAATAATTTAACCAAAATTTTCTGATAATTCGGTTATTTGTAATAATTCGGTTATATCCAAAAAAAATTACGGGTTTCGGTTAGTTTATACGGGTTTTACTTTTAAGTTATTCGGTTTAACTGAATATCGAACAAATCCTTGCTCTACTTAAAATAATAATATGAATCGCACGAGCCCACTACAGGTCTACAGCGCTATTAGCCCACTCTGAGTCTGAAGTCATAAGTCGTAACTCTCATAATCTCATTCTCTCAATTCCCAAACCTAGAGGCCAGATCTCAAACCCTCAAGTCTCAATCTCTCATCCCAAACCTAGATCTCGAACTCTCAAAACTCAATCTCCCATCGGCCGACGGCATCGCCTTTGGTGGCTCTTCATCGGTCATCATCACTCATCCGTCAATCTCGAAGAGACGATTAGACGTAGACCCGAACTCTCGAACTCGCGAACTCGAATTTTGAAAGTATGTTCTTACTCGAATTTTGGATGTTTGAAATTGGTTGGAATTTGGTAATGAGGAGATACTCTTTTTGTGCAAACCTAATTTATAATTTATAATTTATTTTTGTGCAAAAATGTGTAGTGAATATAATTTATATACTTATATAGGGGTGTATATAGATAAATTAGATATAGAGGGACTGAGGGAGAAGGTTAATAACATTTCATATCTCAAAATTAACACCAAGTTATAGTTGATAGAATTGAGTATATGTTTAGAATTTGAGGGTCAAAGACTCAAAGTATCTGTTTAGAATTGAATTGAATCAATCTTGATAGAATTTTTTAGTAAAATATTTAGTCCAGTTTGTAATTTTTTTCTTCAGATTTCTGAGCTTTTAGTTTATTCTTGCAGATCTTTGGATAAGCTATAAAGATTTGACCAAATTTGCAATTTTTAGTAGGAAAAACTATTAATACTTATAATGTTCATATAGAAGAGATGTTGTTATCTCTTTTACAATCTTTTAATGTATAAGAATGAATAGAATACATTGCTACAAAGTCTTTTTTGTTATGAAATGAATGCTTTACCTTGTATTTGGAAATTCTCTATTACATGTTTGTTATGCATATTATTACTTGAGCAATATTGGATCAAAAGATGAAATGGTTATTGAACATTTTGTATTGATAGATGTTTGTTAGAAACCATGACTAGATGCTAGAAAGTTTTATATCATTATTTTGTCGAATGGTTACATATTGAACATTCGGATGTTTGCACTGTTCCGTTTTAATTTCCTATTAATTGAAATAAAGATGTAAATATATCCTCCTTATTTTTGATAAACCTAAAGACACATGTCATTCAACTAGAAATATAGTAATATCTCAAAAGGAAGTATACAAAAATAATAACATAAAAGCAACGCCTAGAATATAGAGCAAAATTTAACTGGCCCAAGAAATATTAATACTTATGCTATTATTACACAATTATTGTTACAGTCCTTTCAGTTGATTATAACAGAACTAACTTGATATGGATTGGTGTATAATGTAAAGATACAAATTATGAGTCTAACATGTACATTAAAATCTGGAATGCTAGCGAACCCCAATGGAGTCTGTGGCTTTTATGCAGTCCACTCTGTGGCAATGGAATACTGCTATGAATTACTGATATGGCCAACTCATTGCTTGAAGTTTTTGATTGATGTAAACTTTTTAAACTTTCATTGTTAATGTAATTTGTTTGAAATTTTCAGATAATGTCAAGAAGTATTTTAAATGATTTGCATATGGTGGATGATACAGACGAACCTGACCTTGATGACCTTGATGCAATTGGACATAAGAAAGAGGGTGGTGACAGTGTTCCCACCCCCACCCCCAATATAGAGACAAGTACAAAGAGTACAGGACAATCAGAAAATGTAAAGCTGCAAAGAAAGAGGACGGCGCCTAGATCCAAGGTGTGGACTGAGGGGCACTTCATTCCAGTTAAAGATAATGATGGTAATGTCATCAAAGGTAAGTGTAATTATTGTGGAAAAGAATTAGCTACTAATTCATCTTCAAATGGCACTACTGCTTTAAGAAATCACTTTAGAACTTGTTAAAAAAATCCCATCAACATGGATAAAGCTCAACCCCAACTTGTAGGAATTAAAGAGGGTGAGGGGGAGGGAGGGCCATGTGAGAGTACACTTCACCACTTGGAGGTTTGACCAAGAAGTTGTTAGGGCAGCTGTTACTTACCATCTTATTTTAGATGAGCTTCCTTTCAAACATGTTGAGAAAGATGGTTTTAAATGACTTATGCAAGCTGCATGTCCTAGGTTTCAGTTGCCTTCACGTTTTACATTTGCTAGAGATTGCATTCGTTTGTATGATAATGAGAAAATTAAGCTGAAAACATTCCTTAGAAAAAATTGTGAACTTTTTTGCCTCACTACTGATTCTTGGACTTCCAATCAATGCTTGAATTGTATGTGTGTTACTGCCCATTTTATTGATGAAAATTGGAAATTGCATAAGAAAACCTTAAATTTTTGAACCATCATAAGTCATAAGGGGAAGGACAATGGGGAAATGGTTGAGTCTTGTCTAAAAGAGTGGGGACTTTCTAAAGTTATGACACTCACTGTAGATAATGTAGCTCAAATGATACAACAACTGCTTACTTGAGAGAGAGAGAGAGATATACATCTTGGATAACCAATGTCTTGGGTGGTAAGTTCATTCACATGATATGTATAACTCACATTATTAATCTTTTTGTGAATGATAGGTTGAAGTTGATTGAGAAATCTGTTGAAAATGTTAGGCGTGCAGTGAAGTATGCAAAACAATCCCCGGCTAGGGTCAAGTTATTTAAGGACTATATTGAGTATTGTGGTCTTCAAGACAAGAAAGGCTTAAGTCTAGATTGTCCAACTAGATGGAACTTTACTTACTTGATGTTAAGTTCAGCCTTAAAGTACAAAGAAGCTTTTGATCGATTTAGATTTGAAGATCGTGGCTTTGTAAAAGAGATAGGGGGGCAAGATATTCCAACGGACTCGGATTGGAATAGGAATAAATTGTTTGTGAGATTCTTAGAACATTTTTATAATCTCACTGTGCGTATTTCGGGCTCATCTTATGTCACATCAAATAATGCATTTCATGAAATAAGTGAAACTTATATTATTTTGAGTGAGTGAGAAAGAAGCAATGATAGAGAATCGAAACAAATGGCCAAGGCAATGAAAAGAAAATATGATAAGTATTGGGGAAATATTACAAAGATGAATATGTTGTTGTATATTCTCGATGTGCTTGATCTTCGGTCTAAGTTAAGTTTTGTTCAATTTGGTATAGACGAAATGTATGGAGATGATGAAATTGAAGTTGACGATCCGTTGGAAGGTATGGGAGTAGATCCTCATTTTGATATTGATAATGAAGATAGGGATTTAGAATATCAAGCAAGTAATAGGGCCACGGGGATAGAGATTGTCGATGGTGTGAAGAAAGCAATGGAAGATTGTTTAATGAGTACAAAAAAAAGTATTCAACTCAAGAAAGTGGGCCAAGTGGCACATCAAGTTTAAGTAACCTGTCATCCCAAGGTTCTAATTCAATGGAATCCTAAAATACAAATAGAATTATGGATAAGTTCAAAAAGTGTCGGATCGGAGTGATACTTGGAGAAAAATCAGAGTTGGACAAATATTTAAGTGAAGATGTGGAAGAAGCCGATGAGTCTTTCGATATTTTGGTGTGGTGGAAAGCTAATAGTGCAAGATTCCCTATCCTTGCACGTATTATCCGTGATGTGTTGGCTATTCCCATTTCTCTTTGCTGCTTCGTAATCCGCATTTAGCACCGGGGACATTCTTGATTCATTTAGGAGTTCATTGTCTCCTAATATGGTGGAAGCTCTCATATGTGCTCAAGATTGGATTAAAAAGAAGAATTACATTGATGTGGAGGAAGATATCGACTTTGCCGATAAACTTGAGTGTGGTAATAATTATTGTTTATGTTTATTTTATTGAACTAATAAAATAATTTATAAAAATAATGTGTTTAATTATTTTTTTTTCATATTTCAGCAATTTCCAAGTTGAGCCTTGCTACTAATGATGCCAATGTTTCCACGAGGACCACGACTCAACTTAATTAATGAGGTAAATTCATCTCTCGATTCATTATTGCAATTTAATTTTTAATTTTTGATTTGATATGTAGATTGTTGTCTTTTAAATTAGGATTTATTTTTTAATTTTAATTCTTTCTTTGTCTTCTTGTTTGTCAATTAATATTAGTTATTCCATCTTTAATGGTGGTTCTGTTTTTTCCTTTCTAACATATGTAATACCTATAAGATCAGCAAGTGATGGACAAATATATTTTTTAGCTAATTACGTGATGTGCAAAAAGTAATCATAATCTTATTATTTAATTTGAAATTAATATTTTAATAAATGCACACATGTTTCCCCTTAAATTTGCATACGGTTGTTCTACAAGATAGTGGCATTAGGTACTTAAAATCAACTTATCTACTTATTCAATTCTCATGAAGAATCTTTTGGTCACTTTGGAAATTGGAGGAAATATATTGAGGTAATTTTTATCATATTTTCACTCAGCAAGATTTTAAATTTAATTCTCCATTTCTTAATTTGGCGAAGGCATGGATGTTTCCTAAGTTTTACTTTCTTTGTCAATATAATGAGCAAGTGCCTAAGATGCTGGCAAGTGGCAAATGATGCTTTCTTTCATTTATATTTGTCAACAGCAACAACAGCAACTAGCAAGTGGTAGGAGGTTCAAGCATATATTTGATCATTGTAGGAACTCAACAGCAGCAGCAACAAATGGGAAGCAAATGGTTAACACTCAACAGCAGCTTCAAGCATTTTGGGCTAGCCAAATTAAGTTTTCCATTATGTTTTTGGATTATGTTTATGGTGTTAATCATTGTAGGAACTGTGTTGTTGTTTATGGATTATGTTAATGGATTGTAGGAACTGTGTTGTTGTTGTTTATGGATTATGTTTATGGATTGTAGGAACTATGTTGTTGCTAAATCTTTTAAATTCGGTTATTAACCGAATAACCTATTCGGTTATTCGGTTATTACAAATTTCGGTTACTTGTTCGGTTAACTAAAATAGGGTACTTTCGGGTTTCAGTTATAATTGAAATTCTTGTTCGGTTCGGGTAATAACCGAATGCTCACTCCTAAACTTCTCATGAACCATTAGTTTCTTCTTCATTCCATTGAGCAAAGTCCCAATGTTGTTCAATAAGTTTCCATATAAATGAAGCTATTTTCTTTCTCAGACTTCTTGTTGATTACTCTGTGAAGTTTAAAAATTTGTGTGTGTGAGTGTTGTTGAGTTGGAGAGGAAACTTGAGATTGAAAGCAAAGAATTTACGTCATAACTTCAGAAGGTAATATCCCTTTATATGTTCTTAAATTCAAGTTTTACAAAGTTCTTAGAAAAGTGCTAACATACTTATTTTGAGTTAAAAAGTTTATGGTTGAAGCATGATAGAATATGTCAATTGATGTTAGACATTATTAACGTGGTTGAATACAAAATCAACGAAAGTTAAATGAAGTAATTTGGTCAAATAACAAATCCGTAGCAAAGAGAATCGCTAAATGTGTTAAACTTTGGAAAGATGGCAAAAAAAAATCTTAAATTTGATTCTTGAATTTGATTGTTTATGTGTTTTAGAAGCATGCTAGGGATTTTTACTAGTAAGTTAATATCAATTGAGTATCATTACATTGATGTTTAGTCAAAATTTTGGCATGTTGGTTCATAGTAGGGGAATGAAATTTCAAACTGCAGTAGCTAGGCCCGCCCCAGCGGGGGTCCTATAGTACAAAAGGGCCTACCCCGGCCGAGGGGGGGGTCCTGCAGTGACTTATGTTGTTGTTTTGGTTGTTTGATACAAGAAGTCCTAAACTGACCTAACCTAACTTAACTTAAGGAGCATACATAATCCTTAAACATGTGTCAATGCGTATTGCAAGATGTTTTAGTAGGTTTGGAGCTTGAATTATAGTCTTTTGAAAGAAAAGTTAAAAGGCGAAAACTATGTTTAGAAAACCTTACGCCTTTTTGAAATCTAACCCTTTGAGCATGTATTCACAACTTAGTTAGTTTTATAAATACGCATGAAATGTGAATTTAACGTACTTTGCACGCTTAGTTATTTATCATGAAATTTTAAGGTTTGAAAACCAATTGAGTTAAAAACTGTATGACTTATATTGTGAACTTGTGAACAACTATGATAGGATGCTTTTATGCCTCTAGACATGACGAATATGTTCATCATCTAGCTAAGCATGAATTGGACCTTTCAAGTGTGGTTTAAAATAAGTTTTCAAATAATGAATTATGCTATGTCTATGTAAATAAGATATATACATGTGAGCATGCTATTAGAGGCTTATTAGTACCAATATATGGTTTAAAAACTTATAACATCGAATCTTGTTAAAGAAAGTTGTTAAGCCTTTTTGATTGAAATAAATCATTATGGAGTTAAGTAGTTTGAATATGAACTTGAAAATAGATCACAACCTACTTGATGTAATTTTACAGTACATATCAGAATACATGTTATGCTAAAAACTATATGGGGCAATAAAAAACCTAAGTCTGGTTCTGGCAGGGAGTAGCGCGGTCACGCCACTCCCAAGCTTAAATGCAGCGCGGTCGCGCCGTTCTGCAGAGTGACCAAGAGTAGTTCATTAACCGCATGGTCTTAAGTTATGGTTATATGTTCTCCTTAAAGGACTATAAGATATGAAACAAGATTGTTTAGATAAATATGATAGTAGAATGAGCTAGTCTCATGGTTATCCTAAGTTCAAGTAAAAATGAAACCAAGTTAGGAAATAATATTTGTTCTTATATAATTAAGAGTGTATGAAATGTATGACTGATGGGTATAAATCCATGATTATATAATTGTGTAGGAATACACGCAGTGCGGATAAGCTTTAAGCAGTTAAGTCTTAGTTGCTAAACTACAAATTAGGCAAGTCTTTCAGTTCCTATTTGATATATGAATTCGATAACTGTTATTTGAACTATATTATGTTATGAGAATGTTGATGTATATATATGAAATGCATATGAGATACGTATGAAAATTGAAAGTTGATTGTTGGAAGAATGCATATCTTGATTTGATGTTTAAAGTAAACGTTCATGATTATATGTGAAGTCCTTCAAGGAATATATGTACAAGGACTTAGTGATAGATCAAAATTGTTAGGTTGATCTAAGCTTTTAATGTTCATCATTCTGTAAATGAATATATAGATAAAGAGATCAAAGATGTTAGGTGGATCTATATCTTGAAATGTAATAGATAGGCTTCAAACAGATTTGTTGTCTAATGAGCTGAGCAAGAATCTGCAGAAGCCAAGGCAAAATCGAAGAGCATCAAGGATCATGGTATGACTACCTTGAAGGGCCTCTCCAGTGATCGTAGAGTGGTCCAGACGTTTGCCGAAGCCAACTCAGAGATCGTAGTGTGCTCTCAAAAACGTAGAGTCTGCAAGACAAGCAAGTGAAGATCGTAGTGTGCCAGCCCTTAAGAGAAATCGTAGTGTTCTCTTTTGGTTGCATCAAGCACCAAGGTGGTAAGACAACATGATAAGAATCGTAGAGTATCATCTGGTTGTGTCAGAAGTTGTGGCCTTGATCATTTGTTCAAAGATAAAATCTTAACAAATGTGGAATGGGTTACAAACGTTGAAGTAATCACCAGTCCCAATGGCATAAAAATATCCTTAGTATGCAACAAAGAGACGTATTAAAGAAGCTAAGGAAAGGACCATGGGACAGAGGAAAACACCTTTTCAGGTGTTAGGTGAGAAAGCATTCTGCTATGTTAGTGGGCCAAAATGCAATTCAAAAGATATGCAAAAAAGTCTCCATCAAAGATCAAAAACGTCAAATGCATTAAATGCTTCAATGGATGGATTCAACGGGCAGATTTCAAAGATCACATATATGCAAGACATCTGCAGATGATTCAAAAAATAGCAAACAATTGAACAAAAAGGAAGAATACTCAACGATCAACTCTACGATCTGAGAAAAAGAGAAAGCTTACACAGCTACTTAGTTCTTTCGAGCAAGAGCTTAACGGCAAGTGAGTAGCACCAATCAAGAGCTCAACAATAGCCAAACAAGTGAAGTAAGAAGTTCTAAGTCAGAAGAACTTGAAGAGTTTTAAGTGGTTCAGAGCACTTAAAGCTCCTAATCCACTCTTCTACTCCTCGAGTAGGAAATCCACTAAGGATGTCTGTCACATTCGTGAATCTCACAGATTCCTTCTAGACCAGCAGTCTAGGCACTTCTTAGTTCAGTCTTGAACTCTTCAAGTCCAACAGACTTGGTCCTTCACAGTTCACTTAGAACTCTTCAAGTCCTTTAGACTTGGAACTCTTACTTCAGTTGATTGGTTGTTGTTGAGATCGTGATTGGTGCTACTCAGTTGCTATTAAGCACTTGTTCGAAAGAACTGAGTAGCTGAGCAAGCTTTTTCTTTTTCTTAGATCGAAGAGTTGAGCGTTGAGTGTTCTTGTGCATTTTTGTTTAATGCTTGCTTGTCTCTCATCTGTCTATGTTCTGTATATATGTGATCTTCTAAAATCTATCCGTTAAAGTCATCTGATGAGGCATTAAATGTGTTTGACATTTCTGAGCTTCGATGGAGACTTTTCTGCACATCTTCTGAATTGCAATCTGGCCCACTGACATAGCAGACTGCTTTCTCACCTAACACTTGAAAAGGTGTTTTCCTCTGCCCAATAGTCCTTTTCTTAGTTTCTTGAATACGTTCCTTTTGATCAATACTAAGGATATCTTTTATACCATTGGGACTGGTGAGTGCTTCAACGTTCATAACCCATTCCACATTTGTTGGAATTTGTTTCCAAACAAAGATAGGGCTCGATGCTTTTGACACAAGACGGATGATACTCTACGATGCATATCGTGGTGTCGTGTCATATTTGTACTTGGTCTGAATAGAACATTACGATTCCTCTTAAGAGTTTTCACACTACGATCTTTTCACTCTACGATCTTTAAGTTAGCTTCGGTAAACGTCTGGACCACTCTAAGATATCTGAAGAGGTCATTCAAGGCAGATACACTACGAGTTTCTAAGCTCTACGATCCTACCTTGGCTTCTGCAATCTGTTGATCAACTTGATAGACTACGATTCTTGTTGAAGCCTATCTATAGTTTTCAAGTCATGGATCAACCTAACATTTTTAATCTCTTATACATTCGTTTAGAGAATGATGAACATTAAAAGCAAAGATCAACCTAACAAATTTGATCTATCTAAGCCCTTGTACATATATTCCTTGAAGGGATTTACATATAATCATGAGCATTTACTTTAAATATCAAATCAAAATATGCATTCTTCCAACAATCTCCCCCTATTTGATGTTGACATAACCAAGGAGATTTGTTGTCATATTTATTAAACTTTATATGCAGTTGCAGCAAAGTAAACATGACTTAACATTTCAGTGAGCAGCTAAAATTTCTAGAGAATAAGCATAAATTTATTGATGTATGAAGACAGATATTACATTTAAGTTTGACTACATAAATATGAATTAAAATTTAACTTATCTCTATTTCTTCGGCCTTTTGCTTCTTGGAGGATTTTCATATTCCTTAGCTCTCCTCTTTCTGCTTGCTTCATCTCTCCTGGCTAAATCTTCCAGCTCACTTGGGCTTAGTCTAGGATTGTGATCATGCCTATTCATGAATGCAGGATCTCCAATTGGCATTTTTAGGCCTGTTGTTGTCACCTCATGAGAGCTAGTAGTTGGCCCTAGACTCCTTAATGGTTGAGCCATTAACACTTCCTGTTGATTAGTTTGTTGGGTCTGATGGCTGGATCATGGAGTCTGCTGGTTGATTTGCCTTGCAGGAGGGTTCCTTGAGACTTGAGTTTGGAATTGACCCCTACCTCTGCCCTTGCCTCCCTGATCTCCTTTCCCTTTATTCTCCCCCTTTATGTTAGCATCAAGGGTTCGGATGTCTTCGGAGAGGCGATTGACTCCTTGGACAAGCTCGTTGAGTTGACCCTGAGTCTGAGCAATGTCCTCGCGATTCTCTTGGATCAAAGCATCAGAATGAGTTTCACGCCGTTAAAGAATGTTTAGGACAGTTTCAGTTTGCTGCATTTGACCCATAAAGAAGTCTTGAAATTCTTTGACTGCAGTTTGAAGACTTTTGATGCTCTGTATTATTTGATCATTCTGAGATTCTTGAGTATTCTATAAGATTAGGACAACATCCTGATGCTTTTTAGCTGCGAGAAAGTGAATATCATCCCTGTCTTTTATACTTTGAAGCATTTCTTTGATGATTTCTTTGAGCATTTTAGAGAGCTCAGAGCTTAGGGAGCTTGGTAGATTATTGGCAGCACTGATCATTGATGTTAACCTCAGCTAAATAAGTGCAGTGTGATCCTCAAGACTCTCATCGAGTTCCTTGACCACTTTCGCAGACATTGCTGACAGATCAGCAGTTGTGGGCAACTTTGAAAGAATTTCATCTAGTTGGGGAAATTTTGAGGAGGGAGGTGATGTGTTCTTGAATTTGTCTGGCAATGAATAGAGGGCAAGATCAAGATTGAAGTATTCGTTGCTAGATGAGGAGGGATATCTGATGGAGGGGCCTGGGTTCGGATGTTTAAGTTTGGGGGCTCTACGATTTAAGGTGTAGACTCTATAATGGGGTTAGAGTCAGTGATCGTAGAGATGATGGGATGTGGGAGCATGATGAAGTTGATCGCATTTGGGTCCTCAGTTACAGAATTTTGGGATTCTGCAACTGGAAATTGATTTAGTGGATGAAGAATTACTTCCAACCATCGTGGAAATTCATAAAATTGATTAAATGAGGATGATGGCAAGTGATTGACTTTGAATAAATTAGGGATAGACAGTACATCAGATTCATTCTTTGAGGAAGAGTTGTTTGTGAGTAACTTCTTGCCAAAGTTAAATCTTCCTTGGAATCCATTAGTAAGCACTGAGATGGCCAGATATTCTTTGAAGCTCCAGAACATGTGATTCCAAGAGTTCAGAATTTGAGCTTGGTGGAAAGGTATCATGGGTAGGTATGAAAACAGTTGCTCATAGTTGGCTCTTCTGTACCCATCAATGCCTACAACAATGATCTCGACCTCGTAGCCTTCATCCTCTTCTCTATTTTAGATTGAGGATTCCATTATCTCAATGGCCACGTGATGTTCTTGTATTGGTTCTTCTTTATTTCCTGCAGGAACTTCTTCTTCTGTCATGAAGATGTTATGAGCTTCTCCCTCAACTTGATTATTTTCTTGTAAGATCAATAGCTCCCCCTCAACTGGAGCACCTTCTGGGATGGGAGCTTGAGGCATCTCCCCCTCAGTAGGTGTATTCTCTATCATTAGGGCTTCAGTTATCTCCCCCTCAGCTGGAGCTTTGACTTCTTGGCTTTCATTGTCTGGTTCCTTTTTAGCACCCAATCTTTTGTCTTCCCTTTTTAGCACTTCTTCATTGACAAGAATATATTTCTTGACCAGTTTTCTTCTTGGCTTTTGTAGGTCGAAACGACCTCGGGACTTTTCTTCGCTTTTGTACTTCTAATCAGCCAGAATGTTTGTTGCAGCTACTTCCTTGCTTGATGTGTTTGGTCTGGTTTCTAAGATTGGAAAATACTTTACGATGGAAGAGATTGATGGCCTTTTGGTCTTGTGGCTGATTTTATTCTTCTTCAGCAGCTGAGAAATGGTTGCTCTATCTTCTTCTGCCTCAGCCTGCTGTTGCTTCCTTCTTAAGGTCCTTAGAGTCTCAATGTCTGAGGACTCTACAGGCTTATTAGTGGTGGATCCCTGAGGCTCTTCTGTAGTTTTGGCTTTCATCTTTCTTTTGCCCTTGCTTTTTCTGACCAAAGCAATAGGTTCTTCTTTGTTAGCTTCTTCTTCTTCTTCCTTAGTTTCTCTGACAACAGACATATTTTCTAGCACTCCTGGTCCCTTTATTTCACCAGTTCTACCACTGGATTCAGACATCATCCGCATATTTTCAGCTGGATTCCTTTTTTAGTTCTCAAATAGTTGTGTGGTCATTCGATGATTTGGATTGATGGCTTCACCTTCATCGTCCTCAATTAAGTCACCAAGAGCAGCATGTAAGATAATGCTTATAAATCACCCATACAGTATCTTATGAGAGCTCTTCGTCTTCTTTGAGCTGATTAACCACTTCCCAATCCATTCAAGTAATAGAGCCCCATAGTTAAGTTGTATTCCATAACATATGGCAGTCATGAGCTTGAGTTGCACCTCATTCACAGAGTCATGACCTGAGCACTTGCAACATATACATTTTCCAACAATATCAGCTAGAAATTCATACCTTTGTGGAAACTCCTTCATATTGTATCCTTTGACAGAAGGTGATTTCTTGTGATGCATCTTTTTGAGTCCCTTATGGAAGTCTATGCCATCTATGGACGGATACCCTTCAGATTTGAGACCTAGGGCTAGATTGATGTCCTCAGCCCTTAGTCTAATTTCAACGTTCCTGACTTTCGCAGTGATGGTGTTGTTTTCAAATACCCTGTTATTGTAGAATTCTTTTACCAGCTTTGGGTAGATCAATGTGTCTGTACCCAAGACTTCTTTGAGACCCGCCTTCTTCAGTAGCGATAAAGTCTTGTGAAATTGGGGTTCAGCTGTTTTGAACTCGTCAAAGTAGAGTCTGTAGCCGGAGATAACACTGGAAGCCACCATTGGTTTTCTTGCAGGAAGTGTGATTGACTGAGCTTTCTAGATAGCTTAGGGTTTCTTCTTGCAGAGATAAGGAGAGGGATAAGCTTTTGAACTTCTGATTTTAAAAAGGCGCCTCCAAATGGTACATGTGAGACCCCAGATTTTATGAATAAATATTTAATTTACTCGAAATAATTTTTTGAATATTATGGTGTGGATTTGATATAATGTTATAGTTATGGGTAGTATTTATAAATTTTGCAAAGTATGCAAGTTGTTATATAATATTCGATTGGTCGAAGAATATTCATTTTATTAGGGAATATTCGTACAACGGCACAATCATTGGTGGACCCCGCAACAAAATTATTGTCGGATTGAGAAAACGACAAAAGTATTTTATGAAAATAATGGCGGAAGTTTTACCGTTAATACTATTGAACTACTCAGTAGTAAAAGTATAGTAATACGCGTGGTTGCATAGTAGCACACGGTATTGATTATTGGTTCTTACGTGATAAGTCACTCAGTTTTGTTTTATTAGTATTATTAATGTAATAAAATAGAAAAGCTTTTTATATAAAACAAAATACTTTTATAAAATTATTCATTTTATTAGACTATAAATAGAATATATTATATTCTATTATGCATAGTATTTTGCATAGTAAAATTTTTTTATATAAAATGTAATACTTTTATAAAGTTATTTGTTTTATTAGACAATAATTAGAATATATTATATTTTATTATGTATAGTATTGCATAGTGCCTCTGATAGTGTTTTGAATAGTAAAATCTTTTTTATATAAAATGTAATACTTTTATAAAGTTATTCGTTTTATTATATTATAAATAGAATATATTATATTTTATTTAAAAGATTTTATTTTATTAGAATATTTTATAAAATCAACTGCATAGTCTGCTTAAAAGTAAATCAATCTAGACTGCTTTCATGAATTAGTTACTATGTAGTCCATTCTTCTATAAATAGAAGCTCATTCCTTCATTATTTCTACTTAATTCATTTGAAACTCTAGAGAGAGAAACTATAGAGAGAGTTCTTCTTCAATAATCTTGAGCGTATTTCTTTAGAGTTTAAGAAAGCTTTGAGCATAGTACAAGTTTTCTTCTAGTATATCCTCGCCCTACCAGTCGGAGTAATCTTCTTTCAAAGGTATGAGATATTATTTGTTGTACCCGTAAGGGGTATTATTTCTTTTGTATTCATGAAGAGAACTTTTGTTATTCCATTCTTTATTATTCATTGGAATAACTCAGATACGCTGGACTACCCTATACTTGGTGAAATTCTTTCGTTATTCCATTCTTTATTATTATGTTGAATAACTCTGCTTTGCTAAGCAATCGCATACATGGTGAAATTCTTCTCGTTATTCCATTCTTTATTATTCGTTGGAATATCCTCGCTTGGCAAGCGATTACGCTGACTGTGTTCTATTATTTATTATTCTGTTGGAATAACCTGTCTGTGCGGTCTATCGCATGCCTGGTGAAGTCTTTTGCTATTTCATTCAACATCCTGTTGGTGCGTTTACGCATGACCTGGTTCCGTTATTTATTATTCTGTTGGAATATCATGTCTGTGCGTTTATGTATGACCTGGTTCCATTTCTTTAATATTCTGTTGGAATAACCTGTTTGTGTGGTCTATCGCATGCATGGTTATTTCTTCTGTTATTCCATTCTTTATTATTCTGTTGGAATAACCTGTCTATTCGGATTATCACATGCATGGTGAATGATCCTTTGTATTCATTCTTTATTAAATTGTGAAAATGATCTGTCTAAGTGGATTACCGCATGGCGGGGAAAATCCATTTGCAGTTTCATATATTCTATTATACTCAGTTGGTTAAAGTTATGGCTTCTATACTCCATGAAATTAGTGGAATATCCTTGATATTTGTGCTTCATCCAGTATCTTTTCATGGAAATATTCTTCTGAGCATTCTTGAATTTTACTCTACAAAGAAGTATCATGTTTACAATTTGGACATTATTGGTTCCTGGATAAATTAATTCTTGAACTTGTTTTATTGAATTATTATGTCATTGTCATCATCCTCATGTTCATATTATGTTGAAAGTCATATGTATTCAGTAAGTGCATAGATGGACTTGGTATGATTTATGACCAGGGATTATTCGGTATAATCATGATCGTAATGTTACAAATGATGTGGAAAAAGTCCTCATTGGCCCGTAATGCATTGATGGACAGTTTTTGGTATGATTATGGCTATGGATTCTCTTCGGCCAAGGGTGCAAAGATGAATTATTTTATGGCATGCTCAGGACTGTTGATGAAAACACGATTATCTTTGGCCCGTAGTGCATGGATAATTCGTGGTCGTGATACTAAAGAATATCCTTGGCTTGTAGTGCAGGGATGATTTGATGATATGGATTATTTATTGAGCTGAGTCTCAGCATAAAAGTGATGAAAAACCTTTTAAATCATAGAAGATAGTAGACTTTATTCTCTACTTGACTCTTCTAATGGATTGTTTGTTCCGCTGCAGTTAAACTTGATGTTTGTTATATTGTATCAGTTTAACACTGTTGAAGGCTAACAATAATTTATTCTGCATTATCCTAGTCATAATATTTCTTACCGGGCTAGTTGAGCTCACCCATTCTTTCATTGTTCTCTTCAGAAATGAGAACGAATGGGCTAGTTAGGAACAACAGTGATGGTCCTAGATGGTGCATTAGTAGTCCTCACTATTCTGTGAAATAGTGTAATAATAAATGTAATGAGGACTCCATTGAGTGTGGATATTGTCTAGATGACAATATTTGTAATAAAACTCACAACATATGTTTTGTCGTATTTTACACGACTGTTGTATAATTAGTTTGTATTTGTATTCTGTACCATGTATTTGGCGACTCAGGATAGGTGATGTATACCTATTTTGGGGGCGTCACAGTTGGTATCAAAGCTTAGGGATATGATCCCTAGCTGAGATGTGAGACAAGAACTAGGAGGGGAGAGACGGTGAATTCCTTCGCTAGTATGACCTACCTAAGTTTATTTGGTATTTAATTGGTCAGTCAGAGTATACAGATAATATGTGATATGTTAATTAACCCTTGTTTGTGGCAGTATTTGAAAATGGCATCTAAAAATGTTGAGATTAGCAATGGAGCACAGGAGACCGTTGATTCTCCACAGATCAATAATCAGGACAATGTGCAACAGGATGGCGATAATCCTCCTATAAACAGCAACACTGATCAATTGACGAACAACGATACGTTTAGGAGATTTTTAGAATTCATATAACATCAGGCGAAGGCGGCTCTTTTTCATAATGCAAGTAAAAATAATGGCAACCCACGGTCGGTCACCGCTAAGCAATTCAAGAAGATGGGACCACCGGAGTTTTTGGGAAAGCCAGAACCACTTAAGGCTGAGACGTGGTTAAAGCAGATCACCAAGATATTTGATGTCTTGGGATGCTCCGAGGAGCAAAAGGTTCCTTGCCACCTTTTATGTTGCGTGAAGAGGCGATTTATCGATGGGAATCAGAAACATACCCACTGGACGCGACTCAAGATGTCTTGGGAGAAGTTCCAAGAGCTGTTCAATGACAAGTACTTTCCCGAAAGTATTCGTCACATGAAGGAGGTGGAGTTTATCAAGTTGGAGCAAAACAACATGATCGTGTCGCAGTATGAAGCCAAGTTTGCCGAGTTATCCTGATTTGCATCCCATTTGGTTGATAATGAGGAGAGAATGACGCGAATGTTTCTAAGAGGTTTGAAACCTGAGATACGCCAATATCTTATCTCTCATAAACCGTGGTTTGTATTAGGATGTTGTTAATAGGGTTCAGATTATCGAGCGCGATAATGAGTCAACCTAACTAAAAAGAGAGCAATTTAAAAATGATATCTGGGGTGATAACAATCATCAAAGCGGTGACAATAAGCATGGAGGGAATCAACATGCCGAAATGGTAACCACTTTGGTGGTAATCATGGCCAAAAAATAAGAATGGACATTTCAAGAAGAGAAGGTTCAACAATGGCGTGAAGACGCTTCGCCGCAGACAAAGACACGCTTTCAAAGAAGAAGAAGAACGACCACCGGTCAGATGTTTCAAATGCGGACAGAGGGACACATCCGTCTAAACCGTGACGTAGCAATCCAAAGCGTGTTTTAATTGCTAAGAGAAAGTCACCTAGCTCGATTTTGTCATATGGTGAAGTCAAGTCCAAATGGGATAGTGATGCCAAAGGATGTCCTGCATAAGCCAAAGTCGGTAGTTTAAAGAGAGCATTTTTTTTCGTGACGAGGAACCCGAATAAAATTATCACGGGTATGTTAGTCATAAACTCTTGCGAAGTCTATACCATGTTAGATATCGGTTCTACTCACTCTTTTATTTCACCTGGTTGTGTTCAATGTTTGAAGTTAACTCCGGAGAAGTTAGACTTTGATATATCTGTTTAAACTCAGTTGGGAGAAACCTTCGTTACCTCCACTATTTATAAATCTTGTTCAAATCAACACTTTCACGTTACCTGTCGATCGTATCTCTTTGAAAATACTTGCCTTTGATGTGATTTTAGGAATCGATTGGTTAACTACTCATCATGTTTTTTGTAAGGTTGTTAGCTTTCATACTCCTAACCAACCTGTTATACGAATTCAAAGTAACCAAACCACTAAAGTCAATCATTGTCATATCAAGTCATAAGTAAAGAGCCCCGAGCCTTTCGCTGGTGACTTCCTTGTGTGGAATACACCAAAGCCAGACTTTCTGTAGGGGAAGCCATGTATAATGATGGCAAGTTGATAGGTATTAATGTGACGTGCTATCCAAGTCTTGGATGAGAGTCACAGTTTTGAATGATATTTCTATCGTTAATAAATTTCCTGACGTATTCTTGATGACTTCTTAGCCTACCCTAGAGCGTGAAATCGAATTTTGTATTGACCCCAGTACAAAACACATTTCTAAAACCCTTAAATATTCTTCAACTAAAGCAAACGTAACATGCGCCAAAGACGTTGGCTCGAGCTGTTGAAGATTACGATCGTACCATTCAATACCATCGTGAAAAAGTGAACGTGGTAGCTGACGCGTTGAGTATAAGATCGTATACGTTTACGAGTGCGATGTTGTTAACACAAAGACCCATTTCGTACGACTTACAAATGACGAAGATAGAGTTAAAGACTCTAGGAACCCACGTGAAGATAACAAATATACGATTAGAATTGACTTTAATCAATAAAGTTAAATCTGCTCAAGCTACACACCCAGAGCTGATGACTGAAGAAGGTTCAAGAGGGCATTATTCTAGAAGCAAGAATCAACGAAGAGAGGAAATCTCAACCCTCGATTTAATTGGCCCATTTTAAATTCTCGATCGAGTAAGAACTGTGACCTATAGACTCGTTTTACCGCCAAGTATGTCGCGTGTTCATAACATTTTTAACGTATCGATGTTACGTAAATATGTGGACGACCCAAACCACATTATTAATTTAGAACTGGACGAGATAGCGGATGATTTAACGTATGAGGAGATATGTGTTAAAATCTTGGATAAGAAGGATTATATTCGACACTCAAAGGTTATACCTCAAGAGTTAGAATCTAAAATGAAGTCAAGGTACCCTCACCTCTTCAGCATACCAGGTATGTACGTAAATTTCGAGGGTGAAATTCCATAAGGAGGGGAGATTGTGAGACCCCAGATTTTATGAATAAATATTTAATTTACTCGAAATAATTTTTTGAATATTATAGTGTGGATTTGATATAATGTTATAGTTGTGGGTAGTATTTATAAATTTTTCAAAGTATGCAAGTTGTTATATAATATTCGATTGGTCGTGGAATATTCGCTTTATCGTGGAATATTAGTACAAACTCAGACAATCATTGGTGGACCCCAAAACTAAATTATTGTTTGATTAAAAAAATGACAAAAGTATTTTATGAAAATAATAATGGAAGTTTTTACTGCTATTAATCTTTGTTGAACTACTCTTGGTAGTAAAGTACAAAGAATACGCTGTGGTTGCATAAGTAGTACACCAGTATTGATTATTGATTCTTACGTGATAAGTCACCGCTTTTGTTTTATTAGTATTATTAATGTGATAAAAATGTAAAAGCTTTTTTATATAAAATGTAATACTTTTATAAAATTATTCATTTTATTATACTATAAATAGAATATATTGTATTCTATTATGCATAGTATTTTGCAAGTAAAATCTTTTTATATAAAATGTAATACTTTTATAAAGTTATTTGTTTTATTAGACAATAATTAGAATATATTATATTTTATTATGCATAGTATTGCATAGTGTGCTGTCAGATAGTGTTTTGAATAGTAAAATCTTTTTATATAAAAATGTAATACTTTTATAAAGTTATTCGCTTTTATTAGATTATAAATAGAATATATTATATTTTATTTAAAAGATTTTGTTTTATTAGAATATTTTATAAAATCAAACTGGACCGTCTGCTTAAAAGTAAATCAATCTGGACTGCTTCATGAATTAGTAACTACGCAAATCCATTCTTCTATAAATAGAAGCTCATTCCTTCATTATTTCTTACGAATTCACTGAAACTCTAGAGAGAGAAACTATAGAGAGAGTTCTTCTATAATCTTGAGCGTATTTCTTTAGAGTTTAAGAAAGCTTTGAGCATAGTACAAGTTTTCTTCGAGTATATCCTCGCCCTACTAGTCGGAGTACTCTTTTTCAAAGGTATGAGATATTAGGAGTGAGAAAAAAATGGATATAACCGAAATACCGAACCGAATCGAAATAATTTAACCGAAATTTTCTGATAATTTAGTTATTTGTAACAATTCGGTTATATCCAAATTATATTACGGGTTTCGGTTAGTTTATACGGGTTTTATTTTTAAACTATTCGGTTTAACCGAACACCGAACACATGCAGTCTACACAACACAGACCCACTAACTCACTAACTCACTAACTCTCAATCTCATTCCCAAACACACTAACTCTCAATCTCATTCCCAAACACAGTCTACACAACACAGAGGCTAGATCTCTGATCTCAAACCCTCATCGCCTCCGACCCTCAGTCTCTCATCGGCCATCGCCTCCCTTCGACCGATGGCAGGCACGGGCTTACGGCATTGCATATAGTAGCTTTTGAGTTTTGAATATCTGCCCCTGACAGTAGCTTGTATCTCTCGCCAATGGTGCTATCAAGACACCTCGGACTCACAAGAAATTTAGGCCGTCGAACTGGTCGTCGCCACTCGAATTTATCTTGTGATTTGCATTCGACAATGACTAGATGGGCCCCCGTAGCAGTCGATAGCTGAAGCAATTGATCCAGATGGGATTGATGATAGAATGGAGAGTCGATTATTATGTTGAACCCAAATTGTAGCTGAGCTGAAGCAATTCGACATACGATTTTATAGTTAAATTCATCAACCGTAGCCCTTAGCAGTGTCGCCGTCACCAAGATCGTCTTGGTTTATTAAAGTCCATTTCGAATCGCTATTATTGATCGAGCTACTTGTTGTTTTGCCATCGCACTGCCTGCCCTTCAAAGTAAACAATCACCGGTGTTTTAAGCTGTTGTTCCATCTCTCTCCGAAAAGTCAAGGTTTAGGTATAAACCGTTCGAATTTTCAATTTAGCTATCAGACTATGTGAATATTTTGATTAGTTTACATCAACTTGATTACAACCTTGTAGAAAAAATATATAAATTTTAAATAAATATATTAAATTTGGTTATTCGGTTATTTGTTCGAATACATAAAACAGTACTTTTTCGGGTTTCAGATATAACCAAAATTTAGATTCAGTTCGGTTATTAACCGAATGCTCACCCCTATGGGATATTATTTGTTGTACCCGTAAGGGGTATTATTTCTTTTGTATTCATGAAGAGAACTTCTGTTATTCCATTCTTTATTATTCTGTTGGAATAACCTGTATACGCGGACTACCCTATACTTGGTGAAATTCTTCTGTTATTCCATTCTTTATTATTATGTTGGAATAACCTGTTTATGCGAAGTACCGCATACATGGTGAAAATTTTCTTGTTATTTCATTCTTTATTATTTTGTTGAATATCATGTTTATATGACACGCCTCGACTGTGTTCCATTATTTATTATTCGTTGGAATAACCTCGTCTCATGCGATATCTATCGCATGCTGCTTCACCAAGTCTTTTGTTATTCCATTCTTTATTATTCTCGTTGGATCACATCTTCTTCCAAACATACATCATTATATATTTGAAATATAACAACATACACTCTCAAATCCCAAGTTCTAAAACCATATAACCTTTTTCATTATAAATAATGATAAATACATTATTCTTTCCATCTTACTAAGAGTGACTTTCATCCGCCACTAAGGATACATAACATGATTCATTAAACTAATCTAAAGTTCATTTAACTTATTTTATATTACAAGTCTTCACTTGATCTTCTCGCTCATCCACATTACGAATGGCACTTCATACGGATACCGTCAGCTTGATCTTTATGAGATCCTTAAGTTCTTCTAACATCGTTTGCTGAAAATGTTTTTTATTTAAAGCAAGTGTGAGCATTCAATTGCCCAGCAAGTCATAGCAGTTGAACAAACATCTTCAAGAATTCAAACATTCTTTTAAGACTTCAATAACCGAACAAAGGTTATGAAGCAGCTTGAATAATAGGAATAATCTAGATTCCTATCATTTTAAAACAATATTCACTTTCATTTTAAAATACTTTCATTCTTCTACCTTTTTCATACACATTACGTGCGGCTAGAATCATTACTTACAGACTTAACAATAACGGATCATGTATAAACAGAGCATTCTCTTATTGAACAGTTAAATCACAGAACAGTTCATCTCATAGAAACATCGAAGTGTTCACATTGTGGCACAAGGCCTCATACATTCTACCACCTTGTACAAATATCGCACATTAGCATATAGACGGAACTTCTCAAGTTCAACATCCGAGAAGTTTAAGAAACTAGCATTCATTTGAAATATGAATGAAGTTAGGAAACTTGCCTTACGACTACTGACTACTTATTTGAACTGCTCATTTCGGTTCTATGTAGCACATAAGAAAAACAACACATACACTAATTAGTCATACATCTTTGACTTATGCATTAGTTTGCTTAACTTTACTTCTTAGGGTTTGCGTTCTTGTAACCTAAGTTTACGCGACCACTTTCATTACCGTTCTACGGCTTCATGACATACGGAGATATCTTACTTATACGTTCATCATCTTTGATGTTTTACATCTCATCTTCTTCTTATAACTTCTCTAAGACTCAGCACACATCACTTCTTTGCTAGTAGTCCATATGGTACTCTAAGTGGTTTTCCACAAACAACCAACAAACAAGTTCCCGTCTCGTCTACACTACCCATAACAGTGAGTTAGATCGGTTGCCAGATTTTGTATATACCTTCGCTCTCTGAAGGAATTGTTTATTGACTCCCGTATATGTCAACCATCAAAGGTTACGATTGTACTACAACTTAACTTTTCTTAACTTATACGAACTATTAAACTATATGTTTGTTAAGTTAATTTCTCATTCCTTATGGCTTCCTGGCAACTAAATGCCACACCTCAGGATTCACTCTTTATCGTCTAAGTCATACAGTCTTTTGTATACTCAGGCGATCATTCCCTTTAATCATTAACTTCGGCCCGTAACGTTAAAGCGTTATTATCTTTAATTCAACTTCTTTACCGTTCACGGTTTAATCATTGATCTTCATCATCTTACGGTCAAACCATACACGGGGTGTAGGTTTTATCCGTTTAATATTTGCGTACCCTCAACCTTCACGTCGGTTAAAGTGTTCAACGCTTACATTTTATTCTAACGTTCTCATCCGACTCACATTGGCTTCCATTAATCTTTTACCATTCATTACGACTTTCTTAATATCATTCATATCTTACTTATTACTTTTGTTATCCATTACTTGAACCCCATGTTCATTAGTCATTCTTAATGTCAAAGCCATACCATTTCGATTTGTATGCTAAGACCAGCTCGTTTATCTAATATAACATTGCATTTTTGCGCGTCTATCGCTTTACACTTATCTCTCACTATCATGACATAACATCAAAATGTTATTCATTACCCTCGTCACTCAACATTTAAGGAATCACAACCATAGCAATCCTCCACGTTCGTTTATCGTAACTACGCTCCCCGGATATCGGTTCCGTAATCTGCGTTTACATTCTTTCTCTTTTACTCTCATTTAATCTTTTCATTCGACCTTCATTAAAGGTTTAATTCACTTGTTTAAGTTTTATATTAGTTGAACATTATGTTCTTTATCTTCTCGTACGTTTCCCCCAAGAGTTGAGAAGTTAAAAGCACTTCTCTGGATTTTTTCCCTACTTTGGTGGCTGCTGCTATTCTCTCTTCTTTATCTCTCATGCCTGTGGTGCTTGAGTTTGCGATACCCGGCTCCACCAGTGCAGGCTGCGGACATGACCACCTTTCAAGGCATGGTTGGCATGCGTGGCCTAAACCCTAATTCTTGAAATTTCTTCTAAGTGTTAAATCAATTTGAGGCGCTTACTTCCGCTCTCATAACTTATTCGTTATAACTTGGAACGAGGTCGTTCCAAATCCATTCTCTTCCTTATATTACGTACTTCAAAACCCCCTAGACAGAACTTCATTCTAAATCCGTTAACATGCCATTCAATTGGCTTGATCTTCACCATTCATTCATTTTATATTTTTAACGCTCTTCGTTCGTTCATCCGTAATTCAGTCATCCAAACTCGGAATTCGTTCGTTCTTGAGTCCATGACTCACGTTTTCTATGTTCTCTTACATTCTTATGAAACCCTACATGTTCGGGTTCATTTACTAACTTTCTAATTCTCGTTTGTCTTTTACAAAAATTTTTGCCATAACCGTTATAGCTAAGTTTTAATCAGATTCTTCATGAGCGTTTCTACTGATTTCTAACCAAAGCAATATGCATCTAACTTATCGTGATGGTTTTAAACTTGTCCATCAACAACAAATATCCTACGATGGTTTTAAATTTGTCCATCAACAGCGTTCTTCGTGTTCTTCGCATGTTCTTCGTGTTCTTCGTTTGTTCTTCATTTTTAATCGATATTTTGGATTACGATTTCACTTTTTATTGGAATTTGATGTTATAGATCATCATTCCTTACTTATTTCACCTACTTATTGATATAATCCACTCGGATCGTTCTAATTCATTCTGAATCTTATACTTCCTTAAGAAATTTATTTACTAAACTTCAAATTCTTATTTTCTTTATTTCTCATGATTTCAACCATATGAAATCATCCCTAACATCATATACATCTTATTCTCATTAAGTTATGTTTTAAACATATAAAACTTAAAGAAAATCTAACATAGAAGTTAGGTTTTAATACCTTTCCTCTTTATTTTTCTTCCGCTAGACAAAATCGGCGATTTGCTAGCTTTTTTATTTCACAAACATTTTTGATCCGATCAATCATGCTTATGCTCTTCCTTCTCTCTCTCCATCCGAATCCTCGCTCTCTCTCTCTCTAGTGTAGGATTTTCAAAATCCCATTTAAATGAAATAAGCTTCTTATTTATAGATTTTCCAAAGCTAGGGAAAAATAGTCATTTCACCCCTAACCTCCTTACTAGTCACAACTCCTTACTATTCATGACTTAAGTGTTAAGTTAACTTAGCCCTTAAGTCTACTTAGCCTTTAAGTTACGTGGTTCCATCTTTCGGGTTTTCGTCCAACAGTTTTAAAAACTGCGATTCTCGGAATCCAAATATTTTTGGATATTTCGTCTTTCCTTTACCGATTAAATTTTACGTATTCTTCGGATTTCCGAAAAATTGAAAAAACACTTTTTGGCGTTAAGCATTTTCCTTCACGTTTTCCCCTAACACGTAGCTAAGCGAATGAAAAGTACATATGATACTTTTCGTCATTTTTTATTTTGTCCGATTTTTTTGCGTTTTTTGAGAAAAACTTTTATCGACTTACTTAACTTTTCAAGATATATTATCGTCAAATCTTTCAACGAAATGTCATTTCGACATATCGAACTCTCGAAAAGGCTTAGGTTATTCAAACCCTAACCCTTAGGTTTCGTCGGGTGAATAGTGCCTATTTAGTCTTTTTCCCCGAAAATATTTTTTGTTCTCAGGAAAATTTTTCATTTTGTCTTGAAAATTATTACTCGTTCGGTCTAGCTCGTGGAGAATCCTCCCGACTTATAATCATCCTAGGTTCTAGAGCGATTAATAAACACATGCACATACTATTATTAATAAAAATTCATTTTATTAAAAAACTAATTCTTTAAACTTAAATTCTGGAAAATCAAAATTTTGGGGTCGTTACACTCTTCCCCTCTTATAAAAATTCCATCCTCGGAATTTCTTAAAACCACACCCTTACCCGGGTCATCACATTCACCCCTTCTTCACAGAATTTCGTCCTCGAAATTTTAGCCTACCCATCTTCTCAACTTTTCTTCAAAGAAGTTCTTATCTTTCCATCATTCCTAACCTCCATAACCTATCAAGAATCATGAAGTAGAAAGAATAACGAGGAATATAAAATTTCCTTTTAAAACGTTTCATACTTTTGCTGAGGGGTCAAATCGACCATGAACTCTTACTAGGTTTAACAGCATAACGTCGTAACCTTTCTTCCACGGTCAGTTTACAATCACAAAGAAAGAAAACTACCTCTTACCCATCGTATACCCCATTTTGGGATATGTTCACCTCAGACTTAATCATTAGATTCTGCACCAAAACAATTTGGTTTGGCACAACTTCTTCAAAGAAAGCTTCGATGACATACCATTTGTCTAGCGAATCAAGTAGCTTAGACCATACCAATAAATTGGATATCAAGCGTGAAACATTCATCTAGTCAACTCAATTGACATCGACTACTTCTTTAAATTCTTTTCGCAATACATCAAAGCGTTTTATGGCGTCATGATACCGTACTTTTTCACGATGCGTTGAGGACTTCGTCGGTTTGTGACTTCGTCATTATACATCATACCATAGCGGGTTGTTGATCCTAAGATCACATCAACACGAAGTTCAATTGCATTAATAACTCCATCCTTTTACCATCCTTGCATCAAATGCAGCGATGATATAAAATTCATTTTGATATTTCAAATCAATTTACATCTAGGCAAAACAATTAGCATAGACATACCAAGAATAGTTCTTTTAAAAATCTATTGGTTCCAAAAGTTGAACCAATTCTTTCATTTTTCAAAAATACGAACACATAAGCACGATTTCAATAAACTTTGAAATCTAGCATAGCTAGATGACTTGGAATATCCTATTCTCCATCTTCCTTCATTGTCTTACTATGACAATACTTAATCTTCTCTAGCACCTTCAATACTAAGCCTACTGAAAATAACTTATTTTCAGTCTAAACATCCCTCTACCTTAGTACAGTCCATCAACTTACCACACATTATGAGTTCAGGAACTTTCCACAATAATATGAGTTTAAGAACTATCTCAGACAGACCATAAGCGTCCATTAGCTGAGAAGTTCAAAAACCTACCATATCATTATGAGTCACGAACGTACCATAAGTATGAGTTTCAAGAACTCGCACCTACCTTATCGTTCTCTACCTATCAAGTATATACATGAGAAAAGATTCACCTTCTCATCATATACATCTTGATAGTGCGACCGATTCAATGATTATCTTTGTAATAAGCTAAGCGGTTGTTACACCAAGCACAAACCTCTTGCCCATAACAAAGGTTCATACAACTCGGCTATCACATGAGTCCTCAATTGAAATTTTACAACTTCTAAATCTCTCTTTACTTAATCTGAATTTTCTTTAATTCATATACTATCCTTCACAACTCAATCGAGTTCTTCTTCTATACTACTTTCGTAGTACTATAAATCATTCATCGTTTAACGACTCATACATTTACTACGATTCACTATGATCACGTGGTGATCTTCTTATCCCTCTCTCTACGATTATAGTCTTAGATACTCTTACCTAAGATTTATAACCTATCAGCTTTGATACCAATCTATAACGCCCCGAAATCCGGTCTATCTTCACACCTGGATTCCGTGCGTCACGATCCCATCTTCTTCCAAACATACATCATTATATCTTTGAAATATAACAACATATACTCTCAAATCCGGGTTCTAAAACCATATAACCTTTTTCATTATAAATAATGATAAATACATTATTCATTTTACATCTTACAAGAGTGACTTTCATCCGCCACTAAGGATACATAATAGTTCATTAAACTAATCTAAAGTTCATTTAACTTATTTTATATTACAAGTCTTCACTTGATCTTCTCGCTCATCCACATTACGAATGGCACTTCATCCGGATCCGTCGACTTGATCTTTACGGAGATCCTTAAGTTCTTTTAACATCGTTATTTGAAAATGTTTTTCATTTAAAGCAAGTGTGAGCATTCAATTGCCCGACAAGTCATAGCAGTTGAACAAACATCTTCAAGAATTCAAACATTCTTTTAAGACTTCAATAGCAAGAACAAAGGTTATAAAGGCGGCTTGAATAATAGGAATAATCTCGATTCTATCATTTTAAAACAATATTCACTTTCATTTTAAAATACTTTCATTCTTCTACCTTTTTCATACACATTACATGCGGCTAGAATCATTGCTTACAGACTTAACAATAACGGATCATGTATATAAGCAGAGCATTCTCTTATTGAGCAGTTAAATCACGAGCAGTTCATCTCATAAAAACACAAAGTGTTCACATTTGGCACAAGGCCTCATCGTTCTACCACCTTGTACACAAATATCGCACATTAGCACATAAGCAGAACTTCTCAAGTTCAACATCCGAGAAGTTTAAGAAACTAGCATTCATTTAAAATATGAATGAAGTTAGGAAACTTGCCTTACGCTTGACTACGACTTATACTGTTGAGCTGCTCATTCCAATTCCTATGTAGCACATATAAAAAAAACAACACATACACTAATTAGTCATGTATATTTGACTTATGCATTAGTTTACTTAACTTTACTTCTTAGGGTTGGCGTTCTTGTAACCTAAGTTTCGCGACCACTTTCATTACCGATTCTCTGCTTCATGACATCTGGAGATGTCTTACTTGCTCGTTCATCATCTTTGATGTTTTACATCTTATCTTCTTCTTATTACTTCTCTAAGACTCGGCACACATAAGCTTCTCGCTAGTAGTCCATATAATTTTCTGAGTGGTTTCCCACAAACAACCAACAAACAAGTTCCGTCATCTCTCTACCTTTTGCCCATAACGAGTGAGTTAGATCGGTTTGCCGATTTTGTATATACCTTCGCTCTCTCTGAAGGAATTGTTTATTGACTCCATATATGTCAACCATCAAAGGTTACGATTGTACTACAACTTAACTTATCTTAACTTATACGAACTATTAAACTATATTTTCGTTAAGTTAATTTCTCATTCCTTATGGCTTCCTGGCAACTAAATGCCACACCTCATTATTCACTCTTTATCGTCTAAGTCATACGGTCTTTTGTATACTCGGGCGATCATTCCCTTTAATCCTTAACTTCGGCCCGTTACGTTAAAGCGTTATTATCATTAATTCAACTTCTTTACCGTTCACGGTTTAATCATTGATCTTCATCATCTTACGGTCAAACCATACACGGGGTGTAGGTTCTATCCGTTTAATATTTGCGTACCCTCAACCTTCACGTCGGTTAAAGTGTTCAACGCATACATTTTATTCTAACGTTCTCATCGACTCACATTTGGCTTCCATTAATCTTATTACCATTCATTCTGGCTTTCTTGTTACCATTTTATCTTACTTAATACTTTTGTTATCCATTACTTGAACCCCATGTTCATTAGTCATTCTTAATGTCCAAGCCATACCGTTCGTTGTATGCTAAGACCGCTCGTATATCACAACAGCGTTGCGTTTGCAACGTCTATACGCTTTACACTTATCTCTCACTATCATGACATAACATCAAAATGTTATTCATTACCCTCGTCGCTCAACGTTTAAGGAATCACAACCATAGCAATCCTCCACGTTCGTTTATCGTAACTACGGTCCCCGGATATCGGTTCCGTAATCCGCGTTTACATTCTTTCTCTTTTACTCTCATTTAATCTTTTCGTTCGACCTTCATTAAAGGTTTAATTCACTTGTTTAAGTGTTATATTAGTTGAACATTATGTTCTTTATCTTCCCGTACGTTTCCCCCAAGAGTTGAGCAGTTAAAAGCTCTTCTCTGGCTTTTTCCCTACACTGGCGCTACGGCGCCACTCTCCCTTTTATCTCTCTCGTCGTGGTGTGTGAGTTTACGATACCGGCTCACAGTGCGGCAGCTGCGGTGCCACCTTACAAAGGCATGGTTGGCGTGGTGGCGCTAAGCCCTAATTCTTGAAAATTTCTTCTAAGTGTTATATCATTTGAGGCGCTTACTTTTCGCTTCCATAACTTATTCGTTATAACTTTCGAGCGAGGTCATTCGTTCCAAAGCCATTCTCTTCCTTATTACGTGTGCTTCAATACCCCCTAGATAGAACTTCATTACGAATCCATTAACGTGCCATTCGATTGGCTTGATCTTCACCCTTCATTCATTTTTACGTTTTTAACGCTCTTCGTTTGTTCATCATAAGTAATTTGGTCATTCGAACTTCGAAATTCATTCGTTCTTGAGTCCACGACTCACGTTTTCTATGTTCTCTTACATTCTTATGAAACCCTACGTTTGGGTTCATTTACTAACTTTCTAATTCTCGTTTGTCTTTTACAAAATTTTTGCCATAACCGTTATAGCTAAGTTTTAATCAGTTCTTCATGAGCGTTTCTACCATTCCTAACCAAGCAATATGCATCTAACTTATACGCGATGGTTTTAAACTTGTCCATCAACAACAAATATCCTACTGATGGTTTTAAATTTGTCCATCAACAACGTTCTTTCGTGTTCTTCGCATGTTCTTCGTGTTCTTCGTTCGTTCTTCATTTTAATCGATATTTTGGATTACGATTTCACTTTTTATTGGAATTTGATGTTATAGATCATCATTCCTTACTTATTACACCTACTTATTGATATAATCCACTCGGATCGTTCTAATTCATTACGAATCTTATACTTCCTTAAGAAATTTATTTACTAAACTTCAAATTCTTATTTTCTTTATTTCTCATGATTTCAACCATATGAAATCATCCCTAACATCATATACTTCTTATTCTCATTAAGTTATGTTTTAAACATATAAAACTTAAAGAAAATCTAACATAGAAGTTAGGTTTTAATACCTTTCCTCTTTATTTTTCTTAGCATTTAGACAAAACCGGTGATTTGCTAGCTTTTTCTATTTCACGAACATTTTTGATCCGATCAATCATGCTCATGCTCTTCCTTCTCCTCTCTCCATCAAATCTCTCTCTCTCTCTCTAGTGTAGGATTTTCAAAATCCCATTTAAATGAAATAAGCTTCTATTTATAGATTTTCAAAGCTAGGGCAAAATAGTCATTTCACCCCTAACCTCCTTACTATTCACACCTCCTTACTATTCATGACTTAAGTGTTAAGTTAACAGCCCTTAAGTCTACTTAGCCTTTAAGTTACGTGGTTCCGTCTTTCGGGTTTCGTCTGACAGTTTTAAAAACTGCGATTCTCGGAATCCAAATATTTTTGGATATTTCGTCTTTCCTTTAACGATTAAATTTTACGTATTCTTCGGATTTTCGAAAAACTGAAAAAAACACTTTTTGGCGTTAAGCATTTTTTTTTCCTTCGTTTTACCTAACACGTTAGCTAAATGAATGAAAAGTACTTATAACTTTTCAAGATACTTTTCGTTAAATGTTTTTACATTTGAAAATTAGGTTTTCAAACCCTAACACGTTTTTGAGAAAAACTTTTATCAAACTTACTTAACTTTTTCAAGATATATTATCGTCAAATCTTTTAACGGAATGTCATTTTGACATAATAGAACTCTCGAGAGCGGCTTAGGTTATTCAAACCCTAACCCTTAGGTTTCGTCGGGTGAATAGTGCTCTTATAAAATTTCGTCGAATTTTTTCCCGAAATATTTTGTTCTCAAAAATTTTCATTTTGTCTTGAAAATTCTTACATCATTTAAGTCTATCAAGAATCGTGGCGAGGAACAGAATCCTTCATACTTATAATCATCTCTAGGTTCTAGAGCGATTAATAAACACATAGCACATAATATTATTAATAAAAATTCATTTTATTAATAACTAATTCTTTAAACTTAAATTACGGAAAATTAGCTCATGAAAAACTTAAGAATCTTTTCAAGCACAAATGAATAAGTAAAAGATCCCCTTCATTGATATATTCATAATCAAACATACATTGTTCGTAGAGTTACTTTAGTAGTAAGCAGTTAAAACATTTATAGCAGTTAATGTACATAATGTAAATGACATAAAGTAAAAGACACAAGGGTTTTAAGTGGTTCAGAGACTCAAGCTCCTAATCCACTCTTCTGCTTTCAACTAGCAGATTTCCACCAAGGAAGGAAGACACCCTAAATCACTAAGATTCCTTCAAGGCAAAAAGCGACCTTGGGACTTGATTCACTAAGAACTCTTCAAGGCCGGTGACCTTTGAACTTCTCTAGTTCCTTGGAACTCTTCAAGCCCAGCAGCTTGGAACTTCATTTAGTCCCTCCAGACAAGGACCCCTCAGGCCCTGGTTTCTTGTTGTTGAGTTGTTTATTTGTTTGTTGGAGTTGGTGATGAGCTACTAAGATGTCATTAACCTCTGAACATCTCTTGTACTTAGCAACTTGATGTGGTCCTCTTTGAATTCTGCTTCGAGTCTGGACCACATCTTTTTTGGTGCAGCTGATCTTTACTCTCTTCAGCTCATCTTCATCTGATGTCAGCTGTGCACCATCACCATTTGGATTTGCTAAGTCTCTGTGCTTTTAGTAGTCTTCGTCTGGCACTTAGCAATCCCTGAACCCTTCTTGAATACTTTGCAGATATGGTTCTGCACTTGTTCAGTTTCAGCTTTCGGTTCATGGTGATCTGTAGAGTGGCTCTCTTGATCTTCTTTGTACTCAGCCACTTTTCTGAATCTTATCTTCTTGGCCTTCTCGGCTCTCAGCTTCGCTGCCATCTTCAGTGGCATTCTCATCTTTGTTGAGTGAATCTTTGATCTATTTGAGTTCTGCTTCAAAGCTGCTTCACTTCCACCTTGGTAGCCTTTATCATTATTAAGACTTGTTACATTGATCTTTTGGTGGAACTCGTAGAGTCAACTTATAGCATTCACCAACTCAACGATTCTACAACTCCACAATTATCAGCAACTCTAAATCTTTGAATCTCTGTTGATTTATACTACTTCCCAATCTTCCCATTGGAAAGTAGCCATTGAAAGCCATTCAAATTGCCTCGCAGATCTCAAGTTATTTGGTGCAGACTGCAGATGTGACATGACATCTTTTTCTAACTTCCTTACACTGCAGTCTGCTGTTTCACCAACCCTGTCAGATATGTCACTTTGATATCTTGGGCAGGTCGATGACTTTATTTCACCCTTCTGATTCCTCGATCAGAGGTTGTCCTTGCATCGATGTTCTTAATTAATTCTACTCGAATATCAATCTTCAGATTGAGCCATTGCCAATGCCTCAATCTTTAGGCGTTCGAGCTCTACAATTCTGATGCATAACTCCCTGGACCAGATCGTAGTGTCTTGTTGATTGTTGCTTCTTGACTTGTAGAATCAACACTACGATCTAGAAGAGTGTTCATTAGATCTCCAATGTGAAACACTTCATTCTTTTCTTGTGCAGTGCTTCATTACTTTTGTTTGTCTTGATCGTTTCTCGAGACATCGATGGTTTGACTCCTTGCTCGCCCCTTCCCAAATAACAAGACACTTCATATTTGTGGCGGTCCAAATTTCACTTTCTCCTTGTGATCTCCCGTTCACTTATCATCAATGGACTGACCCAATGCTTAATCACTTTAGCCTTATTGTTCAGAGGTTGACCAATATCTTTGTGTATACTCCATCAGTTTCTTCTTTGTTTGGCAAACACTGCGATCTTGATCATTTTCAAGATCGTTGTCTCATTGTCTCGCTTATGACCATCGCGACTTATCGACTTTCCTTAGTCGGCCATGTAAGTCTTCTTCTGATCTCTTTATGAAAGACTTCATCTCGAATGGCTTCACAACTCAATCTTGATGTTGATTGGGTTGGTGCTTAGATCTTCTGTTAGCTTGTATGTCATTCATTGAGTGCCCTCTGATTTCCTTGGTGAGATGTATCTTTTCATTACCAATTAGAGGCTTCATTCCTTTGGATATTCTGGGAGTGCTCATTCGTTGAGAATCGTATGTGCTCTACGATTCTGCCTTGGCATTGTGAGCACATCTGCTGAGGTCTTAGTTTTTGACTCTATGATTCAGCTTTGGCTGTGCAGACACTACGACTCCGAGATCAGATCTTGACACTACGATTTCTGTCGTTGTGCTTGTTGTCTTCATTTGATCTTTCTCGACTACGATCTCTGCCTTTGATGGGATTAGTAGACTCCACGACTCTGAGTGTAGTCTACGATTCTTGACTTGGCTTCGACAAATGCTCGGTCGACTTATAGGCAGGCTGTCTCTACGATTCTGAACATGACTTCCTCAGCAGACTACGGCCCTAAGCAAGTTCTCCTCGACACACCATGATCCTTCCTCGTCTCTCCTAGAAGTCTACGAACTCCGAGTTCTACTATCTTACAGACTACAATTCTGCCTCGATAGCTCTCAAGTTTTCCTTGACTCTCCTGGCAGACTACGATTTCTGGTGCAGTGCTCGATGATCAGACAAGCCTATCTATTACATCATAAGATCAACCTAACATGCTTGATCTTTCTATATTTATATTCCTTGTACATCATTTCTTTTTAAGGACTTTACAAAGCTGTTTTGCTTATGTAGGATCAACCTAACACATTTGATCAACTCATTCTAAGTCCTTGTACATATGTTTCTATTATCTATAAAGGGACTTTATAGCTTTTCTTAATGCAAGCATTCTTGCATATTCATTCATATATATATCATAATCAAATCATATATAAATAGGAATATCATTCACATGCTTATTCCTGACAATCTCCCCCTATTTGATTATGACAAAAACAATAAGTGCATATGCATGTTATGAATGAATCTTATATACAGTGAGCAGCTGTACTTCTAAAATAGATAATCATGAATGTCATTTATAATGATGTGGAATTTAATACACTGATATTTTACATCCTGGATCCAGAACATACCTAACTAGTTAGAGATGTACCTCTTTGGCTCCATGATTATTTTCAGGATGTTTGTTGATCAGCTACTCATCTATTGATTCCTTTGCTCCTACTCCCCCTGGGATGTGGAGCTATGCCTTTCTTCTTTTCCTAGTTCAGGCTCTGGCTCCCCCTCAGCCTTAGGCTCCCCCTCACCTAGTGAACCATCTCTTTCTTCTGCTTTCTCCTTCTTCGTCTTCTTGACTTGTATGCTCTTGCTCTCCTTGCTCTTTCTAGAGTGCCTCTTTTTCTTCCCCTTTCTATGCCTTTTTTTCTCCCCCTTTTTGTCATTAATCATTTGAGAGAGCTGCTCCATGTTGGACATAAGCTGCTCCATCATATAGGAGGAGTTACCAACTTCAATCTTGAGTTCTTGTTGGCTTAACTCAAGTTTCATGGAGAAGGACTGATTCATGTTGTCAATCTTGTCGGAGAGGACTTTGGGTTGCTCTTCATTTGCTTTTTGTGCTAATAGAGCTTCAGCCTTTTGATCATGTAGAGCCTTGAGATAGATGTGATCTCTTTCTCTGATTTTGAGGGATACATCAGCCATAGTTGCTTGGAGTCTCTCTTGAACTAGATTATCTTCTATTGTCTTCAGCTTCTTTGACTCTTCAGTGAATAGAGATATTTTCTCAATCAGTTCATCAAAATTTTTCATCAGCTTTTTCTCCACAGATTTTTGATCATCTGGTTGAGCAACCCCTTGTTGAGTATCAGATTGAACTCTACGATCTACTTCCATGGACAGATTTTCGAAGGTGTTGAGAATCTGAAGAATTGTTGAGTTCTAATTACTGGTTGAGGATGCAGGAATGTTAGATAGCTGTGTTTGGGAAGATAGAGACATCTGATTCTGGACTTGATCATTATCAGTGGTAGAGTGAACAGACTCTACGATCAGTGTCTTGGCCAAATTCCTTTTTCCATCAGAGTCCACTCTACGATCATAAGGAATATAATGATTTTCAGCATGACGGTAATTCTTGTAGTGGGGCTTGTCGTTGATCATCATGGTTGGAAACTTCTTAACCCTGGGGAAGTTTTGTGATATCAGTTCCAAATTTGGAAACTAAGAGTAGCACCAGCTGAAGTAACTTTTATCTCTCTCAGTGTGTGTCTTTAACCATGGCATCCATGGGAAGAACCACTTCATTAAAAGGTCTTCAGAGTTGTACAGTATAGTTGTGCAGTCTAACTCCATATTTTTCCAGTTATGAAGCACTTCATCTGTAGTCATCCTTACAACTTGAAGTTGTTCATTTCCATGATTTATCCATCTTGCAGGTGGTTATGCTGGTGGCTCATCAAAGACTTCCACTACAATTCTTCTGCTAATTCTGGCCGGAGAGAGAATAGGATAGTATTCTAGTTCCTTAGATTCCTGATATGCAGAATTGGAATCTTCTTGTTGATTCCTTTCATCAGACTTATCAATAGATTCTTCTTGTTGAACTTCATTTTTAGAATCCTCTTCAGTAATGTCTTCCTTGGAATCATCTCCTTCAAAGCTGGTCCTATCTTCAGCAATCTCTTCCCCTGATGTGGATTCACCATCACTTAGTTCAATGATTTTAGTAGATTGATCACTTCTCTTCTTTGAGGCAAATTGAGCTATCAATTTGTGACTTCTCCTTCTTCTTGGTGGTTTAGTTATAGGTGAATCAGATACTTCTTCTTCTCTAGACTCTGAGGTCTTTGAGTCAGCATATGAACTTTCTTGATTTTCATCATTTGTGGGGGCATTTCCTTCTTCTTCAGAATCATTATCATGTTCATCATGAGACAGGCTAGCTTGATGTTTAGCAATAGTGGGGGCATTTCCTTCTTTGTCAGAATCAGCATCATTTGATCCATCATCTGGGTTGGTTGGAGCATTTTCATTTGGAGATGCAATTTGGTCAACTTGTATCTTGTCTTTATCAGCAGAGTGAATGCTCTGGGGGCTTGTGCTTTCTTCTTTATTTAATTCAGCTTCACCTTCATTGCTGAATTTGGTCTGTGGGGGCTCAGCCTTTTCTTCTTCTGATTCTACGTCCTTTTCTTCATTAGACGTTCTTTCATTGTGAGTTGAAATTGGACTGTCTATCATCTTAGCTTTCTTGTTGGATGGCCTTTGAAGTAATCTGTTACTTCTTCTCTTAGTGGTCTCTGCAGTTGAGACCTTTTCATCTTCAACCTTGTCTTCTGTGGATAAACCTTTTAGAGAGGCCTCCGCTTTACTCATGCTCTTGGATTTCTTTATGGCTGGTGCTGTTGCCGTTGATATAGAATCATCAGATTCAAAATTTTCTACCTCTTTTGCCTTCCTCTTCTTTGCAGAGGCTTTGTTACTGCTCCCAGTTCTCAACCTTCTATTCTCCTTTGGGTTTTTATTCCAATTTATGAACAGTTGTGGAGACATAACCTTGTGAACATTCAGAGGTTCTCCCTCATCATCCTCGATCTTTCTTCCCAGCTTCTTCTTCATCACATTACTCAGCAGTCTTCCATGAAATACTTTTGTAAGTGGTTTGTCTGTAGATTTCTTTAACTCAGCTTTTTCTATCCATTTGGAGATTTGGTCGAACAGGATGACTCCAAAGTTGATCTACTTTTTCAGAATTATGGCAGACATAATCTTCAACTGTTGGTCGAGTACAGTGTCGTGTGTAGTGTCTTTGTACAGTATACATTTTCCCACTATCTCAGCAAGGAACTCGAATTCCTCTGGAAACTCCTTTTTCTTCATGTCCTTCAGACTAGGGTTTCTTTGGTACCCCATAATCTCCTTTGCTTTCTCAATGTCAATCTCATCAAGGTTTTTCAGTCCTAGGTCAGGAAAATCTAGGCATTGGTTGATATCGGATGATTTCAGTTTTAGAGACTGACCTTTAACCTTGGTTGAAAGAGTTCTGGCATTTACGGATGCATTTGAGTAGAATTTCTTAACCAGTTCAGTGTATACTCGAGTGCTTGCCTCAAGACATTTTGAGAATCCAGCTTTCTTCACGAGTTCAAGAATGTGTCTCTAAACTTCTTTTCGGATTTCTCAAATGACTTCGTTCCGAGTTGAATGCCAGTGATTACTCGCCAATCTTCCATTTGAATGATTTTGAGGAATATGGATATTGATTCAGGGAGATTTACGAAGTATGGCTGATTGTGATTTGAACTCTGGAAGTTTTAGTGGTTTGGCTTTGAAGAGAATTCTAGGGTTTGAAAATGGGAGGGAGAGAGGTTCAATGGATTTTGGTAACTGTTTGCAGATTTTGAATTTGTCTTTATGGCAGTTCCTTCTTACATTGCATATGTTGTGACGTGTCAACTAGTTATTGGTTGCACGATGCACAGTAACGAGCTGTAACTCCCCAGTAACTTGTCAGTTAGCTGTCTCTTTTAGAAGAGTGGACGTTTGATTGATGTGGATTAACCTTTGACCTCTTGAGTTCGTAGAGTAGCATGATAGGACAGCTATTGACTCTACGTTTTCCTTTGTTGACTCAACGATCAATTCTCTGAACGATGTTGCAGTGGATGATTTTGACATTTCTCCTCATGTTGAAACTGCATAGCTCAACCACTGATGTACCCCAAGCCAATTTGGGTACTTAAGTTCTGATGTACGTTTGCAAGATGTCTTTCCAAACTATATTTGAACTAATCTCCTCATACTTCAGAATGGTAGAGCAATTGTTTCATTCTTCCAAGCTCCTCTTGAGCTAGAGTATCTTCTGGTAAGTCTGCGATCGCTGAGTTTGCTTTAGCGATTGTTGAGTTGTCACTTCGATCGTTGAGATTGCATCACGATCGTTGAGTTCTCTTAAAACTCTTCTATAATCGTTGATTGACTTGGTCCTTGAGATGAACTTTACTAAGCATTCCTTTTGGGTCAAGGTAGCTCAGGAAAGGCCAACCTCTTAGAGTGAGCTAAGGGTCAGGTTTGTCCCTGAGGTACTTTCCAGATGAAATACATTAGAAGTGATTTGCACTGATATCTCGTTTGACCTTTTCTGTTAGGGAGTCCCTCTTCCAACTTTAGACATTTTCACTGGCTGCAATTGTGGTGTCCTCCTGCTCTTGCACTACGATCAGATGTTTGAGCGTAGGTACTCCACGATTTTGAGTTGGGTGGCTGAAAGGTTATTAGTAGTACGTTTTGAGACGTTCCTACTGACTATGGATATTCATTTGGTTCATTAACCAAAAAGTTTTGGGACTCTGTAGCTGGTACACTGCTTCATAGTATATCTCTGATGGTTTAGAGCTTCTGTACTGTTAGCAGATTACTGCTCCCCCATAGTTGATAATGTCTTCTCAGAGAGACCTAAGTTCTTCTTCATCTGTAGCAGAAGGCAACCATGCATATCTCATTCTGGCTAAAGTCATTAAATCTTCTTGTATCATAGAAATGGACATTTTCAAGGTTGATCATTCTAGGATCCTTTGACAACACTACGAACGTAGTCTTCTTTTACAGTTTGTACTTGTGGAGTTCTGCTCCCGTAATGAGTTCCTCATGTTTGATCCTCGAAGATCTTCTGTGGTGAGCTTCCGTGAGGAGTTTTCTCTTATGACCTGCTTTGAATGATTGAGCGTCTAGGACCCTATTACATCTTTGGATGAATGACTTTCTTCCTTATAAGAATCAGCAACAATGTGAGCTTTATTCAGATTAGCTCAGCAGGTCTTTCAGGACAGGCTTTGACAAATAGGAGTTTTATCATGATTATTTCTGAACAGTCTTAAGCCTTCTGCTAGTTGAATTTTCTTGACTGAATTCTTCTGCTTCAACATTCCTTAGTGTGGTCAGATGGACCAAGTACCTGCAGGTTATAAATTTCTATTTTTGGTACCCATGATTAAATGGGTCCTGCTAGGTTAGTTTACTAAACCCCTGTTCCTCATATATTTAGATAAACATCATATTGACCACCATCAGTCGTATTCATGCATGTACTTTATTTAGATAATACATTTTGAGATGCATAGTGGTGAGTGTGAGAGAAATCTGTCATTTTAATAAAACACTCTTTTCTTTGATGGTTTCATCATATGCTAAGTTATGATCACACAGTTTAAATATTCACAGAGTGAGAATCAGCTCTACGATTTATTAGCATCTGGTTGATTCATGGAGGTGATCAGTTTCTATGAGTCTTCAAGATTCTCTTGTAGATCTGATCATGCTATGTGTGTCATTAAACACTTAGACCTATCTGTGAGGCTCTTAAAACCATTTCAGATCTCTTTCAAGTTATCATCCTTCAACCTAAAACTTGGATGGAGAGAAAGTTTATAGACATTTGAGTTTCTATCATTAGTGTACTTTCTCTCTTCACCTTTTTAGATAGATTATGAATATTTGAAGGAAAACTGTTATAGTTCATGATTAAGGTGCAAATATGATGTTCATATCTATGTTAGCGAGGAACCGTACCTTTTTACTGTTGATTTCTTAACAGTCATTTATCTTAGATATACTGAGTTTAGGCATTGATGTGCATGTTTTTTCATTTGCTTCTGACAGCCAGTTGCTCCAGTTGATCTTCAGTCAATCAGTCGTGGTCTTGAAGATACAAGCTAAGAGAGTGTAAGCATCTCTAATTCTTTAACATCCTTGAGTTCATAAGATTTACATCCAGCTGCAGTTTGACCAAGAATGTGGTTGAGAAGTTCTTCTTTTTTCTCTGGATAAGCATTACTTAGCATGTATGGCCTTTTCATCTTTTTAGGCTGGTGGATGTTTGAATCTTTTCTGCTGACATCTCTTAAGCTTTCTAGCCTGGTCTTCAGACAACAAGATTGACATCGAGCAAGGATTGGTCTTGTTGATATGATAATCAAAGACATGGACCAATCTGAGCAGCTTCAGGTGTATATGCACATTTACCTATACACAATATTTCCAACGTGTGAGCTCATCTGCATATAACAAGTGACTTACTACTAAACTAAGTTTAGAACAATGTTTGTACCTAGGATCAAACTCAAAGCGATTAGCTTTTGAATGTAGCATGAGAACCTGCTCTGATACCAATTGTTAGTTCCCAGTAGGCACAATATAGATCTAGAAGGGGGGGTTGAATAGATCCTTAGAATTTTAAAATACTTTTTGTCTATTAAGTTGTATTTCTCATTAAGTAGCTCATGACAAACTTAAGAATCTTTTCAAGCACAGCGGAATAAGTAAAATATCCCCATCATTGATATATTCATAATCAAACATACATTGTTCATAGAGTTACTTTAGTAGTAAGCAGTTAAAACATTCATAGCAGTTATAGCAGTTAATGTACATAATGTAAATGACATAAAGTAAAAGAAACAAGGGGTTTTTAGTGGTTCAGAGACTCAAGCTCCTAATCCACCCTTCTACTTTCAACCAGCAGGATTTCCACTAAGGAAGGGCAGCACCCTGAATTACTAAGATTCCTTCAAGGCCAGCAGCCTTGGGACTTCAGTTCACTAAGAACTCTTCAAGGCCAGCAGCCTTGGAACTACTCTAGTTCCCTTGGAACTCTTCAATCCCAGCAGGATTAGAACTTCATTTAGTCCCTCTGGACAAGGACCCCTCAGGCCCTGGCTTCTTGTTGTTGAGTTGTTTGTTTGTTTGTTGGAGTTGGTGCTGAGCTGCTAAGATGTCATTAAGCTCTGAACATCTCTTGTACTTAGCAACTTGATGTGGTCCTCTTTGAATTCTGCTTCGAGTCTGGACCACATCTTCTTTGGTACAGCTGATCTTTACTCTCTTCAGCTCATCTTCATCTGATGTCAGCTGTGCACCATCACCATCTAGATTTGCTAAGTCTCTGTGCTTTTAGTAGTCTTTGTCTGGCACTTAGCAATCCCTGAACCCTTCTTGAATACTTTGCAGATATGGTTCGCACTTGTTGATTCGACTTTGGTTCATGGTAATCAGAGAGTGGCTCTCTTGATCTTCTTTGTACTCAGCCACTTTTCTGAATCTTATCTTCTTGGCCTTCTCGGCTCTCAGCTTGGCTACCATCTTCAGTGGCATTCTCATCTTTGTTGAGTGAAGCTTTGATCTATTTGAGTTCTGCTTCAAAGCTGCTTCACTTCCACCTTGGTAGCCTTACTGTTACTAAGACTTGTTCTGTTGATCTTTTGGTGGAACTCGTAGAGTCAACTTATAGCATTCACCAACTCAACGATTCTACAACTCCACAATTATCAGCAACTCTAGATCTTTGAAGCTCTGTTAATTTATACTACTTCCCAATCTTCCCGTTGGAAAGTAACCGTTGAAAGCCATTCAAATTGCCTCGCAGATCTCGAGTTATTTGGTGCAGACTGCAGATGTGACATGACATCTTTTTCTGACTTCCTGACACTGCAGTCTGTTGTTTCTCCAACCCTGTCAGATATGTCACTTTGATATCTTGGGCAGGTCGACGACTTTATTTCACCCTTCTGATTCCTCGATTAGAGGTTGTCCTTGCATCGATGCTCTCAATAAGCTCTATTCGAATATCAATCTTCAGATTGAGCCATTGCCAATGCCTCAATCTTCAGGTGTTCGAGCTCTACGATTCTGATGCATAACTCCCTAGACCATATCGTAGTGTCTTGTTGATTGTTGCTTCTTGACCTGTAGAATCAACACTACGATCTAGAAGAGTGTTCATTAGATCTCCAATGTGAAACACTTCTTCCTTTTCTTGTGCAGTGCTTCATTACTTTTGCTTGTCTTGACAGTTCTCAGATACCGATGGTTTGACTCCTTGCTCTGGCTCCTTCTAAATAACAAGACACTTCAGATTTGTGGCTTATCCAGCTCGCTTTCTCCTTGTGATCTCCCGTTCACTTATCATCAATGGACTGACCCAATGCTTAATCATTTTAGCCTTGTTGTTTAGAGGCTAACCAATATCTTTGTGTATACTCCATCAGTTTCTTCTTTGTTTGGCAAACACTACGATCTTGATCATTTTCAAGATCGTTGTCTTCTGTCTACTTGACACCTACTGCACTTGCTGACTTTCCTTAGTCAGTTACAGAAGTCTTCTTTTGATCTCCTTGTGAAAGACTTCATCTCGAATGGCTTCACAACTCAATCTTGATGTTGATTGGCTTGGTGCATAGATCTTCTGTTAGCTTGTATGCCCTTCGTTGAGTGCCCTCTAATTTCCTTGGTGAGATGTATCTTTGCATTACCAATCAGAGGCTTCATTCCTTTGGATATTCTGGGAGTGCTCATTCGTTGAGAATCGTATTTGCTCTACGATTCTGCCTTGGCATTGTGAGCACATCTGCTGAGGTCTTAGTTCTGCACTCTACAATTCAGCTTTGGATGTGCAGACACTACGACTCCGAGATCAGATCTTGACACTACGATTTCTGTCGTTGTGCTTGTTGTCTTCATCTGATCTTGCTCGACTACGATATCTTCCTTTGATGCGATTAGTAGACTCCACGACTCTGAGTGTAGTCTACGATTCTTGACTTGGCTTCGGCAGATGCTCGGTCGACTTATAGGCAGGTTGTCTCTACGATTCTGAACATGACTTCCTCAGCAGACTACGGCCCTGAGCAAGTTCTCCTCAACACACCATGATCCTTCCTCGTCTCTCCTAGAAGTCTACGAACTCCGAGATCTACTATCTTGCAGACTACAATTCTGCCTCGACAGCTCTCGAGTTTTCCTCGACTCTCTGGCGGATCACGATTTACAGTGCGGTGCTCGACGATCGACAAGCCTATTTATTACATCATAAGATCAACCTAACATGCTTGATCTTTCTATAATTACAGTCCTTGTACATCATTTCTTTTTAAGGACTTTACAAAGCTATTTTGCTTATGTAGGATCAACCTAACACATTTGATCAATTCATTCTAAGTCCTTGTACATATGTTTCTATTATCTATCAAGGGACTTTACAGCTTTTCTTAATGCAAGCATTCTTGCATATTCATTCATATATATATCATAATCAAATCATATGTAAATAGGAATATCATTCACATGTTTATTCCTGACAAAAACAATTTGGTTTGGCACAACTTCTTCAAAGAAATCTCGATGACATACCATTTCTCTATCCGAATCAAGTAGCTCAGACCATACCAATAAATTGGATATCAACGTGAAACATTCGTCTAGTCAACTCAATTGACATCATCTAGAGGTTTTGTAAAGACATCAGCAAGATGATTTTCAGTAGGGATATATTGTAAAGATAGAGTTCCATTTTACACATGATCCCTAATGAAGTGATACCTTATTTCTATATGCTTAGTTCAAGAATGCATGGCGAGATTATGAGTTATAGCAATTGCACTTGTGTTATCACGGTGTTGAATAGGTATGGATTTAAATTCAAACCCATAATCGCTAGTTGATTTTTCATCCATAAGATTCGAAAGCACAAAGAATCGCCAAAGAACAATGTATTTAGCTTCGCAGGTTGAAGTAGATCTTGAATTTTATTTCTTGCTAAACCGGGACACAAAGTCTCATTTCCTAGCAATTGACAGTGCATTGGTACTTTTTCTATCAATTTTGCTGTACTGTAAAATCAAGATCTCGTGTATCCCTGTTAGCTCAAATGAGGACTCCTTGGGATACCAAAGCCCCAAGTGAGGTGTACCTTTGAGATACCTGAAAATCCTCTTTACAGTAGTTAAATGAGATTCTTTAGGATTAGCCTAAAATCTAGCACAAATGCATGTTGCAAACATTATATCTGGTCTACTGGCAGTTAGAAATAAGAGAGAGACAATCATACCTCTGTAATGAGTTATATAAATACTTTTACCTTTTTCATCTTTGTCAAGCTTGGTTGCAGGAGCAATTGGGGTTTTCATGGGAGAAACTGACTCCATGTCATACTTCTTAAGTAAGTCTTTAATGTACTTGGCTTGGCTGATGAGGATTCCTTCATCACCGCTTTGCTTTACTGCGATCAAGGAAGAAGTTCATTTCACCCATCATGTTCATTTCAAACTTGCTCAGATAAGCTTGGAGAATCTCTTGCATAGATTTTCATCAGTAGATCCAAAGATAATATCATCAACATATATTTGAACTAATAGGACTTTATTTTTATGCTTTCTAAGAAATAGTGTGGTATCTACTCTACCTCTAGTGAATCCATTTTCAATAAGAAAGCTAGTTAGTGTTTCATACCATGCTCTAGGTGCTTGTTTAAGACCATATAAGGCTTTGTCTAATCTAAAGACATAATTAGAAAGAGATGGATTGATGAAACCCGGAGGTCGCTTCTACATAGACTTCTTCTTGAAGTTCACCATTCAAGAATGCACTTTTGACATCCATCCGAAAGACCTTAAATTTCATATGAAAGCAAAGAAAGGCAAGAAATATTCGATTGCTTTCTAGTCCGCAACAGTGCAAATGTCTCATCATAGTCAATGCCTTCTTCCTGAGAGTAGCCCTTGGCCACTAGTCTTGCCTTATTCCTGGTGATGACTCCATCTTCATCCATCTTATTTCTGAATGCCCACTTGGTTCTAATAACAGGATGATTCTTTGGTCTTGGAACTAATCTCCAGAATTTGCTCCTTTCGAACTGATTAAGTTCTTCTTGCATGGCCTCTATCCAGTTGGAGTCTTCCATAGCATCCTCTATCTTCTTCGGTTCCATTTGAGATAGGAAGCTTAGATAGAAGCATTCATTTTGAGTAGCAGCTCTTGTTTTGACTCTTGCACTCGGATCTCCAATGATTAGATCTTGAGTGTGATCTCTTGCCCATCTGCTTCCTATTGGGACATCTGTCCTTATGCCTTCTTGTCTTAGATCTTCAAGATTTATATCTTCTTCTTCGTGTGGAGGTTCGTTTTCTGTCATAGGCCTCTCTACGATTTCATTGACTTGCTCAGCGGTTTCACTGTCTGGTGCTACGATCATAGTGTTGAGCTCGACGACCTCGTTCATAGTGTCTAAATTGTTGGTCGTAGTGTCTTGAGGCATTGATTTGTCTAAGTCAGTCTCATCAAAGATGATGTGAATCGAGACTTCAACACTCAGTGTCTTCTTGTTGAACGCTCTGTAGGCCTTACTGTCTGTGGCATATCCAAGAAAGATTCCTTCGTCTGACTTCGGTTGGAACTTTGTCAAGTACTTCTTTCCATTGTTGAGAATGTAACATGTACAACTGAAAACACGAAAGTAGCTGACACTTGGTTTTCTTCCTTTCCACAGTTCATAGGGAGTTTTCTTAATCGTAGAGTGTATGACTGATCTATTCTGAGTGTAATATGTAGTGTTAACCGCTTCTACCCAGAAGTACTCAGGCAGATGGGTTGCTGCTAATAGAGTCCTTCCAGCCTCTATTAATGTCATGTTCTTTCTCTCAGCAACTCCATTTTGTTGAGGAGTTCGTGGAGCTGAGAAGTTGTGACTAATGCCATTGTCTGTGTAGAACTGGTCCATTTCTGAGAAGTCTAATTCTCTGCCATGATCACTCCTTATAGCCTTGATTTTCTCCCCTTTCTTGTTCATCACCAGCTTGAACATCTTGATCAGCTGGGAACTTGTCTCATCCTTTGAGGTTAGAAAGAATACCCATGTAAATCTGGTGTAGTCATCGACTACGACCAGATAGTATCTCTTTCCTCCAAGGCTCGTCGTTGGAATTGGTCCAAAAAGATCCATGTGTAGCAACTGCAGAGGCTTGTCAATTGAATTGGCAGTTTTGCTCTTGAATGTGCTTCTGGTCTACTTCCCAAGTTGACAGGCATTGCAAGGCCTTTCTTTAATGAGGTTGAATTTGGGTAGGCCTGCAACTAGATCTTTTGAAGCTAATTTGGACATGTTCTTGAAGTTGAGATGAGATAATCTTCGATGCCATAGCCAGCTTATTTCTTCAGATGCTTTAGCCAGAAAGCATATTGTCTCATCTGAGCTTAGTTGTCCAAGATTTACTATGTAGACATTTCCTTCTCTCATTCCAGTTAGCTTTACTGCAGATGTCTTCAGGTCTCGGACTTGACATTGATTGTTGAGAAACGTTACTTGATGACCCTTGTCGCAGAGTTGGCTAATGCTTAGAAGATTGTGTTGTAGTCCTTCCACATAGGCCACTCTACTGAACGATACTGCACCATTTCTAGTTGTCCCATATCCTCGAGTTTTGCCCGAGCTGTTGTCTCCAAAAATGACCGAGGGACCCTCCTTCTTTATGTAGTTAGACAGAAGGGATTTGTTTCCAGTCATGTGCCTTGAACATCCACTGTCTAGATACCAGGTTATGTTAGTGGAGCTCTTTACCTGAGGTAATTATTAAACCTTTATTTTGGTACCCATACTTTCATGGGTCCTACTATGTTAGTACCCTTGGGAACCCAAATCTTCTTGATTTTGGGTCTCACATACATGGAATTATAAAGACATTTTGCAGCCTTGTGGCCAACTTTGTAGCACGCAAAACATTTGACATGATGCATGTTTGTGTGTGTGTGAAAGTTCTTCCTCCACTTGGACTTTTATGGGTTGTTGGTCATCCTTCTGTTATGCTGATATTCCTTCTTCCATGTGTTCTTGGGTTTCATGATTTGTGAGGAGTATACCTTGCCTCTACCGTACCTTCCCAGTTGGTTCGTAGAGTTGATCGTACTGGACTCTACGATCCTTCGAGGTTGGTGAGTATTGGTTAGGTTACTCTTCTCTTTTATGAAACCTAAACCGGCATAAGATCCCTTACTCCTGGGAATATGAATTGAATCAGCTGAGCAGGGTTTGACAGGCTCAATCTTCTGTGACGATTTCACAAATATAATGCCTCTACTAAAACCTGAGGCATTACTAGTGTTAATTTCCTTTGTTTTTTCCTCACATGACTCTGAGGTGAATTCCCCAAAGCCTAGCCCTATTCTATCAGAGACACTTCTCTGGTTAGATATTAAGGAGTCCATGGATGAAGAGGATTTGTTCCATGTAGAGATTGTCTTTTCTAGATCCTCAATCTTTGAGGTTAGACTGGACTCTCTTTTTGTACTGAGCTCATTTGTTTGTCTCAAGAGCTTATTCTCAGCTTCAAGCTCGGAGAGAGAATTAGAGCTGAGAAGGGCTGTTTCCAGTTCTTCTTGAACTTTTTCTTTCTCCTTTCGAAGAAGTGAATAATCCTTAGACAGAACTCTAAGCCACTTCATGTATTGGTGCAGATCAGATGTTATGCCATGTAGTGCAGTTCTAAGGTCATCAATGTTAACATCAGGAGAGTTGAAGTCAAATACCTCATCGATACTTACTTCATGTATGTTGGCGTTCTGTTTGTCCCTTGCACTTTTGGCCATCAGGCAGAGATTTGGTATTTGAGGATCTTCATCATCTCCAGATTCCGGAGTTGAGTCATTGTCTGAGTCACTCCATGATCCTCCAGCTACAAGGCCTTTGTCTTTCTTCTATGGCCTTTTGTTGCCTTTGTATTCCTTCTTTGAGTGTGATTTCTTCTTGAGTACTTCTCTGAGAGGTTTGTTGCAATTGGCAATGAAGTGACCTGGTTTCTTGCAGTTGTAGCATAGGTCATTCATTCGCTCCTGGCTGCTGTAGTTGAGGACTTTCTTTGGCTTGCTGGTTTTGCCTTGTCGTATGAACCTTCTTAGTCTTTTCACCAGCATTGCAAGGTCCTCATCATCATCTTCATCGTAGTCAGAATTAACTTCAGTGCTGGCTTTGGAGATGTTATCAGTTTCTTTGAGAGCAACACCTTTATCCTTCTTTCTTCCTTCAGACACGGTTTCTGCTCGTTGAGTCAGCTCCAGTTCGTATGTGAGAAGGTTGCCATACAACTGTTGGACAGTCATTTCATGTAAATTCTTCGATTCTCTAATGGCAGTGGTTTTGGCATCCCACTTGCTTGGTAAGGCTCTCATGAACTTTATGATTAGATCTTTGTTTGGATAGATCTTCCCATAGGCTCGTAGAGAGTTGAGCATAACATTAAATCTTTCGTAGGTGGCAGTGACGTTCTCTCCTTGAACGTAAGCAAACATCTCATATTGCTGAGTCAAGAGAGATTGTTTGTTTTCTCTGACTTCTTCTGTTCCTTCATGCATAATAAGTAGTGCTTCCCAAACCTCCTTTGCAGTTTTACTGTTGACCACGTTTTCAAAAAGATCATCTTCTAAGGATTGGAACAAGATGTTTTTGGCCTTTTTGTCGAGTTGGGCAGCTCTTTTCTCGTTCTCTGTCCATTCTCCTTTGACCTTGATCTGTACTCTGTCTGGGTCGTCTGTAGTTGGTGCAAGATTTGTAGGAACATAGGGCCCATTCTGAACAGTTTCAAATAGATCTTCATCTATTGAATCCATGTAAGCTTGCATCCTAACCTTCCAGTTAGCAAATTTATCTTTGTTGCACATAGGTGGCTTGTTGCCCCCTCTAGTCTTTGATTCTCTTGGTAAGTGTGCCATTGGATCTACTCAAGCTTTGTAGGCTGTATTATAGAACCTGCTCTGATACTAATTGTTAGTTCCCGGAGGCACAATAGATATCTAGAAGGGGGGTTGAATAGATAATTAAAAACTTTTCTGTTAAACTAGTTAGTATGATGGTGATTAATGCACAACGGAATGAGTATTTGATAAGCCTTCTTTTAGATATCTTGAGTTAATGAGAGTGAGGCAGTTATGATAGTTATAGCAGTTATAGTAGTTATAATGAACACACTAGTTTTAAGTGGTTCAGAGCACTTAAAGCTCCTAATCCACTCTTCTACTCCTCGAGTAGGAAATCCACTAAGGATGTCTGTTACACTTCGTGAATCTCACAGATTCCTTCTAGACCAGCAGTCTAGGCACTTCTTAGTTCAATCTTGAACTCTTCAAGTCCAGCAGACTTGGTTCTTCACAGTTCACTTAGAACTCTTCAAGTCCTTCAGACTTGGAACTCTTAATTCAGTTGATTGGTTGTTGTTGAGATCGTGATTGGTGCTACTCAGTTGCTATCACTTGTTCGAAAGAACTGAGTAGCTGAGCAAGCTATTTCTTTTTCTCAGATCGTAGAGTTGAGCGTTGAGTGTTCTTGTGTGTTTTTGTTTAATGCTTGCTTGTCTCTCATCTGTCTGTGTTCTGTATATATGTGATCTTTTAAAATCTATCCGTTGAAGTCATCTGATGAGGCATTAAATGCGTTTGACATTTCTGAGCTTCGATGGAGACTTTTATGCACATCTTCTAAATTGCAATTTGGCCCACTGACATAGCAGACTACTTTCTCACCAAACACCTGAAAAGGTGTTTTCCTCTGCCCAATGGTCCTTTTCTTAGCTTCTTGAATACGTTTCTTTCGATCAATACTAAGGATATCTTTTGTACCGTTGGGACTTGTGAGTGCTTCAACATTCACAACCCATTCCACATTTGTTGGAATTTGTTTCCAAACAAAGATAGGGCTCGATGCTTCTGACACAAGACAGATGATACTCTACGATGCATATCGTGGTGTCGTGTCATATTTGTACTTGGTCTGAATAGAACACTACGATTCCTCTTAAGAGTTTGCACACTACGATCTTCACACACTACGATCTTTAAGTTAGCTTCGGCAAACGTCTGGACCACTCTACGATATCTGAAGAGGTCCTTCAAGGCAGATACACTATGAGTTTCTAAGCTCTACGATCCTGCCTTGGCTTCTGCAATCTGTTGATCAACTTGATAGACTACGATTCTTGTTGAAGCCTATCTATACTTTTCAAGTCATGGATCAACCTAACATTTTTGATCTCTTATACATTCGTTTAGAGAATGATGACCATTAAAAGCAAAGATCAACCTAACAAATTTGATCTATCACTAAGCCCTTGTACATATATTCCTTGAAGGGCTTTACTTATAATCATGAGCATTTACTTTAAACATCAAATCAAAATATGCATTCTTCCAACAGAGCTGACTCAACGAGCAGAAACTCTATCTGAAGGAAGAAAGAAGGATAAAGGTGTTGCTCTCAAAGTAACTGAAAACACCTCCAAAGTCAACACTGAAGTTGACTCTAACTATGATGAAGATGATGATGAGAACTTTGCAATGCTGGTGAAGAGACTCAGAAGGTTTATGTGTCAAGGCAAAACCAGCAAGCCAAAGAAAGTCAGCAACTACAGCAGCCAGGAGCAAATGAATGATCTATGCTACAATTGTAAGAAATATGGCCACTTCATTTCTAACTGCAACAAACCTCTCAGAGAAGAACTAAAGAAGAAATCACATTCAAAGAAGGAATACAAAGGCAACAAAAGGCCTCAAAGAGAGACAAAGGCCTTGTAGCTGGTGGATCGTGGAGTGACTCAGACAGTGACTTAACTTCAGAATCTGGAGATGATGAAGATCCTCAAATGGAAAATCTTTGCCTGATAGCCAAGAACGCAAAGGACAAACAGAACTCCAACATACATGAAGTAAGTATAGATGAGGTATTTGACTTCAACTCTCGATGTAGACATTGATGACTTAAGAAGCGCCTTTGCGTGGCATAACATCTTATGCGCATCAATACATGAAATGGTTTAGAGTTACGACTAAGGACTATTCACTTCTTCAAAAGGAGAAAGAAAAGTTCAAGAAGAAGCCGGAAATGACCCTTCTAAATACTGATTCTCTCTCCAAGTTTGAAGCTGAGAATAAGCTCTTAAAATAGACCAATGAGCTCAATGTAAAAAGAGAGTCAAGTCTAACCTCTAAAATTGAGGAACTAGAAAAGACAATCTCTACATGGAATAAATCTTCTTCATCCATGGACTCCCTAATCTCTAGCCAAAGAAGTGTCTTTGACATAACAGGTTTAGGCTTTGGGGAATCTGCCTCAGAGCCATGAGTGGAAAAAGTAAAGAAAACTAGCACTAGTAATGCTTCAAGTTTTAGTAGAGGCATTATATTTGTGAAATCCTCACAGAAGGATGAGCCAGTCAAACCCTGCTCTACTGATTCAATCCATATTCCAAGAAGTAAGGGATCTCCTGTTGGCTTGGGTTTCAGAAAAGAGAAGAGTAACCCAGCCACTACTCACCAACCTCGAAGGATCGTAGAGTCAAGTAAGACCAACTCTACGAACCAACTGGGAAGGTACATTAGAGGGAAGGTACACTCCTCACAAATCATGAAACACAAGGACACATGGAAGAAGAAAAATCTGCTTAATAGAAGGATGACTAAAGATCCACAAAAGTCCAAATGGAGGAAGAATTCTCACACACACAAACATGCATCATATTAGATGTTTTGTGTGCTATAAAGTTGGCCACAAGGCTGCAAAGTGCCTTTTTAATTCCATGCATATGAGACCCAAAATCAAGCAAATTTGGGTCCTCAAGGGTACTAATAAAGTAGGACCTATGCAAGTATGGGTACCAAAATGAAGGTTTAATGTTACCATAGGAAAAGAGCTCCACGATCACAACCTGGTATCTGGACAGTGGATGCTCAAGGCACATGACTGGGAACAAAGCCCTTCTGTCTAACTACATAGAGAAGGAGGATCCCTCAGTCATCTTTGGAGACAACGGCTCTGGCAAGACAAGAGGATATGGCTCAGCTAGAAATGGTGCAGTATCCTTCAGTAAAGTGGCCTATGTGAAAGGACTACAACACAATCTTCTAAGCATTAGTCAACTCTGCGACAAGGGTTATCAAGTAACATTCCTCAACAATCAATGTCAAGTCCGAGACCTGAAGACATCTGCTGTAAAGTTAACCAGAACAAGAGAAGGAAATGTCTACACAGTAAATCTTTGTCAACTAAGCTCAGACGAGACAATATGCTTTCTAGCTAAAGCATCTGAAGAAATGAGCTGGTTATGGCATTGAAGACTGTCTCATCTCAACTTCAATAGCATGTCCAAACTAGCCTCAAAAGATCTAGTTGCAGGCTTACCTAAGTTCAAAACCGTTAAAAAAGGTCGTAGTAATGCCCGTCGACTTGGAAAGGACGTAAACTCATTCAAAAGCAAAACTGCCAACTCAATTGACAAGCCCCTGCAATTGCTCCACATGGACCTATTTGGGCCAATTCCAACAACGAGCCTCGGAGGGAAGAGATACTCACTGGTCATAGTCGACGATTACACCAGATTCACATGGGTATTCTTTCTAACTTTAAAGGATGAAACAAGCTCCCAACTGATCAAGATGTTCAGACTAGTGATGAACGAGAAAGGGCAGAAAATTAAGGCTATAAAGAGTGATCATGGCAGAGAATTTGACTTCTCAGAAATGGACCAGTTCTGCACAGACAATGGTATCAGTCATAACTTCTCAGCTCCACAAACTCCTCAACAAAATGGAGTAGCTGAGAGAAAGAACAGGACATTAATAGAGGCTGGAAGAACTCTACTAGCGAAGAACCCATCCGCTCGAATACTTACAAGCGAAGTCACAACACTGCATGCTACACTCAGAACAGATCACTCATACACTCTACGATTAAGAAGACCCCCTATGAACTATGGAAAGGAAGAAAGCCAAGTGTCAGCTACTTTCATGTATTCAGTTGTGCATGCTACATTCTTAACAATAGAAAGCAGTATTTGACAAAGTTTCAGCCCAAGTCAGACGAAGGAATCTTTCTTGGATATGCCACAAGCAGTAAAGCCTACAGAGTGTTCAACAAGAAGACACTAAGTGTTGAAGTCTCGATTCACATCATCTTTGATGAGACAGACTTAGACAAAATAGTGCTGCAAGACACAATGACCGACAGTTCAGACACTACGAATGAGGTCGTTGAGCTCAACACTACAGTCGTACTTCCAGATAGTGAAATTGTTGAGCAAGGAAATGAGATCGTAGAGAGGCCTATGCAAGACAACGAACCTCCACATCAAGAAACAGATATAGATCTTGAAGACCTCAGATAAGAAGGCATCAGGACAGATGTCCCAATAGGAAGCAGATGGGCAAGAGATCACACTCAAGACTTAATCATTGGAGATCCGAGTGCAAGAGTCAAAACAAGAGTTGCCACCCAAAATGAATGTTTCTATCTAAGCTTCCTGTCACAAATGGAACCTAAAAAGATAGAGGATGTTTTGGAAGACTCCAGCTGGATAGAAGCCATGCAGGAAGAACTTAACCAGTTTGAAAGAAGCAAAGTATGAAGATTGGTACCGAGACCAAAAAGTCATCATGTCATTGGAATCAAGTGGGTCTTCAGAAATAAGATGGATGAAGATGGAGTAATAACCAAGAATAAGGCAAGACTAGTGGCTAAGGGATACTCTCAGGAAGAAGGCATTGACTGTGATGAGACATTTGCACCTGTTGCTAGACTAGAAGCCATCAGAATATTTCTTGCCTTTGCTGCTCACATGAAATTCAAGGTCTTTCAGATGGATGTCAAAAGTGCATTCTTGAATGGTGAACTTCAAGAAGAAGTCTACGTAGAGCAACCTCTGGGTTTCATCAATCCATCTCTCTCTAATTATGTCTATAGATTAGATAAAGCCCTAAATGGTCTTAAACAAGCACCTAGAGCATGGTATGAAACACTAACTAACTTTCTTATTGAAAATGGGTTCACTAGAGGTAGAGTAGATACCACACTATTTCTTAGAAAGCATAAAGACAAAGTCTTATTAGTTCAAATATACGTTGACGACATTATTTTTGGATCTACTGATGAAAAGTTATGCAAGAGATTCTCCCAGCTTATGCAGAGCAAGTTTGAAATGAGCATGATGGGTGAGATAAATTTCTTCCTTGGACTGCAAGTAAAGCAAACTGATGAAGTAATCTTCATAAACCAAGCAAAGTACATTAAAGATTTACTTAAGAAGTATGGCATGGAATCAGCCTCTCCCATAAAAACTCCAATTGCTCCTCGCAACCAAGCTTCGATAAAGATGAAAAGGTAAAAGTATTGATATAACTCAATACCGAGGTATGATAGCTCTTTTTATATCTAATCGCCGATAGACCATACATAATGTTTGCAACATGCATATGTGCTAGATTTCGTGCTAATCCTAAAGAATCACATTTAATTCTTTGTAAAGAGGATTTTCGGTATCTCAAAAGTACACCTCACTTGGGACTTTGGTATCCCAAGGAGTCCTCATTTGAACTAACAAAGCTACACAGAGATCTTTCGATTTTGCAGTCGCAAAATAGATAAAAAGAGTACCGATGGCACCTATCGCCATTAGGAAGCAGACTTGTGTCCGGTTCAAGAAGAAACAAAACTCAAAGATTCTACTTCAACCGCAGTAAAATGAATACATTGTTCTGGTAAATTCTTTGTGCTCGAGATCCATGGATGAAGAATCATTTAATGAGACTATGGGTTTGAATTCAAATCCATACCTATTCACCGTGATAACACAAGTGCCATAGCAATAACTCATAATCTCACATGCATTCTAGGACTAAGCATATAGAAATAAGGTATCATTTCATTAGGGATCATGTGCAAAATGGAACCATATCTTTTACAATATATCCCTCGAAAATCAACTTGATGATGTCTTTACAAAGCCTCTAGATGAATCCAGGTTTAACAAGTTAATAAGTGAGCTAGGCATGCTTAATTTACAACCATGAAATATATGCTCTAGTTTGTGCTAACCATACAGATACAAAGACTTTGTTCGAAATCGTGGACATGATCAAGGGAAGTCCACGATAATAGAGCTGCAGTGACATGAAAGACAACGATCACCGAACAGACTCAATGATCGCAGTTCAGACTCGACGATTGTTGAGCAGACATGACGATTGCTGAACAGACTCAACGATCGCAGTTCAGACTCGATGATTGCTGAGCAGACACGACAATTGTAGAACAGACTCGGCAATCACAAAGGATATCTCAACGATCATAGTCCTCCCAAAGGACACGTCAGATGTTATTATATGCTATGTGATGCATGAAAACTGTTAGAATTGCTGGGCTGTCAATCTCACCCTTGCAAATAACCACTTTTCCAGGTTAAGGACTCACGATAAAGATTATGTGCTACTTGATTGATAGAGTTCAATAGTATCAAAGGAGATTGATTCATTTATTTAAATATATGCTCTTGAACCATGTTTAGGTTCTAGGAGATGTACATGATAGTAGTTTACGATGTGTAATACATGTCGAGTTGTAAAATTATATTATGTGATGTATAGAGGAATTCGAATCAAGATGTAAAAATTTATACAGTAATTCGAATAGAATGAATCATATAACATAATTTGATTCAAGGATATGTAATTAATTCAAGTTAAGAAATCAATAAAAGATTTTTTTTAAGGGAGATTGAAAAAGTTTAAATTATTCCGCATATTTTTATAACATCGAATATGATGTAAGACGGGAATGGTAAATGACCAAGATTTGAAACTTATAAAAGTTTGGGGTCATTATATAGATCCTGGAACTGAAAAGAATTTATATCCTAAATTGCAATAAGCAAAGTTATATTCATTAAGTTATGAATAAAAGATATAAATAGTTTGACGATTGTAGTATCGTGACAAACCAAATCCGAGATTTGAAGGGATCTGGATTTGGGAGCGTCACATCATCCTTAACTCTAACTTTTTTATCAATTTAACACTTTACTATTTAAAATAATACTTATAAAAAAAATAAGTTTTATTTATTAAAAGTTGGGGTCTTATAATCTGATTAATGAGAATTTTGACACTTTACTAGGTATTTAATTATACCGAGAATATAAGATTATTAGTGTAACAAAGATGATCTATAAATGAAAAGCTCACATTACCGTATATTTTAAAAAATTACTTTAGATGACCTGTAACAAATATCCTATTAAATAATTGAAAGAAGGGAATGAATTTGGTAGCTTACCCCATTGACTATTAATCTAGAAAAGATAATTAATAATCCAACTTAATTCAATACTAAAAAATTTTCAAAATGTATAATATATTTTCACGTTTTCTTATAAAATTTATATATTATATGAAAATACCTATAAATGCATAGATGAACTTTAAAATAATAGATAACATTTAACATGTCAATCAATTACTACAAATGATTTTTAAATTATGTCATACATGCATTCATGTGCATATATCTAATCATTGTATATAATTTTATGGGATACGAATAGTTTATATATTGTATTAAAAAAATAGAAAATTTTAAATGATTAACTTCAATATTGACTCGAGTCAACCAAAATAACTCGATAAAATATCTTATTATATATAATAATTATTGATGCCCTTATGGAAAGAAATTGAACAATAAAACCAATCCAAAATCCAATCATAGAAAATAGGAGGGAGACTAGTCAAGAAAGCTGCCATTGCGCTAATACAAATGGAAGTGGTGAGCATGAAGTTTAATTTTAAGTAAGTTGGTTAATTGGCCAAGAGAGTACTGACATGCAGACAAAACTCTATATGTGTCAGTATTCTATTGGTCAATTTACCAACTTATCAAAACATAAACTTTTAACCGGATTGAATACAAATAGCCAACTTCAGCCATTTACATGAAAGCTATTCTTTGTTCTTAGCTAACTGCGGTCATACGACACAACAAGAAATTTTACCCAACAAAAATTTACTAGAAAAGGAAAGGAACGGCCCTACTAAAATCCGTACCAACACACTCCAACTGACGGCTAGGATTCTTGCTACGTGTCACCATTCCATAAGCCTATTAATTTGTGAACGTTATCTCCCAATGTCCGATTGCAGCCAAACAAAAGAAAATGAAAGAGAATTAAATCCCCTCATTCTTTTCTCATTGTACTCTTTTTCTTTCCTCTTATTTTCTTGTTTATTAGTCAGCTCTGCTTCTGTTCTCTCACATAAAAAGCTTCAATGTCTGCTCTCAAAAAACAGTATGCATCTTCAAAACCGATTTTCATATAATTATATTAATATTTTTCTTCTTTAATTGTGTTTATTAAAGAATTAGTACATGTTCACTAAATATGCTTATTTTACTAATATGTAATAACTTCATTTCATCACAAAATTTTGTGTTGATTGTATTTATATGCAGATGGTACTTAATTTGAGTACTTAATTACTCTAATTCTCGATATGCAAATGGTACTGGATTTTGAGGAAAACTGATTCCAAGTAGTTAATTTTGACGGTCTATTGGCTAGTCCTATAGGCGTGCATTGCATTTAATATAATTGGAGAGCTGCAATTATATTACAAAAGCCACCAAAATGTAACTGTCTAGATATATCAACTCAACTTCCTATAAGACTGTCAAAACCAATGTTATATTTGAATTGCAGTAATGAAGGTGGGAATAGAATGACTCATTCATATGGAATGAAAAAAATTATAAAATTATGTTTGTTTGCGATCGAAATAGATTAAATTATTTTTATTTCTTCCAAATTTATGAATTTTATTTTTTGGATTGAGAATATGAAATGAAACTAACTATTTGGAATCCAAATTTAATTTGGAGTACTTATTTACTTTAATTCTCCTCATACGCAACTAGTACTCAATTTAAGTACTTAATTTCTTTAACACTGAATTTGTTTATATGTAGGTGGTACTGAATTTGAGTACTTAATTACTCTAATTCTCGACGCGGTAGTTGGAAATGGCATCATCATCGAGTATAACATCAGCCTCGAAAGACGTGAAATCGGAGAATAAATGGATGGCTATTGGTAAAACTATTACTCCTAAAGCTAGTGATGGCACCAGTGATAGTGGCAAGGTGGATGCAAGTACCATAGTAAAAAGGACAGCAGAATGGGGACTAGTTGTTAAGCATGGGGACGTGGAAAGCAGCTTCCACGCCGCGAATTTCAATGGAGACCGGAGCAGAAGTGCGTCCGAGAGATTTGGACGCGAATCCGACAGATTTTCGGAGGAATCCGAATACGGGTTGCCGAGGGTGTCACAGGAGTTGAAAGATGCACTGGCAACGCTGCAACAAACATTTGTTGTGTCTGATGCTACTAAGCCAGATTGCCCAATTGTGTATGCTAGTAGTGGATTTTTTGATATGACCGGTTATTCTTCTAAGGAGGTTGTTGGAAGGAATTGGTAAGATTGCATATTTTTAGTATAAGTTGCTTATTTTCCATAATTAAAATTAGAATAATTTTATCATCTGACTGAATTTTTTTGAAATGTCAATTGAGTAGACCTACATTTTTAATGTAATTTTTCACGTGTCTGCTTCTGACATTTTGGAGAATTTCAGTATAAATATGAAAGTCATAGAACTCAATCAGTTTTTAATTATAGGCTCATTATTAATTTTTTAAAGTTAATTTAAAAAAGATTAAATTCAAAATTAATAATATTTATTAAAAATAAAACAAGAAATATTATAATTAGTAGTAGTTTATAATATTCATCATTGTCTAAATTATTTTTTTAATTTATGTCAATGATGAATTTGAAATATTTTAAATTAATTTTAAAAATTAATAATGATCTTATATTTTAAAACGGATAGAAAATTACTTAAGATTAAGTGTTTGTAATAGGAAATTAAAGTGGACTATTAAAAGATTTTTAAAAAAAATAAAATTAGTTGAAGTTTAGGTTTTCCATAACTAAGAATCTATACGATAGTTTTATAATTTTAAAAATGAAGTTCAGTTTAAGGCATACACAAAAGAGGGGGGAGACTCTTGCTTTAGGTAAATAGTCTTATCAAAATTTTCGATTAGGTTCTTAGGTCTTAGACTGTCTTTCTATCATTTTGATTTGGCTAGCCTTCGTTTTGGCAAAATTAGACATTTACTTTAAAATAAATTTAAGCCTTGATATATATATATAACAAGTATATAAAGTAGAAAAATAAATAAATAAGATCGTTTAAAAAAAATTTAATTCGCCTAAAAACGTCTAGAGACCGCCTCCGTCCCTTAAATCTGTTTAGCGACTTTTTAAATATTGGCTAGTAATAATACAATTATAATATCTTTTTTATTTTAGGGACTAGTAGTAATAACATTTTGTTGGACAAGTACTAATAAAATTAAGTCTAATGTGTCGATGTAATAATATTTAAAAAAGAAAATCAACAAAAACAAAATTAAGAGTTTTTAATGAGAAGAAAATAAGATAAAGGGGCAGAAAAGTGGAGAAAGAAAAAGGAAGAGTTTTTAATGACTCACCTAATTTTTTTTACTTTTCTTTTCAGTATTTTTTTTTCTTTTTTCTTCAAAATATTGTTATATATATATATATATATTTTGATGTTCATGCCCGTCCTTAAATAAATTTTGGTTCGAATGTGCAGGTTTGTTTTATCATAACAAAAAATAATTACTCTTCTAAATATTATACAATTATAAATGCATAATGTACAAGATTATAAACTCTACATTTGTTAAAAATCATATTACCTTCACTCTCATATAATTTTATTCGTATACTAAAATTATCTTTATCTTTTCTATATATTATAAAATCAAGTGAATATTAATTTGAACAAGATATTTTTTTTATTTTTGTAATTCACCAACTATGGATAGATATCACCAATATCTAAAAAGGTACGGTTAACTTAAAAATTATGATAAAATATTACATTTTAATTTTTATAAATATTAATTTAATTGTTTTGAAAATACCAATTGTGATTATCGAATTTGCTTAAAATCAGCTTGAAAAAGTAAAAATTATTTGACAATTTACTTTTTAAAGTTGTTTATAATTATGTTTTAAGGGAATTTTTGTTAATTATTTATCAAATTTAACAATCAAGTTTGATCAAATATATTATTAATCTATTTCTATTTATTTTAATAATTTCACCTAATACCCCTCTCTATTTGTTAATTTTTTTCTTCATAATTTACATATAAATGATTAATAATTTTTTAATACCAAACACTATATTTTTACTAGTTTAAGTTAATTTTTTCCCATCAATTATAAAGTACTTTCTAAAAACTGTTTATAAGCAAGCAGTACTCGGAATTAATAATTAAAAGGAAGCTGAAGTAAAATCAAAACGTTAGTGCAGTAGTTTCAGTAATTTGGTGTCATCCCCAAATATTTTTGTCACTTTATAAATTGATCTCATATCTTTTGCTGGGTTGCTAGTCCTCAAATTACTACATATAATCTTCTCACCAGATTATCATTTTCAAGTACTCAAAACGGTTACCAGGAATTCATAATTCCTCGAGATTTTTGGAAATAAAAAAGTTGATGGAAATTGGGGAAGAAAGGGACTTTGTAATTGTTAATGGGAATTTTGAATTTTTTGGTGCAGCCGGTTTCTACAGGGGCCAGAGACGGACCAGAATGAAGTGGCAAAGATTCGAAATGCAGTCAGAACAGGGACAAGCTATTGTGGAAGAATTTTCAATTACAAGAAGGATGGAACTCCGTTTTGGAATCTTCTCACTGTTACTCCTATCAAAGATTACACTGGAAAGACCATTAAATTTATTGGGTATTCATTCTTTTTCCCTTTTTCACCTTCTTTTAGTTGTATATATGTAATTTCTATATCACATTTATTTATTTTCTTGGTTTTCAATATCACATTTGCATTCTCATTAAGAGCCTGTTTTCGGGAACTTTTGGGTGGGATAAATGCACTTTTAAATTAGAAGTGGAAATGTTTTGATGTTTGGTAAGTTTCTGAAAGCACTTTTAAAATGCAACAGAAAGTTTGTGTTTTTGACTAAAGCACAAAGTACAAAATATCTTAAAAAGAAATAAAATCTCATGCCGCTCAATTATTTTAATTTTTTCCTTAATATTTTTAAAAGCACTTTCACAATTATGTAACCAAACACTATTTTAATTTTCTTATAAAGCATGATTGTCAAACTTTTTTTCTTTTCTTTCTTATAAAGCACGATGGTCAATTTTTTTTCTTCAAACTCCAGTCACATAAACGAGGAAACACACTTTACGTAAAATTGAGCTTAGACCTCTTTAACAATTTGTGAATAACTATTCATGGGAAACTATTAATGGGCTTTATCTCATCGCTACAATGCACATCTCAGCCAAATGTGAACTAATTAGTGTTTTTTTTTTTGTGCGGAAGATTCTATTGTAGTTTAAATTTATTTAAGTAAACTTTTGTTACTTTGGTTAAGTTTTGCTCATTGAATACCTATATAAGAAAAGAATTATAGAAATTGTTTCGTAATACAGAAGATTCACATGTTGTTTGAGTATAAAATGCTGACTGTAAATAATTTGAGTATTAACCTATATCAATATTTATTTATTAGAAATACCATGTATAGAGCTATATTTGACTTTGATGCAGAAAGAATTGCTAAAATGGGATCAAAATGAGGATTGCTTGTTGATATTTTGGAACATTTGTCAACATATTTATGTTTATCTTTCAAAGGCAAAAGTGTAAATATGTGAAGTTTTAATTTTCCACATTTGGCAATTTTTGTTAAATAAAAGATCTTACTCTCTATTTTCATGAGTTAATTTGCTCACATTTGTTCTGGCACTAGCAATAATCTCTCTCGTCACATATGAGCAAACTATTGGTTGTCTTCATTAGTTTTTTATTTTAATTTTTTTTATTTTATAATAATAATAGCTGAACTACCTAAAAGTTAAAGATGAGGACGCTTTTCTATAAAAAAAATAAATGAAGATGCAACCGATTCCAGGACTGAGGAATCTTAGATATTAACTCTTATTGTGATTTGTTTTTAAATTAATTTATATGATAAGTGAGTGTTCTAGTTCTCCTGTGGTTGACAATTGATAACATCCTTCTATTTGTCACCATTAAATTATTATCCAAAATGCTTCCCAGAGATGATATTTTAGTTGTACCAGCTAAACTAAGCGGCAAAGGTGACTATAGCAATTTTAAAACTATAAATGTTAAAAGCAAAAGCTAGCTGTTCTTGCAATTTCAATTGTGTTATATGGGTTCAGTGTTGTACACCTGCTGTCTCTAGCTCGCTCTCTTTTTGAATGTTGTTGTGGTTTAAAGCCGTAAAAGAGATGGTGCTCCTTAGTTTGTTTGATGGATTGTCCTATATACGTGACCACCTCAGAAGATTACAGTTTACTGCCTTTAATTTGATACAAGCAATGTTTTTTTTGGCAGAATGCAGGTTGAGGTCACCAAGTATACAGAAGGTGTGAATGAAAAGGCATTACGACCAAATGGATTGTCCAAGTCCTTAATTCGTTATGATGGTATGTAAAACTGCGTAAATTAGTTTATAATTGCCCTTGCCACATTTAAAATCTTCACTCCTTCAACATGACAGCCCGTCAGAAGGACAAGGCTTTAGGTTCCATCACCGAGGTTGTACAAACTGTAAAGCATCCACGATCTCACATAGAGTCTGAAAAGGACAAGTTAAACCCTGATTATTTGCTCCCCATATCTGCTGAAGCCGAGAGCATCAATACACCTGGTAGACAAACTCCTCAATTAAATCGCACAAGTTCTATTCAAGACTCCAGCAATAAATCTAGGAAATCAGAGCGCAAGTCCTTAAAGGGGTAAGTCTTCTTTTAGTTCAAGTTTCTGTTTTTTGCTATGAACTTATGATACTACCATTTTGTTTAACAGTTGTTTAGAGTGCTTCAGCAGAATAGAAGCTTTCTAAAAATCAAAGTCTATCTGTTACCGTGTCTTGACTAGTCATTGGTGTCTAGCATTGCCTTAAGTTGGGCTTATTTACATAATTTAAAGCATGCATGTATTTAGAGATAATTAGATATGTTATTGCTACATTAGGTTTTGCGGTTTAAATTTTATGTTCTTGCTCTAAACAGATATATTTTCTCTCTTCTGAACCTGTTTGAGGGAGTTATTTAAAGAAAAACATATGCTGCAAACCTATTATAAGGAAAGAAGCTTAATATAAGATTTCCTGTTCAAAGTTAACCATATTATTTGCTAGGAATTAACGACTATTTGCGGACTATGTATCACGTTCTTAATATACAATTTGAGTCTATTACCCGTGCCCTAAAAGGCTAGCTGAACCACTAAAATAAAATTGAAATAATTGCAAGCTACGTGCTTTCGGCTGTGTTTTTAAATGCCCAAAGAACTTAAATCAGCCAACTGTCTTTTTTATGACTAGAAGAATGCCATTTTTCTGTAAGGGTTTAGACTGTTAGCATTTGCACAATCATAAAGATTGGGGATCTGGCTTCCAAGCATGAGATTCTGGTTTTTAGTATTAGTACTGGGAACCAAAAGTCATCCACTAATCGGGAAAATGACACGTGCGACAATGATATTTATGACACGCTTGGCACTCACCTATGGCCCGTGGACACTTTCTTTGTTTTAGGGGAAGTATTTGGATTGAACAGTTATAGAATTTTTCTTTATGTCTGCATATATTATGGACAAGTATATATAGCGTCAAAATTTTGCTCCAAACCTCGTATTTGAGGTACTTAATGAATGCAAGTTTATACAAAATGACAGTGTTAAGAATTTTTCTTCATATCTGCATATATTATATACAGTATCGGTTTTCTTATGCCTCCTGTCAAAAGCAAATACATTTTTTGAGTGAGATTGTACAAAATACCATACTTTTTGTCCTCTACATTGGAATTCACCTTTTGGTTAAATCCTTTTTCAAGTATATAGGATGGATGGGGAATAGCCATATCATATTTGTGTAGAGATTGAATAGTTACTCTTGTTTAAATGCTATATTTTCTCTTTTAGTGCCACTTGAGTAGGAATTTTTGTTCTGCCCATGTATCTTCTTCTGTTTTGATAGAATCTTCTTTTATCTAAAATGTATTCATCCGTTTCAAAATGAAAGATCATTATTGACTTTTTGAAGTCCATTTGAAATATTTTCAAACTCAAAATTAACATGCCTTCATTTAATTTTAGTCACTACAATGATAAATGTTGTAAACTACTAATTATAAATTTATCAATGTCATCTTCCCTGTGACGTCCCCAAATCCGGGTACTTTTTACCTCAGATCTGGTACGATACGATACATCATTTCTATAACTACTGCGGAAGATATAAATATAAATTATTTATACAATAAACTTTTACAACATAATCCCCAAGGTCTACAACCTTAACTTAATACATACCTTCAATAACTTAAAAGGTTTACAATGTTATTTGCATCAGATAACTTAATAGTTCTAAATATATAATAATCTAAACTTGGAATTCGCCTTTACCACTGTCGTTCTTCGAGCCTTCGTTTTAATCTGAAATTTGTTATCATGATATAGCAAGGATGAGTAACTATTTTGCCCAACAAGTTTAAGTACAATGAAGATATATCATGATTGAAAAGGAATAAGCTTTCAAGTTTTCAACAAGGTAATATAATTGAGGAAGAACATGAATCAAACTTCAATAACTGAAAAACTGAATAATTATGCTGAGTGGTCAACAATGACCATGAACAAATTTAATTGAACCTTATGGTAATGAAGGTGATCAGCCTTTCATACCTGATGAACATATGCAACATGTACTAAGTGCGAATCAATAATAAAATATGTGGAATAATTGTCAATAATTAATCCACTAGCATGTTTGAAACATAATAACTCGAGTTTGAGTTAGGAGACTTGTCATAATGCGAATATTCAATAATAATATTAGATGTGGAATAATCAACAACAATTATCCACTAACATGCTTGAAAAGTAATAACTCGAGTTTGAGTTAGAGAACTTGCCTGTTTGACGAGCTACGGCTAACTAGCTTTAATTAAAACTCTTTGAATGACCTAGCATTAACAATGTTGGTCTATTAATTAATCATCGCATATAATTATGCGTCGACACGTTTACTTTTGCTATTATCCGACCAAATAATTCAATCACAATGTACACATAGTATAATGTACCATCATTAACCCTATAAGATAATTAATAAATCTTAGGTTAATGATTTTATAAATTTATAAGGTCTTTCTTAAGTAATAAACACTTATTAGATCCTTAAACAATTCATTATAATTGTTTAATTAATGAATCATTTAAATAATCTTTATTTATCTTCATTTAATCACCATTTAATATTAGTTAAATAATAACTAATTAATTACCTTTAGTTATTATTTAATAAATAATAGCTAATTACATCTACTTATTATTTAATTTTAATTAAATATTGAATAATTAACATTTTTAATTATTCCATTATATAATCTTAATTAAATAATCAATAATTACTTTATTAATACTAACACTACTTAATTATCACCCAATACTACTTAGATAATAATTAAATAGTTAATTACATTCAAATTTCATGTAATTAGTTTAATAATCCATTAATTACATTAAAAGTTATAAATTAGTAAGTTTAAAATGATTTTAAATGAGTTTAAACCACTAATTACTTAATAAATAGCTAAATGCCCAGAAAAATTTTGGATTAAATATATTAATATTCTTCTGAATTTTATAAAAATTTGGGTTCAAGAGCCACCACCGGAACCGTCCGGAAAGTGGCCGAACCGGTCGTCGGAATGTTCCGGCCGGTTCGGTTCCCGCTGAACCGGCAGTAGCTTTTTAAGATTTTTAATTTTTTTTTTAGATTTGGGATCCTTCACTAAAACTTGAATAAAATGAAATCTATAACTTCGATTTGGGTCTAATCGGACTCGTTGGATTCGTATCTTCCCGAAATACAGTTTTCATTTATCAAACATCAAATATGGATCTGTTTTGGTCCCGAAAATTGGTCCAGAAGTGACTGCTATTGCACATGAGTTCTTTAGTTGAGGTGTTCTAGTAATAAATCCATATCTCACTCATTTTTTAACATTTTTACATGCCTCCAAAGGGGTTTTACTCTTAACTCATAGCTCTAGCATACCAAGAAACAAAATCACAAAAACCATTTGTAGAATTCAAAATGAAAAGTATAGATCACCCCTTTAAATTAGGTTTTTCCCAAAAACTACTTAAGCTTCCTTTCTTTCAAAATTTTCCAACATAAACTATATAGATGGACATGTTAAACATATTATACTCAAGATTTAACATTCATATAAGACTCTAGCCTATTAGAACTTGCATTTCCATGAATCTCTCACAAGATCACATAGAACATACAAAACATAGAAACTAGAGTTTGATTTCTTACCTTGTCTTGTGGGATGCTCTCCCTCTCTTTCCAAAGTAGGTTAGGAACTTGGGATGCATGAACAATATCCTTCTCCCCCCTTACTAAGAACCAAACCTCTCTCTCTCTCTTCCTCTCTTTGTGATCTTTGCTAGTTGAGAGAAAAAAAATAGAAGAAGAAGAATGGTGGTGAATGAAGATGTAATGAAGATGGAGATAGATGTTGGTGAATTGGAATAGAATGCTAATATCTCCCATATTTCTTTTGCCCCTTGGACAAAAGGGTTAGCCTTATCCTTTCCTAATCATGCCTAATCATGCCTAATCATGCCATTAAGGTTGCTAATTAGGCTTTCCACCAATGGGAGCATGACACACTTGTCCTTGTGTGTAAGAGTTTCTACTTTTGGGACTTGATTAACTTAATCCCTTTGCCTTAAAAGGCTTAATGTGGCCAGCCATTACATGCCCAATAACTCCTCCATTTTTCTTTTATTTAATGCACAAATTAGATTAATCAAATGTCTAAAATACCCTTAATCAAGTGGGCTAAGTATGGGTTTGCATTTTATTTCTTTTGGGCTTCTCTTTTAATTGTTTTGGGCTATGTAATAAACATAGTTTAACAAATTTAATTTATATTACCCTAATTGTTTATTTAGGGTTTCTATTTCCAATCTTATGGAATTTAATTACATAAACATATTTCTTTAATCAATAACCTAATTAGGTTTGCTTTAATTAGATTTAAAATTATTAATCACTTGAAATAGACCAAATTAATCTATTAGGTTAGTATAACTTTTAAATACTAACATTTTCTCAATACCATAACCCTTAGGTTATTTAATTACCTTACCTAATATATAATTAGGTTACGTGGCACTCCTTTGATATATATAAAACATAACATAACATACATAAATTACATATTTATTTTATTATGATAAAATAAATATGTTTATATAATTCTTATACAAATACAATTATTTACATACCCAAGATATTATAATATAATATCCTTAGCTCGATTAACATAAATTCAATTAAGAATTTATTTACTTCCTTAAGATATTACGATAAATATAATATCTTTTCTTTATTAAACCAATTTTATATAAGAATTTATTCTAATGCTCATAGGTAAAGTATATATAAATATTATATGCTTAACCTGCTTATTTTTGCTTTACCTCCTTTGGTATAATATTATATATTATAACACTATTCAAATAACATATTTCACTTCTCACACTAATTTTGACTTTTCTCCATAAAAGGTAAACTGTTAACTTTGACCAGAAGTCAACCTTTACACATTTTGTGTTTACTGTCCATTCTGACTAAACTTGACGTTCCGGACGCAACCGAGCAGTCCATGACTCAAAATTCTATCTCTAACTCAAAGTTTGAGTTTTAACTTACTCCCTTCTTATTGCTAATCGTATTAACTAACGACTTTATACTTATTCAAATTCTTATTTGCCAGACAAGGACAACGTTCAAGTTATGTTAATTACTAACATAGTTTTATCTTGATCCTTATATCATTAACTTAATTCACCATTCCTCTTGCTAAAATATATAGAGCACCTTGCTAAGTATATAGATTTCTATACATATACTCATCTTCGTTTATCCTCATAGCATCTCTTCATGTGAAATCTTATCTCCTTAAAAAAATTTCCATATGTATTTATATAACATTTCTTAGACTATTCAGTTCACATCGAATTTAGTCAATTTACAGGTATCGTAATACCTTATTCTTGATATTCCTTCAAGTACATATTAATTCATTTCTAGGGTTTTGGAATTTTGTAACCCATATTTTCTCTATTCTCATCGGATAGCAAACCATATAGGTTTTTACTTGAAAATTTTAAATAAATCCTCAAATTCTCATCTAGGTTTTATTCTTTAACCTATATTCTAATCATTCAAGATTTTATGAATTTTTAGGTTATCACATTCCCCCCCAATATAGTATCAAAGAAAAATGAAAGTGAAAAATACAATTCAGGAAGTCTGTATTAATAAGTTAAAACATTGATACATAGAATTTGACAACTGTATCAAATGTGTTGGTAACGAGGGAATAGAAGGTAGATTGTAGTACTAAATTAGAAGGGCTGTCATCATCCCTGTATCATTTTCAACTGGTTGAATTGCAAAAGAAACTCGGGCAAATAATCTTAAAGAATAGAACCTTAAACTTTTTCAGTAAGGGAAAGAGATTAAGAAGAAAAAACTATTTCCAAGGAGTCCCTAGAACTGATCCTCTTTGGTTCACATTTCCTTGTTTAACGGTACATAGGTAACTGAAGTAATTAACCCCAAGATGAGCTAGTACACTGAACTAGGATATTCATTATAACCTTTTTACCCCTAAATAAGTGAACCAGCTTTGTTTAACCTTATGTAGGTTGAAGTGGAAAAATTTCTAGTTTTTTGTATTTATGTAGTGTTCCTTATTCTGAAACTGCATGGATATTCTAGATTCACTCACTAAACCTCTTCATGCAATTTTCTTTACAGTACTCAGCATTTTATCAACTTCATCCACCACATAAGCTCGTTGTTGGCCTTATGGCTCCAGAATTCGCGCAAGTTCTCATTGTTGCGGTTTATGTGCTGCAGGTTTCAGGAGAGGTCTTCAAGCAACGCAGAAAATATTGAAGATCAGCCGAGTATAGAGCCTGAAGTTATAATGACCAAAGACTTGGAACGCTCTGACAGTTGGGACTGTGCTGAAACAGAAAGGCATATACGTCAAGGAATTGACCTAGCAACCACATTGGAGCGCATTGAAAAAAATTTTGTTATAACGGATCCCAGACTTCCTGATAACCCAATTGTAGGATAAGACTAAAGAAGCTAAGTTTTGATAAATTTACTACTATAGTGGACTGTCCTTGAGATACAAAGAGAATTTCCACTAAAACTAGAAAACCGAAAGAATTACGTGATCTTATTTACAAGTACTTGTGATTGTTCGAAAAAAAATTTGGCTGGTATTCTTTTTGTTTCAAACTCTCATCATAACCTGCATCTAACTGGTCTTTGTTTTTCTGTCCCAAGCAACCTTTGGAGATTATAAAATATCTGAGCTTGTTTTGGAGTTTAAATCTAGATTTTTGCGGAAACTGAAATCACGTTCTGTCATATGCAGATATTTGCATCTGATAGCTTTCTCGAGCTGACTGAGTTTACACGGGAAGAAATTTTAGGAAGAAACTGCCGGTATGAACTTGTAGTTCTTGTATAACTGTTTGATATAGCAGTTTACTTGTTCCTTCTGTTTGACAAGGGAATGATCCGACTCTATATACTTTGTCGGGCTTCTTCCTAATTATTTGGGCTTATTACATCCTGTTCCATCATCTATTTTCCTGATAGTTCATGTTTCCATATAACTTAGTGTCCTTTCCACTGAACTCCAACTTTTAAGACCTTCAAGTATTAAAAATTTTCGTATTTTTTATGTTTATTATTTATAAATAAGGATATCATAATATCATGAGGTAATTGAAGGACCAAAATTGAATTGTCCTTGGCTGCCAGATTGGTAGTTGTGATGGACACTAGGATTTAACAGCAAGATTTTTTGAACTAACTGAAAATCAGTGTGATAAATACTGCTATGGTAGTTTTGGAGTTGTTCAATGAATTCTTTTGAATTCATGTCTAATCTGCTCTGTTCCACCTTTCACTCCATTAATTATCTCTAGTTTTTTTCTTTCAAAATCCAAATTTTATATTATATTCTTTTCTCCCAGCAATATCAATATTATCTCTTTTGCATTACTTAATTATGTACAGATTTCTTCAAGGGCCTGAAACAGATCAAGCAACTGTCCAAAAGATAAGAGATGCGATCAGAGATCAAAGAGAAATCACTGTACAGTTGATCAACTACACTAAGAGTGGTGAGCTACTGTTTTTGGGATTCTTAAATGCAAGCATACTAGATTCTCTGTTATTACCTCAATATTGATTAGTTTGCTGATTGGTTGGAACTATTATGTCTTATATGATATCAAATATTGCAGGGAAGAAATTCTGGAATCTATTCCACTTGCAACCTATGCGTGATCAAAAGGTGGCTGCAAGATATTTTCTCTAGTATATTCTTATTAATACTTCTAGCGATATCTGAAGTTATGTATGCTGTACTTTCCTGTTGGCATTTAAGTCTTGTATGATACTTGCAGGGGGAACTTCAATACTTCATTGGTGTACAACTAGATGGTAGTGATCATGTAGAGCCCCTAAGAAACCGCCTTTCAGAGAGAACGGAACTACAAAGTGCTAAGTTGGTACATTTTCTAGAATTATATTCTTTGAATAATCACATGTAGGTGTTATCTTCATGTTAATCCCAAGTTTGGTTGTTTCTCAAGTAAAGCCGACTTTTTAGGCTCTTAATTCTATATCACTACCAACTTAAAGGTACTTTTTACATTAACGAGGCCAACAAAATATTAACATTTCCTAAGTACTAGCTTTTTGTATGGCATGATGTAGCACACTATTTACTTTGGGAACGATACTGCCAAGAGACAGTGTTATTTTGAAACATGGGACCTCACCTCAGATATAATGTAGAATATTTTGGTGAACCAGCAGCAATTCACTCGATTTATATTTCCTGCCAGACCCAAATGAGGGAGGTACAAGGTTAATTTATTTGTTTGGAACGAACAGATGTGCACATAAATTCAAACTCAACTCAAATAATCAGTCTTTTGACAATTATGTCTTATTTAAGTGCCCAATACACAAATACGCAATGCAGGGTGAGGTCAAGAGTAGTTGAGGGGGGCATGACTGCATAGAGATAAAAAATAAAGGATTAAAGTGTCTCAGAATTATCTGTAACAGAAAAGTAATATATATAGAGAGAGAGAGAGTAAAGAACATCTTAGATCGACCTACTTTTAATACAACATCATTTGATCCTTAACTTAATAACCTAACCGTACGGATGTAATGAGCACACAAAAATATGAGATTACGTAAAATTTCGTTTGATTTGAGATATTGAAATATTATTTTTATAATGGTGTAAATAATTTGTAAATAAGTATCTATTTCGACAGTTCAAATTTTCGTAACTTCTATTGTTATAAAGTTGTTGATGCATAACCTCAAATCAAACAAAATTTTACATAATCTCATATTTTTGCATGCTCATTACATCTGTACGGTTAAATTATTGAGCTAACAATTAAATGATGTTGTATTGGAAGTGACTTAAGATAACTTATCTTAGATTGTGCCTTTTTATATATATATATATATATATATATATATATATATATATATATATATATATATATATATATATATATATATATATATGTTGTTACAACAAACTATGACAAACACATAAATCAATAAAGGAAATTAAACACAAAAACAAAAGTATTACATGGAAATCCAAAACAGGAAAATCTACAGGCTAGAGGCAGAAGATATCATTATATCATAGTGTGAAGAATACAAGAGAATTCTTAGACCCCAAAATCCAAATACACCCAAACTGTTTCTCTCTGACAAACTGTTTCTCTCTGAAAGAGTGAAAGCGGCTAAAAACTAAGAAAGAAAAGAATAGCGGACCCAAATAACATAACATATTCATACCGGACTTTGACCTCCGCAACCACCACTACATCTCATCTTCCTTTTCCTTTGGGTCGCCCCAAAATATAACTAGGTTCAGATCAAATGTTAGATCCTGAACTAGAATTCAAGACATACCATCTCCTTGCACCCAAAATATTTCCACCCTAAAGTTTAAAAAGTTTCTCCTTGCACCCTAATGTTTCTCAAATCCAAACCCTAAAACCCAAAATCAAACCCCAACCCCATTAACTACCATCTTTTTCGTCCACCATCACGAGAATCCTGACTCTAACCCCACCATCCATCATCATCCCCCCACCCCTAACCTTGTTGTCCAGAATCTCTATCTAAAACACAAACTTTCATTTCTTTCTCTTTATTTCTCATCTCTCTCCACAATGTGTGGAAGAGAAGAGAGACCCACATTAACAGTAAGTCTCAAACCTTTGACAGTTTCAATATTTCAACGTGGTGACACCCCATATCGCCATTAAAATTCACTTCCATCTCAAACCCATCAATTTAATCTCTCATCCACAAAATCTATAATCTACTTAGAGATGCTTTACACTGCACTGAACACAATAGCATAGGGAGGTGGCAGGATATAATTAAATGTCTCAAGTTTTTGGTCCAATTAGTTTGATGCATTAAATCCTAATGAGCAGAAGCCCATGATTTAATTCTTCAATAGGTTTTACTCCTGCGTTAGCCTCAGATTTACATTCATCGTGACTGTTTTGGTGGAGAGCCGAGTTCAATGATGGATGTATGGAATATAAAGGATAATATTAATAGCAGTTGAATCAACTGCGAGTTGAATCATATGCCTTTGCTTTCATTGCATTTACAAACTCAATCTATTCATCTGCAAAATCTGTCTTCATATCTGATAAATCTTCATTTGAAATTTGGATGGTGGTGAGTTTAGTAAGAGAAGATGTGGTGAAAAAAGAAGATTCGGGTTTGGAAATTCGTGTTCATCATAGGGGAATAGGGGATTTGGCAATTTGGGAAATCTAAAAAATTGGGAGTACGGCAGATATTTGGCATCATCATATATATATATATATATATATATATATATATATATATATATATATATATAATATGAATATGTGTCGAACCTCTGTCGTCCAGTCGTCCTCACATCTGCATTTAGAGATTAGCCAACCTACAAAAGAATCCTTAAGATCAAATTACACTTATTAAGATGGGTATACATTTGGACTTTTTTGTCAGCTACAAAATATGACTAGCTATTTTCTTTTCAATAAGAATTGTATACTGAAGTTCCTATTTTACCCATAAAAAGTAGAGCAACTGAAACTCTTGTTCACTTTTGACTGGTTGAGTGGGAGTGTGCATTATAAAACAAAATAAATGTCAGGGTGCGCGGAGAAACTTTTTAAATTTTGGGATGAAAAGTTGCTTGGGGTGTAAAGTTTGGGGTGCAATTTGTACTATTTATTCCTAGTTTGGCTAAGCTGGTGATTTTTCAATATATTCTTGCAACAATTGAAAATACTAGGAAGAACTTTTTTTGTTTTTTTTCCCTTTCTGACAACTGTTCTTCATGTTTTCCAGGTCAAAGCAACTGCATTAAATGTTGATGAAGCTGTTCGAGAACTTCCTGATGCCAACTTGGTAAGGTACTCTTTCCACACGTATTTGGATTGGGATAAAACTGATGTCATAGCAATGTTTTGAATATCATTCATGGGCATGTTTGGATAATTCTTCTTTTTAATACCAAGTGAAGGAAACAGATAATCTCTTTTACAGGTTCTTTTCTAATATGCATGATGTACTTAACTTGTTAATGTTTAATGCTATTTAATGATATTGACATCACTAAGCACTAGCGGATCCAAGATTGGACTTCAATGTAGGAATTTTTTTTATAAATATTTTAATTACAAAAAAATTGGAGTGAAGTTCTAAAATTAAAATACAATACTCCTTCTGTTCCAAAATTTGAAATACATTTTTAAATGAAGACTTTTGAAAATAATTTTATACACACAAATGTAGCAGTACAATTAACTAAAGATTTAGTAATGGAGGTTATATGCTAGAAAAGATAGTAAGTTATACTTTTTTCATAGTGTTCTTAAGTTTTAAAACAAAAAGAAAAGAAAAGAAATGAGTGAAAAATTTAAATTTTCTATCTATTTTTCTTGTTTGTGAGTTTTTGTAGGAACGAAAAAGAAAAGAAATAGACAAAAAAAATTGATCACTTTTCTTACTAAAGTTTTCCATTAAAAACTGAATAGGTTTAGACGAAAAAGAAAAAAAACTTTTGTAAATTTTTTGTAGTCTCTACGTTACTCTTTATATACAAACATAAGAACATTTAATATAAGGATAAAGTGATAATCTGTATTTAAAATTAAATGTTTTCCATGTGCAAACATAAAAAGAAGACTTGTAAGTTTTTTATTATCTTTTCTCCATCCTAATTTAAATTTTCTCTTCTTTTCTTTTGTATCCAAAATTCAAAAACATAATGAAAAGTTCCTCTTTTATCTTCTCTAATCTAATAAAAAGCTTTTATCTAAGTCCAATATATATATATATATATATATATATATATTGAAAAGTTCCTTTGAAAAACAAACTTTTTAAGGGTAATATATATATATATATATATATATATATATATATATATATATATATATATATATTACCCTTAAAAGTTTGTTTTTCAAAAGGCTAGTGTAGGCAATTGCCTACAGTGGCTATATAGTAGATCTGCCCGTCACTAAGTATTCTTGATCTGATGTACTTGTCAGAACGATCCAGTATTCTAAAAGGCGGTCTCCTAGGTGCTAAGCCCTCTTCTGCCGTCTCGCCTAGGCCAAAAAATCCCTCAAGGAAATTAGGAGGGGCCTAGGCAGAGATTTTTTTTTTTAATAACTACCTAAACCAGATCTTGATATATTTATTTTTTTAATGATTTACCATATTCATAATGCATGTTGTAGCATATCAAATCACAATAAGAAGTGAATAAGATCAAGTCAAAATGGATAATTTTATTATAGTTGTAATTTTATGAGCTTGTACCAATTTCAAATTATATAAATGATGATACATTTGTAATATTTAGTTTAAATCAATATAATTCTTAAATTTATGTTTAGTTTCTTAAGTTTTAATATTGAATTGAATTCTTGAAATTTTAAATTTTATTATTTAATAGCAATCTTGTTTATGAATAAAACTAATACGTTAAATATATGTGTTTGAACTTTAAGCAAAAGCCTTCATTATCTTTATTATAGATTGTTTTGCTTTATATTATTGTTTTGTTTGGATAAATGTAAAATAAAATATTAAAATTGGCTTAAAAAACAAAATCCCGCCTAGGCCCCCTAGGCGATAGGCCCCCCGGCCTCCCGCTTTCTGCCTAGTGCCTTTTAGAACATTATAACGAACAATGCTTTTTGACCACAATTAAAGATAATTTTTCCCTCGTAGTTTAGCTACTGAAGTTCACTTTTATATCTAATGTGTAAATTATGCCTTCGATTTTTTCTTTTCAGTTAATGAACAGGATTCTAAAAGATATAAAGTTCTTACAGATTGAGAAGGAATGTACATCTAAGGAGGACAATAAGCCATCCTAAAACGGAACATATAGTTCGTGCGTGAAAAATTCATGCTTCATTTTCATTATTGCTAATAAATGCTAATGCAAGCTTAATATTGTGCCATTTTCAGACTCCAGAGGACTTGTGGGCTATCCACTCTCAACCTGTCTTTCCTAAACCTCACAACAGATACAATTCTTGTTGGACGGCTATAAACAAGGTACCAATATTAATTGGATTATACTATCTCTTTGTGTGGTCCTCAACTGAATTTGAAGGAGTTTTTTGAATTGTTAGTTCAGTACAAAAGTTGCATTTTAAATTTCTGTGATTCTGCATTATGTTTCTTGTATTTCCACATTCGAAGGAAGCATAATGCATGATCATAAATAAAGCATTCAATACTTGTTTCTAAAGCTAGTATAGAAGCATTAAATGTCAACGCAACAAATCAATGTAGCTGCTAGACAGAAAATTTGAAAGTGTTGACTGATATGTTGAAAGATAAAGCAATTTGGTGTTTGATGTGTCATCACAATGGTCCGATTGTGGACATTTATGTGGACACAACATCAAAGACGTGTCTAAAACTGGCGTGATATGTGGCGAACCATCATTGACATGTAAAAATATGGACAAACAATTCATATTAAAGCTTAGGTTCTTCCAAGGTCATTTTGAGCATAAAAAGCAAATCAAACTAAAAGACTAGTTCACATGAGATAATTATAATGAAATTCCAAATTAGACTTCAATAAAAAACATGGGCTTTAATATTTTTAATGTAAGTCAGCAAACTTTCACTCCATATGTTAGATTTTGAGCTTCCATAAAATTTCTAAAGGCTGAAATTCTGAGTGTTAAAGCCAACAAAAGTAACGTTAAATGTTCTGCAGTAGCCATCTTAAGCGTCTTAGGGTCTACCCAACATTCGTAGGCCTTTATCGAGATTTTAATGTGAAGACATAAATTTGCATATTATGTGATAAACTTGCATCTATTGTTAGGTTTTCACATTCTAGTACTTCATGTATTGGAATATAAATAGCTGATGTACGAGTCCCCACCCCCTGTGCTCTTTATTCTTTCCCCTTTCCTTATATCTTGTCTCTGCTATATAATAACGTATCTGCATATGTAACATATGATCTTCACTTTCACTAACCAAAAGTTTTAAATATTACTTTTCTTATTGGTCGTTGGGCTTTATATTTTCCCATGTTAGTCTGATGTATATTATGCAATACATACTTTTGCTATCGTACACAAGCATCTTGTGAAAGAGTAGAAGAGTAGTTGAGAATATTTTAGAGCTGCATGACTTGATGATTACTTTCAAATAGTATTTGAAATTTCAAAAAATTTTGGTGACAGTCTATTAGAGATGTATTCCTGTATCTTACATTTATCTATTTTACTAAAGTTATTATCATCTCTTTGACTTACAGATTGCTGCAAATGGTGAAAGAATTGGATTGAATCACTTTAAGCCTATAAGACCTTTGGGCTGTGGAGACACTGGCAGGTACACTCACTTTTTTAACTTTTTGATTAAAACAAGTAGTTGTCATTGTTGATATATTCAGCTTTCTGTTACTGAAATACTACTAATTGTAGTTGTAGTTAGGATAAACCTTGTAGCACTATGGGTTTTAATTTATTTATTATCATTTTGGTTATTATTATTATTATTATTATTATTATTGTTATTGTTGTTGTTGTTGTTGTTGTTGTTGTTGTTATTATTATTATTATCATCATCGTTTATTTGACATTGGTTTATAATTTTTAGTACTTTAGCATTAAAATTCAGCACCACTGATTTATTAATCCATCTTTTTATCCTCTAATTGACTGAAGATTACATACCCAACCAATTCTTGTCTGGTTTGGTTTGTCATCAAACCTGATGATAAACATGTCCAGGTCGTTCATTTCCATCTGGTTGCTTGTAAATCCCCAAGGGAATTAAATTGAATGGGTACTTGGTGCAGTAGCCTCTATAGGTAGGAAAGCTTTATAACATGACTTATGTAGAATAATTATTTATGAGCATATGTAAAGGCCTCGTACATTGTTTAATATTGAATACATATTGATTACTTGAAAATTTTCAAAAGGACCAACAATAAATTAATTAACTCACATTTATCATATTTTACAAAAACTTGAACTCACTAGTAAAGTGGGAGCTACATGCCTGAGTGACAATTGGAAGCCTTACCTAGCAAATACAGATCTAATTCTTAGGTTGGTTTTGCTGTTCAGGAGCTCTTTATGGCTTATCTAGGGCCTAGGGGGTGCCTTTACGAAGTACACTTAATTCATGTTTGTTTTGGGATCCAATAATTTTGAGAATTTATAAGAGGCTTAATGGTTGGAAGGGTGCTCACATATCTCATGGGTATAGGAACCTAGAATCCTTCCAGAATCCTCTCTACCAGTGTTGAAAAAGTCTCCAAGGCATTTTCTTAGGCATTTTATAGAGGTAAGGTTTATGATGACCTATACCAAAAGCTTTGATCGATGGAGGGAGAAAAAGGGATTTTCAAGCTTGCTGAATCACAGATGTAACATGGACGAGAACCAAAAACTCCTAGTAAGATGTAATGAGATTAAAAAAAGGTGGAGGAATTACTTTTATGAAAAAGTGAATGGTGAGAGTAAAGGAAGTTTGGAGGAACCGGGAGATGCTTTTGATGATACCAATAGCAGGTTTGTGTGTAGAATTACAGTAAGCGAAGTTAAAGAAGCTTTGAAGAAGATGAAGTTAGGCAAGTCTATGGAGCTGGACGGTGTCCCTGTTGATATTTGGAGGTTCTTGGAGGGTGTGGCCTTAAGTTAGGCTTAGTTTATTTAAGGCAAAACGATCCATTTGGTTCTTGTACTTATGGTTTAGTTTCATTTTAGGCCATGTACTTATTTTTTTCCAAAAATCTCCCTACACTATTTTTTAGAGTATTATTTTATTTCTCAAACACTGCCACCTTGTTACAAAAGCTGACATGGCAATAAAAATAAAGGAAAAAAATGTTAGAGATGTAATTTTTTAACTCCAAATATGTGAAACTGAGGACAATAGTATCTTTTGACAATAATATCTTTTGACGATATCATTATTCTCCAATGGCTATTAATCTCCCTGAAAATCAGGTTTTTGAGTTTAATTAATAAAGATGATCATAGTTAATTTGCAAAAATTGAATTTTAAATTCTTGCATGAGTTTATTTTGATTTTTTAAATAACATTTTTACATTTAGTATAAAACAAAATTAATATCAGTTTTGAGAATTTCAAATTTTGCAAATTAACTAGGAAGAAAGTAAATTAGATTTTTATTTTTTGAAACTAAAATATGGATAAAAGACATTATTGTCCTTAATCTCATATGCACGGGAATAAAAGAATTACATCTCATCATTTTTTTCTTTCTTAATGCCATGTCATATTATTTTTAATGAGGTGGCAGCGTTGAGGACTAAGTATTACTCTAAAAACTAGTGTAGGGAGTTTTTTGAAAAAAAAAATGTATAGGGACTAAAATGAAACCAAACTATGAGTACACGGACCAAATGGGTTGTTTTTGCCATTTATTTAACAAGATATTACATACTTAGAAGATGCATAATGAGTGGAGAAAGAGTACGTTAGTGCCAATTACAAGAATAAAAGAGAGATTCAAAATTGCTCTAACTACAGAGGTATTAAGCTCATGTGCCATTTAATGAAGTTGTGAAGAGAGTAATTGAAAAACGTTTAAGAATAGTGATGGGAGTATCAGACATCCAATTTAGTTTTATGCCAGGTAGACCTACTATGGAAGCTATTTTTCTAATTAGACAGTTGATGGAGGGGTTCAGAGAAAAGAGGAAATATGTAAATATGTTGTTGATCGACTTAAGAGAATATGACAGGGTTCCAAGAAAGTGTGTTTGGTGGTTTCTTAAGAAGAAAAGGTGCTATAAAGTATGTTTATGTAATTAAGGACATGATTGATGGAGCAACTAGATCTGTAAAGACTTGTGATGTTGTGTGACTTTCCAGTCACAATAGGAGTATGGGTTGGTTTGATGTAGTGTGTTACAGGTTAATTTATGATGTGTGATCCATACTTTAAAGTTGCGAAACTAATTTTTAACGAAGTGTTGCTGAAACTTCAGCCACAAACTTGTGTAAATTATTATTGTCCTGATTCAGTTGTAGTGAGTAGATTTGTTACTGATAATATGCTAAACAACTGATTCACCTCTCCGCCTTTATGTTAGTTAATTGTTCTATCAATGTAATCCCATTATTAACTTGATCTGTTTTAACTTGAGTAACACCTGCCAAATTACCAATGAGATGTTTTCAATTGGTTTAAGGAAATTGACTTTTACAATATCTACCTCAAAAGCATGCTACAATTTTTAAGTACCGAGGCATTTTCCTACTTTTGAGGAACTTCCACACATCTAATTGAGTTGTTGTGGGCTGCAGTGTTCATCTGGTGGAACTAAAAGGTACAGGTGAACTGTTTGCTATGAAGGCGATGGAAAAATCAATCATGTTAAACCGTAACAAGGTATGAATGTTAATGAGAGTAGTAACTTCGTTTTTCTATATTTTGATTGAATAGTATCCCATGCCAAAATTTTGAATATTTAAGGCACTCTCTTTGAGGAAAAATACTTTTAGCAGCATCATTCGAAAATAACCGCTATACTGATCTTACCTTTTCTTTTCTGTTATGTATGGGAAGCTTCACTATGTGAGTGCATGTTTCAAGAAAGATGTATCTTCTTCTAGTAAAAGTGCAATTGGAAAGCTGGATTTTGGTTTATTCACTGCATTTGCACTTGGGTGGTTGTTAATAGTCCATATATCTCAAAATACATAGATAATTAAAATTACTTAACATAGAGAATACTATTAATGCACATTTCAAAAATAGAAGGGACAAATCAGAAAATTCAATCAGAGAACACCTTGGACTTTGTTTTAGTGGAGCTTTTAAGCTGAATTTGAACTTTCATCTAGTTTGTTTTGTTTTTTTTCTGCAAGTTTGTATACTGCTGCAAACATTTCTCTGTGGTTTCCAATTATACATGAAAATGTATTTTGAAGATTTATGGAAATGTGATTCAGTTGTGGTCTGTGCGTCTTATATCACAGTAGGATATTATCTGGTCTTAATTTATCATGTTCTTATCAATTAAAGTGGCTCTAGCTAGTAGCTACTGATAGATATACCTAATAGCTTTAGTCATAGGAAGCAGAAGTACAGAACCTGTTGATTTTATGATGTGCAATGACCTACTTGCTGCGAGGTGAAGCCTAATGTAGTCTAGGTCACATTCTATCCTCTTCTCTACAGTTCTTCTTAATCAACTTTTGAATAAAATCAAAATCTGCTCCTAATTCTGTTGTTCATCCAAAAGCTTATCCATAGTCCTCTCCTTTATCCTGATATGATCCTTATCCTTTTGGCCTTCAGAACTCAACTCAACCCAACCCAGCCCAACAATGGCCTTTTATCCAAATCAGTTGGATAGGCTGAAAATGAATATGATATGTAAGATAAATCGTAAGCGTAGAAGTAGAAAAGCAAGAAGAAAACGAAAAAGATAAAACACATTAAATAAGAAAAGGTTACTATGAGTATTTGCTACCATAATCTCGATCAACTATATCTCTGCAATTTCACCAATCTATTACCTTACCATTTATCTGAAGTACATCCTGGAAGCCTTTAGAAATTGTTATAGTACAAATTTAGCTCCCATAAAACTATATTTATGTGCTACTCTGAGTTTCTTGTGTCTGCCCCCCTATCAAATGTATATGTGTGATTGTTTCTGTGCATGTGAATTACAAATATGCTTAAAATCTTCTCAATGCTCTAAATGGATCCTTTTTTAACCCATTTCGGAGAAAGATTATTTAGCATTGGATTATGCTGCCTCTGTCCTAAAAACAGGGTTACCACTTTGTTTTAACTCGTTTCCCCCCTGCCTATTATTAAGGATTGCACATGATGATACACTTAGATATGATCTTTTTGTTTCGATGATCTTTTTTTGATAATACTTTTAAAGAGTAAAGACTAAGTTTTTTTTAGTGCAAAAACAATAATGGAAAAAATTATGAGTGTCCTATGCAAACCATAATATTCGGGAAAAATGAGTCAAAAAAAAAAGTAGTACTCTTATTTTATTTATTTTCCTTTTTATTATTATTTTTAATATGGAGGATGTATTACAGACATATTTCTTTCTATTAACAGTCTTGAATAATATACATACCTAGGGACTGTTGAATAATATACATACGTAGGGACTTTGTTGAATAATATAAATATGTAGGGACTTTGAGGCTATGTTACACGGACTCGGATGGAGTGTCCGGTTGGACACAATATCTTTTGAAGAGTTTGACACTGGTGATACTCAATTTTGCCAATTTTTTACACTAGAATGAAGTTTCCAATACCCATACCCTTGTCCTAGTGTCAAGTATCGGACACAAGTACTTTAGGGCAAAGTGAAGAGTCCGTGTAACATAGCTCTAAGGGCATTTTCTCATAGGGTTGCAGTTGATTACTGTTTGTTGTATGTTGTATCGTAATCATACAAAATTTTAAATATGGAGTTATATTGAGTAAAAACCTGGTACATGCAAAATTTTAGCTCTGACCAGAGGTGTGATCTTGGCAAAGACATGCTGTTCTGCTCTTCATTTGGTGGAAGCCGTTTCGCCATATAATTTTCATTGATGTAAAGGCATCTAAACCCTTGCATAGATTGGAGCTATGAAGCTCTTTCATTCCTAGAGTCATACTTGATTTGAGTAACTTGATTCTCCGTATATATGCTGAGCTAATTTGCCGCTTTAGTATATATTTGCATTATAAAGAATTTGTAACTTGGTATTAGCATATATACTTTTCTTGATTTATGAATTGGAAGTACTCATTTTGATTTTGTTTGAAAGTTTAGTGATCATAAAATATGTGCAGGTTCACCGATCATGCATTGAAAGGGAAATCATTTCGTTACTCGATCATCCTTTCCTCTCAACGCTATACACTTCTTTTCAGGTTTTTACTCTATGACCAATCAGTTATCTTCTATTAAAATTTTATTGTAAATGAGAGGTGTGAGATATTTAGAAAAGTTATAACACACACTAAAGACAGGTGCAGACATCTACTCAACTCAATGAATTCATCTACCTTAAATGTAAAGAAAAAGGGCGTTGCGGGGGAGGGTAGGCAATGACATGAGAGATGCCCCTGAAAGCATTTTATAATCTAGTTAATGTCTGATGCTTCTAGAGCTCGGTTGTAGTTGTATTTCATGGATAGTTAAGTTATACTTATCTTATATGAACCTTTAAATGATGGTTTTAGTAGTGAAATACTCGTTCTTTCTTTTTTCTTTCATATTTTCTAAAATTTAAGATTCAGACTCCTTGTTGAACAATGAGAAGTCCATTAGCATGTAGATATTACTTTGTAGTTAACTCCTTTCATGCCAAACTAGCTGAGGTAGGCTGAAAGTGAACCAAACTAGCTGGGGTAGGCTGAGAGTGAATCCCAATAATTATGTAAAAGTAAAAAGATACGAAGAAAAATAAATAAATAAACAAATAATAAAAAAAAAGTAAGAAAGAGAAAAAATAAAATTATAAAATAAAAGAGAAAAATTAAAATTCCAACAAATTAATTAAAAAAGGCCATCTATATATATATATATATATATATATATATATATATATATATATATATATATATATATATATAAAGCGAAAATAAAAATAAAAGAAATAAAGTAATTGAAAAGAGGTACATAAAACAAAAGCAAAAGGATGTAACACCCTACCCGGCCTCCATTGTGCGGATTGCATTCCTCCATTTGCTCCTATCTTAGATCAAGTTCTCAGATATCTCCTCATGTCTATGTACCTTTTTCCCAAGTAATTTTCACTATACCCCTCCCTCCTTGTATTATCCACCTGACAATACCAACGCATATGTAGGCCCTCCACTAGATATGATCAAACCATGTCAATATGTTCCCTCATCTTATCATCTGGTGTTACCCAACTTCCTTTAGAATATTATTTTCCTATCCATCCTGTATGACAGCACATCCACCTAAACATTCTCATTTATGCTACTCCCATCTTATTCACATGTTTTTATCTGCACAACATGGAGCTCAATATAGCATTGCCGACATCACCACCGTTGGATAAAATTTTCCATTCAACTTGGCCAGGATTTTATGATCACACAACGCCTCTGATGCAAAATTACACTACATCCATCCAGCTCTAATGTGTAATGCCAACCTTGGGAACCATTTTGATGTCGGACATGTTGAAATTGCCAAAAAGAAAGCACAAGGAAAAAGAAGATATGATTTGGGATACCTTGCAAGGGATACACATGCTCTGAAACCACGATTGGTTCATCTTTGCAACGAGTAGTCGGCACAGTTAGGCAACATTGCACAAACTCTTAGTTCAGGAATATTCAACTCTATTGAAATTATGGGGATTGCTCATATTTATACGGATAATCTACAAGTCTCCCCTGAATTATACCACTATTTCAAAACTTACCCATAATGTTCTAATATTCAATGAACTTCCCTCAAAAGTACCAGACGTTACAGAAACTATATGCAAATATATTTAACCAAAAATAATTTTATGAAAATAACTTGAATACCTATTTTTTTTTGATAGTTCTACAATTACATCAATCAGGTTCAGGTGCAATTTTGACATTAAATCTAGTTACACAGTTGGAATCCATAAACCATGTAACCACTATATACATGCATATGGTATCACGACATTATTTTTAATCTACATATTGCTAATGTCAAATTGATGATTGTAAAATTCTAATATTTAACTGACGCAAGGCCTAATCTAATATAAAATTGCTTCAACATATTGTGCATCACAAAAGATATCCTTAGATTTTCCTGTATGGTCATAGTTGATGTTCACTTGAGTAGATTTTAGGGGTGAACATGTATGCTAATAAGTCACTTCAATGATCTCTGCCCATGAAGATTTTAATTAAAAATGTCTGGATCTCAGTTTTAAATACATTAAAAATTTTCTGGAAAGCAGTTTGAGAAATTTATTAATTGGTCTTCAATTCTGTAGTTTTATTTTTGTCAAGAGTAATTTATATAAAGGACACAGGAAATAGTGACAGGTTGCTCACATCAAACTTATGTACTACTGAGGCTGATGAAAAGAGAGTATGGCTTTTAATATTTTGAGTCTCTCAAATTGACTACACTGAGTGTTTGATACCATTCATATCTTCTGTGAAGTTTTATAATTCCTGGGTTGGATATTAGTATTCGACTATTCGGCTCCTTTTCCATTGTATACCAGCATAGTTTAATTGAGATATCCACTCATAATGTGTCGAATCATTCTTCATTGATGTTTATCTCGGTTTCTGTTTGAGTCTAACTTACTAAATGAAATGTACTGATGTCTCTCTTCCCTCAGACTTCTACACACGTTTGCTTGATAACAGACTTTTGCCCTGGAGGAGAGTTATTTGCTTTACTTGACAAGCAGCCACTAAAAATCTTTAAAGAGGAATCTGCAAGGTAATATCACTTTGTACTTCTAATGAATTTTACATTTTTATAGCTATTACTTACCTTAAAGTACTTTAAGTTTCGTCAAGAATTTGCTGATTGCTACTTATCCCCTAAAAAAGTTTAACATCTATATGCTGCAAACTACGTTCCTGCATTTATTAGTAATTTTCAAAATAGTGGTTAAGTTCTCCTTGATGGTTGTTTTCATGCCTGAGGACATATTCAGGGACGAACATTGTTTTGGTGTATAACGGTAGAAGTAGTTTTTCTTACCTCTTCTTGAGGCAAGGAGTAGCAATGTGATATCATAAATGTGGTAGACAAAATATTCACATATCAAAGTAGTGCAAATCCAATTATTTTATCAACTTGGCCACCCTAGGGGAACCAGAATCCTATGGCATACCCAGTCGAAACGTAAACTGGAAAGTGGGGAGTGACCAAGTATTGGTCTTACAAAGTGGTGGGAGCCGGTAGGGATAGCTTAGGAACAAACTTAGACAGACATAAATTTTGCACAAAGGAATTACTCTCGGAAGTGAACTTGTCTTATCAAGCTCGGTAGCTTGAAGTCCACTGCACCAAGGAATGATCAATCCATGAGAAATGAGCTCTACAAACAAATTCAAACATAAATGTTCCTCTCTAAACCTTATGAACATGCATCATATGTTATCTTAAGTGATTTATCTTGCAACTATTAACAAGTTGTTAGGTTCAAGTCTTTTTTGGAGGCATGGGAGTGGTTAAACATCTATTTCTCCACTGTCCCTCACCACCCCTTAAAAATATAAATTAAAATAAGGTAAAGAAAATATTTCTTTAATGTATATGTTTTTTGGTAGTATTGGTTGAACACTAACTTAAAAACAAAGATTAATATGAACATGTCTATGGTGGGTAGAATCGGTAGATATATTTCTTATGCTTATGAGCTCTTAAATTTAACTGTTATTTTCCACCAGGTTCTATGCAGCCGAGGTTGTTATTGGCTTGGAATATCTTCACTGCTTAGGTATTTCATCAACTGAGAACTTGTCAGGGTTTGTTGTACAGTTCTATTGTACTTTTCTTTCATTAAGATGTATAAGTTTTTCGCACTTAGTGTAGTGCTTATGTTTTGTATGTCTTCTATTTTGGAATTGGTTGCCAAGTTTACATATTATTATTGTATAATGTATATTATGATAAGGCAGGCCTATTAAATAATTACAATCCAACTGCGTGGGATAGTTTGTTGTCGTATTGTCTTATAACTCAATATTAAGATAGATGAGTTTGACTAGATCACTGTCTTGAGTCTGCTTCAGTTATTAAAGTCTGCTTCAGTTAATTAATACTTCCTCCGTCCTCCAAAGCACGTCTTAAGTACAAAAATAATTGTCCACTAAAGCATGGTTTAAGAATGAGAGTAAAAGTTAAAATGTGTGAAAGGAGTATATAACCCATACTTTTTGTCATAATTTGGTGGGTCCCACTAGTACTGTGTCTAAGGCAGGTATAATTGGAACTTATTTCATACTCTCTCTTCCAGTTTGACTACCTTAATGTGTGTGAAAATTGTAGTTAAGAAATCCTTTGGAGGATGGAGGGAGTAAATAGTTTTTGTATCCAATGTGTAGTTTTACATGTTAATTTTATGAGGTCCAGTCCAGAATTTCAGACCTCCAGTAGGATATTTTTCATCTATAAGTTGTCGTATAGAGAATATTTGTATGAGATGCAGCATTTGCGTTCAGTCAGCAAGTAACTGATTCTTTAATATAAATTGTTTCTTATTATTGAGTACACATTTTACAGGTATAATTTATCGGGATCTGAAGCCAGAAAATCTGCTACTTCAAAAGGATGGACATATTGTATTAACCGACTTTGATCTCTCATTTAGGACCTCCTGTAAACCCCAAGTATGCCACTATCTTCCTGCTAAAAATTTATTTAGTTACTGCATGCGGAAGACTTTTTATATCATTCTTTGATAATGAATACTACTTGTAGATATAAGAAAGCTTCTTTTAACAGTAATTTTATATTTCAAAGTGAAAACAGGTGCCCCAAGAAAAATTAACCCTATGGATGTTTTTTTTTTCAAGTCATTTGTTCAATTAAATATTTGCATTTGTGTACTGATTTGAGGGAAATGATCGAAGTAGCAAATCTGATTGGAGTTTTTCAAGAAATCCATCTTACATTGAGAAGCTCCATAGAAATTTCAAGATTTCCATTAGAATATAGAAAGCCAAAAGTTTCCACCACTTAATCTTCTAAGATATGAATAACCTTCTTCATCAAATCAGTTTCGTTTGGTAAAATGAAATCTTCAATCATTTTCTGTTATTCAGTACTCCTCAATCCCAAGATTTTTTAATTTTTTATTTTTAATTTGATGATATTCTTATCTTCTCAATGTTTACCTACCAGTCTCTGTGGTTATATATCTTGATGAATTCCACGTTGTTTCTTATTATCAATGCATAAGTAGGGCATCTGAAATATGAGTCACTTTATGCTTAAATGCTGGTTAAATATTAAAATCGAATAATTGTAGAGTGTTCTTGTAATTTTTATGTTCTTATGCAGGTCATAAAGCATCCTCTTCCTAAACGTAGAAGATCTAGAAGTCAACCACCACCAACATTTGTTGCAGAACCGAATACACAGTCAAATTCATTTGTTGGAACGGAAGAATACATTGCTCCAGTACGAGGCTCGTCACTTTGTTCTTATGATTTTACTGTATGATATGCTCTCAATAACTATATTATAAGTAAAAAATTGGAGGAATTAAGGAATTATAACTAATGTTGATGGTACCCATTATTTTAATACTGTTATTTTCATTTGTTTAATTGATTTCATAGAAATTGATTCATTGGCGTGCAATTTTCTTTTGCAGATATATTTTTTTCTTTTTCTTTTTTACATATTTTTTTATTTTTACGAAGAGACGAGGGAGGAGTAATAGACGTATAAGTCCAACATTAGAAGGACCGAAATTGGGAAGCAGCGCCAATAGAGGGTGATTATCTAGTGGATGGATTCCTATTGTTGGTAAGAAGCAGATTCAATTTAGTGTATAGGAAAAGGGGAAGGAAGTCATTCCCTTTTCCGGCCCTTCCGGCTAATCAAACTCGTCCTGGAGAATGAGCCAGGAACGGCAGATTTTGGCTGATCTGGAATATAACTACTTGACAAGGAAGGAACAAGCTTTTGTTAAATTGACTAGAAAGCTTTTTTGTTATGTGTGAGGACTCAGTAAGCATAGGATGACTATCGATGAGCCAATGGATGCTGATCAAATAGATAACATTATGATGATGCATATAGTGAAAAAATTAGAGAAATTAAGGGTAGATAGCCTCTTCTAGATGCATAGGAGACCAGATGTCTACTCTAAAAAATTAACTATTTATAGGTTTCCTTATAGTATTCAGTTTCATTATAAGACAATTGATCTATACTCGGGGTAAATTATAGTAAAGTACGTTATCATTCATAAACCTTCGCCACCTACTTGCTTAAAGTAAAAATTTCAGATCGAGTTACTGGAAGAGACAAATTTAGAGGTGTGTTTTTGGAAAGAAGGTTAAACAATGAATTATATTTATATGATACACTTATTATTAATAGTTACTCCTTCCTTCCAGAAAAGAGAGTTGCTAATTCTGGGATGTTTTAGGCGCATATATTAAGATGTGTCAAATACATGTTTATGCATTATACTTTTAACATCAGATAAGTTAAAGGCCAAACTCCTTACTGAAACACCCAAAATAAAGAGACCATATTTTCTGGACGGAGTTGTTATAATATTGAATGTGATTAAGAAAATTTTGTGATATAGGTCATTATTCCAGGAGCGTACATTAGTTTTGTCTTATTGGGAGGAAACAAAAACAAACAATTAACATTACCATTAAAAAAGTGAGAGCCTCACTAACTTTTGCTTTAAAATGACCTTGTGAGGTCAGTGTTTTTTCTATTTTTATTCATTATGATTTATAGTTTGTCAATATACAAGTCATTAGTCATCATTATAACTCTAAACTTTTGTTGAGTGCAAGGGAAAATGAGTGTATTGATGTCTGAGTATTTCAACAAGAAACCTGTTGTGTTTTTTGTTTTTTTGTCTTTTTGTTTTTTTTTTTTTTCAATGGGGGGGTTGTATGATGTTTCTGTATGCCTTTCAGGTTTTTGCATTTTATTTTGCTACTAATTTCAATCAATGACAATATATTTTGATACCACTTGCGTATTCTTCTAGCTGGTTAATTTGCCTCAAGCTATGAAACTGACATTATTCTTTAGACAGCTTGCGATCTCTATTTCATCAAAAAATTTATGGATACCTTTATTTCAGGAAATTATTAAAGGAGCTGGCCACAGTAGTGCTATAGATTGGTGGGCTCTTGGTAAGCACATGAAGAAACATGTTATGATTTTCTACGTGCTTATACCTTTATTTCCTTTGCATTTTCAATAATCTATAATTGGAATCCAGGTATTTTGCTCTATGAGATGCTTTATGGCCGTACGCCATTCAGAGGGAAGAACAGACAGAAGACCTTCGCCAACATTTTGTACAAAGACCTCACCTTTCCAAGTAGCATTCCGGTAAGACCATTTAATTAAATGACATGTGACTGTAAACAGAATATTGTATGCTGTTATATTAAAGCCTTTTCTTTAGTTTGGGTTTTTTTGAGCTCTTTACTGTGGTATAACTTGAAGAATAGGGTACTTATGGGAGTGCTTTGTACATCAGGATATATGGTGTTTTTCTTCTAATTGAAAACAACAAAGGAAATAGAAAGCTTTTGCGTTATTGCTACGACAAACTTCATACCCTAAACTTTGGTTGCAAAGGGAGCATGATAACATTTTCAAGTAAAGAAGATTCAATATAACTGCAAACAACAGAAAAGCTTGTAGTTGCTTTCATCTTAATTCTGCGCACTAGCATTTCATAGTTATGTTTGTATTGATTAATGCATTTTTAGAGTTATTTGTAATGAAAAATTTCATTTAAAGTTGTGTAAGTCGATTTAACTTTATTTGAAATGCAGGTAAGTCTTGCAGCCAGGCAGTTAATTCATGCACTCTTGAAAAGAGACCCTGAAAGCCGCTTAGGATCAAATGGTGGTTCCAATGAAATCAAAGAGCACCCTTTCTTCAAGGGAATAAATTGGCCTCTTATTCGTTGCATGGTAGTAACTCTTTGATCTCTACTTAAACAAAATCCTTAGCTTTTAATTGTTTTTACAAAAACAGGCTAATTTGCACACAAAAGCACTTTTTCATGTTTTATATATTACGGCTTTTATATGCAGAGCCCGCCACCCTTAGATGCTCCTCTTGAGCTAATTGGAAAAGAACCAAAGGACAAGGAAATACACTGGGAAGATGATGGAGTTCTTGTCAATTCTATCGATCTATTTTAGAGGTTTGAGTTCACTGCTTTCAAGTTTAGTTTTAAGAGAGTAATCTATTACCATTGACACGCAGCTAAACTTCTCTTAATTTTACTCCCTCTGTTTCAAAATTAGAGATATATTTTTCTTTTTAGTTTGTTCCAAAATTAGAGATACATAAAGTCACATGATGTTTCTAATTTGTCATTATTTTTTTACTATCATTTTCAATATCAAACCATCACAATTGAATTCCTAGCTAATACTAAGGCTATATTTTATAACATAAAAGTATCTTTAAAATTTGTTCTACAAATGTATCTCTAATTTTGGAATGGAGGGAGTATTTCTTGTATTTGCATAAAATATGATATTGCCAGGGAATTATATTTCCACAAGAAATTTGATATTTTCAGTAGGTTTTCCTCACATGAATAGTAAATGGGAATATCATTTTTTTCTTGTGGAAATAGTGATCCTCCTTATTTGCTATGTACCGCGATTGTAGTTTAATTCTTCATAGGTCTTAATTCCAGGCCAGACTATTTATCCCTGGAAAAGAATGCATTTTGCTTATGCCTTTTCTTCAGAAGCTGGGACTGGATGGAAGCAAGGCCTTTCAGATTGAACAGGGGAAGAAACACTAAACGACACTAAACGGTTCTTCTTCTTTTTTACCTGTGAGTTTTGAGGTAGTTGGAAGGGTGACTGGATTGGCAGATGATTTTGCTGCCATAATATTTGCTCCAGTTGCAGGACCTTGTAATTTTTCCTCTGGGAAAATTAAGAACTTAAGACCTGATGTAATCTTATAGGCTGGCAAAACCTTAGAATACTAAATTCTGATCATGATTATTAGTTATATTACTCCTTTTGTTCCACTCATTTGCAAAATTTACAAATTTTAAGGATGTTTATTTGTTCCATGTTTCTTTTAAGTTTTTTTCCCTTTTTTTTCTTAATTTTCTTTTACAGGAGAAAAACTCTCGGTTGAAATTTGAGAACAGTGCATAATTTTATACAACTATAAAAAGAAACTGGGACATTTATTTAATTTTTGATAAGAACAATTTGCAAATGGAATGCAAGGAATAGGTAGGGATATAAAAATAAAGAATAAATGTGTAAAATGTCCATGTTTATCTCGAAATTTCATTTACATTCTGAATTTTTTTTTCTTTCCAAAAGTAACGCAAATTTCAGCTCAACTGTGTTGCTGCTCCTAACAAACCCTGCCACCTAGTTAAAGTGGTTGACATCTGAATAAATTTTGTTGACGAGGATTTTTCTTTCAGTAAACTTCTCTCTTAAAACTGTTTCTCTTTCTTTTTCTCTCTCTTTCTTCATTATCATTTGCTCTATCTTTTTTTCTCCACTATCATTTCCTTCTCCCTATGTATAAAAAGGAAGCTTCTTGTTACTGGTTTATCGATATAATTAAAGAGCTCAACTTTAGTTGATCTCTAAAACCAATTTAAAATTAAAGCCCTAGATTTTGGAAGAGAAATCACAGGGGAGAACAAAAGAGAGGAAGAGAGGAAATATTTGTAGATGAAAAATGTATGAAGTCGTCTTTGAATTACTATTGATGTCAGGAATTAAAAGGTCTTACTATGTTGTCATGTAATTTATGTAGATTCAGTCCTCTCCTACCATTGAGACTTTAATTTCCATTTTAGGCTTTTAATTGGAAGAGAGATTCTATTAATAACAATAACAACAAGCAGCAGCAAGATATCAAAACAAAACAAAAGAACTACTCAAATTTCTCTTTCCAAACCCAAACAAGGTCTGCAACCTCATCAACAACAAATTTTTCATCTCAATCCACCACAATTACCATGACATATTGATAAGTGGGTTTTATACCTACTTATTGAATACCAATTCACGCGAATTATGTCCATCTCAACTACATTTTATTTGTGTTTTAGTTGCATTTCATGTTATTTTGCATTGCATTTACTTAAAACTCCTTTTGGTGAAAAAGTGCAGGAAACGGCCTAATTTGGTGGTATTAGAGGGCACGAGGCTAATGGACGCATGAAGCGAGACACAAGCTAGGATATGCATGGTGTGAGGATCTAGTGGAGCAAGGAAACCAAGCATGACAAGGATGAACAGCATAACAATTCAGTAGTAGCAGCAACAATGCAGAACCAAACTCAGAGGCAACAAAGTAGACTTAAGCGCAAGTCGTATGCGGCGCATACGACAAGACAAGCTTGGGGATGCACGCATGCATAAAGCAACCTAGCCGGATGGTGAAGTGTAACTCATCGCAAGTCGTGCGCCATGCGAGGAATACACCTTTGGGGGGCGTGGCGCGCACGCAATGGTCAAGTCTGGCGATTTGTTTTATTTTAATTTTTAATTAAAATGGTTGTAATTTGATTAAAACGATATCTGACTGGTGTCAGACGTATCTTTCATAACTTTTGACGTATTTTCATCGTAGTAACTAGGGTTTACACCATGAGAGAGATTCCAACGTAGAACGAAGCCAAAACGCCTACTTCTTCAATTCTTCTTAGGATTTTTTATCATTGTGGATTATTATTAATATTTTGCTGGAATTTTATGAGGATTTGAATGTCAACATTGGTTTATATTCAGCAATTGGGTTTGATCGTTTCTATCCTTCATCTTCCAATTGTTTACGTATTAGCCATGTTTTGCTTTGATCCCATAATGGCTTTTGGTTCAGTCATGAACTAAACTCCATTATGGGATTCTAACGGATTTTAATATGTAGTTTAGTTGCATGCTTGAATGTTAGGGCTGTTGTACATATCATATGGGATTTCTATCATGATTGTTTTGCATGTATGAATGCTTGATCACCATTCATCTCAGTACTTGTATGGAATTGACAATGAACATGTGAGTATGGATTGTAATCATGATAGCATACGAATATGGGGCTGTTTTGCATGGCTTGTGTATTTTGTGAACCAGATAGACATATATTGTTTCACCGTGTGAGTTAAAATAAGGGCTTGTGCTTAAATTCAGTATGATTGCAATTTCACATAGACATATAGTGATCTTGGTTATATTGATGATTACATGGAGTCTATCATTTGTGGATGTTGTGTAAGTAGGTCATAGTGCATTGAAAAATGGCTATGACTCTATTAGTGCTCTTGACTACTTTCCTGTGATATATGAACAATTCTTGCATGATTGTTGTAATTAGATAAAATATTAAATGAAGTTAGGATCCCATTATTTCCAGATATAGTTTATTCCTTTATTATTCTTGTTTTAGTTGTTATTTGCAATTAGTTTAATTCACTAATACAGTCATGAGTCTAAGCATATAAATACAGTGATTTAATTGATGCATAATAGTTTAAATTTGACAACTTTTTCTGTGGGATCGATACTCTACTTACTCTGTATTACTTGTTGACACATGTATGCTTGCATGAGTTAGAACTCTTTTATCATAACTGAAAAAGAGGCAACAAGTTTTTGGCGCCGTTGCCGGGGAGAGGTGTTTAATTTAAATAATTATCATCAGTTTTAAGCTATATTGTATGACTTAGACACTTCTGATCGTTTCTCATTTCTATTTTTTTTTGTTTTTGGTTTCAGGTACTTGTAGATTTTTATGCACACGCGATCATCCAACTCAGAATTAACACCAGCGCAGGATAACATTAACGGAAGAGGTTGGAAAACAAGTGTGCGGAGAAATTTGCAAGCACAGTTAGAAGGGACTATACCAGACATGGCAGAAGAACAGAGAATTGAGCAAAGAGAAGAGCACCGGGCTCCAAAGGACTATTCCATGCCAAATATAAATGGACTACAGTCTAGCATAGTCAGACCGGCGATGGCATCCAATACTTTTGAGATTAAACCGGGTACTATTCAGATGGTGCAGAATTCGGTACAGTTTGGGGGTGCTGCTACGGATGATCCGAATGAACACTTGTTGAGTTTTATCGAGATATGTGATACATTCAGATACAATGGTGTGACGGAGGATGCTATCAGACTTAGGCTATTCCCATTCTCATTGACGGATAAGGCGAGAAGTTGGCTACATTCTTTGCCGTCGGGATCAATCACTACATGGGAGGACTTAGCACAGAAATTTTTAGCCATGTTCTTTCCAATGGCTAGGACTGCAAAGATGAGGATGACTATCTCTCAATTTGAGCAACAACAGGGTGAGTCCTTATATGAAGCATTGGAGAGATATAAAGAGATGCTAAGGAAGTGTCTGCATCATGGTATGCCAGATTGGATGGTGATCAACTCATTTTACAACGGATTGGGATGGCAGTCGAGACCTATTGTGGATGCAGCTGCAGGAGGGGCATTATGGGCCAAGAGCTATGACGAGGCCTATACACTTATTGAGACTATGGCTATAAATGACTACCAGAATCCTACAGCTCGGATGCCACAACCCAAGGTTGCAGGTGTGTTGGAGGTAGATGCTATTACCCAGTTGTCGGCACAGATGGCAGTGATGGCAAAGAAAATAGATACACTGGCAGAGAGCAAAGTGAAAACAGTTGCCTTCGTCTGTGAGATTTGTGCGGGGTCACACTCGACGGATCAATGTGCTATCAGCTCGAAATCGATACAGTATGTGGGAAATTACAGGAAAGATCAAGGACAATTTCAGAACACATACCACCCCAACAACCGAAATCATTCAAACTTTAGTTGGTCGAATAACCAAGGAAACCAGCAGAATCAGTTTCAGCCAAGTCAACAGTTTCAACCACAGTCATCTCAGCCGCAGTTTACACCAAAACCACCGTTTCCACCGGGATTTTCTCAACAACATCATACTCCAGCTGCACCTTAGCAAGAGAAGAAATCAGAAATAGAGTAGATGATGTTGAATTACATGGCAAACACGGAAGTTATGATCAAAAGCCAAGTAGTGGCTATCAAGAATCTGGAGACTCAAATGGGGCAGATGGCGAGCATGCTTAACAACAAGCCTCAAGGTTCTTTGACAAGTAACACAGAGACAAATCCTAGAAGAGATGGGAAGGAGCAATGCCAAGCGATCACATTGAGATCTGTGAAAAATCTTGCAGACACTGCAAGTCGCGCGCCCGTGCCTGAGTTACAAAGGGAGGCTGCGCAGGTGAATACTGAGGAAGAAAATCTGGAAAATTCTGAGGTTTAGTAGGAAAAGAAAGATAAAGCAGGTTCAGAGGAGAAGCTCAAGAGTTCAGTGCCACCAATTCACCCTCAAGTACCGTATCCGCAGAGATTCAATAAGCAGAGGGAAGATAAACAGTTCAGTAAGTTCTTGGAGGTATTCAAAAAGCTGCAGATCAACATACCGTTCGCCTATGCATTGGAACAAATGCCGAGCTATGCAAAGTTTATAAAGGGTATATTGTCAAGGAAGAGAAGACTAGATGAGTTTGAGACAGTGGCCTTGACAGAGGAATGCAGTGCAATGCTTCAGCGTAAACTACCTCCAAAGCTGAAAGATCCGGGAAGTTTCACAGTTCCATGCACGATCGGAAAGATAAACTTCGAAAAGTGTTTATGTGATCTTGGGGCAAGTATTAATCTGATGCCTTTGTTAGTGTTTAATCAGTTGGGATTGTCGGCTCCAAGGCCGACAAACATTTCCTTGCAGCTAGCTGACAGATCCATCACGTATCCACGGGGAATTGTTGAAGATGTATTGGTGAAAGTGGATAAATTTATCTTTTCGGCTGACTTTATCATCTTAGATTATGAGGAAGACAAGAGTATACCGATCATACTAGGTAGACCATTCTTAGCCACAGGAAGGACTTTGATAGATGTGCAAAAAGGGGAACTCACTATGCGTGTACATGATCAAGAGGTTACCTTTAACGTCTTCAAAGCCATGAAGTTCCTAGCAGATGAAGAAGAATGCTTCCGGGTGGATTTGGTTGATCGGGTTTCAAATGATGGAGTACAACGAGTAGTGGACGATGAACCAGTGAGATGTGTAATTTCTGACAATTCAGAGGTAGAGGAATTAAATGAATGCACTTAATATATGGATATCACTCCATAGTATGGAACCATTGCAATATGTGATAAGTTACCGGACAAGCATCTTAAGGCGAATGGACAGAGATTGAAGCGCTATTCTGGTGGTGAGGTGGATAGAGAGAAAATCACCTCAATTCTCTCGTCGACATGAGATTCAGAGACAGTCAAGCTAATTGACTATAACTTAGCGCTTGATGGGAGACAACCCATTATTTTTATCTCTATTTTCTTTTCATTTATTCAGTAGAGTATTAGTTAGATCATCTCTATTTCATGTTTGATAAATTATTTGTTGTGCATTCATGTCCATGTAGGTATTTTCAATTGCACTCATCACTGATTTGCTGTTTGGGAGTAAAAATATTACAGTACAGGAAGTTACATCGCGCGGCCGCGCATGATACAACTTAAGGAATTGCGCGCCTGCGCCTGGAAGTCAGTAGCTCATATCTCACTCATGGCGCCTGGCGAAGAATTCCTCTACAAAATCGCTAGCAGGTATACGCAGCGACACCAAAGCGTTGAAAATTTTAAAGTTTAAAAAGCCGAGTTGTGGTCTACTTGGCCTCTCACGTGACATAATATAAGCATATTCTTATGTTCTCCCATAATCATAAGACTCCTCAGCTCTCATCAAATCGCATACCACAACTCTCTCCATTGGCATACATCTAGGGTTTCTGCGTGGGTTGTGCAAACGTGAGTTTGGGGGTACTCTCATCTATAGTAGAACATCTATATTATCTACCTATCATCTGCACATGGGTCCAAAATGAGTACGTTCAATCTCCATCTCTTCATCATCAGAATCATCATCCAGTAATCAAGACGAGGATATCATGGACTACAGGAAATTTATCAGTTTGGAAGCCCAGCAGAAATATTATTGCATCGTGACTAAATCGTTTGTGAAGGAACGGGGATTTAAACCTGACAAGAAAGACGGCCAACTATGGAATATGCTACGAGAAAGAGGCAGGGTTTGCCTAGCTACAACTCCTATGCCTATTCCCATGGGGGTTGTTCGAGAATTCTAAGCGAATGCGAAGGAGATGAAAGGAGGGATAACGCTGGTTCGAGGAGTACAAGTGGATTTTTGCCCCCCAGCCATCAGAGCAGTGTTTGGAATGACTGACACACCACCAACTGGGTCTGCTAATTGGGTCACAGGTGCACATTTCCTGACGGACCTGGACTTAGTGATTTCTGAATTGTGCATTCCGGGCACCAAATGGAATTATAAGGCAGGGACGATTGAGCCAAAATCTTTTACAGCGTCCGTCTTGAATCACTATGCCAAAGCATGGAATCTGTTTATATGTGCCAAATTAATTCCGCCAGCTCACCAACATGAAATAACCACAGAGCAGGCTATCATTTTATGGGGGATTATCAAAGGCAAGTACATTGACGTCGGCCACCTAATTCATCAGAACATGCTGCGTTATTGGCGGGGGAGCACGTCTGGGAGTATTCCGTATGCATCTGTGGCAGCCATGCTTTGTACCCAACAAGGAGTCCCGTAGAATAATGAGCAACTGCAGAAACTGAGCCATAACATCACTCATGCCACAATCGCCAAGTTCAAGGATTGGACGGGTGGTGAACCGCACCCGCGAGGATTGGGTTTTATCATCCAGCCAACATTCTTAGAGTCACCACCGCAGCCCACTCAGACAGATGAGGTAGGCCCGTCCACGCAAGCACATAATCCTCATGGTGATCGCCAGCTCCGAAGGTTGGAGCGCAAAGTCGATGCCATGTACGATAATTTTGGAACGTTTGCTACGGGACTCACGAGCGCCTTGGCCGAGGCTTTTGTAAAGCAGGGAACAATGCTCAAGTGGCCTCAGTTCAGGACAGCAGTGCCATATCCACCACCAGATTCACCACCCGAGGAGGGTGGTACAGCCGATCATTAGGGGAGTTTTCTGTACCCTTTACCTTCATTCAATGGGGCATTGAATATGTTAAGTTTGGGGGTATTGGGATCATAGTTTAGTTGCATATAGTTTTTGCATGAGTAGTATAGTTTCATTTAATTTTTGCATGTTTAGTTTTAATTTTGCATGTTTATGTGTTAGATAAAATTTTGCAATTTTTTTTTAATTTTTAGTTATTATTGCGTGTGCTAGTATGTTGTAGTTTGCATGTCTTGCAATGTTTAGCTTTATGGAAATTTGGTCTAGCCAACGATGATAGTGAATTGTGAAAGGTTCTTGGGTATTTTGAATAACATGAGCTGAGATATAATGTTTTACACGATGAAATTCATATTGCTGTTTAAATACTTTCGGTTTGCATGAATGTGTTCACAATCACTTGTAGGTATAAGAAGTATGTGTTGCATTGCTTGATAGAAAATGTAATTTTAAAAAAGAGAAATATGTGGAAAGTGATCTTAGACTGTATGAAACATTGACATTCAAACTTTGGGAAAACATGGGTATGCTATGTATAAAAAAAAAGAAAAATCAAATAGCAATAACGTGGCTAGTCTTATTTCGGGGCCCTGGCTACTTGAGTAAGTACGCCCAAGGGGATTGTCTCTACACCTAGCGCCCTAAGGTCTTTCATGGTCTGGGAGTCGTTGGTTGAAAGCTCGCTAAGGGGTAGCAGTGTGCCTAATGGATTAAGACATTGCAGAGTCATGTGGAAAAAAAAAGGGAAAGAGAAAAAGAAAAGAAAAATAGCAATAAACACTGCGGGAAAGAGCAAAAATCGCCCTTGTGAGTAGCAATAAAGCAGGAAGCCCATTGTTGAACCTTAGCTTGTGTTGATATGTTGAAATAGTCTGTGTTGCATGAGTATACATGAGTCTTGATTTAGACTATAATTTTTTGTTTTGAGCAATGTAACATGTGTATTCTATGCTTAAGTCAAGTTTTGGTGAACACCACACACACACACAACATCTCTATAGCAGATATGAATGATCTGAGTGCATGATATTATGCCTGTAGTTTGGTTTGAAATTGTATTCTTGAATCTAGATAATTCACTGAGGCAAATTGGACTGAAATTCTGTTATGGCTGGAACTATGTGAGACTAGTTTGCATCATAGCTTAGTTGCACAGTATTGTAGCTGCATATTCATTGTTCATTAGTATGCATTGCTTGAGGGCAAGCAACAGTTCAAGTTTGGGGGTATTTGATAAGTGGATTTTATACCTACTTATTGAATACCAATTCACGCGAATTATGCCCATCTCAAATACATTTTATTGTGTTTTAGTTGCATTTCATGTTATTTTGCATTGCATTTACTTAAAACTCCTTTTGGTGAAAAAGTGCAGGAAACGGCCTAATTTGGTGGTATTAGAGGGCACGAGGCTAATGGACGCAAGAAGCGAGGCACAAGCTAGGATATGCATGGCGTGAGGATCTAGTGGAGCAAGGAAACTAAGCATGACAAGGATGAACATCATAACACTTCAAGATGAAGCTTGACAACAATGCAAAACCAAACTCGAGGCAAAGAAAGTAGACCACAGACTACAAGCTACCGCAGACAAGCTTAGAAGCGCGCTCGCAAAAAGCAACCAAGGAATGACAAAGAACCTCTCATCGCAAGTCGTACCGCAGACGAGGAATACACTTTGGAGGGGTTTTATGGCGTGCAATGGGTGAAGTCATTCTTGATTTGTTTTATTTTAATTTTTAATTAAAATGGTTGTAATTTGATTAAAACGATATTTGACTGGTGTCAGATGTATCTTTCATAAATTTTGACGTATTTTCATCATAGTAACTAGGGTTTACACCGTGAGAGAGATTCTAACGTAGAACGAAGCCAAAACGCCTACTTCTTCAATTCTTCTTGGGATTTTCTATCATTGTGGATTATTATTAATATTTTGCTGGAATTTTATGTGGATTTGAATGTCAACATTGGTTTATATTCAGCAATTGGGTTTGATCTTTTCTATCCTTCATCTTTCATTTGTTTACGTATTAGCCATGTTTTGCTTTGATCCCATAATGGCTTTTGGTTCAGTCATGAACTAAACTCCATTATGGAATTCTAACGAATTTTAATATGTAGTTTAGTTGTGTGCTTGAATGTTAGGGCTGTTGTACATATCATATGGGATTTCTATCATGATTGTTTTGCATGTATGAATGCTTGATCACCATTCATCTCAGTACTTGTATGGAATTGACAATGAACATGCGAGTATGGATTGTAATCATGATAGCATATGAATATGGGGCTGTTTTGCATGGCTTGTGTATTTTGTGAACCAGATAGACATATACTATTTCACCGTGTGAGTTAAAATAAGGGCTTGTGCTTAAATTTAGTATGATTGCAATTTCACATAGACATATAGTGATCTTGGTTATATTGATGATTACATGGAGTCTATCATTTGTGGATGCTGTGTAAGTAGGTCATAGTGCATTGAAAAATGGCTATGACTCTATTAGTGCTCTTGACTACTTTCCTGTGATATGTGAACAATTCTTGCATGATAGTTGTAATTAGATAAAATATTAAATGAAGTTAGGATCCCATTATTTCCAGATTTGGTTTATTCCTTTATTATTCTTGTTTTAGTTGTTATTTGCAATTAGTTTAATTCACTAATACAGTCATGAGTCTAAGCATATAAATACAGTGATTTAATTGATGCATAATAGTTTAAATTTGACAACTTTCACTGTGGGATCGATACTCTACTTACTCTATATTACTTGTTGACGCATGTATGATTACATGAGTTAGAGCTCTTTTATTAGAACTGAAAAAGAGGCAACATATGTTCACAATTTCAGTTCATTTAACTTAAGTTCACTCTATTTTCTAATTTCTTTTAAAGGTGTCTAATTTGAGTTTTAATCCTCTACATACTCCACATAGTAAATTATAGTCCGATTAAAAGTTAAAAATGTGTGGTTCGTTACTGGATTTATAGTTTTGACCAGATATAACAAGCATATGTAATTTTATGTATCTAATGGATACTTAAAAGCTCAATGCTTTGTTTATATGTATATCAAACTACAAGAAAATTAAGGAAGAACTAACAATAAAAGCTTTACCAGAATAGAAAGAATTTTTTCAGCCCATATAACACCAAATTAAACCCGAAGAAAATAACTTTAGTTTCAAACCCTAGACCCAAAAAGAAAAAGGAATCAGGGAAAAAGCATACTCAAATTAAACTTTACTTTTAAAAATCATAATCCTAGATGATAAAAAGAAAAGCCCATTAAACCTTTGCTTTAAAAGGAAATTCAAACACAGAGACCAAAGACTGGGTCATCTTAAAGCCACAGTTTTGGGACAGAATCGATGAGGCTTCTTCACTCCTCCAGTGGTCGGAGCTGAATTTCGGGCCTTTGTTGCTAGGTTCTTCCCTTGGGGCCTTGCCATCGGTTGATTTATGGGTTGTTTGCTTGGTTCTTGCAATTGTAGAGAGAGAGAAGGGGTTTTTAGAGAGGAAAAGAGTTTATGGTGATGAGGGAGGAGAATAGAATGTGTGCTGTAATATAACGCTGAGTAGTCATACATTGTCACCAAAATTTTGGCTTCTCTAGCAAATTATGTCCACGTGTAAGCGGAGTTAGTCTAGGTGGCATGTCTGTTAGGGGCAGGTGCACAGTTGAGCTAAAATTTATAACGTTAGATGTACTTTTTAAAAAAAATAAAGTTCAGGGTGTAAGTGGGATTTCGGGATAAATATCAGGGACATTTTTGCACTTTTGCCCTAAAAATAAATATAGGAATTAGTGGGGGCATATTAGTAATAATAGTATTTTAAGTAGATATTTAGCTGAGTTATAATTATATTTAGAATTGGTGAATGATAATGTGATATTTCCTCTCTCTCTACGGTTGTATCTCCTTATTCTCTACTTTCTTCTTCTTCCCTAAATTTCTCTTTTAATTCTTCTTAAATTCTTATTCTATTTCTCTGTTCCTTACAATTGGTATCAGAGCCGTTCCGATCCCAGGAACAATGGCAACTGAAAATCAAAATTTTATAACCTTAGCAAATCATTTTGAGAAAATTCGAGAATCTATGAAAGAATTGCAAAGTTCTATGAAGTAAGTCATGAAGAAATTTGATGACTTAAGAGCTTCTAATGGAAGAGGTTTGGAGCTGATATCTGAAATGAAGATCTTAGGCTCAGATAGTGAAGAAATCAAAGCTGCGACTGATGTGAATCAAGGAAATGGTGTCACTCACAAGGTGTTTGATGAAAGGTCTACAAGAAGGGATGATTTTACTAACCACTGTTAGAGAGGCTCTTAAATTCCATTTTGAGGGTAATAGTACATAATTAATTAAAACCAAGTTGATGGTTGGGGTTATGGAGAAGAACAATTTACTTGGTGCAATACTTACTCTATATGGTAGTACTAAAAATGAGCTCAAAATTAGCAACTGCATGAATTCAGCGTACAATCTGACAGATGCACAATCAATGAGTTTTTGTGCTCAATCACTTGCTAATGTACAATCTGCAGCTACTGAAAATCAAGGAGTCTAGTATAGCTGGTATTTGTTGTTTTTATATTTTCAGTCTCTTGTTTGTGATAAACCCCACCCTTGAGGGCAAAGGTGTTTTTGAGGAGCATGGAATGTAAGGAATATGCAAGGATATAAAAATAAATATAGGAATTAGTGGGGGCATAGTGTTAATAGTGGTATTCTAAGTAGATATATAGTTGAGTTGTAATTCTATTTATAATTGGTGAATGATAATGTGATATTTCCTTTGTCTCTCTACGGTTCTATCTCCTTATTCTCTTCTGTCTTCTTCTTCTTTCCCAAATTTCTCTTTTAATTATTCCCAAATTCTTATTCTATTTATCTATTCCTTATATGGAACTTGTTTGTGGAAATGTGGGAGTAGTATGTAATGTGATCTTTATCCTTTTTTAACTAGATGGAAAGTGTTCTGAAGATCTTATAACCTAGTTAAATAAGATATAAACTTATTTAAAATTGAAATTGCAAATAAATAAATTAAAAATTCCATCAATTTGGAAATCATTTGTTTACTTGTATTGTTGTATTGGTAATATTTGTTGACACTTTTTGCAAAATGCTGAAGAAACATATTACACATCCTTCGTTTCAAAATATTGTTTTGAAAAAAAATTAAATTTAAAATTGGATTGTTTATTTGAATTTAGTCAATACAATGATGAATATAGTACATTATATAAAAGTACTACTAATACTCCCTCTATTCGAGGATAATCCTTATTACTATTTTAGGTAGTCCCGAGTTAAATGTCTATTTACCTTAAATAATTTATTTTTCTAAATACTTTACTTATAATACTCTTAGTATTAATTGTCATATTTATATTCTCTATGCATATTTATGTAGAATCACTAGCCGTGTGCAGAAAATTATTCAATTAAACGAGAATTTAAATATGAACAAATTTGTTATATTATCCTTTTTTTTAATATTTGCAAAAAGTTAAATATGACTTTTATCTTGGGACATATGGAGTAATAAATAAGATTTGTTAATTATTTCGTAATCTTAAATAAATTATATTTAGGAATGACAAAGTATATCTAAAAGGAGAGGGGAGGGGAGGGGATGGGGTGGAAGTGTTGGGTGTAATCTAATTAAGCACGGCACGCAAGTATACGTGATTAACAAGTAATATAATGATAAGTTAAGTATCGTTCCCACAGAGACAGAATTTAATTTTAATCTAACAATTACCAGCTTTATATGATTTCAATTTTATTAAACTAACCGATTTAATTGATAAGAATAATGAAAAGCTAATAAGCAAAATAAACATCAACTAACAACCATAAATTTTACTCAGATAATGAAGAATTAAGCCTACAACTTCACTTTATGCTTCACTCAGATTATTATGTCTCTTTAATCCAATTAACTATTCTAGTTCATTAATCAAGAACACAAAAGTAGAATTAGCCATCTCTCGATGCACTAAATCCATATCAAATTAAATCCACAGATGATAGAATTAAGCCAAACATGATAAATAGGTTTTATACCTACTTATTGGGTGTCAACTCACTAGAATTATGCTCAACTCAAGTAGTTTTTACTATGTTTTAGTTGCATTTTATAGTTATTTTGCAGTACTTGTAATTGGAACTCCTATGGCATGGAAAAGCAAGAAATAACAAGGATTGGCATTGACATGACAACATGAAGCTAGCAAAGGAATGGCAAGAGGAACATGAGTAGATGGAAAATGAATGCAGTGAGGAAGAGAAGGGATAAAGAACAAATGGCAACGAACAAAAAGCAAAGCAAAGAACAAAACATCGGAGGACGTAATGCGTAAGCATTGCGGTGCTTGTACCGCTAAATAAGCCTAACACAAGCGCTCCTCGCTACATGCATCTGAGAATCTAAATTGCAATATTACGTGGCCGCGCCCCATCAAAGAATAAATCTCGCGCGCCCGCGCCAAGGCTTCGGTAGACACACCTATTGCACGCCCGTGCCTGTTTTACACAAAGATCTCGCGTGACCACGCGAGTCCTCTGTAGTCTGTTTTGTTGACTTTTTATAATTTGAATTTTGAGCGCTCGAGGCTCATTTAAGCAATACTGGTTGGTACCAGACGTTTGTTATTGGAGTCTTTGATAAGTTTTCATATCAAGTAATTAGGGTTCTTAAGTTTAACTAGTCTAGAGGGTTTTTGATCAATTTTTGATACATTCTATATCCCCTCTTCAATTTGGTTATTCAATAATCATTAGTGTCATTTTCTGGAGATTATTGGTACTTTGGAACAAACATTGGAACAGATTCTGCAACTGGGTTTAATCATTTCTCTTTCATCTCTTATTTGCATTGTTTAATTCCATGTGTTGCTTCAATCCCATAATGACTTTTGGTTTAGAAATGAACTAAACTCCATTATGGGATTCTAATGGATTTTAATATGTAGTCTAAACTTATATAGCTGATTGTCTGGTTATATGTTTATCATTGGATTACCTATTATGATTGAGTGTAATGAATGAATGTTTGATCACCATTCACCTTGTATGCTTATATGGATTTGAAAAATGAAATATGAGTATGGATATAATCATAATGGCATATGATTATGAGGCTGAGTTGTTTAGCTTTGTAATTTGTGAACCTGATAGAAATATACCGTTTCACCGTGTGTAGTACTGAAAAGAGCCTGTACTTTAATTCATTATTGCTGCAATTTCACATAGACTTATAGTGATTTTGGTAATAATTTCGCTTACATGATGTCTATCATATGTGGAGGTTATGTGAATATGTCATAGTTCATTGAAAAATGATTATGTCCACTTTTGTGCTTTTGACTAGTTTTCCATTATAAGTATATAAACATTACTTAATGGTTATAAGTTAGATGAATTATTAAATGAAGTTAGAATCCCATTCTTTCCAAATTTGATTACATTATTTTAGTATTATATTTTTATTCATTAATTGAATTTAGTATAAATTATAACTGTGAGTTATTCGTTAAAGCATATGAAAATAGTGACATAGTTGATATATGATAATTAAGATTTAAAACCATTCTCCGTGGATCGATACTTTTCTTACTCTATACTACTTGTTGACCCATGTATGCTTGCATGAGTTAGAGTCCTTTTTATTTAACTAAAAAGGAGGCAACAAGTTTTTGGCGCCGTTGTCAGGGAAAGGCGTTTAATTTTAGTATTATTATCATCAATTTTAAGCTAAATTTATATGACTTAGACAAATCTAATCTTATCTTATTTCTATTTTTATTTTTGTTGTATTCCAGGTACTTGTATGTATTTTATGCACACGCGGTCATCCAATTTTGAGTTGACACCTGCTCAGGATAACATTAACGGAAGAGGTTGGAAAACGAGAGTGCGTAGGAATTTACAAGCAGCTTTAGAGACCACAACATCCAACATGGCAGCAGAAGAGCAAAGAGAGGAGCACAGGGCCTTGAGAGATTATTCGATGCTGAACATCAATGGATTACAGTCAAGTATAGTCAGGCCAACTATAGCAGCCAACACTTTCTAGATAAAGCTGGGCACTATTCAAATGGTGCAGAATTCGGTACAGTTTAGGGGTGCTACTACAGATGATCCGAATGAGTATCTATTGAGTTTCATTGAAATATGTGACACCTTCAGGTACAACGGGGTGACAGAGGATGCAATCAGACTTAGACTAATTCCATTTTCGTTACGGGACAAAGCAAGAAGTTGGCTTCACTCTTTACCTTCAGGATCTATTACAACATGGGAGGACTTAGCTCAAAAGTTCTTAGCCAAATTTTTTCCAATGGCTAAGACTGTTAAAATGAGGACAACAATTTCCCTGTTAGAACAGCAGCAGGGTGAATCTCTATATGAAGCCTGGGAAAGATACAAAGAGGTGCTAAGGAAGTGTCCACACCATGGTATACCGGATTGGATGGTGATTAATATATTCTATAATGGATTAGGATGGCAGTCAAGGCCAATTATAGATGCAGCTGCAGGAGGAGCCTTATGGGCGAAAAGCTATGAAGAGGCCTACAATCTTATTGGGATGATGGTAGCGAATGATTTCCAAAATCCTACAGCCAAAATGCCACAACCCAAAGTTGTAGGTTTGTTAGAGGTGGATGCTATCACTCAGTTGTCAGCTCAGATGGCATCCATGGCAAAGAAGATTGACTCTTTGGCGAAAAGTAAGGCAAAGACAGTTGCTTTCGTGTGTGAGATATATACAGGGTCGCATTCAACTGACCAATGTGCTATCAGTTCAGAGTTTGTACAGTATGTGAGCAACTACCAGAAGAATCAAAGTCAGTTTCAAAATACATACAACTCCAACTACCACAAGTCTTCACTCGATCTCCTCGCTTATTCACATACTGAATGGCACTTCGTTTGGATACCGATCAGTTTGATCTTTACGGGATCCTTAAGTTCTTCTAACATCGTATGCTGAAAAATGTTTTTCATTTAAAACAAGTGTGAGCATTTAATTGCCCAATAAATCATAGCAGTTGAACAAACAACTTCAAGAATTCAAACATTCCTTTAGAACTTCGATAACCGAACAAAGGTTATGAAGCAGCTTGAATAATAGGAATAATCTTGATTCCTATCATTTTAAAACATTATCCACATTCACTTTGAAATACATTCTTTTTTATACCCTTTTCATACACATCCTGTCTAGCTAGAATCATTAGCACAGACTTAACAATAATGAATCATGTATAGACAGAGCATTCTCTTATTGAATAGTTCAATCACAGAACAATTAATCTCATATAAACACCAAAGTGTTCACATTATGGCACAAGGCCTCATACGTTCTACCACCTTGTACAAATATCAAAGATTTGCACATAGAAAGAACTTCTCAAGTTCAACATCTGAGAAGTTTAAGAAACTAGCATTCATTTAAAATATGAATGAAGTTAGAAAACTTGCCTTACGCACAGCTACAGCTTATAGTTTACGCTGAACTGCTCATTCCAATTCCTATATAACACATAAGGAAAATAGCATGTACCAATTAGTCATATACTTGACTTATGCATTGGTTTAAACTTTTTTTTACTTCTTAGGTTAGCGTTCTTGCAAATCTAAATTTACGCGACAACTATCTTTACCGGTTTACGGCTTCATGACATACGGAGATGTCTTACTCAAAACATTCATCATCTTTGATGATTTTCATTCTTATCTTCTTCTTATAACTCTTCGAGGACTCAGCACACATCGCTTCTCTACTAGTAGTCCATATGGTACTCTGAGTGGTTTCCCACAAACAACCAACAAACAAGTTCCCGTCTCGTCTACACTGCCATCACAGTGAGTTAGATCGGTTGCCAGTTTCATATATACCTTCGCTCTCTGAAGGAATTGTTTAGCCCAGCTCCCATATGTCAACCATCAAAGGTTACGATTGTATCACAACCTAAATTTATCTTAACTTATACGAACTATTAACTATAATGTTCGTTAAGTCAATTTCTTATTCCTTTTGGCTTTCTGGCAAGTAATTGCCATACCTCAGGACTCATTCTTATCCGACTCACATTCGGCTTTCATTAATCTTATTACCGTTCAATACGGCTTTCTCGATACCATTCATATCTTACTTACTACCTTCGTCAACATCTATGTCATACAACCAGGGTATACTTAGCACGTTCATCCAACGCGAATACGATTCACGAGGATCGTTTACGTATTCAACGTTCACGTTACTCATCTCTTAACCTCTCATTCAACCTTTACTCAAGGTTTTAATCTCTTTCAATCGTTATCCATCCCATGAACCCCATGTTCATTATTCATTCTTAATGTCAAAGCCATACCAATCGTTGTATGCTAAGACCGATCGTTCATCGCAACAACATTGCATTCACATTGTCTATACACTTTACACTTATCTCTCATTACCACAACATAACATCGAAATGTTATTCATTTCTTTCGGCACTCAACGTCTAAGGAATCATAACCATTGCAATCCCTGACGTTCGTTCATCGCGAATACGGTCCCTGGATATCAGTTACGTAATCTACAGCTTGATTTCTCTGTCTTTTAATCCCATTCAATCTTTCCATTCACTTGATTAAGCGTTACATTTGAAGAACTATATGATCATATTTCTTTCTTGCACATCCCCCCAGTAATTGAGCACTTAAAATCTCATCACTGGCTTTTTCCCTACACCAGTGCTGCGGCACCACTCTCTTCTTTATCTCTCATGCCGCGGCACGAGTTTGTAGTACCCGGCTTCACAGTGCGGTGTCTTTTGTACCACTCATAAGGCATGGTGGCGCCATGAGCCAAGCCCTAACCCTAGAAATTTTCTCTAAGTGTTAAATCAAATTTGAGACGCTTACTTCCCGCTTTCATAACTTATTCGTTATAACTCGGAACGAGGTCATTCCAAAGCCATTCTCTTCCTTATCTTACGTACTTTAATCCCCCTTGGACAGAAATTCATTCTGAATCTGTTAACGTTCCATTCAATTGGCTTAATCTTCACCCTTTGTTCGTTTTATGTTTTTAACGCTCTTTGTTCGTTCGTCCGTAATTCAGTCATCCGAACTCAGAATTCATTCGTTCTTGAGTCCACGACTCATGTTTTCTACGTTTACTACATTTTCTTACATTCTTATAAAACCCTACACATTCGGGTTCATTTACTAACATTCTAATTTTCGTTCGTCTTTTACAAAATTTTTGCCATAACTTCGTTATAGCTCAGTTTTAATCCGTTCTTCATGAACGTTTCTACCATTCTTAACCAAGCAATAAGCATCTAACTTATACGCGATGGTTTTAAACTTGTTCATCAACAACAATTATCCTATGATGGTTTTAAATTTGTCCATCAACAACGTTCTTCGTGTTCTTCGCGTGTTCTTCGTGTTCTTCATTCGTTCTTCATTTTAATCGATATTTTGGATTAAGATTTCACTTTTTCTTGGAATTCGATGTTATAAAACACCATTCCTTACTTATTCCACCTAATAATTCATATAATCCACTCAGATCGTTCTAATTCATTATGAATCGTACACTTCCTTAAGAAATTTATAAACTAAATTTCTACTTTCTTATTTCTTCTTTTCTCATGATTTCAATCATATAAAATCTATCGACGTCGGGATTTTTGAGTGTCCCTTTTCATTACTTGTTTTTTGGTGTTCTCATGTTAATGTGAGATTTGTTTGAAAAAATAAGTGAAAAAGGTCCGACATGTATAATGTCGACGATTTGACTTTAAGAGTCACCAGTTGGTGTATTTAACTGGTTGCACCAATGCAACCAAAAAAGGTTTGCACATTGACCCATTGATTTAACACTGCTAAATGGGTCTGTGAAACTGAGATTCATTTTGGGTCCGGGGGCTTGATTATGCAGAAGGAAGGTGTTAGGCACCCCCCGACATCCGTGTTACCACGGTGACCGCCACTCTTTAAAGAAACTATTATATGAATGTGTGTGTGTGTGTGTGGATCAATGTGCAATGATTTAGAAGTAGTGATGTACCTCGTTCGCACCTATATACATAGGGTTTGAATTTATAGAAAAATTCAGTTTTAAACAAGATATTGCAATGACATTTTGTAAAAGAGGTTTTTCAAACCCTGTGCTTAATAGTAATTGAGGCCTTTGATATTTCCATTTTATTACTAAATATTGTTTGCTTTTATCTTCGAGATGCAAAACATTCTCGAGAAAATAATATACAGCAGTGCCGAACTCCTCATGGGCATGACAACCATCCAAGGAAATTCAGACATTGTAAAAATAATGTACAAGCTGCCACTACAAGAAAAAGCTTTATTTCCAATGGAATTATTATCGACTAAACATATTTAGTCGATGTTAATATAAGACCGACCGAAGATTTAGTCGAAAGTAATTCAGTTGGAATTAATGTATCCTCGATTGACATCAGTCAGATTTAAGATCTTTTCCGTGGCGTGAGGGTTTCCCGCCAGCGGGAATATATAGTCGACCGAATATGTGTCATCCTCGACTGAATAATTCGTCGAGGTTAACCTCGACGGACTTCCGTCGGAAATAAACCTAAAAAAACTCTCCGCCTTCCCTGCGTCCTCTCATTTTCATTTCCCTCTCTATTTTTACATTTCCCTCTCTATTTCTCAAGATCTACTACGTCTCTCTCTCTCTCTCTCTCTATCTCTCTCTCATACGCTCCCAACCCCCTCGATCGATCTCCACCGGTCCCCCACCGCACCACGGCAGCACTACTCCCCCGGCCGATCGTCCCCCCGCACGACACTAACCTTCCCGGCACCCCACCCTCTCCCCCTGTCGTCGACATCGCGTCTCTACGTCGTCCTGGTAGTCCAGGTACCCCACCCCACCCACCCTCGGGTACCCCCACTCCCAAACCCCTTCCCCGGTGCATTCACCCCTCTCCCCAGATCCCCGACGTGACCCACCCAAAGACTCATCGCCGCCAAGACGACCCATTGTCATGGGTCATCCGACTATCATCACGCTCTTAGACCCACTACTGCAGGTCCAGGTATTGAGTATATATATATATATTATATATATGTTAGTAGTATGAAATTTAAGTATGAATTTGGTATTATATATAATATGCAATTGGTTTAAATTTATTTTGTTTTTGGATTGATAATGTATAATGTATATTTGCTTGAATTCTGTTTTTGGTATTATAATGTATATATGAATTCTGTTTTTGGTCATTTGGGTCTGAAATTGGTCATTTGTAGCTTCTGTACAATAACATCCATTTTATTGTTTGGTTTTTTTTTTTTTTTTTTTTATGTAATTGCAGTGTATATTTCTTCAATTTTAATATTATATATATATATATATGTTGTATGTGAATAACAATATAGTAATTTTATGCTTGATATTTATTTGAAATTTCCCATTTTAATTCGCTGTAATTCTTAAGATGCAAAATCTGTTGCTCTAAATTATTTATTACAAATAATTTATACTTTAAATATTAATTATTTTAATCAACTTAATTAAAAAAACAAAATAAAATTAAAATTCACTATTTAATATATTAATATATAATTAGAATAAAAAAAAATAAAGTTTAATAAATGAAATAAATATAATTTAATATATAAATAGATTAAAATTAAAATAAAATTATTAACAAATAAATAAAATAATAAATTTCATTTAATTTAGTTTATTAAATAAAATAAATTTTAAAAATGAGATAATATAATATAATAAAAAATAAATTAAATTAAAATAATTAATAAATTAAAATAACATAAAATAAAATAAAAATAAATAAAATAAAATAAATTTAATAAATTACATTAAAATTAAATTAAATTAAATTTAATAATTAATAAATGTTATAAGGTAGTTTAATTTAATTTAATTTAATAAGAAAATTTAAAAATTACATTATATAATACAAAATAAAATAAATTAAAATAAAATAAAATAAATTATAATAAATTAAAATAATACATTAAATCAACTCAAAATAATAAACTAAGTAGCATTTGCTTAGTTGGGATGCAATTCAAAGAGACTGAATATATAAGAATGTTGTCGCGGAATTAAAATAATATACTTTGCAACTTAATTAGAAACCCATTTGACAAGCAGTTGGAGTGAATATCGAACAGTAGTCTCTATAGATTCCAAATTACAATTTAATAAACTAAGTACCGTTTACTTAGTTTATCATTGGCAAAATAAACTAAGTAGCATTTGCTTAGTTTGCCATAATTTTCAATAAATTCGATAATACTCTACCTACATATATATGTACTCTTCCTTGTATGCAGGATTCGACGTAGCAGTTGCAGCTAATAGTACTCCAACCGGTTCCTCGACAGCAATTAAAAAAAAGGGGTCGTAGTTTCTGTTTGTGTCTTATACTCGAATAATAAAGTTAATTGAATTATTGAAGACATTCCTCACTGTTCCATCATAACAGATGCCAACATACGGAAGGGGTTCCATTAAGTTGTTGAACAAAGTTATAGGTTAAGCAACCCTCTAAATGAGCGAACGATCACTTCTCTACTAGGAATGAAGCATTGCCTGGTATGGGTCCAATCCAGGACATAGACAGCTTCTCACCACTCCAAATTCCTCAGATGGGTATTTGGAGTGGTGAGAAGCTTTCTATAGCATGGATTGAACCCATAGTAGGGTTGCTTAACTTAGAACTTTGTTCAATAGCTTAATGGAACTCCTTCGGGATGTTGTCATCATTATGGTGGAAGCGGTGAGGAATGTCGCGATAATTCAGATTATCTTTATTAATAGAGTATAGGACACAAACAGAACTTCGACCACTTTTTTTTTGTCGACATCGCCATGGCCGGTTGGAGTACTATTAGTTGCAACTAATAAACTAAGAAACCCGTTTGAAACCCATTTGCTCTTCAATACACTCATAATATATATATATATATATATATATATATATATATATATATATGTAATATACTTTGAAACTTAGAAACCCGTTTGACATTCACTCACTAGGAGGAATGCCGAATAGTCCCCAGTTTGGGACTGTTACTAGATGTTTTGTCTCTCACTTAGGTCGGTGCTAATTCACAAGGTGCGTACGTGTTTATAATTTTTTGAGGATTTTTCAGCTGGTGTCTCTACATATGTTCTTCGAGTGCATACTTAGACTAAGTTGTCTTGGTCTATCTCGTGTACTTGAAGACCATGGGGAGGTGATGCTGAAATTTTCTTAAAATATTATAAACACGCACCAGGAGTGAATGACACTAGTGAGGAGACGCATCCAGGAACGGGATAGAAGCCTAACCCCTGTAGAGTGGAGATATATACTAGGTAAACTAAATACATGCATATATATTCTAATTGGGTATTTTCTTCAATTAAAGATGTCAGCCGACCGGAGTTGGATGTACCGTAGGATACCAATTGATGGGAGGGGATTAGTTGATTCGTACCATGAAGGGGTGTCCAATTTTATGAACAAAGCAATAGAACATGTTGATGATCCGAACGGAAAGATGAGATGCCCGTGTTCCAAGTGTAAGAACATGATATGGAAGACTGCCGATGAAGTTAAATTTGACTTATATTCACGTGGGTTTGTGGATGGGTATTCGGTATGGATTCATCATGGGGAATCAGCTGAGTTTATAGAACGGACATATAGTACTGTAGACCACTCAGATCACGGGGATTCGCAAGCAGATAACTATGACATCGTGCAGATGTTGGTTGATGTGTATGGCCCTACTAATATTGATGAAATTTGAAACGAGCAGCTGTCAAGAAGTTCTCGCAAAAGCCAAATGATTCAAGAGTCGCTTTCTACAAGTTGCTATCTCGAATCGGTGTTCCATTGTATCCACGGAAATGACAAGCACACGGGCTTTACAGCGATTCTAAGCTTTTACATTTCAAGAATGAGCATGACCGCGGTGTGAGAGGATTCAATGATTTGCTTGATATTCTCGTGAGTTCTTACCTGAGGATAATCGTTACCCGCGAATTACTATGAGGTGAAGAAGATGGTTAAGGGGTTGAATCTCGGGTATGAGAAGATCGATTCTTGAGAGCAGGATTGCATGTTATATTATGGGGAGGACAAAGATAAGGTGCAGTGTGATATCTATAACTTGCCAAGGTACAAGATCACAAAACATGGAGGAAAGGAGAAATATGTTCCCAAAAAGATTTTATGGTATTTTCCTCTTGCGCCGAGGTTGCAGTGGCTATTCATGTCTGCGCACACTGCTCAGCATATGAGTTGGCATAGAACAAGGGATGTCGTGCCTGGTCAGCTGACTCACCCAGCAGATGGAGATGAATGGAAGAATTTTGATGCCAATTTTTTATAATTTACCGAAGAAGTTAGGAATGTCAGGCTTGGGATGGCTACAGATGGATTCTGTCCATTTAATAATTTTAGTCAGCCTTATTCTATTTGGCCAGTGATTATGGTAGCTTACAATCTTTCACCATCAATGTGCATGATGGATCCGTATCTTTTCTTAACCTTGCTTATACCGGGGGATAAGAGTCCTACAAAAGACATTAACGTGTACCTCAGACCGTTAGTCGATGAACTTAAGATGCTGTGGGAAACAGGTGTTCAGACTTTTGATAAATCTGTCAGGTAGAATTTTTTGATGAAGGCAACCTTGTTGTGGACTATCACTGACTTTCCGGCACTTGGGATGATTAGTGGTTGGTCGACTCATGGCAAGTTGGTCGACTTAATTATGGTTGGTCGATTTAATTGGCCCATTTGAAATCCTCGATCGAGTAGGAACTGTGGCTTATAGACTCGTTTTACCGCCAAGTATGTCACGTGTTCATAACGTTTTTAACGTATCGATGTTACGTAAATATGAGGACGACCTGAACCACATTATTAATTTAGAACCGGACGAGACAGCAGAAGATTTAACGTGAGGAGATACGTGTTAAAATCTTGGATAAGAAGGATCATATTCGACGCTCAAAGGTTATACCTCAAGAGTTAGAATTTGAAGTGAAGTCCAGGTATCCTTACCTGTTCGGCATACTAGGTACGTACGTAAATTTCGAGGGCGAAATTCCATAGGGAGGGGAGATTGTGAGACCCTAGATTTTATAAATAAATATTTAATTTTCTCGAAATAAATTTTTTAATATGGTGTGGATTTAATATAATATTATAGTTGTGGGTAATATTTATAAATTTTGCAAAGTATGCAAGTTGTCATATTATATTCGATTGGTCGGGGAATATTCTTTTTGTTAGGGAATATCCGTACGACGGTACAATCATTGGTGGACCCCACAACAGAATTATTGTCGGATTGAGAAAACGACAAAAATATTTTTATGAAAATAACGGCAAAAGTTTTACCGTTAAAACTGTTGAACTATTCGGTAGTAAAAGTACAGTAATACACGTGGTTGCATAGTAGCACACGGTATTGATTATTAATGCTTACGTGATAAGTCACTCAGTTTTGTTTTATTGATATTATTAATGTAATAAAACAGAAAATCTTTTTATATAAAATAGAATACTTTTATAAAGTTATTCGTTTTATTAGATTATAAATAGAATATATTATATTTTATTTAAAAGATTTTGCTTTAAATCTACGATAAATGATTAAAAGTAAATCAATCTGGACCGTTCATGAATTAGTTACTTTACAGTCCATTCTTCTATAAATAGAAGCTCATTCCTTCATCATTTTTTACGAATTCACTGAAACTCTAGAGAGAAAGAAAAAAAGTGTTCTGCTACTTCGCTACTCCTATATCCAGTACTCTTCTTTCTAAGGTAAGGAATATTATTTGTTGTACTCGTAAGGGGTATTATTTCTTTTGTATTCATGAAGAGAACTTTTGTTATTCCATTATTTATTATTCTATTGGAATAACCTGTATACGCGGGCTACCCTATACTTGGTGAAATTCTTCTGTTATTCCATTCTTTATTATTCTGTTGGAATAACATGTATACGCGATCTACCCTATACTTGGTGAAATTCTTCTATTATTCCATTATTTATTATTCTCATTGAATAACTTTGTCTCTATCTAAGTATGCATACATGGTGAAATTCTCATTGTTATTCCATTCTTTATTATTACATTGGAATATCCATGCATGCGTTTTATGCGCGGGACTGGTTAAAATCTTTATTATACATTGGAATATCCCGTCACATGCATTTTACTTGGGACTGGTTCCGTTATTTATTATTATTCATTGGAATAACTTGCATATGCGATATACCGCATGCATGGTGATTTCATTGTTATTCAATCTTTATTATCTGTTGGAATATCACCGCCGGTGCGTATTACGCATGACCTAGTTTCGTTATTTATTATATGTTGGAATAACCTGTCTATGCGAAGTACCGCATGCATGGTGATTTCTTTTGTTATTTTATTCTTTATTATATTTAGTTGGTTAAAATTTTGACTTCTATACTCCATGAAATTAGTGGAATATCCTTGATATTTATGCTTCATCCAGTATCTTTTCATGGAAATATACTTATGAGCATTCTTGAATTTTAGTCTACAAAGAAGTATCATGTTGACAATTTGGACGTTATTAGTTCCTGGATAATTTAATTCTTGAACTTGTTTTATTGAATTCTTATATCATTGTCATCATCCTCATGTTTATATTTTGTTGAAAGTCATCTGTGGCCTGTAGTGCATATATGGACTTGGTATGATTATGACCAGGGATTATTCGGTATAATCATGACCGTAATGTTACAAATGATGTGGAAAAAAGTCCTTATTGGCCCGTAGTACATTGATGGATAGTTTTTGGTATGATTATGGCTATGGATTCTCTTTAGCCAAGGGTGCAAAGATGAATTGGTTTATGGCATGATCAGGACCGTTGATGAGAACACGATTATCTTTGGCCCGTAGTGCATGGATAATTCATGGTCGTGATACTAAATAATATCCTAGGCCTGTAGTGTAGGGATGATCTGATGATGTGGATTATTTATTAAGCTGAGTCTCAGTGATAAAAGTGATGAAAAACATTTTAAATCATAGAATTTAGTAGACTTTATTCTCTACTTGACTCTTCTAATGGATTGCTTGTTAAATTCTGAGTTAAACTTGATGTTTGTTATATTGTATCGGTTTAACCTTTGTTGAAGGCTAAAGATAATTTATTACGCATTATCTTAGTCATAATATTTCTTCTTGGGCTAGTTGAGCTCACCTTTCTTTCATTGTTCTCTTCAGAAATGAGAGCGTGATTGGGACTAGTCGGGGAGCAGTGATGGTCCTAGATGGTGCATTAGTAGTCCTCACTATTGTGTGAAATAGTGTAATAATAAAAGTAATGAGGACTCCATTGAGTGTGGATATTGTCTAGATGACAATATTTGTATTAAAACTCACAGCATATGTTTTGTCGTATTTTACACGACCGTTGTATAATTTGTTTGTATTTGTATTCTGTACCATGTATCTGGTAACCCAAGATGGGTGATGTATACCTAATTTTGGAGGCGTCACAGTTACAGCCCTTGTGGAGAGAAGGCACCTCATCAGCAAGTACATGCACATCTAAATTCAGAGTCCTGAAACAAAATATGCTTTCACTTAATATATGCAACTGTTCGATCATACAAAAGTGTTAGCATGTACTTGATAAAATAACTGCTAGTATTGTAAAGGAAAGCAAGCAATTAAAGTTATCTACAGGGCAGAGGGATTTTTTACCCATTTTACCCTCGTCGACCAATGCATGGAGTGCTGCTCCAATTGTCGAGGGCAAAGTCCTGATGGACTGCAGTGATGGAAGGATCGTCATTATCCTCCTTTTTCTGAATGATAACCATGTCATCTGGGCAATCATTGTCTGACATGTATCTGTTTGTATGTTCATCATGAATAATAACGCGGATGCCTGCCATCATCAAGGCAAGGTCATGTTTACATTTTTCGTTCCTTTTCTTTCGCCTCGGGATCAAGAATCAGCACCTTTTTAGCTTTGATTGGCACTGGTTTCGGAAACAGCATAGCCACAACATGGGCTGGAACCTTTACTAGAGATTGTATCAACTTGCGCGGTAAATGTATAGAAAATCGTTGTGCGGCAGAATCTTGAGGAACCTGCCTGTGCTTATGAGGATTCCTGTGTTTGGAACTGGAATAGTATCCTAGCCCGGCTGTTCCAATTTGAATGGACATTTGGATAGGGTGTTTAATACCCTGCTTATATTTACCAAGCCCTTGTCCAGGTTGATGACCCAATGACATCATTTCTTGAGTGACCGACATAACCTCGACAGAAATCTTGGGTACGGGAAGTGGCGTTCCAATAGAATGGTATTTTGTATTGCTCATTTCCAGAGTATGGAAACTGGCAAGTTCAAGTTCTGAATTGAAGCTAATAATTGGTAGAGTTCCTTGTTCAGGACATTCCAGCTCAGCATTGACAGTGACTAGACTGTTGTTGATAATGTATTTGAGTTGTTGATGTAATGTGGAGGGAACAACTCCAGCCATGTGTATCCAAGGTCTCCCCAATAGCAGGTTGTATCCTGAATCTATCTTGAGGACGTGGAAGGATACATTGAATATATTGGGACCAATCTCAATTGGCAATTCAATCTTTCTAACGGAATTTTGCCGGGATCTATCAAAAGCTCTGATGACCGTATGGCTGCTTTGGATCCACTTGAGATTGATATTTATCTTTAACAAGGTGGCATAAGGATAGATATTTAGAGATGAGCCTCCATCGATCAGAACTCCTGCTAGCATATACCCAGAAGACAAAATTGCAATGTGCAATGGCTTGCAATGACCGGTCTCTTCGGGCGGTATATCATCATCAGTGAAGGATATCACATTATTGTTGAAAATGTGATCAACCAAATGTTGATATGTTTTCACATCCACTGATTTTGGTAAGTAGGCTTCTTCCAAAATCTTTAGTAAGATCTTTCGATGATCCTCAGAAGAGAAACCAAGTCCAATATTGAAATCTGGTGTGGAGCTTCTCGCAAGATTCAAACCACTTTGGCTTCATTGTGACCCATAGTACGGAGGAATTTTTCAAACTTCTCCATGGGCAACTTCCCCTTTGCTTCGTAAGTAGGTTTGATAACCAGTTGAGGAAGATACAGTGGATTCTCCTTCGACACTGTAGCAGTAGTATGAGACGTGGATCCTTCAGCTTCTCCATAATTCCATGAAACTTTGTGTAAGCTGACAACAGGATGTTGTGGTCTACAAGGTAAAGAAATTGGCTCTGGTGCGGCCACTTTCAAAGGATTGTCAGCTCCTTTGAGTTGAATGGGTTGTATGGGAAATACTTTGACAGTCTCATCATCCACTTCGGATATAACTGCTACTGATCCCTTCCATTTGGTAGGACATGCACTCCCACCCTTGAGTTGCATAGTCTAATCATCTGCTATTTGCAGGACACCGCTATCAATAAGATTCTGAATGAGATGGCGGAGTGCCCAACATTCTTTTGTGCTGTGATCGTGAGAATGTGAATGATATTGACACATTTCATCATGATTAAACCGCCCTGAGCGGGGATTGATTGGAGGGAGAAGGAATGTAATTCTTCCTTCGTTGATCAACATTTGAAGCATCTCCTCCATAGATTGGCCCCAAATAGGTAAATTCCCTTTGATTGGCAAAGTCCCAACGGGCTTTAGCACTTTCTCTCTTAGCAACCTTATCCTCCATAGCTTCGCTTTCTGAAGGTGTTGATGGAGCATTCATAACAAATTGAAGGAGATAGGCATGCTCCTGCCTGATTAATTGGCGTGTGACTTGATGCTGATGGGTCACCAGTTCTGCCAACTGCTCAATTTGTTTGCAAAGAGCTTTCATCTTTCATTCCACGGTAAACTGGAACTTTGCATAATCCCATTTGTTAACACCATCTTTGATGGGTTGGGATGATTCGCCATTAGAATTGGAACCTTGTACAGTGCTCCAACTAATCATGTTGACCTCTTCTTCTTTGTGTTGAGGAAGAGGGTTATCTTGCACATGAGGTTGATCTGGTTTGGTGACCACGATCTCACCGTTGTTTATCAGATCTTGGATCTTGTGCTCAAGGCCCAACAATCTTGAGTATCATGTCCAGGTGCTCCGGCATGATAAGTACACTTCCGAGTAGCATTAAAACCCCTCCCATTAGGGTTGGCTGGTGGAAGAAGATGTGTAATTTTCTTCTGAGCAGTCAGAAGAGCAAGAATATTCTCGAGTGAGTCCCCTAAGGGTGTGAACGCTCGAGGTCACTTTACTTCTCCACTTTTAGGCAATGGAGGGTTTGAAGATTGTGCTGGAAAAGGGGAGTAGTTTCTCCTCTACATAGGTATAATTTGATTGCCTTTTTGTCCTTGTAGTATCAAGGAAACATCCTCCTCTTTCTTTTTATGGACCCTCCGAGGGTTGTTTCCATAAGATTCGGACTGGATGTGTTCAACGACAACTTTAAGAGCGGCTAGGTCTTGAATTTTAACTGACTTCAATCCCATTTTAGCCATTTCTCCGTGCTTGATCATTTCAGAGAATGGTTTGCCAATACCAGCTAGAACTCTTTCATAGAAAGGAGCTTCCTGTACATCTATGAAAGTCATGACCATTTCTGATTTTGTTATGGAAGGAATAACTTGAGCAGCAAGGCGCCTCCACCTTTGAGCGTACTCTTTGAATGACTCATTAGACTGTTTCTTGACCTTGGTAATTTGGTACCGGTCAGGAGCCATCTGAGATTGAAAACTGTATTGAGTGAGGAAGGCATGAGCTAGCTCTTCCCAGCTATGGATCTTTGAGTTGTCTAATCTGGTATACCATGAATGGGCTTCTCGAATGGACTTTTCTCGAAATAAATTTGCATTCTCGAGCTTTTCATTTTTCGCATAAGATCCGAAGTTCTCCAATGAACACCTTTAAATGTGTGTAAGGATCCCCTAATCCATCATATTTCTCAAAATCAGGGGTATTAAATTTCTCTGGATAATGAACACCAGGAAATATGCAAAGGTCTGCATATGAAACACTGCAATGTGTTCCAATCCCTTTGAGAACACGAATAGTTTCCTCCATTTGAAGGACCTTTTTCCTGACATCACCGATGTCTGGATCTCCTTTGAGATGGGTCCCTTCAGGGTCTTTGTTGGTTGTATCCAACTGAGATTCTGGAATTATTTTTTCCAGACCTTGAACTCCTCCTTGTGTATAGGATTCTGTATGCATAGGTATCTTCGTACCATGAGTAGACTGGTGTAATTCTTTCAGTAGAACAGCCAAGTTTGTGATTTATTTACTCAATCCGTCAAATTCTTCTCGGGAAACAGGATTAGACTATTCGGAAGAAGACATGATTGGCTGTAGGCTTGTGGCCTTTTTGGATTTAGAGCGGGTAACATGCCCAATTTCTTCCCTACAAAAGACTTACGTAGTTTAGCCTTAGGGTAATAAAAATGTTATTATAACATGTCCGTTTTAGGAATTTTGTCCTGCAAAACCGGTTTTTAATTGATAACATGTCATGCATGCACAGATATTCTTCATATTTTCCATTACATATGGATGAACATGGAATAAAATTACAAGTAAATGCTTTTACAAGTAATTGAAAAATGGAAAGCATAAAGAGACTTTCCTCCGCATTTGGTTTATCAGAGGTTGACCTATCCTAGGGTTTCTCTCACGGCTTTTTGGCATGAAGGTTCCCAGATCATCGCAATATACTTAACGGGAAGTTAATCCGGTCTTTTAACTGGAGCGAATCTGGGTGGTGCCTTTCCTGAGCCTCGCTGGAATTATTCTTCCCACGGGTCCAGTAATCAAACACCGACAGGATAGCCTCCTGGTGGAGGAACCACACAACATACATTCACATACAACGTGTCTCACTGTTTATGCAAAAGGATGACATGTGCGAAGCACTAATATCACATATAGATATTTAGCAGTGCGATAAGTAAGATGCATTCGTACACATTCATCAGAAATGTAAATGCAACTTTCACACACAAGCATATAACAATTTTGAAAAATCTTGTAATAGCGGCTTAAGCCCTCTTATTGGAGTCCCCAGCAGAGTCGCCACCTGTCGACGTCGGGATTTTTGAGTGTCCCTTTTCGTTACTTGTTTTTGGGTGTTCTCATGTTAATGTGAGATTTGTTTGAAAAAAATAAGTGAAAAAGGTCTGACATGTATAATGTCGACGATTTGAATTTAAGAGTCTCCAGTTGGTGTATTTAACTGGTTGCACCAACGCAACCAAAAAAGGTTTGCACATTGACCCTGTGATTTGACACTGCTAAATGGGTCTGTGAAACCGAGATTCATTTTGGGTCCGGGGCTTGATTATGCGGAGGGAAGGTGTTAGGCACTTCAGACATCCAAGTTGTTACGGTGACCGCCACTCTTCAAAGAAACTGTTATATGAATGTGTGTGTGTGTGTGTGTGGATCAATATGCAATTATTTGGAAGTATTGCTATACCTCGTTCGCACCTATATACATAGGGTTTGAATTTATAGAAAAATTCAGTTTTAAACAAGATATTGCAATGACGTTTTGTAAAAGAGGTTTTTCAAATCCTGTGCTCAATAGTAATTGAGGCCTATGATACTTCCATTTTATTACTAAATGTTTGTCTTGTTTGCTTTTATTTTCGAGATGCAAAGCATTCTCTAGAAAATTATATACATATAAAAATATATATATAGACAGAAATGAAAACCACGGACCGAAGTCCGGGAAAACGCACACAACACGACTCTCAATGTGTATAACAATGTGTGTTAATATAAGAAGAAGGCTTTATAAAATGGGAGAAGGCTTACAGTGGGCTGCCAAAGTAGACTTCTATGACTTTAAATGAATAAACACTCAGCTCCCGCCGGATTAAAAATAGCTATATGTGAGCTAACAAGTGTTTAAAGATGAGGAAACACTCAAAAGATGTGTATGCAGAGTAAAATGGACAGGGCTTCCTCGCCTTTTCCTCTCCTTCTCTTCTTCAAATGGCTAACCCCAAGGCTTGTATATATAGGCGGATGGGCTTGGTACACTCTTGGTTGCCTTGTAGCTTTATACTTTCATTGGTGGTCATGGTGCATCCAAGCCTCGCGGGTCCCGTCCTCTCGTAGTACATGCACTCATGCACTGTAATGTCTACTCGAACTTGCAGAACTTCAATTCGAGCATCCGAACGAGGTATATCTGACCTACTTCGGATGGCTTGTGTCGAGAGTTACACAATGATATGGATTAGAGGTTGTACGAAGTCAGGAAGAGGGGTCTATGCCCATGGTCTTCAAGCTTCAAATTCTATCCAAAGTACTGCCACGCGTAATAGTCACTCGGGATTGTCACTCCTCGGTTCTTGTGGGACATTGTTGGATGTATGTATGTATGAAGGTTTGAGACGACGTGCCAGTGTCGAAGGGACAAGATGACGTTTGACTCCTCGTCGGGGTTATCGCCAGTTTGAGTTGAAAGTAGACGTTGCTTAGGGTTACATCTGAGATTGGACTACTTGTTGGTATGCCGCGATATCATCTTGTTGAGACGGTAAGATGACGTTTTGACTCCTCACCGGGGTTATCACCGGTTTAAGAGCGAGACGTTGCTCGTGGTTATATCCGAGATTGGGCCGCTTGTTTGTATCGTCCTTGCCATCATTTGTGGGTGTGCTGTCTCGCCTGTTGTTAGCTAAAGTGCGAGGTATGAGTGCCTCGTTAGGATGTTTAGGGTTGAAGCTGATTGCATGTGTTTGCAACAAGCATTTTTGGGGTTATCGTTGGAACTACAATGACATCTCTTGGGGCTATCACCAAGGATGTAGTTACTACTCCCAGTGTTGTCTCTGGGACTGGAACTGATCGTCGCGGTGTTATTCTTTGAGATGAGGCATCTCTCTCCGGTGTTATTCTTGGGTCTTTTGATCTGCATATCTAAGGGGTTATCTCGAGATTGGAAAATGACACTCGAGTGTGTGTGTTAGGGTTTGAGATGAAGTTCCGGTTTGTGTTAGGGTTGAATCGAACTTCCGGTAGTATCCGGAATGGATGCAAGCTGTCTTTTAGGGTTATCTCCAAAAGATGAATCTACCCTCCTGCAATGTTAGTAATAGGAGTGCAGAAAATTTCGATTGTCTACAAAATCATTTCTAACATCTTTTACTCCTTAATCTCATTAAGCTATGTTTTAACATAGAAACTTAAAGAAAATTAATTAGAAGCTAGGTTTTCGGATTACCTCTCTTCTTTATTCTTCCTCTGTTGGACAAAGCGTGCACTCGGACAACCTTTTCCTCTTCATTTTTCCTTCTCTTTCACCCATCCAAACTCTCTCTCTCTCTTTCTCTCTCTCAAAGTGTAGTATTTTCAAAATCCCAAAACAATGAAATAAGCTTCCTATTTATAGAAAACCAAGGATAGGGGCAAAATAGTCATTTCGCCCTCAAACCTCCTTACTATTCATGGCTTAAGCATTAAGTTAACTTACTGACCACTTTACTTAGCCCTTAAGTTTACTTAGTCCTTAAGTTTGCTTAGACCTTAAGTTTACTTAGCCCTTAAGTTTGCTTAGCCCTTAAGTTTACTTACTCCTTAAGTTTACTTAACACTTAAGTTTACTTGCTCATCACTTATAAGAACTTTACTTAGCCATTAAGCATTTTCCTTCATGTTTTCCCCTAACGTAGTTAAACGAGTGAAAAGTACATACAATACTTTTCTTCATTTTTATTTCGTCTGATTTCTGCATCTTTTTCGAGAAAAACTTTTATCGGCTTACTTAACTTTTCACGACATATTATCGTCAAATCTTTTGACGGAATGTCATTTCGACATATCGAACCCTTGGAAAGGCTTAGGTTATTCAAACCCTAACCCTTAGGGTTTCGTCGGGTAAATAGTGCCTATTTCATCTTTTTCCCCGGATATATTTTATTCCCGAATTTTTTTTATTTTTGTCTTGAAAACTCTTACTCGTTCATTCTAGCTTGTAGCCAGAATCCTCCCAATTAATAACCATCCTAGGTTCTAGAATGATTAATAAACACATACCACATAATATTATTAATAAAAATTCATTTTATTAATAACTAATTCTTTAAATCTAAAATTCTGGACAATCCGATTTTTCCGGGTTGTCACAGATAGACTAGCGGGTCATAAGTTTTATTGCCTTCTGGACGGGTATTCAGGCTACAATCAGATTGTTATAGCTCCAGAAGACCAAGAAAAGACAACCTTTACATGTTCGTATGGTACTTTCGCCTTCAGAAGGATGTCTTTTGGTTTATGCAATGCCCTAGTCACTTTTCAGAGATGTATGATGGCTATCTTTTCGGATATCGTGGAGCATAATGTAGAGGTATTTATGGATGATTTTTAGTATTTGGTGATTCTTTTGATTTGTGTCTGGAAAATTTAGTGATGGTATTGAGAAGATGTGTTGAGACGAACTTAGTGTTGAATTGAGAAAAGTGCCATTTTATGGTACAAGAAGGAATAATTCTGGGACATAAGGTGTCAAAGAAAGGACTTGAGGTGGACAGAGCCAATTTAGAGACTATTGAGAATTTGCCACCACCAACTTCAGTAAAAGGTGTTCGAAGTTTTCTAGGACATGCATATACATTACTTGGCACATATTTCCATCTTAAAAAAAAAAATTTATATGCAAAATTTCTCATTTATTTATATAGAAAATATCGGGTTATTACAACACCTATTTACCCCTCACAAATACACTGAACGGGGCCCTATCTTCAATGTTTGCATAGAACTCCTTCACCACATTGACTATTTGATAAGTGGATTTCATATCCACGAATCGTTGTCCATTTCATGCTTAATTGTTGCTATTTTCTTATTTTCATGTTCATTTCGATTTGTTTTTGTGTTCTTTTATTTGTAGGGTGGTTGTGTGGCATTTAACGAAGATTTGGAGTCATTTGGAATCATTTGGAGTCATTTAGAGCATTTCTTGAAGTTTTCATGAAGCAAGCAACATTACTCAGCAGAACAGACCCCCGTCGGGGCGGGCCTATTTGGCTTGTATACCCCCGCCGGGGCGGAGGGTCTTCAAAAGATTTTTACATAAAGGGTGCCCGTACGAGGTATGTTGATTATGAACTTATACTTGGTAGGAAATAAGGTGCCAATCTGAATGTCATATTTTTCTTGAAACACTTCTGGAACATGGATGCTAAGTGTTTGGATTATATTTGGGCTCTACTCGATGAGGAATTTGAACCAAAAAACGTGTGTGTTAGATGCTTAATAGGGAATTAATAAAAAATTAAATATAACACAAGGCATATTACGAAGATTAATTCCAGTTTTTCTTAGCAAGCATTGGAGGGAGATTTTGAAGAGATTTTCGAGTCGATTGCAATTCTAGGCTATGTGAAGGGTGTTTTTCAATATTCTTCTTCTTAGACTATTATTTGTAATTAAAAGAATGTTATCCTCGATTTATTTAGTAGTTATTTCATTTATGATGAACTAATTCACTTTTTAGGCTTGTGATGGATCCTTAAGTGAACCGATGATTTTGTAAACTTTGATTTCTAGTTCAATAGGCTATTTCCAGATTATTTATATTAATTTGAGCTTGAATTTATGAATTGCCTGATCAACAATTCTTTGTGGATTTATATGGAATCGGAAGAGGATATTCGAATCTAGACTTAGTTAATATAATATGTGTTCATGAATTTTGTGAATAACAGAATTTTGATGAATGTTAAGGTAGATATATGCTTGACATTGCATGTAATCGGATAGAGAACTTAATCTTAAACCTTCTTTAATTGTAATTCACATAGAGATATAGTGAGTTAGTTGATTAAGGTGTTTAACTTGTTTCTATCTATTTTGTGGATTTAAGTTAATACGGTGTTAGTGCATCGAGAGGTGGCTATTACTACATTAGTGTTCTTGATTAATAAACTAGGATAGTGATTTGAATTGGAAATAAGGTGTAGAAATCAAAGTGAAGCTTAGGGTGAAATCATAAGTCTAATTCTCCATTAATTGTTTGAAATTCCAGATTTTGATACTTGTGATAGTTTTCTAGTTATTTATTTATTTCTTAATTTAGATTTTATAATTATAATTATTGAATTGAATAGTTTAATAAAATTAGGATTAATAGGAAATTAATACTTGTAAGGTTGAGTTCTTACTACTTTGTCTCTGTGGGACCGATACTCTACTCATTACTATATTACTTGTTGACCACGTGTACTTGCGTGTTGTGCGTATATAGATTTTACCCAGCACTATTGCTGGTTCTGGCTCATCAGTAAACCTATCCCAACCTTTCTCGTATATCTGCCTCTTCATTTGCCCATCGACATTGTCTGGTCTGTCGGTCAAAGGCCCGTGCAAATGGTGCAGACCCTGAACCTTCGCCCCATTGTCGCTTGGATGGTGTTTTTGGTGTCATGGCAATCAATTTGATCACAAATTCCCCAAACCTTTCTCTTGCACAATTTTTCAAATAATTGGTGTGCACTCTACCAAAATACCCCCAAACTGACAACTAGAATTTCAAAGTGTGATGACAAAGTGAACAACTAGCTTACCCATTGATTTCCCTTTTGTTGATGATGAATTTGCAGTAGTAGCACTGAATTTGAAGTTTCCCCCAAACTTGAGCCTTGCAAACCCAATTGAAGACAAACCCTAGGTTGATGGAGAGAAAATTCGAATTTTGAAGAGGAAGTGGTGTTTGATGGAGTTTAGGGCTTGTATTTATAGAGAGGGATATGGGTGTTTAAATTTGTGGGTTAGTGGAGATAATTGTAGCAAGAAAATTCGTGGGTAAGAGAGTGGGTTGAGGTTCGATTATGGAAGAACAAACGTGTAAAAGTGGAGAGGTTGGCCACAATTTGCAGAAAATAGGTTGCTTAAAGTCCTGTACCCCTGCCCCAGCGGGGAGTATTTATATTGAAAGGGCCAGCCCCAGCGGTGGTATCCTTCACAAAAGCCCGCCAGGGGAAGAAGGGGGGATTCTGCGGTGGCTTTGAGCTTTCAACTTCTTCTCATCAAGTGCATGTCTAAAAGCTTCCCAAGTACCTGAAACACATTAAAATCCTAAACAGAAGATAACATCATGAAAGTTGACCACGTAAGGTCAAATTAACGAAAAATCATGTCTTAGCTAACTATCTATTGGACCAAAATAAACTTACTTGATACTAAATTTACATATTAAACTACAAATTTAACTACATAAAATAAAAAATATTGTAAATGAAAGTAATTTGGGTTGCCTCCCATTGAGCGCTTGTTTTTGAGTCTTTCAGCCAAACTACTCCCTTTGTTATCCTGGATCAGTTGGGATATCCGCGACATGCTATTTGTTTATAGAACATAACCAAAATCATTGTATTACATGTTTGTTCACTTGTATGTTTGAGGGTGAAGTTAACTTACTATCCTCAATCAGTGTCTTAAGACCACCAACCTCTCTGCAATCCCCGAATTTTACACGTGTAGATTCCTCGAGCAACTCACACTCTTCTTATCAGTCGGGATTGGGATTTCCTTGAACACTTTCACCTTCACTACCTGATCGAACACTTTCATTATCAGTTCTCCGTTAGGCATGTCAATCAGTGTTCGTCCAGTCGCAAGGAATGGCCATCCCAAGATGATAGGGATATTTTTATCTTCTTCAAAATCTAGAACCACGAAATCAGCTAGGAAGATCAATGAGTTAACCTTCACCAACACGTCTTTGACTATCCCCAGTGGATATGTTCTTGATCTATCTGCGAGCTGTAGACTGATGTTAGTTAGCTTTGCTTCCTTTAATCCCAGCTTTCAGTAAATGGATAATGGCACAAGATTTATACTCGCTCCTAGATCGCATAGAGTTCTCCCCACATCTTGATTACCAATTGCACATGGAATTGTGAAGCTCCCTGGATCTTTCAATTTATGAGGAAGCTTCTTCTTGCAGTAATATATCTTGTATTCTTGATCGGCCAACCCTTTATCTCGAATTCCTTGAGCCTATGTTTCTTTGAAAGTATGTCCTTCATGAACTTGACATAACGTGGCATCTACTCAAATGCTTTGGCTAATGGAATGTTGATGTGTAGTTGTTTAAATATATCCATAAATCTTGAAAACTGATCTTTTAACTTTTTGCTTTCCAATCGTTAGGGGAAAGGTACCGGTGGTGTAACTTTATCCTGTATGTCATCATTCTGCTTGTCCACAACTTGTTCCTTAGATTTTTGTTCTGAGTCATTCCTTTCATTCTCACAATCATCATATGTACTTGCTTTCCTATCTAAGTTAGAACCCAATTACTTACCACTCCTAAGTGTAATAGCATTACACTGCTCGTGATTTCCCCTTGGATTCTTTTCCGTATCACTTGGCAATGTCCCTTGAGGCCTATTATTCAAGGCCAATGCAAGCTGTCCCATTTGATTATCTAAGATTTTAATTGTTGCCGTTTGCGTTTTTATGGCCTCCTCATTGTCTGCTATGTACTTCAACAACAACTCTTTCAAATTTGACTTTTTCTCATGCTTTGGAGCTATTTGTTGATGCTAATTTTGAAACCCCGGGGGATAAGAAGGTCGTGGGGCTTGTTGATTTTGGTTGTTACTCCACGAGAAGTTGGGATGGTTCCTATTCCCCGGATTGTAGGCATTTTTATACATATTCTGTGGAATTCTATTGTAGCTGTCCACAAACTGTACCGATGCTGGGCTAATGGCACATTATTCTGTAGGATGTTCCCCCGCACACAACTCACAAACATATGCAACCTGCTATGGTTGTGCACCTGTCAGAGCAACCATTTTCTTTGACAACGCTGAAATCTGTGTCGCTAATGTTGTTACCCCGTCTACCTCTAATACCCCAGCTACCTTAGGCTGTGTCATTCTGGTTGTAGGCCACTGGTAGTTATTAGCTGCCATTCTTTTTATGAGCTCATATGCCTCCTCATAGCTCTTAGCCATAAATGCTCTACTCGAAGTTGCATCTATGCTTGTCATGAGATTTCCATTCAATCCATTATAGAATGAATTCATCTGCAGCTATTTAGGTAATCCATGATGTGGGCACTTTCTGAGTAATTCTTTATACCTTTCCCATGCCTCATATAATGACTCCCCATGTTGTTGCTCAAACATGGTGATCTCGTTTCTCATCTTAGCAGTCTTGGTTGGTGGAAAGAACTTAGCCAGGAACTTCTGAGCAAGGTCGTTCCATGTAGTTATCGAACCTGGCGGTAGAGAATGTAACCAACTTTTTGCCTTGTCTCGTAGTGTGAACGGGAACAAGCGAAGTCTTACTGCATCATCCGACACCCCATTGTACCTTAAGGTGTCACAGATTTCCAAAAAGATAACCAAGTGCTCATTAGGATCGTCGTTAGGTAATCCCCCAAACTGAACTGAGTTCTGAATCATTTGTATGGTCCCAGGCTTAATCTTAAAAGTATTTACAGCAATCGCTGGTCTGGTGATACTCGACTGAAGCTTAGTCACCTTGGGAGTGGCATAATTCCTCATCACTTTTTGATCTTCTACATCCATTATTTCTTCCTTATCAGAGTTCTCAAAGTTTTCCTTAGTGTCTTTAATCCACTTACTTATCCTTTGAAATCGTTTCTCGATATCGTCCTCGAAAGGAAGTAAGTCTGACTTATTAGACCGAGTTTGCATAAACTAACTCAGAGAAATTGAAATACGAAAGAACAAAACAAAAGAAAAAAATGTTTATGTAAAACTGAACTAATTAAACTGATATTGAAAAATATTAAAATCAATACTATTCCCCGACAACTGTGCCAAAAACTTGTTGGTCGAAATCTAATTACACTCACACGCAAGTGCACGCGGTCAACAAGTAATATAGTAGTAAGAAAAAGTATCGTTCCCATATAGATTAGTATGAAATTAATCCTAGCAATTACCAATTTTCTATTAATCCAAATTTTATTAAACTATACAACTCAATGATTATAACTATTAAAAACTAAAATATTAAAAATACCAATCAATAAACACAACCTAAAAAATGTAATTTCAAGAAAATAATGGAGAATTAGACTTACAACTTCACTTTAAGTCTCACTTCGATTGTTACACCTTATTCCAGTTCAATTCACTATCCCAAATTATTAATCAAGAACATTTAGGTAGAATTAGCCATCTCTCGATGCACTAATACCATATTAACTTAAATCCACAAATTAGATAGAATTAAGCCAAACACCCTAATTAACTAATTCACTATATCTCTATATGAATTAAAATCAAATAAGGTTTAAATTCAAGTTCTATACCCGATTACATATGATGTTAGGCATATCTCTACCCTAACATTCATCAAGATTCCATTAAAACATAGAATTCAAGAACACATGCTAAAGTGACTAAGTCTAGATTCATACATCATCTCTCGAGTCCATACAAATCCACACAGAATTGGTGATCAAGCAATTTATAAATTAAAGCACAAATCACAATAGATAACCTGAATGATAAGTTATTAAACTGAAATTAAGGCTTCACAATCATCGCTCAACCATAAAGATCCATCATAAACCTAATAAGTAACTTAGTTCCTCATGAATGAAATAAAAACTGAAATAATAAAAGAATCCATCATCCCATTTACAATAATTAAATTAAAGAAGTAGAATAGATACAAAACCACCCTTTGTGACGCCCACAAATTCCTCGGTGCTTCACGATACCATTTCTTTGAGCGGAATAATACTAATACTAATAACAATAATATAAATATCAAACTTAATTTACATATATCAGAGTCTAATCCCAGGTATACGACCTTTAAACATTCATTACATGATAATTAATAGATATCATAGTCTTAACAAAGTTAAACTATTACATAGGATAACATAAAATTCATTCAGTAACCTTTTCGTTGTTCTTGTCTGAACCTTTAGGTTGATCACACTTAGCTGAAAACATTTACATTTAAATCAAGAATGAGCATTTGGGTGCCCATCAACTAATAGCAAATAATAAACATTAGCTGAAAGAAGTAAATATTTTCTTTGATAGACACTTCTACAATGAATCAACAGTTGTGAAGTAAACTGAAACAATTCTAGTCAACATATCAAATCAATTTCAAATTTTGAAACTACGTACTGACTATAATAGGTGAGCAGTCGACAGACTACGAACTTTGTTTTCGATTTTTGATATTCAATTGAATAACAAGAATTAATTATACACAATAACAAATGGAATATCTTCAAGAGTTTATGCTGAGTGATCCTTAAGGATCTTGAACTTCTCTTCTCGAGTAACTATAAAAAAGTTTACTTTTATATACCCAGGTGTATCAGATAACCATAAAGATTAAGTTATACCCCTCTGCAAGTATAATAAGTGATCGACTTAATTATACCCTATATTATGCATAATACTTAAAACGCGCGCAATGGCCGAATATATGACCAAAAATCTCCCCTTTTGTATAAAAAGGTTGTTCTTCTCAGTCTTATAACCAGAATTTGAATTATAACAACGAAATACTACGATTTCAAAAATCTAATCGTTTTTTCGATCTAGCTGAAACAATTGTCATCGATCTGTCAATAATAATTGAGTTCTATTCTCGAACCTATCAAGTTCTAATCAAATGTTCGTCTAGCCAGAATAATTAGCTAAGACATATCTCAACGCTATTTTTAAATCTATGTCTAGCCGAGTCAAATAGCTTAGACAACTTTTAAGTCAATGTATACATACTGAAAACCAAAAGTATGTATCAAAATGTGATTAAATATAATAAATTATCCAAGTGAGGACACTTGTATAACAATATTTAGAAATTAACGAACATAATATATATATCTGGATTATATAATAATACTGTAATGATAAACAATGATCGGATAGAATTCAAGAACTGACATGTCTACAAAAGTATAGATATATAAAAAATAACAATAACAAAATAGTTCTGAAACTGGCTTACACATGTCCATTGCATAAAGTAAATGCAAAGGTTAGATACTTGCCTGGTCTGCTGCTTACAATTATGCAACTTAGTTTTATCTTTTATACCGAGACCTATCATTAATAAGACCATTCAATCGATTAAAATAACATATTATAACACATAGTACTGCTATTTACAGTCAGCACATAACCTAATCACATTGTCAAATATATTTAACAGTCATTGAATCACAAACAAACACGTATACAGATAATTTATATAAGTCCGGATCAATTTTACGAAACATGCCGATTATCTTGTGGCTTTATCGAAGTAATTATCGAGTCTAAGACTCTATTCTATAGTTCAATATCCATTAAAATAATTTAAATATGACTCATACTATTTTTCATAGCCTTATAATAATTTTTAAATAATTATTATAATTTATCATGATTTTTCAAACTCCGGAATCATTATTAAATGATTTAAATATTAAATAATTCTATTATCAATAATATTTAATTAATATTAAACTATTAATAAAACCATTGCCAAAATATTAAATTTATTTATAATAACTTCAAATATTTTTAAAACATTAATAATACCCTTAAATGATTTTTAAAATAATTAAAATCATTTTTAAATAATTATCATTAATATTTAAATATTAATGCATTATTTATCACAATATTAAAAGTCATTTATTATAACTTAAAATATTTTTAATTCATTAATATCCTTTTAAATGATTTTTAAATTAATAAAAACATTTTAAAACTATTTATTTAATATAATTATTAATTAAATCTAATATCATTGATATTAAATTATTAATGAAATCTACCTTTAAATATTAAAAGTTATATTTTATAACTTAAAATATCCTTACACTCTTTATTTTCTTTTTAAATAATTTTATAATATTAAAATCACTTTTAATTAATTAATTTAATATAATTATTAAATAAATCGAATATCATTAATTTTAAAGAATTAATGAAATTTACATTAAAATATTAAAAGTTATATTTTATAACTTAAAATATTTTTAAATACCTTATAATCATTTAAAATAATTTTTAATATAATAAAACTATTTTTAATTAATTAATTTAATAAATTTATTAAATAAACTAATTACTAATAATATTTAAATAAATACTAATATTTATGAAAAATATGTCAAATTACTAAAAGTTAATTTTATAACTTAAAATAATTTTTAAAACTAATTTTGTAATTTTCAGAAATTATTTTCTATTTTTACTGAATTTTTTCAGAAATTAGAAAACTAAAATAATTAAATCCGTCGCTAAAGGCTTTAGCGGCGGTTCTATTCTTGATTGGTGTTCTTGAGCTCAAGAACAACGACGATCGATGTTCAATACGACTTTGACCATCAACAATTCTTAGCCTGAGAATGATTTGGACTAACTAGAGCATTGGTATTGTAGAAGGAATGTAACACTACAATTATCGACCCTTATCTTGTTAATACAACAACTCAGATGCAAGATCTAAGCCTTCAAAGTCGCTGTCGGATAGTTTCTGAGTTTTCTGAGTAACCTAGAAACCCATGTAGTTTCGAGTGCCTATATTGTGGCTCGATTTACTTTAGGTTCTGGTCATGATTAATGTGGTCTCATGGTTTAAACCTATAGTTTTCATGTCATAGAACATATATATAACAACATATCAGTCCAACAAGATCAACATCACTAGATTCAGAACGGTCAAACATGGTTAGAAAACTCGTTCATACATTTTCTGGAAATTCCAGAAATCAGAAATCGTTACCAGATGATCTACTTTGACCATCCACTACATCCAACATATTTGTTGTTTAAGAGATCTAAAGGTATATATCTAAAGTTCACCAATCAGGCTACAACTTGGATACAAAAACATCATCAAAACACATAAATCCTAACAGATCTCCAGCTAGCAAAATCATGTCAGACTCGGTTTAAGGATTTCTGGGTTACCCAGAAATCTCCCGGTTATGGTCGGTCAATCAACTTTGACCAACAATAACATGAAATATATATCAGGTCTGACCCTTATTCGAGTTCCAGATCAAAGATCTCACAACATACTACAAGTACAAACCTTCAAAACACAGAAACCATAAATAGAAAGAAATCTACAAGACCTGACATTTTGTTTGTCGAGACAACATATAAAAATTTTCCAGATTTTTGAAAACTTCAAATCCGAGCGTATAGATGTTATGGATCTAACATCTATCAACCCTGAATCACTAATATAGACTTCATACAACATATATAACATAAAAAATTTAACATCTAACACGACTTTCATGATCGATTTGGTTTAGGGTTTATACCTTTACATGAACAAATTCTTGATTCTTGGTTTCTGATTTAATATGGAAGTGGTAGGGCTTGTTTTTGGGACTGATATGCTATACAAATTCGTGGGTTTGGAGAGAGAGAGAGAGAGAGAGAGCTTAAGTTGGGTGTTTGGTGAACAAATGAGATAAAATATAACTTTTCTCTCTTTAATTCTATATATATAACTTAGATGCAATGTATTTGCTGAGATATAATGGCTGATGTGTGTATAATTTAGTCACATGGTTGATCTAGTAGGTCAATTACACCATATTTTAGCAAGATACACAAGCAACATAATAAAGAATTGAAAAAGGGCTTTTTGGTCATTTATCATCTCATTTTAATGGCTATTTAGTAATCTTTGACAAACCCTTAGGGTTTAACCTTAAGGTTTTCAAAAATTTAATTTTTCTAGGATTTTTATTTAGGGGTTAAAAATAAAATTTTAATTTCTTTAAATCTAAATTAGGGTTTCCTAATTAAATTAAGTTACCTAATCACTTAAGTCTTGAATATTAGTATTTAAAATTTACTAATTATCATTAAGCTTTCAAATTTAGCAATTAGGGTGTCAAATTTGTCAATTAGGGTGTCAAATTTGTCAATTAGGGTGTCAAATTTGTTAATTAGGGTTTATAATTAACAATTAGGGTTTTAAATTAGAAAATAGGGGTTTTAATAATATAAAACATGAAAATTAGGTTTAAGGTTCACTAATTAGCATTAAGATTGCTAAATTAGCAATTAGGGTTCATAAATTAGCAAATTAGGGTTACTAATTTGACAATTAGGGTTCTAGCTTAGTAATTAGGGTTTTCAATTACTAATTAAAGTTTCTAAAAATTAGGGTTTTCCCTAATTAAGATTAAAATATATAATACCTGTCATTAATCACCTTAACACAATTTGTAACCAATCTTAAACTCCAGCTTGAGTTTTAAATTAGGGTTTATCACAGTATTGCTAGGGTTTTCTAATAGTGTACCATAATTGAACAATCGTTATCAGTCTACATATATACAGTACATATTTATAGCACTGAAATAAAAAAAATATTATATTATTATTCTCATTCCTTATTCAAAAACCAGAATTAGGGGTTGGATTCCATATCTGATTTATTTTGCATATATAACATTATTAATTAAGTTAAAATAATTAACTTAACTAAATGAATAAATTCATATAATAAAATAATAATTCCAATAATCTTTCATAAATTATTTAAATAATACAATAATCATATTTTCATGAAAAATAAATAATAAAAATATTTTACCACAAAATTAATTATAAAAATATAATTTATAATGATCAATAATTCTAAAAAAAATATTTGCAATTATTCATGTAATAAATAAATTTTATTTATCACATAAATACATATACATAACTTTGCATATATTCTCACCTTTAAAATAATAATAAAAAAATTTATACGCAAAATTTCTTATTTAATTATATAGAAAATATTAGGTTATTACATTCACCATCCCTTATAAAGATTCTGTCTTTGGAATCACCGTTTTAAAATTTATACATACCAGGGTACATAGCATACACAGTTATTTTAGGTAGATCTCGATCAGATTCGATCGAATTGATCTTTAACTATTCAACATAAAGCTTGTCTATCTGATTAAACGGAAATTTGATTTCTAATAGAGCTCAAATTCTTCCTTCAAAATTTCTTTATAAAATAATTTACTATGTATAAGAAAATCATATATAAGAAAAAAAAAATTCATTCGAATAATACTTGGAGTTCCATCCCTGGCTGCTACCGCATTCTGAACTGTCATGCTGAAGACTATGGTGGTTGATTTTGTTGGTTTGTTTTTTTTTGAAGTTGGTCCTGTTATCGCCAATGTCCCGCTGCTTTTCTCCGTATTCAGGCTTCCTGCCTCCATTTTCCTTTTTGGACAGTCTTTCACCTTATGCTCCATTGATCTACAAATAAAACACCCACTATACATTCTTGGATTGGGGCAGTTAGGAGAGATATGTCCCTTCTATCCACACTTATAACACACAAACTTTCCCTTCAAACACTCACCTGAGTGATTCTTCCTGCAGTTACCACATTGCACTACCTGTTTCTTTCCATCCCCTGGCCTATTTTTGGTATTCCCAAAATTACCTTCTTTCCTTTTTCCAGTCCTACCACCACCACTCCCTTCTCCGGCTCTAGCTAGATTTTCCTCCCACCAAAAATTCACCTCCCCTTTTATCATATAGGTGGTAAAAGCGGTCTTTTTCCCCTCCGTTACTCTAGCTATCACAAACGCTTCTATAGGGTCAGTTGTCCCTCTAAATTTTGGAGGTTCGTCTGCTTTGAAGTCTTTGAAGTTCGTCATTTAATTATCTGGTTGATTTCCCGTGACTGATATTCCATTTTGCATACGTTGAATGACCATATTCGCAAAATTCTGTATTGGGTCTGGTTGTCCTCCAGCGTTGTTGACAGGTTCTTCTGCCCTTTGGTTTTATTTTCGTCTTGACGGCATTATCTGATAAAATAAAATCATGTTCATCCAACTAATTCCATATAGCATAGCACATACTTCTTTAAACATCCGCTATCCCTTTGTGACAAAAAAAAGTCAGGAATCACTGCCACAACTTATACAAAAGTTGAGAGTATTACATTACACAGACCTACTTATCATATCCATCTCATAGAACATACATATTCAAGTAATATTAATACTACTTATTTCCTACGCCTTCACTAAGGATCAATTGCTTAGTAATCTATATATTCTCATTATCCTCAATAATCCATTAACACATAACTATACCAAGTTCATCAAACTTGCCACACATTATGAGTTTAGGAACTTACCATAAGTATGAGTTTTAAGAATGCGAACTTAACCTTATATTCTCTAACTATACTCTACCTATCTGTTATACCACCGTTTCTAGATCTGATACTATAATTTCTACAATAACCACCTTATCAGGGTTGCTTTCAAAGTGAGCCTCTATTTTAGCTATTGGCTTTGATATTGGCTCGGTCATGGAGGTTGACTCCTTCTTTACGATCTGAGTGTATTCTAATTCTTTTCCAACTGACAACTACACACAAATTATTTTGATTAGAAAATAATATATACACACAACAAATAATAGTTTTATATAAGTTATCAAACTACGCCCCCAAATTCAGGTACTTGAAACCCGAACTCGGTGTTTCACGATACCATTTCTATGAGCGGAATAATACTAATAATAATAACAATAATATAAATATCAAACTTAATTTACATATATCAGAGTGTAATCCCAGGTACGCGACCATTAAACATTCATTACATGATAATTAATAGATATCATAGTCTTAACAAAGTTAAACTATTACATAGGATAACATAAAATTCATTTAGCAACCTTTCTGTTGTTCTTGTTTGAACCTTCAGGTTGATAACGCTTAGCTGAAAACATTTATATTTAAAGCAAGAATGAGCATTTGGGTGCCCAGCAAGTAATAGCAAACAATAAACATTAGCTGGAATAAGTAAATGTATTCTTTGATAGACACTTCTACAATGAATCAACAGTTGTGAGTAAACTGAAATAATTCTAATCAACATATCAAATCTATTTCAAATTTTGAAACTACATACTGACTATAATAGGTGAGCAGTCGACAGACTACGAACTTTGTTTTTGATTTTTTGATATTCAATTAACAAGAATTAATTATACACAATAACAAAATGGAATATCTTCCAGAGTTTCTGCAGAGTGATCCCTAAGGATCTTGAACTTCTCTTCTCGAGTAACTATCAAAGGTTTACTTTGATATACCCAGGTGTATCAGATAACCATAAAGATTAAGTCATACCCCTCTGCAAGTATAATAAGTGACCAGCTTAATTATACCCTATATTATGCATAATACTTAAAACGCGTGCAATGACCGAATATACGACCAAAAATCTCCCCTTTTATATTAAAAGGTTTTTTTTTCTCAGTATTATAACCAGAATTTGAATTATAACAATGAAATACTATAATTTCAAAAATCTAATCGCTTTTTCGATCTAGTCGAAACAATTGGCATCGATCTGTCAATAATAATTGAGTTCTATTCTCGAACCTATCAAGTTCTAATCAAATGTTTGTCTAGACAAAATAATTAGCTAAGACTTATCTCAACGGTATTTTTAAATCTATGTCAAGCCGAGTCAAATAGCTTAGACAACTTTTAAGTCAATGTATACATACTGAAAACCAAAAGTATGTATCAACATGTGATTAAATATAATAAATTATCCAAGTAAGGACACTTGTATAACAATATTTAGAAATTAACGAACAATATATATATATATATATATGGATTATATAATAATACTGTAATGATAAACAACGATCGGATAGAATTCAAGAACTGGCATGTCTACAAAAGTATAGATATATAAACAATAACAATAACAATAGAGTTCTGAAATTGGCTTACACATGTCCATTGCATAAAGTAAATGCAAAGGTTAGATATTTACCTGGTCTGCTGCTTACAATTACGCAACTTAGTTTTATCTTTTATACCGAGACCTATCATTAATAAGATCATTCTATCGATTAGAATAACATATCATAACACACAGTACTGCTTTTTACAGTAAGCACATAACCTAATCACATTGTCACATATATTTAACAGTCATTGAATCACAAACAAACACGATATCTGAGACAATTTATATAAAAGTCAGATCAATTTACGAAACACGATTGTGTAAAGCGACTTTATCGAAGTAATTATCGAGTCTAAGACTCTATCCTATAGTTTAATATCCATTAAAATAATTTAAATATGAGTCATACTATTTTTCATAGCCTTATAATAATTTTTAAATAATTATTATAATTTATCATGATTTTTCAAACCCCGAAATCATTATTAAATGATTTAAATATTAAATAATTTTATTATCATTAATATTTAATTAAAATTAAACTATTAATGAAACCATTGCCAAAATATTAAAGTTATTTATAATAACTTAAAAATATTTTAAAACATTAATATTACCCTTAAATGATTTTTAAACTAATTAAAATTATTTTTAAATAATTATCATTAATATTTAAATATTAATGCATTATTTATCAAAATATTAAAAGTCATTTATTATAACTTAAAATATTTTTAATTCATTTATATCCTTTTTAAATGATTTTTAAATTAATAAAAACATTTTAAAACTATTTATTTAATATAATTATTAATTAAATCTAATATCATTGATATTAAATTATTAATGAAATCTACCTTTAAATATTAAAAGTTATATTTTATAACTTAAAGTATCCTTAAACTCTTTATTTTCATTTAAAATAATTTTTATAATATTAAAATCATTTTTAATTAATTTATTTAATATAATTATTAAATAAATCTTAATATCATTAATATTAAATAATTAATGAAACTTACATTAAAATATTAAAATATATATTTTATAACTTAACATATATTTAAATACCTTATTATCATTTAAAATGATTTTTAATATAATAAAATCATTTTAATTAATTTATTTAATATATTTATTAAATAAACTAATTACTAATTATATTCAAATAAATACTAATATTTATGGAAAATATGTCAAATTACTAAAAGTTAATTTTTATAACTTAAAATAATTTTTAAAACTAATTTTGTAATTTTCAGAAATTATTTTCTATTTTTACTGAATTTTTTCAGAAATTAGAAAACTAAAATAATTAAATCCGCCGCTAAAGGCTTTAGCGATGGTTTTTGTCGCGGTTGGTGTTCTTGAGCTCAAGAACTAACAGTCAGTGTTTAAGGCCCTGACTTAGACCATCAATAATTCTTAGCCTTAGAATGATTTGTACTAACTAGAGCATTGGTATTGTAGAAGGAATGTAACATTACAATTATCGACCCTTATCTTGTTAATACAGCAACTCAGATACAAGATCTGAGCCTTTAAAGTCGGTGTCAGACAGTTTCTGGGTTTTCTGAATAACCCAGAAACCCAGGCAGTTTCGAGTGCCTATATTGTGGCTCTATTTACTTTAGGTTCTGGTCATGATTAATGTGGTCTCATGGTTCAAACCTATAGTTTTCATGTCATAGAATATATATATATATATATATATATATATATATATATATATATATATATATATATATATATATATATATATATAACAACATATTAGTCCAACAACATCAACATCATTAGATTCAGTACGGTCAAACATGGTCAAAAAACTCGTTCATACATTTTCTGGAAATTCCAGAAATCAAAAATCGTGACCAGATGGTCTACTTTGACCATCCACTACATCCAACATATTTGTTGTTTAAGAGATCTAAAGGTATATATCTAAAGTTCACCAATCAGGCTACAACTTGGATACAAAAACATCATCAAAACACATAAATCCTAACAGATCTCCAGCTAGCAAAATCATGTCAGACTCGGTTTAAGGATTTCTGGGTTACCCAGAAATCTCCCGGTTATGGTCGGTCAATCGACTTTGACCAACAATAACATGAAATATATATCAGGTCTGACCCTTATTCGAGTTCCAGATCAAAGATCTCACAACATACTACAAGTACAAACCTTCAAAACACAGAAACCATAAATAGAAAGAAATCTACAAGACCTGACATTTGGTTGTTAGACAACATATAAAAATTTTCCAGATTTTTGAAAACTTCAAATCCGAGCGTATAGATGTTATGGATCTAACATCTATCAACCCAGATCACTAATATAGACTTCATACAACATATATAACATAAAAAAAATTTAACATCTAACACAGCTTTCATGATCAAATTTGGTTTAGGGTTTATACCTTTCTATGAACAAATTCTTTATTCTTGGTTTCTGATTTAATATGGAAGTGGTAGGGCTTTTTTTGGGACTGATATGCTATACAAATTCGTGGGTTTGGAGAGAGAGAGAGAGAGAGAGCTTAAGTTGGGTGTTTGGTGAACAAATGAGATAAAATATGACTTCTCTCTCTAATTCTATACATATAACTTAGATGCAATGTATTTGCTGAGATATAATGGCTGATGTGTGTATAATTTAGTCACATGGTTGATCTAGTAGGTCAACAACTCCATATTTTAGCAAGATACACAAGCAATATAATAAAGAATTGAAAAAGGGCTTTTTAGTCATTTGTCATCTCATTTTAATGGCTATTCAGTATTCTTTGACAAACCCTTAGGGTTTAACCTTAAGGTTTTCAAAAATTTGATTTTTCTAGGATTTTTATTTAGGGGTTAAAAATAAAATTTTAGTTTCTACAAATCTAAATTAGGGTTTTCTATTTAAATTAGGTTACCTAATCACTTAGGTCTTGAATATTAGGATATAAAATTTACTAATTATCATTAAGCTTTTAAATTTAGCGATTATGGTGTCAAATTTGTCAATTAAGGTTTATAATTAACAATTGAGGTTTCAAATTAGAAAATATGGTTTTTAATAATATAAAACATGAGAATTAGGTTTAAGGTTCACTAATTAACATTAAGATTGCTAAATTAGCAATTAGGGTTCATAAATTAGCAAATTAGGGCTACTAATTTGACAATTGGGGTTCTAGCTTAGTAATTAGGGTTTTCAATTACTAATTAGAGTTTCTAAAAATTAGGGTTTTCCCTAATTAAGATTAAAATACATAATACCTGTCATTAATCACCTTAACACAATTTCTAACCAATCTTAAACTTTAGTTTGAGTTTCAAATTAGGGTTTATCACAGAATTGCTAGGGTTTTCTAACACTGTACTATAATTGACCAATCGTTATGAGTCTACACATATACAGTACATATTTATAACACTAAAATAAATATAATATTATATTATTATTCTTATTCCTTATTCAAAAATCAGAATTAGGGTTTGGATTCCATATCCGATTTATCTTGCATATATAACATTATTAATTAAGTTAAAATAATTAACTTAACTAATTTGAATAAATTCATATAATAAAATAATAATTATAATAATTTCAATAATCATTTCATAAATTATTTAAATAATACAATAATCATATTTTCATGGAAAATAAATAATAAAAATATTTTTACCACAAAATTAATTATAAAAATATAATTTATAATGATCAATAATTAAAAAAAATATTATTTGCAATTATTCACGTAATAAATAAATTTTATTTATCACATAAATACATATACATAACCTTGCACATATTCCCACCTTTAAAATAATAATAATAAAAATTTATACGCAAAATTTCGTATTTAATTATATAAAAAATATCGGGTTATTACACCCTTCTTCTTCGCTCCAACTTGCAATCTTCGTGATTCTGACGTTCAATTCTTTCCTTCAATGTTCTTCACTCAAATTAGGGCTTAATCTTGCTTCTTGATTGATTGTTGTTATCTCTCTCATTAATTTTTTTTCTCTGATCAATGGTCATGTATTTAGTCATAAAACCGACACCAATTGATGTCTCAAACCATGCCAACTTGCTCCCCTTCACACTGCTGCAGAATTACAATTGAAATAGAACTCTCTCTTCCGTGCCCTTTGCGTGGTTTTTTATTCTATAAATGTCCGCCCAATGGAGGGTCTTCTGCTGACTGGTCGAGTACCCCGCCAGACAGGGGTAGTTCTCTTGTTGCACATTTTGATGCCACTTCCTGTCACAACGCCACCTTTATGCCACGAATGCTACGCCATTCCACCTAAATATAAATCAAACATAAACAAGTAAAAACGAACATAAATATACAGGATCAACATAGTTTAAATTCCGAATTAGTGCCCGATTCGTAGGTATAAAATCCACTCATCAGCCGTACATACTTAAGTAACAAAGGCTACATAACTAGACTAGCCACAGTGTTTATTCATACTCTTTTTTTCTTTTCCTTTCTTTTCTTTATCTTTTTTAAAGTAAACATATCCCAAATCTTCCCCTAAACTTAGATTTCTTTCTAAACTTAGCCATCACCACTTATTTATGACTTTCTTTCATTTAAACTAACATTATCCATAAGAAATCAATTATGTGTAAATTTAAACCCAATCAGTCAACATAGTCATTTTTATGGTGCTACCTTGATTATACCAGTTTCAAATAGGAAAAGACTTAGGTCATGATAAGAAAACTACATCAAAGCCTTGACAGTCAATGATATCCTTGTCTATGCAATTACAATCTCATCATTGGCTTAAACAAACTTTAACCATCTAAAAGCTGGAATCATGCAAATATGAACTAAATGCAACATAGAAACAATAAATAACTAATATTTTTGAGATTTTCAATTTTTCAGTTTTTTTTAACTCAAATAAAAACAGAAACTATTAACAGCTAGAAACTATTATTTACACAACTAACTATAAAAACATAAAAAAAACATAACTACACTAAATTAATAATGCAACTAGTGTGTAATGCAAACATGAACTAACAAAAACTAACAAATACAATTAACACATTCAAAATGACATATCAAACATAAACATAACTAGACATTAAACAAATACTAAAACTGCCCCAAACTTAACATAAATATTGCCCTCATTGTTAAAATATAGCAATAAAGCACATGAGGAATTCCCTATATTAGCTAAGCCGGAGGTGGTGGCATATCCCCAACGTCAGAATCTGATGGTCGATAGGCTGGAAGTGGCTGTGGAACTGGAACTGGTCAGCAGCGTTGGGATTCATTCTAAAAAATGCCTCTGCTATGAAAGCATTGAAAGCATTTTGTGTGACAAAGACATGATCTTGTCGCGCTGCTATTCTCTTCAACTTCCTATGTGATAACCCAATTTTTTGGGTAATATTAAAATAAGAATGAAACAAAGAAAATTTTTATTAGATGATATGTTATGTGATATTGTAGTGCACAAAGGAATATGTGTCATGCAATATGTGTGTATAATAAATATATTAGAATTATATATTTAGTGTATGTAAGCAAAGTGTAGGAGTAAATTATTAAAGGAAATTAGATGGGTACAATTAACATAATTTATAATATTAATTTTTTTTAATGTGGTAAATTAGTGGCATTAAATATACTTCACGTATAACCACTATTTTATTGAAGAAATCATATATTACATTATTGAGTGTAATGTATGCAGGTATTTTGTGACGCCCCCAAAATAGGTATACATCACCCTTCTTGAGTCGCCAAATACATGGTACAAAATTCAAATACAACTTAACTATACTATAGTCGTGTAAAATATGACAAAACATATACTGCGAGTTTTAATACAAATATTGTCATCTAGACAATATCCACACTCAATTGAGTCCTCATTACATTTATTATCACACTATTTAACAGAATAGTGAGGACTACTAATGCTATTATCTGGACCGTCATTCCGTTCCCCGACTCGTCCCAGCTACATTCTCATTACCTGAAGAGAACAATGAAAGAAAGGGTGAGCTGAACTAGCCCAGTAAGAAATATTATGACTAAGATAATGCAGAATAAATTATCATTAGTCTTCAACAATGTTAAACTGATAAAATATAATAGACATCAAGTTTAACTGCAGTGGAACAAGCAATCCATTAAAAGAGTCAAGTAGAGAATAAAATCTACTATCTTTTCTGATTTAAAAAGTTTTTCATCACTTTTATCGCTGGGACTCAGCTTAATAAATAAACCACATCATCAATTAATCCCTGCACTACAGGCTAAGGATATTATTTAGTATCACGACCATGAATTATCCATGCACTATAGGCCAAAAATAATTGTGTTTTCATCAACGGTCCTGATCATGCCATAAAACAATTCATCTTTGCTCCCTTGACCGAAGAGAATCCATAGCCATAATCATACCAAAAACTGTCCATCAATGCACTACGGGCCAATGAGGACTTTTTCCACATCATTTGTAACATTACGGTCATGATTATATCGAATAATCCCTGGTCATAATCATACCAAGTCCATCTATGCACTACAGGCCACTGATGACTTTCAACAAAATATAAACATAAGGATGATGACAATGATATAAGAATTCAATAAAACAAGTTCAAGAATTAAATTATCTAGGAACTAATAACGTCCAAATTGTCAACATAATACTTCTTTGTAGAGTAAAATTCAAGATTACTCAGAAGAATATTTCCATGAAAAGATATTGGATGAAGCGCAAATATCAAGGATATTCCACTAATTTCATGGAGTATAGAAGTTAAAACTTTAACCAACTGAGTATAATAAAGAATCGAATAACAAAAGAAATCACCATGCATGCGGTACTGCAGCATGAGGCGAGTTATTCCAACAGAATAATAAATAATGAGAACCCGGTCGGACGTAATACGCATGTAACAAGATATTCCAATGAGAATAATAAAGAATGGAATAACAATGAAATCACCATGCATGAGGTACTTGCAGATAGGCAGGTTATTCAAGAATAATAAATAACGAAACAAGGATAGGCGTAAAATGCAGATGGGATGTTCCAACAAAATAATAAAGAATGGAATAATGAGAAGTTCCTTCATGAATACAAAAGAAATAATACCCCTTACCTTTGAAAGAAGAAATCTTTGGATATCAGAGTAGTGAAGTAGCAAAATACTTTTCTTCTTTCTCTCTATAGTTTTCTCTCTAGAGTTTCAAAATTGAATTCGTAAAGAAATAATGAAGGAATGAGCTTTATTTATATAAGAATGGGTGAATAGTAACTAATTCATGAACGGTCCAGATTGATTTACTTTTAAAGCAGACGGTCCGGATTTAAAACAAAATCTTTTAAATAAAATATAATATATTCTATTTATAATCTAATAAAACGAATAACTTTATAAAAGTATTACATTTTTATATAAAAAGATTTTACTATGCAAAAAATATACGCAGCACTATGCATAATAAAATATAATATATTCTAATTATTGTCTAATAAAACAAATAACTTTATAAAAGTATTACATTTTTTATATGAAAAGATTTTATTATTAGCCTAATAAAAGCGAATAACTTTATAAAAGTATTACTTTTTTTATATAAAAGCTTTTACATTTTATTACATTAATAATACTAATAAAACAAAACTTATATATATATATATATATATATATATATATATATATATATATATATATATATATATATATATATATATATATATAACAATCAACAATAATTGAATCAAATAACGTGAGATACTATGTAGCAACTCATGTAGCAATAATTGAACAAAAAAGCTGAGTGACTTCTCATGTAAACATCAATAATCAATACTGGTGTGCTACTATGCAACCACAGCAGTATTCTTCATACTTTTACTACCGAGTAGTTCAAGCGGTTTTAACGGTAAAACTTCTTGCCGTTATTTTCATTAAAATATTTTTGTCGTTTTCTCAATCCGATAATTAATTTATTGGGGTCCACCAATGATTGTGTCGTCGTACGAATATTCCCTGTTAAAATGAATATTCTCCGACCAATCGAATATTATATAACAACTTGCATACTTTGCAAAATTTATAAATACTACCCACAATTATAGCATTATCTCAAATTCACACCATAATATTCAAAAAAATATTTCGAGAAAATTAAATCTTTATTCGTAAAATTTAGGATTTTACATATTTAATGTGGTGATATATTAATATATTTACTACAATTAAATAAATTGTGAAGGCAATTTATAGAAAGGAATGAAAATAATTGGATATATGATATTATGTTACATGGATAATGGTATAATATTTAATATTATACCAACCGATGTAAAGTAAAAATATGAGATGAGATCCAATATGTAAAATATGTATATTGGTATCAACTAGTTAGTAAATTAAATTCATATTTGAATAAATGATTGAATATATTAAATTATATATTTAATATATAAATAAATTATTTGAAAACAATTTATGAAGAGAAGGAGGAAATTAAATTTAATTATACAATATAAATTATATAATTTAAATAAGTTATTTAAATTAGGTATGAGAATTAAAAACCTAAATGGTTATCTTTATTTAGTGGTTCTAGTATTTTAATTATATACTAGTGACCTAATCTAAGAGATTTATGAATCATGTCTCGATCTATTAAATTATTTTATATGAATATATGAGTAAGTGAATATGAATATTATGTGATGGTTTATATTTGTTTATTATATAAATAAATAAAAGAAACAAGTGTAACCTAATTATATATTAGGAATGAAATTTTTTATAAATTAAGGGTTATGGTATGAAAGAATAATAGTATTTAAAATATATACTAATTCCAAGAGATTTATTTTATACATCTCAATTAATTAATTTTATAACCTAATCATAACAAGTCTAATTGGGTTAAGAAATTAAGTGTACATGAGCAAGAATTTAAATTATAAATGAGTAAATGGAAACCCTAATTAAATGATTAGGGTTGGATAAGAATTAAAAGTATTGGACTATGATAATTTTCAAAGCCTAAGAAATTAATTAGAGAGCCCAACACATTAATTAAGCGGCCCAAGCTAAGTTTATTTGTTAAGGACCATGTGGAAGAATAATAATATTAAAATTATACTAATTTAAGAGATATATTTTACTATCTCAATTTATTAATTTTATAACTTAATTAAAGCAAGTTTAATTGAGTTATAAAAATTTAATGTACAAGAGTAATGATTTAAATTCTAAATGTATGGAATGGAAACCATAATTAAATATTTAGGGTAGAATAACATGGAAAGGATTGGACCTAATCTAATTTACAAGGCCCAAACAATTGTTAATTGAAAGCCCAATATAAATCTAATCTACAAAGTCCAAAATTGGTGAAATGGGTGGGAGAAGAAGTTAAGAAAATAATTGAGTAAGAGAAAGGGCTACATGGATGATTTTTTTTGTGTAAGAGAAAATGAGGGTGAATGTAGATATTTATATACATCTATATTTAATAATAGAAGTCTATCTTCTTTCTTTCTTTCTCTCATTTCTTATCAAAACAAAAAGGAAACTAAGAGTGAGAGGAAGAGGAGAAAAACGACAACTAGAGAGAGAGAGAAGGAGAAGAGGGGCAGCAACCATGAGAGAGAGAAGATGAGAAAGAAGAGTGGCCATGGAAGCCATTAGAGAAAGAGAAGACGGATAGCCATAAAAAGGTAAAATCCTAACTAGTTTATGTAATTGATTTTAGTTGTTCTAAATCAAAACTTGAATCTATGTTTCTAAACTCAAAAACTTTGTATCTACTTTTTGATGACTGTTTTATGCTTAGGTCTACCCATTTTTGGTGTTGATTTGTTTGGAAATCAAAAGAAAAGTAATTTTTCTAGTTTATAAATCCTAACTTTTATGTACTTTGGATGTCCACTATTTTTGATCTACACCTTCTTTTTACGATCCGTCAAAGAGGGGTGTTAGATGTATAAGTTATCTAGTAAACCCAAGTGGTAGCACTCAAAAATGTGGAGTTTAGAAGTCGTACTAACTCTTTTTGTAAGAACAGTCCAGATTTTTTAAAAGGGGAAAAAGAGAGAATAAAACTGTTTTGGGCCAGTCACTGCCAGGGGTAGTTTCATTATTTTTATGACTTTAAAAATTCTGGAAAAAATTGGGATGATAATATGATGAGTTATCTTTCAAACCCAAGAGGAATCACTAAAAAGGTAGTTGTAGATTTTTGTATGGACTGTTTTTGGCAAAATAGGCAAAAACTATAAAATGAGAAAAACAAACTGCCCAAAACTTTCCTAGGGCAGTTTTGGCCATTTAATTTTTGAAATTTGGACATGAAAATATATGATATAAAGTAGCTCCTGTCCAAAAATGAGCTTATCCTGACTTAAATCGAACGAGTTATGGCCATTTTAATTTTTTGGGATTTTCTGACAAAAACAACTTTAACCGGTGTTCTGTAACTCTGATTGCCACGAAATTTAAACTGGAGAATCAGGTTAATATGTGTAATATTATGCCAAGAGTTGAGAAATTTTTTAGTTGAGCATGATAGGGATAATTTCTTAAGCTATGACCTAAAAATGATTTTTGAAAAATACTAAAGGAAGTTAAAAAATTACAGAAAAACTCTTTTTGTGTATGGAATATAAGTATATATGTTTGGCCAAAGGATAAAAAAATAATAAGTTGATTTGGTATTTTCATGAAAAGAATTAATGAATCTAGGTTGCTGGATTTAAGAATTAATGAATCCAGGCTTACTGGATTGAAAAATCAGTTTGAATCCAGTTTGCTGGATTGGAAAATAGTTTACTAAATTGAATGATTAATGAATCCAGGTTGCTAGATTGGAAGTCAGTTGAATCCAGTTAGCTAGATTGAAAAATAGTTTACTGAATTGGAGATTAGTTTGAATCCAGGCTTGCTGGATTGGAAGTCAGTTGAATCCAGTTTACTGGATTGGAAAATGGTTTACTGAATTAAAGGAGTAGTGAATCCAGGTTGCTGGATTGGTATGCTTGAATAATCCAGATTATAGTATTAGTATTTGGCTTACTGGATTTTAGGAAAGAACTTATAATATAAAAGATTAAAGTGTTAAATCATAATGTATATGATATAGTGATTGAAATATTTTCAAAGGACGATAATAATACTGATGTTGTAAGGTGTTATCTAATATTTGATTATGTGGTTAAGTGTTAGCCAATTTGCTTATAAGTAGTAGTATTATGAGGCCTGGTATGTTATGATGACTGAAAGATTAACCATATAACTGATAGGTCTTTCATAAGAGATTAAATTAGACTGCTTAGCGGTAATCGATGAGCAGACAAGTTTTCCTAACTCAAACTTGAGTTGTATGTTCAAAGCATGTTAGTGAATAATTATTGTTGATTATTCACATCTATACTGATTATTGATTCTCACTTAGTGCATGTTGCATATGTTCATCAGGTATGAAAGGATGATCACCTTCATTACCTTATGGTTCAGTTACAGTGTTCATGGTCATTGTTAACCTCCAAACATTATTGATTCAGTCATTCAATCATTGAAACTTGATTCATGTTATTTCACAATTATTACATTGTTGAAAACTTAAAATCTTATTCCTTTTCAATCATGATATATCTTTATTGTATTTAAAATTTTCTGGGCAAATTTATTGCTCACCCTTGCTATATCATGATAAAATTTTCAGATTAAGATGAAAGCTCGAATAAAGACAGAGGCAAAGGCAAAGTGCAAGATAAAATTATTATGCAGTTAAAATTATAAATTTTATGATGCAAAAGACATTGTAAATCTTTTAAGATATTGAAGGTATGTATTAAGTTATGGTTGAAGACCTTGGGGATTATGTTGTAAAGATTTATTGTATAAATAATTTATATTTATATTTTCCGCAATAGTTATAGAAATGATGTATAGTTGTGACGCCCCCAAAATAGGTATACAACACCCATTTTGAGTCGCCAAATACATGGTACAGAAAGCAAACTACAACTTTATTATTACAATTGTCGTGCAAAATACGACAATACATACTGTGAGTTTAAATACAAATATTGTCTTCTAGACAATATCCACACTCAAATAAGTCCTCATTACAATTATTCATACACTATTTTACAAAAATAGTGAGGATTTGCTTCTAACAACTTTCTAGAACCATCACTCCATTACCCCACTAGATCCTGCTTTATGTCCTCACCTCCACGAGAAGAAAAATGGAACAAAAAGGAAAAGGGTGAGCTCAACTAGCCTAGTAAAGAATATTATGACTAAGATAATATACAACAAATTATCGTTAGTCTTCAACAGGGAAAAATCTGATAGAATATAATAGACAACAAGTTTTAGATCAATATTCTGCAGCGAAAATAGCAATTCATTAGAAGAGTCAAGTATAGAATGAGTTTAACTATCTTCTAAGATTTAAAAGTCCATCATCAATATTTTATCCCTGTAACATCAATCAATATACATCTTTAATCAAATATTCATCTTTGCACTACAGACCAAAGATATCATTTGTATCACCAGTCGTTCATGTTCATCTCAACATCTGTTCATCTTTGCACTACGGGCCAAAGATATTCATCAATTAATCATTCATCTTTGCACTACAGGCCAAAGATATTTAGTAATATCATCATTTAAGACTGAGGATGATGAAAAATATTTTAAAGAAAACGAATCCTGTGAGACAGAAGGACAAATATTAGGGATTCGTATAACAGTTTATCCAAGATCAATAACCATAATGGACATCTTAGACAAAAAGGAAAAATCTCATTTTTTGGTGAATAGTGCCATATTCGTGAATAATGTCGTTTACGTGAATAGTGCCGTATACGTGAATAGTAACCCCAACACAAAAAGGTAGAAATTCCACAATAAAATCCATACCAATATTTCAGTATAATGATATTGAAAGAATAACATCATTACGAAAGAAAATAACATCCCTTACCTCAAAAAAAAGACCGTACTTATACAATGGAATAATTGGATATAATCTTGAAGAAACTTGCACCGTATAACAACACTCAAAGTATCAAAATACTCACAAGAATATGCTCGATAATATAGAGAGAGAAAGAGAGAAAACTTGTTTCTGGTGTGATTTTCAATTCTAACTTAGCCTCTCTATTTATAAAAAATGTTAGCACGTCAAGCGGACTTGACTGCACTACGATGGCTTTACCTACTACTATTGCCACCCACCACATTTGAAATTCAATTTGAGCACATTTCTCACCAACCAAAAGTGGGGCCCACCAATTCTAGAATTTTCCACCAAAATGATTAATTCGGATACTTCAATAATTTCTGAACCAGTCACCTATTAAAATTCATAACAAATCATACATTCATTTTTAATGGTTCAAAATTTGTGGACATATACTCAACTTATATATGTATAACATATCCAAAAATCACAACGATCCAACGGTCGGATCAAAAATTATAACTCACGCAATATATCTCAAGAACACTGGTTTGATCTTTTAATATCTCCAATCCGACAAAATAGTGATAAAACACCTCAACATTAATTCCTTCATAACCATATAAATAAATCCATCATTTATAACCATATCAAATAAATATTTCCTTATCATATAAATCAATAATTAATTATTCACAAATAATATTCTGAGAATCACAATTATGACAAACGGCAGTTTCGAGGAAGAGGGGCTTTCAATAAGGATTTCTCCTTCATCGCACGCAATTAGGTGACCAAACCTCTCCTTGATGAACTTTCTAGACATTGCCAATAATGCTATCTAATAATATTATTTAAATAATATAAATTATTGATCGATAATGGGAAATTTTGTGCGATGACAATTATTAAAACAACAATAATATAAAATATCAACGCATTCAATTATTGAATCAATAAAATAAAATATTGAGCATAACTACTATAAAAATTATTGAGTAGTGCCTTCTTTACGCACGAATCAATAATTTAACAATATCAATGTAATAACCGTGTGTCTTCTTGTCTGCAACCCACGTATTCATCGTATTTTAACCACGGGTATTCCAAGCAGTGTTACTTGTAACAATTAATTACGTTATTTATAAAAACTCATACTTTGTCGTTTTCTTTCATCCAACCATTTTCCGTTATGGGGCCCACAAATGGTTGTGCCGTCGTATGAATATTCCCCGACAAGAAGAATATTCCACGACCAAACGGATATTCCCCGACAACAATGAATATTTTATAACCACTTGCTTATTTTGTAAAATTTGCACATTTCACCCATAACAAAAGCATTATATCAAATTAACCGTTAATAATTTAGAATAATGAATAGAAGAAAATTCAATTTTATTTATAATAAGTTGGGGTCTTACAACCTCCCCTCCTTATAAAATTTAGTCATCGAAATTGACGTACGTACCTGGTGTTTCGAAAAGATGAGGGTACCTCGCTTTCATTTCAGATTCCAACTCCCAGGTCATTTCTTCAATAGCATGGTTCCTCCACAAAACCTTAACTTGTGGTATAACCTTGGTGCGTAGGACATGCTCTTTCCTATCCAAGATCTTAACAGTACCTCCTCGTACGTTAAATCTTGACTATCTCGTCTGGTTCTAACTTTCAATAATGTGGTTCGGGTCTTTCACATATTCTGAAGCATAGATATGTGAAAAATATTATGAACACGAGATATGTTTGGAGGTAATGCGAGTCTATAGGCCACATTTTCTATTCGGTCAAGAATCTCAAACGGACCAACAAATCTTGGACTGAGCTTTCCTCTCTTCCCAAATCTTGTAACTCCCTTCCATGGGGCAACACGTAACAATACATGATCCCCAATATTAAATTCCACGTCCTTTCGATGAAGATCAACATAACTCTTTTGTTGATCCTGTGCCATTTGTATACATTATAGAATCATTTGGATTTTTTCTGTAGTCATGCGTACCAATTTCGGTCCCAACAAAGTTGCTTCACCCACCTCGTCCCAACATACTGGAGAACGACACTTTCTGTGACACCCCCAAATCCGGGCACCTCAATCCCACAGATTTGGTGTTCATTGTCCAATTAAATCATAACTAACTACCCATAAACAAAGGATATAATTAAACTCAAAAGCTTACACGATAAATCTCCCATTATAGGGTTACATAATCTCAAATAAATCCCAGGTTATCTAACCTTTATTACAAACATCAGCGGAAAATTTAAAACATGATCATAAACAAATCTATTACATAAGCTTCATAAATAAAAGATAAATTAAACATTGGCATCTAATCAAGCACTTTGTCCTTGCCCTTGCTTGTAGAAAGCTCTTCAAACTTTTTAACTTCATCTGCACTATTTTGTGTAAGAGTGAGCAAACAATTGCCCACAAGAAGGATGATATACAATAACGTTTTATGAAAGACAATTAACTGAGCTTTCAATGGTAAAGTGATCTTACCGGAATAAGAAACTTTAATTTAATAGCTATGAGTTCAAAGGAATAATAAACATTTAAGTTAACAATAGATAACAACATCAAAGAATATACTGAGGGTCACAAGACCACGAACTCTATTCTAGGTTTACAAGTATTTCTACTTTAACCTTTAACAGTCTAAAAGACTATAATCATCATCTATGTCCTAGGTTCACAGGTGTTTCTACTATAACCTTTAACAGTCTAAACGACTATATGGACCATCATTCCGTACTCCAGGTGATCAGCCCTTTGTACTATGTATTGCGTAAACATTTTAACGCTTATTGCGTAGCTCTAAAATAATCCCCTGATATAGGGTTGTTCATCTCAGCTTAGATTATCAGGTTCCGAACCAAAGGAAGTTTGGTTGGGAATTAGCTTCAAAGGAAGTCTAGATTTTTAGAACGCTCATCAACCAAATACTGGTTGAATCAGATAGGAATCAATAACTATTCAAGGGTTTGATTATAATGTCTTTATGAACAAGGTATATCGTTGAATCAGTAAGAGCTAGAGTATTAACAATTTCTAAGTTAACAAATGTTATCATCGACAACATGCTTTCAAAGTTGTGTGAGTACATAAACAAACCAAAGGAGGTTTGGTTTGGGTTGGCTTCAAGGGAAATTTAGAGTTTAGAACATTCATCAACTAAGGATTAGTTGAATTGATAAAGAATCGCTAAGCAACTTAGAGTTCGATACAATAATGTAAGATAGTACAATGATATTGAAGAACGAGGATCAAACAACAGTTATTAGTAGCTGAATAAAAAAACTTCTTACAAATAAAATATAAACTTTGAATAACCAGGTAATCTCGATTGGAACAAAGAACCAAAGACTAACTAACTTACTCAACAATAAATGAGGGTTTAAGAACTTGCATGACAAGAAGTCGTTAAACAAGATATTAGAAATAGAGAATTTGCATAACATAACAGTGAAAAGTAACCTTGCTGAATAATAAAGTAGCAAAGGTTAGGGAACTTGCCTCTTGCGTAAGCTATACAATTACAACTTACGTACTCCAATATCCTACACATACCATTAGGATCATCACATCAATTAGCCACACACATTAACCTCATAGATTCATTTCTCATCTTAGTTACGTTATAACCTTTAGTTTAAGGTCTAACCATATAAATAAACCACAAAACACGAAACTGAAACTCACTAACACACTTTAGTGAAATCATAATATCTATTAGACATGTTAACATCCACTTCCAAAATAACACCCATTTATAGCTAAACTTGTTAATTTAGTACAAGTCTCATGCTACTATATAAATATCAGAAATTTCAAGTGTTAACCTTCATAATACTTATTTACTAATCCTCATTCTCAATAAATCACAACATGTCATTTTCATAGTTTACTAACTTCTTATAACTTTAGAATCACTAACCACATAACACTGTTGTTTTAACCATGTCGTTACACATTTGACACATTAACATAACCTTAGACCAAGTTATGTTGATACCCCAAGTCTGCAGCAACAACAGAACTCACCATCTCAAAATAGGGTATGGCGCAATTGCTTATACACAAGCTTCCTAGGACCCAGAAAGATCGCACTGCTGAGATTTTTGCCTTGCCAAACCGCAATTGCTTGTACGTATTTGCTGCAGACGCAGCAATCTGATGAGCGATTAACTTTAGCCCAACTAACACGAATTTCACCCACCAAACAGTGAAATTAACACAAACAAATGATATAAAACTATCACAAACACGTTTCCTCACATATTCATCAATATAGAACAATTTAACAACAACTTTTACTAATTTAATTCATGTTTTCATACAAAAACACCATTTTTGACATCCTTTACAAAAATTCTCACTGTAATCTCTATACTTGGCCAAATCACTTCATTCAAATTACGTTCTCTTTGTTTCTTATCGAATTAACATATGCAAGACTCAATTCATCGATTAACATACAAACTAACCACCAAATTTGGTACTTACATAAGCCATATGAGAAAATATTCACTGTAATTAGTTTTCTTCCTTTAAACGCAATTAGCATAATAATTCTTAACTAAATACTAGTTCTAATCATCACAAACATATACAATAACAAGTAATCAATTGTATATCAACAATTCCAAAAAAAAATGAATTCACAGAACTTAGAAATATGCCGTAAAATTCATATATACATATATATACATAAGATATAAAATTATAGAGAAATACCTTCTTATGCGTAAACAATCCTTGCTAATCAACTGATAATCACTTTAAAATCACTTGCTTTCCCTCACTCTCTCTCAATTCTCTCTTAGCTTCTCTTTGAAATTCTCAGTTTAGCAAATAACCAAACTAATAACCCAGTATGCGTAAAACAAAACAAAATAAACTGATATGGCCATAACTCGCATACTAAGTATATCAGTTACAAACTAATTAAACGTATAGTTTTAAATATATTATATTTATTATTTAATTTATTTTATTTATAATTAAAATATTAAAATTCAAAAGCCATAAGGCTTTGTTTGGCAAAAAGTCTTTAAAATTAAAGAGTTTATATCCTTAAGCATTGTTTGGGTAAAACTAGATTAAAACAACTTTAATTTAATTTAATTAATTCAAATAACAATTAATTAAATAAATCATTTAATCACATAACTCAATACAAATAATTAACCATCAAATTGAAATATCAACATAATATTAATTTCCTTAACTCATTAATAAATAAGTAACTCATTAATTATTTATCTAATAAAAAAGTAACCAAATAAAATAAAATCAATTAAACAAATATTTATTCAATGATAAACACATCCATTAAATATTTATGTAACTCAATAAATATTTAATATTATAATTAAAAATTCTGGAATGTTACATCATTCCCTCCTTACAAGGTTTCTGTCCTCAGAATCATAATTCAAACAATCAAATCGTCACATTCTCCCCTATTTATAAAGATTTTGTCCCCTGAATCGAAGATATAGACTAAACACATAACTCAGGGTAATTCTCCACCATTTCAGCTTCGAGTTCCTACATAGTCACATTGACATTGTGGTTCCTCTATATCACCTTCACAGAAGGTATCATCTCATTCCTGAACATTTGTTCTTTCTTGTCGACTAACTGAATAGTACTTTCTTAGTAGAACAACCATAACGGTTCATACTTGATCACATGATTGCAGTTGAGCTGGTTCGATCATATCACCGAAACATGAAAGATATTGCGAATGCGCTCTAACTATCGAGGTAAGGCTACCTCAAAACCATCTTTTCACTTCTTCCACGCTTCCTATACTATAACCGATTTACACCCAACATAGTTCATCAATCTTACCACACTTTGGAAATTCAGGAACTTGCCATAATCATATGATTTTAAGAACTTATCCTAGTCAGACCATAGGCGTCCATTGGCTGAGGGGTTCAAAACATACCATATGATTATGAGTCACGAACTTACCACATGCTTTAGTTTTAAGAACCGAACCTAATCCTAATCTCATCTAACTATCAAATATATACATGAGAAAAGAATCACCTTTCCACCACATACACATAGATAGTGCGATACCGATATTCCAATGATTATCAATGTGATAAACCAAGTATATGCACAAAACCTCTGCCCATACAAAAGTTTGTACGACTTAGTTACCATATGAGTCCTCAATTAAAATCCCACCTAACATTACCTTACTCATAACTTATTCTTAACTTGCTCAAAGCGGACTCCTCGTATGACATTATTGAAATCTTCTTGTGCACTTAGCACGTCTTTCGATGTCTAGATTTCCTTTTAGTTTGGCAATTGATTTGCAAACGATATGACATAGTTATTTTTAATTGCGTTCCACACGCTCTTGCAACCTTTCTGAAAATTCGATGTGAATCGTGAATCTCGGTTCTAGCACAATTGACACTGAAACACTGTGTCTTGAAACAATTTCGTTAACATATAACTTCACACACTGTTTTCAACTATCTTTTAGTATTGATTATGAATTTGACACCTTCATCTTGGAGCTACTCTTCCTTTACTCTATCCAACCAAGCTGTACGGGTTTCCATCTGAATAGCTTCTTCTCTGACTTTTCATATATCTTACCTCCTACCACAAATTATTCATTTCTATTATGAACCCATCTTGCACAGTTAACAAAAATAACTACTACCTTTTTCTTAAAACATCGGCCACCACATTTATTTAGGATTTTGCACTCACAATCCTTGACCAACTCCCGCTATCACTTCAACGCATGCTTAAATACCCCTATCCGAGAATATACTTTAGACACTACTACCCAAAAATAACATCGTTAAATCCTCAGGGCAACCACTACTACCTCTAGCTCCGAATCGTGAGTTGGATACCCTTTCACATACAAATTTCAACTGACGCGATACATATGAAATGACCTTGTCGTCCTGCCTAAACACACAGCCTAGTATATTATACGATGTGTCGCTATACAACACAACATTTCTTGTATTATCTGGTAGAGACAACACAGGTGCCATATTAATTCCAATACAGAAATTCTACACATTAACTTAAAAGAATCAATATTCACACTTTCCATATTTAGGGAATAGTCTAACTCTTCCCGAAGCGAATCTAGTTTTTAAACGGATTCATCAGGCATAAATTAACAAGTGGCACTTGAATTAAATAACACTCAGCCATATAGATAACTGATCGGAACCATACCTTGCATTACTCCCTGGATCGTCATGTTGGTTGATTTTTTGGTTGGTTGACTCGGCGGAGCTGATTCTATATAACCAGTTTGCCACTGCCCCCTCTGCTTCCACTTGTTTTTCTTATCGCTTTCTTTGGGCACCCTTGAGCCAAGTGCTCCTTTGATCCACACGTGAAGCATGCTCCCTTCCTCGGTCATGAACATTTTGGTGCAATGTGGCCCTTCAAACCACAATTAAAGCACACCCTTTTCCCCTTCAAATAAACACCTACATGTTTTTTCCCGCAGTTGCTACACGCCTCCACCTTCTTCTTTTTCTTCCCCTACTGATTGTCAGCGTTAATATTATTGTCCCACTTTCTTTTTCGAGCATTACCAGTATGATTATCACCCACCTTATCATCTTCACTGTTCCTTCCCCTCTGTTCTTGATTGTATGCCAGTGTATTACCTTCCCCGTCTACATCAATCGTTATCTCCAACTCTGTTGTAAACGAATTTGGTTGGACCATCGAGATTTGATTGTATAGCCAAAAATTCAGTTGATTTACCAGTGCTCCCACCAGAAAATTCACCAATTGTGGCACTGGATTTACGTTAGCTTCCCTATTGTATGCATATTCCTTGGGGCTCTGCTGACGTCTTTGTCTTCTTCTAGGCGGCATCCTACAGTTTAAAACTCGAACTATTAGATCATCGTTCATTCTAGCATTAAAATTTTCAAACTTATCTCAACCACTTTTAAACCACATATAATATATCTTAATAAACAATGATGTATTTATTCATTTATAATACAACACATCACAAAATAGCCTCACTGCTATATATATTATTTATCCTGTAATAATTAAATTCTAGGATCACTTGATGATCCATCACATACCAAAGATAAATCTCAACCTATACAGAAAATAGAATACTTAATTCTAAGTCCCATCATCCACTTGGCCTTCTTCAACTAGTCTTCAACACGATCTACGCATTTAGAAGCCTTCACCCATGCGTCTTCAGCTCTCGCCCGCTTTGCGGACTTCTTTCCCCAGTTCCTACTGCGCAATCACATTCCTAGCTAATAACTATCTGCTTTAATATTCTTACTGAGCTAGTATACGCTTTACATATGCAAGTTGTACAGTAAGGTCTTGAGTCGCGACATCTTCTTGCGCTAACGTATCTTGGTGCTTTACAGTTTGACCTTCTAAACTCTCGACCTTCTTTTATAATGCAATGTTATGACCATACCCTTCATTTGAGGAATCCCTAAATCTATCCTCTCGTTCAAACTCAAGCCTATACCCAGGTGCTACAACAGAAAATAACGGGTATGGCTTTACCAATACAAAGCATACTCAGACTGTATGAACTTCTCAGGGATCCTAATCCCTATCTTCCTTAATTAGTCATTCTGACAACAAAGTTTTAACAACCCCACGACTTAATGTGTATAATACTCACTACTCCTAAGTACTTGCGAGCACATAAGTCATTAACACATAAGCACATAATTTCTTTTATCGCTTTATCTTCAATGAATTTCCCTCAATTCATTCCTTAGAACTCGATAAGAGTTTATCACCACTATGTTTTCGATCTCCTAGAAGGTTATAGCCTAAGGTTTCCCCACCTAAGGTTCATAACCTAAAGCTTTGATACCAACTTGTGACACCCCCAAATCCGGGCACCTCAATCCCGCAGATTTGGTGTTCACTGTCCAATTAAATCATAACTAACTACCCATAAACAAAGGATATAATTAAACTAAAAAGCTTACATGATAAATCTCCCATTATAGGGTTATATAATCTTAAATAAATCCCAGGTTATCTAACCTTTATTACAAACATCAGCGGGAAATTTAAAACATGATCATAAACAAATCTATTACATATGTGAGACCCCAGATTTTATGAATAAATATTTAATTTTCTCGAAATAAATTTTTTAATATGGTGTGGATTTAATATAATGTTATAGTTGTGGGTAATATTTATAAATTTTGCAAAGTATGCAAGTTGTCATATTATATTCGATTGGTCGGGGAATATTCTTTTTGTCAGGGAATATCCGTACGAAGGTATAATCATTGGTGGACCCTACAACAGAATTATTGTCGGATTGAGAAAACGACAAAAATATTTTTATGAAAATAACGGCGGAAGTTTTACCGTTAAAACTGTTGAACTAAGTCGGTAGTAAAGAATACGATGTCTGGCGTTAGTTGCATAGTAGCTGCGGTATTGATTATTAATGCTTACGTGATAAGTCACTCAGTTTTGTTTTATTGATATTATTAATGTAATAAAACATAAAAGCTTTTTATATTAAACAGAATACTTTTATAAAGTTATTCTATAAATAGAATATATTATATTCTATTATGCATAGTGTTTTGCATAGTAAAATCTTTTTATATAAAATAAAATACTTTTATAAAGTTATTCTATAAATAGAATATATTATATTTTATTATGCATAGTATTGCATAGTGCCTGTATAGTGTTTTCTATAGTAAAATCTTTTTATATAAAACAGAATACTTTTATAAAGTTATTCGTTTTATTAGATTATAAATAGAATATATTATATTTTATTTAAAAGATTTTGCATTAAATATGGACCGTTCGATTAAAAGTAAATCAATCTAGACCGTTCATGAATTAGTTACTATGCAGTCCATTCTTCTATAAATAGAAGCTCATTCCTTCATTATTTCTTACCAATTCACTAAAACTCTAGAGAGAGAAACTATAAAGAGAAAGAAGAAAAGTGTTCTGCTACTTCACTACTCCTATATCCAGTACTCTTCTTTCTAAGGTAAGGGATATTATTTGTTGTACTCGTAAGGGGTATTATTTCTTTTGTATTCATGAAAAGAACATCTGTTATTCTATTATTTTTAATTACATTGGAATAACTTTTGATGCACGCTGCCACCTATACTTGGTGAAATTCTTACATTATTCCATTATTTATTATTCATTGGAATAACTTTGTATACTGCTGAGCTACCCTATACTTGGTGAAATTCTTACATTATTCCATTCTTTATTATCTTTGTTGGAATATATCACATGCATGCGTTTCTGGTGGGACACAGTTAAAATCTTTATTATTCCATTGGAATATCATGTTTGTGCTTTTCTGGGACCTAATTAAAATCTTTATTATCCTGTTGGAATATCACCGTCGTGTGTTTTACCCCGGACTGGTTCCGTCTTTATTATACATTGGAATAACTCGCTTTTGTCTTGGTCTATCGCAGGCCTAGTGATTTCTTTTGTTATTCCATTCTTTATTATATTCAGTTGGTTAAACTTTTGACTTCTATACTCCATGAAATTAGTGGAATATCCTTGATATTTGCGCTTCATCCAGTATCTTTTCGTGGAAATATTTTTTGGAGCATTCTTGAATTTTTCTCTACAAAGAAGTATCAGCTTTAAATGGTGCTCATGATCTTCACGGCTTTTGGAATAGATGAGGATGTCATCAATAAAGACAACAACGAACTGATCCAAGTATTCCTTGAATACACGGTTCATCATATCCATGAAAGCAGCAGGAGCATTAGTCAATCCAAAAGACATGACTAAGAATTCATAATGCCCGTCATAGAAGGATTCAAGGCGGTCTTTGGAATATCCTCGGTTTTAATCTTCAATTTGATGATATCCGAGCGAAGATCGATCTTTGAAAAGAATTGTGCTCCTTATGAATCGGGTCAAACAGGTCATCAATGCGAGGTAGCGGATTCCTATTCTTGATGGTGATATGGTTTAATTCTCGGTAGTCAATCAAAGTCGCATACTCCCGTCTTTCTTCTTTACGAATAAAATAGAAGCACCCCAAGGAGATGTACTAGGACGAATGAAACCAATGTCTAATAACTCCTGTAGTTGGACTTTTAACTTCTGAAGTTCAATAGGAGCCATTCGATATGGGGTTTTAGAAATTGGTTTTGTACCCGGTTCAAGGTCAATAAAGAATTCAACATCACGTTCTGGGGGTAGACCGGGAAGTTCTTCAGGAAATACATCAGGAAATTCTCTAACAACAGAAATATTATCTAAATCTGACTTGTCTTTATTTAAATCCATAATGTGGGCTAAGAAAGCTTGGCATCCGTTTTTCAATAAACGAATAGCTTTGTGGCTTGATATGATGATGGATCGATTTTAGTGGTTTAGTTGTTTGGTCGTATGACAAAGTTGGTTAGGAATATGAAAACTAACAACCTTACAAAAATAATCAATTTTGGCATGATGAGTGGTTAACCAATCAATCCCTAAAATCACATCAAAAGCAAGTATCTTTAAAGAGATAAGATCAATAGGTAATGTGATAGTGCCAACTTGGATCAAGCAAGATTTATAAACTGTAGATGTAACGAAGGTTTTACCCAATGGAGTTTCAACAGATAAGTCAAAGTTTAATTTCTCCAGAGTCAATTTTAAACGTTGAGCACAAGCAGGAGAGATAAAAGAATGGATAGAAACGGTATCTAGTAAGGTATAAACTTCACAAGAATTCAATATTAGCTTACCCGTGATCACCTCATTTGGGTTCCCCATGTTTTGTCCAGTCACGACAAACGCTCTTCCAAGAACTGCTGATTTTGACTTATCCGGGACAGCCCTTGGAGTCACAATCCCCGCTGAACTTGGTTTCGCTATAGTACAATCTCGAGCGATATGTCCTTCCTTTCCACAATTATAACATACCTTGGATTGTTGTGGGCAGTTTGGGTTGATATGTCCCTCTTTCCCGCATTTATAACATCTAACTGGCGGTCGTTCTCCTCCCCTAGAATTTGTTGTTGGTGCTGCTGCTGATGTCTTCCGTCATTGTTGAATCTCCTCTTTCTGAAATTTCCACTTGACTCACCTCTCCTATTATCATGGCCACGATTCACCGAGTGGTTACCGTCTTTGTCAAGTATTTTTCCTTCCTCATTGGTTATCATCGCTCGATGATCTTTGTCACTAGTATGACCCTGGTTGTGGTCCCTCAGTTGAGTATACTCATTATCTCGCTCTAATAATTGAGCCACGTTGACAACATCTGAATCTGAGAGAAAATTTATGAGAGATAAGGTATTGTGAATCTCGGGTTTAGACCTCTCGAAACATCCGCGTCATCGTTCCTCATTCTCTACCAAATGAGGTCTGAGCACTGGATAACTCCGTGAACTTCGCCTCGTCTTTGAGACACCGCCATGTTGTTCTATTCGATCTAATAAACTCTACCTCATCCATATGATGAATACTTCGAGGAAAGTACTTGTCATTGAACAATTCTGAAATCTTTCCCAAGACATGTTGAGTCTGGTGGTGGTGGGTATGCTTCATGATTCCCACCGAGAATCGCCTCTCCACGGAACATAAAGGTGGCGAATGGAACCTTCTGTTCCTCCGTGCATCCCAAGACATCGAATATCTTGGTAATTTCTTGACCCACGTTTCTGCCTTGATCGGATCGGGCTTTTCCCAGAAATCTGGTGGTCCCAAGTCCTTGAACTGCTTGGCTGTGATAGACCGCGCGTTGCTATCACTTCCGCCCATATTTTGTACATGAGTCTCCCTCGTCTGATTTTACATGAACTGCAAAAAGCTCCTAAATATTCCATCATTCATCGTTTGCTTGGTAGTGTTGTTTACAAGAGAAATATTATCTTCCTATTGCACGTTCTCCTGGTTTGTGACTAAAGGTTGTTCCACAGTCTCATACACTCCATTGTTAATGTTCTCAGTAGCCATTCTTAAATACTGCCATAAAACAAGGGTTAATTAAACAAATTAACATATCACATAATATCCATATATTATAACCGACCAACAAATAAGTTTAGATAGGACACACTAGCGAAGGATTTACTCATCTCTCCCCTCCTAGTTCTATTCCCCGATCTTTGCCAGAGACCATATCCCTAAGCTTTGATACCAACTGTGACGCCCCCAAAATATGTATATAACACCCATTCTGAGTCGCCAAATACATGGTTCAGAAAGCAAACCACAACTTTATTATTATAATTGTCGTGTAAAATACGACAACACATATTGTGAGTTTAAATACAAATATTGTCTTCTAGACAATATCCACACTCAAATAAGTCCTCATTACAATTATTCATACACTATTTTACAAAAATAGTGAGGACTGCTACAACAACTTTCTAGAACCATCACTCCATACCCCGACTAGATCCTGCTATGTCCTCACCTCCTGAGAAGAAAAATGGAACAAAAAGGAAAAGGGTGAGCTCAACTAGCCCAGGAAAGAATATTATGACTAAGATAATATACAACAAATTATCGTTAGTCTTCATGAGAAAAAATCGATGGGATATAATAGACAACATGTTTTTAGGTCAATATTCTCGGCGTGAAACATCAATCCATTAGAAGAGTCAAGTAGAGAATGAGTTCTACTATCTTCTAAGATTTAAAAGTCCATCATCAATATTTTATCCCTGTAACATCAATCAATATACATCTTTAATCAAATATTCATCTTTGCACTCAGCCAAAGATATTCATTTTATATCACCAAATGGTCATGTTCATCTCAACACCTGTTCATCTTTGCACTACGGGCCAAAGATATTCATAAATTAATCATTCATCTTTGCACTACAAGCCAAAGATATTCAGTAATATCATCATTTAGGACTGAGGATGATGAAAAATATTTTAAAGAAAACGAATCCAGTGAGACAGAATGACAAATATTAGGGATTCGTATAACAATTTATCCAAGATCAATAATACTTCATAATAACCAATTGTAAAGCAGAATTCAAAAATAAAGATCAAAACATGGATACAATCAAAGATAGTAACCATAATGGACATCTTGGACAAAAAGGAAAAAATTCATTTTTCGGTGAATAGTGTCATATTCGTAAATAGTGTCGTATACGTGAATAGTGCCATATACGTGAATAGTAACCCCAACACAAAAAGGTAGAAATTCCACAATAAAATCCATACCAATATTTTGGTATAATGATATTGAAAGAATAACATCATTACGAAAGAAAATAACATCCCTTACCTCAAAAAGACCGTACTTCTGAATGGAATACTGGATATAGTGCTGAAGGAACTTGCACCGTATAGAAACACTCAAAGTATCAAAATACTTACAAGAATACGCTCGATAATATAGAGAGAAAAAGAGATAAAACTTGTTTCTGGTGTGATTTTCAATTCTAGCTTAGCCCTCTATTTATAGGAAAATGTTAGCACGCCGAAGCAGACTTGACCTGCTACCTGATGGCTTTACCTGCTACTATTTCCACCCACCACATTTGAAATTCAATTTGAGCACATTTCTCACCAACCAAAAGTGGGGCCCACCAATTTTAGAATTTTCCACCAAAATGATAAATTCGGATACTTCAACAATTTCTGAATCAGTCACCTCTTAAAATTCAAAAAAAATCATACGTTCATTTTTTAACGTTTCAAAATTTGTAGACATATACTGAACTTATATATGTATAAAATATCCAAAAATCACAACGATCCAACAGTCGGATCAAATATTATAACTCACGCAATATATCTCAAGAACACTGGTTTGATCTTTTAATACCTCCAATCTGACAAAATACTGATAAAACACCTCAACATTAATTCCTTCATAACCACATAAATAAATCCATCATTTATAACCACATCAAATAAATATTTCCTTATCATATAAATCAATAATTAATTATTCACAAATAATATTATAGAATCACAATTATGACAACCAGGCCGTTTCCAAGAAAGTGGGGGCTTTCCAATAAGGATTTCTCCTTACTGGCGTTCAATTAGGTGACCAAACCTCTCCTTGACAGAACTTTCTAGACATTGCCAATAACGCTATCTAATAATATTATTCAAATAATATGAATTATTGATCTGATAATGGGAAATACTGTGCAGTGACAATTATTAAAACAACAATAATATAAAATATCAACGCAACAATTATTGAATCAATAAAATAAAATATTGAACAGTAACTATTGTAACAATTATTGAATAGTGCCTTCTTACGCATGCGAATCAATAATTAAACAATCTTTATACAATACAGGTGTCTTCTTGTGCAACCACACGTACATCGTATTTTAACCACCAGGTATTCCAACAGTGTTAACGGTAATAATTACGCCGTTATTTATAAAAACTCATACTTTGTCGTTTTCCTTCATCCAACTATTTTCCGTTATGGGGCCCACAAATGGCTGCGCCGTCGTACGAATATTCCCCGACAACAAGAATATTCCACGACCAAACGAATATTCCCCGACAACAATGAATATTTTATAACCACTTGCTTATTTTGTAAAATTTACACATTTCACCCATAACCAAAGCATTATATCAAATTAACCCTTATTAATTTAGAATAATGAATAGAAGAAAATTCAATTTTGTTTATAATAAGTTGGGGTCTTATAATAGTAACATACTAGATCTGAGGTAAAAAGTACCTAGATTTGGGTGCGTCACAGATTGATATCAAAGCTGTAGGTTATAAACCTTAAGTAAGGGTACCTTAGGCTATAACCGCAGAGATAAGGATAAGGAATAAACTCAAATAGAGTTTAAAGTGCTAAGAGATGAATTTGGAAAAATTCATTATTAAGATTAGATGAAGATAAATATGATTCAAAGAAGAATCTTGAAGAGATATAAAGATAAGAATCCAGAGTTACCTGACTCAAGTAATAAAGATAAAAAGTGATAATAAATAGACTAATTCTATAAGATGAAAAGTGTAAATAAAATCATAATATAATATGATTAAAGAGAATTATAAGAAAATCGTAGTATAAAACGATCATAAGTATAAGGATAAATGATTAAAAAATAAGATCACGACGTGATCAGATTAAATTGTTGAATAACATATGATATGTTAAATAATTGGAATGATATAGCTTGACGCAATAAAGATAATGTACTATGAAATTGTATGATTTAAACTAAGGTAAGAGTGGTAAATGCTAAGATACGGAGTTACCCAACTCTTATAATGAAGATGGAAAGTAATAATGAATGGATAGAGTCTATAAGACTAAAGGTATAAAGGGAAAGGAGATCGTAAAATAAAACGATCAGATGATAGAAAAGAATCGTAATGTAATATGATTATAATAAGAGATCACAACGTGATCTGATGAGGTAATAGAAGGAAAAAAAAGATCAATCGAATGATTGACAACTTTATAACAGAATTGCTATACGTAAGTTGAACTATTAAATGGTACTATGTAAACTCAAGAAAGAGTTATGAATGATGAGATACAGATTAAATAAAATTCGTATTGAGTAAGGGAAAGTTAGGATCATGTGAGATTTCAATTGAGGACTCATGTCAGCAGCTAAGTTGTATGATTCCTTGTATGGGAGGGAAATTTGTACTTAGTTTGAGAACCACTTAGCTTCCTATATTGATATAGTGGTTAAGTTGAACAATTCCTTGTATGGGCAGAGATTTGTCCTTGGTGTAACAATCGCTTAGCTTCCTATATTGATTAGTGGCCGAGTTGGCCAATTCCTTGTATGGGCAGGGGATTATGTTTGGTTCAACAACCACTTAGCTTCTTACATTGTTAATCATTGGAACCTGGTGTTGTGCTATTTGCTATATACATGTTGAGAAGGTGATTCTTTTTTCATGTGTATAAGAAATAGGTAGAGAATATAAGGATAGGTGCGAGTTCTTAAAACTCATACTTATGGTAAGTTTGTGACTCATAATTGTATAGTATATTTTTGAACCCCTAAGCGTATGGACAGTTCATGATTGGTTCTTGAACTACGTATTGCTAGGATAAGTTCCTGAACAAATATTATTGTGGAAAGTTCCTGAACTCATAATGTGTGGTAAGTTAGATGAACTATACTGGGATATAGAAAAGTTATGAATGAAGAATTAAGGATGATAGAAATAGATAGAATTATTAAGCAATGGATAATTAGAAAAATTTAAATTGATGGTGGAAGCATAGGTATTCCAAATCTTCTAGCTATGCTAGACTTCGAAATTTTTGACGTCAAGCTAAATTTGCAATGATGTGCCTTTATTAAATGAATTTTGATATCCTCAACACATGGTGACAAGTGTGTATGTGTGGACTTCGGGCCACTAACAAATTGTTACCTGTTGCGACATGATAATACTAAAATTGATTTTTAATGGTTTTGAACCGTTAAAGAGAAACGTCTGTGCTAATTGTTTTGGCTAGATGAAAATGATTTGAAATATCAAAATATATTTTATATATCATTAATGCATCATGTAACTTGGTGCATAGATGATAAAAATGATGGAGTTATCAATGCAGAATTACTTAGTGCTGGATGAAATTAAAAGATCATCAGCCCACTATGGTATGATGTAGTATGAGAAAGTCACAAAATGACGAAATTCTCAAACGGACTGTAAATACAGTGCGGAATCATGACGTCATAAAATGATTTTTAGAATTTTAAAGATAAATTATTGCCAACTGAATTTGGCTAGACATATGTTTCGATTGATATTCGAATTATTGGCATTAGTCTAAGCTATTTGATTCAGCTATACAAATGCTTATGAAATTCAAAGTATTCTTTGAGAGTTTATGCCGAACCAAATTGTTTTGATGCAGAATCTTATGATAAGTCTGAGGTGAACAACTCTGAAAATGGGGATATACTAATTGGATAACATATTCCAATCTAAGAACACATATAGTCGTTCTGATTACTAAGGTATAATAGACTGATCATCTAAAGTACCTGCACCGGTAGTTTAACTTCTTTGTGATTGTAAACATACCTAACAAAAAATGTTTCATAGGTAGCAGGTAGAAATACCTCTAAACCTCAAAGTTCATGGTTTTTATGACCCCTCAAACAGATATAAAAAGTTTTCTTTAATAAAACTTTTTACATTATTTATACTGCTTCATAGTTATTGAACAATTGTGAAGACTCCTAAATCATTAGAAAATGTAAACTCCTAGTCAGTAATTATTGTGAAATGTGATGATAGAAGAGAAATCCTTAAAGGTGGAAATTGTAAAGGTTAAGTTAAAAACCTAGTTTTGATCAATAGAATAGATCCTCATGGAATGAGATAGCATGTCCTCATTAATTGAGGATGAAATCTGATGTGATTAAATAAAGGTTATTAGGACAACCTAGTATTGGTGAATAAAAGGAACAGTGATTAGTAGGCTATAATTTCAAGGATGAAATTCTTAGAAGAAGGGGTGAATGTGATAACCAAAATTTTAGGATAATATTAAAATAAGAATTAAACAAAGAAAATTCTTATTAGATGCTATGTTATGTGATATTGTAATGCACAAAGGAATATGTGTGAAACCCCAAAATCCTAATAAGATTCGGTTATGTAAATTCAGTATTATTAATAAAATCTCTCTATTCTAAAAGTGTTTTGTGTTATTATATACTCTGTTAAACAATTAAGTCAAATAAATTTTCATCAGAAATTTGATGTGTTTGACACGTCGTGCTTAAAATATTTCTTCCAAAAATAGATTTTCGGTATATGTATGTTGACACGATGCTTTGTCGTGCTTACACTGAAAAAACGTTTTGTCGTGCTTGTTAGGATTTGTGAAAAATCTAAGTTAGGAACCCTAATATAAAAATTAGGAAACCCTAACCCTAGATTTACAAACCTTAACTCTAATTTATAAACCCTAACCCTAATTGGTTAGATTAAACCCTAGTTAGGTTACCTTAAACCCTAACCATGATTATTAAACTTCAATTAGGTGCTAATAAACATCATTAAGCAACCCTAATCATAAAAACCAAAACCCTAATCAAGATTAAAGAGGATTAGAGCATAATAAAGCTACTAATTATGATGAACTAGCTCACAAGTAGGTTAATACTCATCAAACCAAGTCCCAAGATAGAACATGACATGCATGCTTGTAACTCCCAAGCAGCACAAGTATCAAACATTAGATCTTTGTAGAGGCAAGTAGGTGAAATAATGACCAAAAACCCTAGCTTAGCAATTCTATAAATAGCAGCCTTAGATCTGTTGAAACCCACAAAATTTCTAAGCCTAAAAACTCATATATCATACCTAAACAAGCCTTGGTGATAGCAAGAACAAAAACATAAGTCAGAAATCAAAATCAAACAAGAAAAGGTACAAACCCTAATTTTAACCTAGCTCTTTGATGCTATGTTTAATTTGTAGTTTAGATGTTTAGATATATGTAACAACATGTTAGTAAGTATGCTAAGTTGATAGAACATGTTTTCATAACATCTAGATGCGTCAAAATGATGTTTAAGCAAACTGGAAATTCTGGAAAAATAGGTATGACAGTCGAATGTCAGAGCCTGTAGATCCATGTATGTTAATAGTTAGGTCTGTTAATTGTATGCTAGTTGTAGTATTACATGAGGTCTTTAATCTGGAAAAGAAAACAGGTCAATTAGAATCATATATTGTAAGATATAAGTGGTTAAAAGTGGTTGACCGATCACGAAGTTTTGATTTCTGGGTAACCTAGAAATCTCAAGAACAGGTTGAGCCGGTTACTTTGACCAACCATTTAATTGCTTTCTATTTGTTGTTAGGATGTCTAAGTGTTATGGATTGATACCCTGATATAAATACTACATATCTATAACACTCAAATGCTTAATCAATTCATAGGTTTACTAGAATTTATGGTCAAATAGCATTGACCGAGCATGAGTGTGTTTTTTTGGGTTACCTAGAAAACTGAAGAACATGAAGAACATCTTTTGACTGCACTTTAACCAACATTAATCTAGACCTTAGGATCTTACTCTGTCTAAACAAGTGTAATATATATGTACCTTGGTATATATAATACATATTACAATAATCAAAATACAAATCTATCACATAAATTAAAAGTTACTAAGGCCACAAAATCATTGACCGACCTTAACCACTATTCTGGGTTACCCTAAAATCCAAGAACAGCTCTGACAGTAACTTTGAGCCTCTATAACTTTTTGTTATATGTAGGTTAAAGCCTGAAATTGGTATGATGTTGTACTATTGTATGAGTACTATAACACCTATGCACTTACAAACCCAGAATCATTAACAGTAAACAATTAGGCTATGGTCAAAGCAACCTCTAAGCCATGACAAAACCATTACCCAGAATTGAAGAACACCTATAGTAACAGTTTCTATCGCTATAGGGCTTTAGCGACAGACAGTAAATAATTATTTAATAAATTAATTAATAAAATTAGAAATAATTAATAAATAAATATAAATAATTATAAAAACAGTTTTACAAAGTATTTTAAGTTATAATAATTAACTTTTAATATTTTAACATAAATGAAATAAATATTTTATTTATTTAAATATTATTAATAATTAATTTATCAATAAAGTAATTAGAATAATCATTTATAAATAATAAATAATTATTTAAAAATGATATTAATGATTTAAAAATTATATTAAATGATTATCAATTATTTAAAAATAATAAAAAAGATTATAATAATATTCTAAGTAAATATTAATTATTTTAAAATAAAAATAAATGATTTAAAAATCATTTAATGGATAAATAAATATCTAAAAATTATTATAAGCTTCCAGAAATTATTATAAAGGATATACAAATTGTCTAAAAATATAATAAAGCTTATAAATAAAGTTTAACCGAGATATTAACTTATTAATTATCTAGTAAAGTCTTAGGACACCAAAATCATATCAAATTTAACCCAACCGTAAATAGTTTATGTATTTGAGTATTATTATTAATACTAATGTGCTAGACTTATATGAATGAACACCTTAGGTGTTTATAGACGAATCAAATAACATTGCTTAATCGATCTTTGCTCATGCAAGTTTACTAAACCCTAGTTTATTACTTAAGCAAGTTTACTAAACCCTAGGTAATTACTTACGCAAGTTTCTCGAACCCTGCTTATTCGTTGAACAAGATTCCTATCTTGATTTACTTTTGATATATTATACCAAAAATAAACTTGATTGCCAATTATTGCAAAGTTATCGCTATAGCTTCAGCATAACTAAGAAATGAATTATTTATTCATATGATATTATTTATTGAGCATAAACTATTGTGTCAAACCAAATTACTTTGGTAAGACATCTTATACTGAGTTGTATATCCCAGAAGGGATAAATGCGTGTCAATAAAATTTGACACTTAGTGCAAGTGGGCACGATTAGGATGAGGTGTATACTCCTAGGATGTTGAATATGTTGATCCCTTGTCTCACATCTGAATAAAATTTCTAAGTCTTTGTGACTGAAAAAAATAATAAAAAGTCCAGAAATGGTTGAAATATAAAAATTCCATACATGGTAAATAACACTCAGTTGAGAAAAGATTTGAACTGTTATACTTCTTCAAATCCTATATTGTTATAAATTATAAAACCTGCTGAGCATGTCATAACTCACTCTTGCAAATCATTCCCTTTGCAGTATTAAATGGTAACCCTAACACATCTGGAGTAAACAATGGGAAGTGTCACTGCTTATATTAGTTTAAATTACTGTCTAGCTGAATGTAATACTTTTATAATAAGAAATTCTTTATGAAGAATCATGTAACCGAACCATAATATATGATATATATTTTATTTTCGCAACCGTGTTTCCTTTACATAAATAGATGTAATTAGAACTTTTGATTTATTTAGAAATCCTTGGGAACTATATATTTGAGTGAGGGTATTGACAATATGGATTGTTCATGTTGTTGTTGATACTCTGGGTTTCAGATAGATATGTACTATCGATATGATAGTGTTATCCACATAATATAGACTATACATCTGAGTGAGGGTATTGGTAATATGGACTGTTCATGTTATTACTAGTACTCTGGATTTTGGATAGATAGATACTATTCATAGATACAATCTATACATCCAAGTGAGGGTATCCAAACACAGCAATAGTTCTTTAGGGAATTGTTATCTGTTATGAGATACTGTGAACCTTGGATCTATGGGAATTATATCTTGTAATATTTGTATAGTATTTTGATTAAATATAAACATCAAATCGGATACCGTGGGTGTATAGATTTTGATGCGTTATATTAATTGATTAGTTGTGAACACCAAATCAGATACCGTGGGAGTATAGATTTGGGGGAATCACAAGTTTGGTATCAGAGCTATAAATCACAAAACGTGTAAAGAGCCCCGAGCCACTCGCTGGTGACTCCCTTGTGTAGGATGCACCGAAGCCAGACTCTCTGTAGGGGACGCCGAGTAAGTCGGTGGCAAACTGATAGGTACCATTGCGAGGTGCTATAGTTGAAACACCATGAAAGTCACAAGTTTGGTATCAAAGAAATAAGGCTATAGATCTAAGGAAGAGGTATCCTAGTATATAGTCTTCGAGTCCGTAAAAATATTAAATTACATATAAAATAACATTAAAAACTTTATATTTTGTATATAAGTAATAAAGATATTCTTTTTATAGGATGGCCAACTCTTATGCTGAGGAAATACCGATAGTAAATAATCTACCATAAATTGAGTCATTTATAGATAGTGATGCAGAGGAAGAAGAATTGCTTCATGATCTACAATTATTAGATGCTGTGGAAGAGGAGGATCCAGTAGAAGGATAATTAATGAGAATTGAAAACCATGAGCAGGCGATGGCATCACTAGTTAAGAAATCATTGCATGATAATGATCAATTAAAGTTTAGGGCACATTTAGCCGAGGGTATGCTAGAGCATAAAAGGGGAACCAATAATTGACTAAAAGTACTACTGCACCATGCATAGAGTGGCTGGAGGGAAATAGAGTTAAGGTTACTCAAATCTTCTTTAGGAACTCAAGATGTCTTCAGTGATTTGCAACATCAAGTAGTTCGATATCCAGTCAAAAGGAAGAAAATTGCTTATTTGATAGATCGATCTGTGGTATGCCACATTATCCAGGATTTGTTTGATGAAGTTAATAATTTCTAGAATATAGTATAGAAATCTAAGTGCTCTGAATTAGTATGAATAAAAGAGCATTTGATGTTTGTATTATAACTAGTTTTGTTTATAAACTACTAGTTGTTTATGTTTGTATTATTGTCAAATATGAATAAAAAGTATGTTTATTTCACATAAATTTTTATTGTGGATGTTTATATTTGTTTTATATAGAATCATGCCACCAACCAGAAGACCTCAGCGAGAGTTAGATAACGATGTTAATCTTACTCAATAGTTAGTAAAACTTTTGTTAGGTGCTATGAATAGACCCACAACTCAAACCACACTATTTACAGATTTTAAACTAGTAAGTCCACTTGAGTTTAAAGGTACATCTGAATCAGTTGATGCATAAATCAGGATTACTAAGATAGAAATTTTTTTCTTGGTAACCAATGTCAATGACAATCAAAAGATAGTTTTTACAACCTTTTTCTTAAAAGGAGAGTAAAATTACTGGTGGGAATCTACTAGGGGTCGTGTAGAATCAAAAGGTGTGTCATGGGATAAATTCAAGGAATTGTTATTTGAAAATTATTTTTTCCTATCTCTGAAGGATCGTATGGAAGTACGGTTCTTAGAATTAAAACAAGGAGAACTTACTGTATCTCAGTATACAGCCATAACAAACTTTTCAGGTTTTCTCTACATCAAGTCAATACCGAACCTAAGAAGACTCGGAGGTATCAGGAAGGTTTGAAACCTCAGATACGTAGCAGATTGTCTATATTCCAAATAAAGACTTTTTCTAAAATACTCGAGAAAGCTTTCATAGCTGAGAGTGAAAACGAGAACCTCATCAAATTTCACAAGGATAAAAAGAATTCGTAATGAGGGAGGGAAAACTAAGACAGAACCCAGTTCAGGTGGGTTTAATAATAAAAGGAAATGTGATACTACTTTTTCTAACAACTCTGGGAAAAAGGTAAGTACTAATAACAATAATTTTAATAGTAACCAAACTAAAATGGAACCATGTCCTACAAGTGGAAGAAGACATAAATGTTTATATCTTAAAAAATAAATGTTTCAATTGTGGTCAGGAGGGACACTTTTCTCCACAGTGTCCTATCCCTAATTAAAATAAATGTTTCAACTGTGGTTTGTCGGAACATTTAGCAAGGAACTATCCCAAACCCAAGAACCAAGGAGGAGGAGGGAACAGAGTGCCGGAGAATAGATCAACAGTAGCTGCAGTTGGAGGTCAAACTCAACCAACAGCCAGAACGTTTAATATGTCAGTGAGGGATGTTGTTGCTTCACAGGACGTGGTGACAGGTATCATCCCTATCAACACTTTAAATGCATAACGAGAAGATAAGTTAAAATAATTAGGGTTTCTATATATAGTTTTAGTTATGCACTGAAATATAATTAATATTATATTATTATTCTCATTCATTGATCAAAATCCAAAATTAGGGTTTGGATTCCATATCTGATTTATCTTGCATATATAGCATTATCAATTAAGTTAAAATAATTAACTTAATAATCAATACTAAAATTCTTATAATAAAATAATTATTATAATAATTCTAATAATCATTCCATATATTATTTAAATAATATATAAACATATTTTCTTGGAAAATAAATAATAAAAATATTTTACTACCAAATTAATTATAAAAATATAATTTATAATGGTCAATAATTCTAAGAAAATTATTTGAAATTATTCATGTAATAAATAAATTCTTATTTATCACATAAATACATATACTTTACCTTGTATGTATTCCCTCCTTTAAAATAAATAAATAAATAAATTTATACACAAAATTTTTGATTTAATTATATAAAAAATATCGGGTTGTTACAAATGCACCGACATCATTTATGGATTTGATGAATTGAGTGTTTAAATCATGCTTGGACAAATTCATTATAGTGTTTATCGACGATATTATGGTATACTCAAAAACACGGGAAGAGCATGCCGAACACTTAAGAATCGTATTAGAGATATTACGTAAGGAATAACTTTATACAAAGTTTTCCAAGTATGAATTCTGGTTAAAGAGAGTTCATTTTTTAAGTCATGTAATAGACAAGAATGGAATTTCAGTAGATCCAACTAAGATTGAAATGGTTGTGAATTGGGAACAACCAACAACTCCAACAGAAGTAAGAAGTTTTCTCGGTTTAGCGGGTTATTATCGACATTTCATAAAATATTTTTCAAAAATAGCAACCCCAATAACCAATTTAACTCAAAAGACGGTGAAATACGTCTGGACAGATAAATGTGAAGAAAGCTTCCAAGAGTTGAAGAAGCGATTGAGCATGGCTCCAGTGTTATCCTTACCAAATGATACACGATGCCTTGTAGTATTTAGTGATGCATCACACAGTTGTTTAGGGTGTGTATTGATGCAACATGGGAAAGTGATTGTTTATGCATCATGATAACTCAAAGAGTATGAGAAGAGGTATCCTACTCATGACCTAGAGTTAGCCGCGGTAGTTTTTGCTCTAAAAATTTGGAGGCATTACTTATACGGGGAGAAGTGTGAGATATATACAGATCACAAAAGTCTGAAATATATTTTTACACAAAAGGAGTTAAACTTAAGGCAGAGAAGATGGTTAGAATTGATAAAGGATTTTGATTGTGAAATCTTATATCATACCAAAAAGCCAATATAGTAGCTGATGCGTTAAGTAGAATGAACCAAGAGAGGTTGAACGCAAAAACCACTAATAAAGAGTTAATAAAAGATTTTGAAAGACTTGAAATTGAGGTAAGATGTCCAACTACCTCTACCCAAAAGTTATTCATTCTAGAGGGAGTTTCGACCCTACTATATAGAATCAAAAAGATGTAGGGAGAAGACACGGAGTGTAAAAAATGTAAATATGATATAACTCACATTAAAAATATCAAATTCAGAATAGACAAGAATGGAATACTAAGATATGAAGATAGAATTTGGGTTTTGTTAAATCAAGCAGTAAAAGGCAAAATCTTAAATGAAGCCCATAATTCTAAATTTGCCAGACATTCTTATAGTAATAAAATGTACAAAGACTTAAGTCGACACTTTTGGTGGTCGAATATGAAAAGAGAAATAGCAGAATGGGTAAGTAAATGTCTCACGTGTCAAAGGGTTAAGGTTGAACATCAAAAGCCGAGTGGTTTACTTCAACCCTTACCAATTCCTGAGTGGAAGTGGGAACACATAACAATGGACTTCGTGGTAGGCCTTCCAGCTATATAGAAGGGCCACAATGCCATTTGGGTAATAGTTGACCGACTTACCAAATCAGCTCACTTCCTACCTATTAAGGTTACTCATAACCTAGATCAACTTGCCAAGTTATACATTAATGAAATTATCTCTAGACATGGAGTACCTGTTTCTATAGTGTCAGACCTAGATCCACGTTTCACCTCAAATTTTTGGGGAAGCCTTCAAAAACACTTAGGAACACAATTGAGATTAAGTACAATATATCACCCTCAAACAGATGGACAAAGTGAGAGAACCATTCAAATATTAGAAATATGTTAAGAACCTATATCATAGACTTCAAACGAAGTTGGGAAGATCAGTTACCTTTGGTAGAATTTGCCTACAACAACAGTTACCATGCTAGCATAAGTATGCACCTTATAAAGCCTTGTATGGAAGGAAATGTAGAACACCTTTATGTTGGGATGAGGTAGGGGAAAGACAAATGCTAGGACCTGATATAATCCAACAAACTACTGAGATAATCCGAATTATACGTGAACGATTACAAGTATCTCAAGATTGACAGAAGAAATACGCTGATCCACATCATCAACAACGAAACTTTAGCATAGAAAGCCATGTATTCTTGAAAGTGTCCTCTTGGAAGGGCAAGATATGTTTTGGCAAGAAAGGGAAATTGAGTCCGAGATTCATTGGACCATTCGAAATTTTGAGGAGGATAGGTGAAGTTGCTTATGAGATAGCACTACCTCCTGAGTTAAATCATATTTATAATGTGTTTCAAGTGTCCGTTTTACGACCATACAAACCTGATTATAAACACTTCATAAGCTATGAACCGATCCAAATCAAAGAAAATTTTTCTTATATAGAAGAACCTGTGCAGATCATCGACCGTAAAGAGCAAGTCCTGAGAAATAAAGTGATAGCATCGATTAAAGTGATTTGGAGGAATCAGAATGTTGAAGAGGCTACATGGGAGCTCGAGGACAAAATGCGAGAGAACTATCCCCAACTGTATACTTAACTTGTACTGTAATTTCGAGGACCAAATTCTTATTAGTGGGAGTGAATGTGAAACCCCAAAACCCTAATAAGATTCGGTTATGTAAATTTAGTATTATTAATAAAATCTCTTCGTTCTGAAAGTGTTTTGTGTTATTATATACTCTGTTAAACAATTAAGTCAAATACATTTTCATCAGAAATTTGACGTGCTTGACACGTCGTGCTTAAAATTTTTCTTCTAAAAATGGACTTTTCGGTATATGTATGTTGACAAGCTGCTTTGTCGTGCTTACACTGACAAAATCCTTTGTCGCGCTTACACTGACAAAATTCTTTGCTGTGCTTGTTAGGATTTTTGAAAAATATAAGTTAGGAACCCTAATATCAAAATTATGACACCCTAACCCTAGATTTACAAATCGTAACCCTAATTTACAAGCCCTAATCCTAATTAGTTAGACTAAACCCTATTTAGGTTACCCTAAACCCTAACCATGATTATTAAACTTTAATTAGGTGTTAATAAACATCATTAAACAACCCTAATCATAAAAACCAAAACCCTAATCAAGATTAAAGAGGATTAGGGCATAATTAAGCTACTAATTATGATGAACTAACTCAAAAGTAGGTTAATACTCATCAAACCAAGTCCCAAGATAGCACATGACATGCTTGTAACTCCCAAGCAGCATAAGTATCAAACTAGATCTTTATAGAGGCAAAAAAGTGAAATAATGACCAAAAACCCTAGCTTAACAATTCTATAAATAGCAACCTTAGATCAGTTCAAACCCATAAAATTTCTAAGCCTAAAAACTCATATATCATACCTAAATAAGCCTTCGTGATCGCAAAAACAGAAATAGAAGTCAAAAATCAAAATCAAGCAAGAAAAGGTGCAAACCCTAATTTTAACCTAGATCTTTGATGCTATGTTTAGTTTGTAGTTTAGATGTTTAGATATGTGTAACAACATGTTAGTAAGTATGCTAAGTTGATAGAACATGTTTTCATAACATCTAGATGCGTCAAAATGATGTTTAAGCAAACTGGAAATTCTAGAAAAATAGGTATGATAGTCGAATGTCAGAGCCTGTAGATCCATGTATTTTAATAGTTAGGTCTGTTAATTGTATGCTAGTTGTAGTATTACATGAGTTCTTTAATCTAGAAAAGAAAATAGGTCAATTAGAATCATATATTTCAAGATATAAGTGGTCAAAAGTGGTTGACCGATCACGAAGTTTTGATTTCTGGGTTACCTAGAAATCTCAAGAACAGGTTGAGCCGGTTACTTTGACCAACCATTTAATTGCGTTCTGTTTGTTGTAAGGATGTCTAAGTGTTATGGATTGATACCCTCATTTACATACTATATATCTATGACACTCAAATGCTTAATCAATTCATAGGTTTACTAGAATTTATTGTGACGCCCCCAAAATAGGTATACAATCCATCCAACCCATTCTGAGTCGCCAAATACATGGTACAGAAAACAACTACAACTTTATTACTACAATTGTCGTACAAAATTCAACAACACATATGTTGTGAGTTTTGATACAAATATATACCAACTGTGACTCATGTCCCAACTGTGGACAGCACGTCACAATGGCACCTTGCATAAAGGTACAGTCAAAAACTGTCTTAGAAATTAAAATCTTTGGGAAGTGCTCAAGAAAACCTTCGAACATGGGAGGCCATGCGTCTAGGTTATGATAGATATCATATGCCCAAAGAATTATCCTTGGTTGACCCAATAGACCCAAAAGAAAAATGAGAAGATTACTATCATGTTCTTTCCAATGGTGAGTCTTCTCTTGACATATAATTATCTCCATTGTCTGCAATTGAAAATTATATTTCAACCAAACTCTAAGATCATATAGGTAGCGCTCGTAGATATACTCAGCAAGTGGATGTGCACAACCCTATCTTATGATAACACGAGTTTATATATCATTAGACATCTTGTATGATAGTAGCAAAACACCCTTCCAAAGTTGGGTTCACCTCACCCTATTCGGTTCACCAAAATTAAATATAAAATGACGTATAAAATACAACACACTTATCTAAAGTTCTCAATAAAATTATTTCCATACTATTTAGGGAGAACCTCATGACTATAGACCACCGATTCTATTCCTCGTTATCCCATTTCGACCCATGAACACTCTTATTACCTTAAAGGAATTGTGAAACAAAAGGGTGAGCACAAATAGCTCAGTAAAGAATATCATGACTAAAGATAATTAAATTATCAATAGCCTTCATCAGTAATAAATCAGAGATTTAGAACATATGGTAGATGATAAAACTTTTCAACCATAGTTGCAGCGGAACGAGCAATCCATTAGAAGAGTCAAATAGACCATAAAGTCTATTATCTTCTCCATTTTAAAAGTCCACCAACAATGTTCTATTCCTGTAACATTAATCAACAGTTCCTGTCCACAATAATGTGAATAACTCATAACCATAATTGTGGTTCTAAATTCCTCTTCTCATTCAGGACGAAGATAATTTACATCACCTGTCTTTACCTGAAACATCAAAGATCATGGTTATACCAAATCACAATTCATATTCATAATCATACTAATAAGTTCATCTTTGCACTACGGGCCAAAGATATTCATTAACAGTTCATCTTTGCACTATGGGCCAAATATATTCAATAACAGGTCATCTTTGCACTACAGACCAAAGATATTCATCAATAATTCATATTTGCACTACAGGCCAAAGATATTAATATCTCAAAGAAATACATAATCATTTCAGAATTTATATAAACCATAATTATAACCATGTTGATCAATTCACCTTTGCACCTAAGTTAAAAATATTCAATTATAAATTCAATGGTCATGATCATACCAGTCAACGATTCAACTTTGCACTACTGGCCAAAGAGAATCCATAGGCATGATCATACCAATAATATACCCATCTTTACACTCAAGTCAAAGAGAAATTTCTTCACCAAGATTATAAAAATGTCATATATGATAATAAAAATAATATGATCCAAAATATGGATTTAATTTCAAGAGTAAGATTCAAAAATCAACGATAATTTGGTCAGAAAAAGAAACCAATTTTGTCGTGAATAGTACCCCGTGAATATTAACTCGTGAAGCGATAACTTTATATTCATAGATACATAAATCGCAGATATCATAAATAGTTTCGTATACCTAAATAGTGTCATATACATGAATAGTGTTGTATATATGAATAGTAACCCTGACACGAAAAGATAACGTTTCACAATAAAATCTATATCAATATTTATAACACCTTAATCCAAATGTTATAAATCACTTAATAATCTCGTAATCTAATATTATTAATATTACAACAATATTTTAATCATTTCGTAAACTTATAAATAATTTATTTTAATTGTTTACACTTTATTAATTAATGCATTTAATCATCTTAAAATGCCAAACTCATAAGATTTCATTACCAATAACCAAAACCCTCATAAAAAATTTGCATATACCTCATATAGGATTCTCAAGCCATAAAATCATATTTTCCAATTTTCTTACTTCACATAACATATTTAATTCATTTACTCATTACTGGTCCATTTTCATGAAAAATACCAAATCAGTCCCAAAATATTTTCTCTTTTAGGATTTAGCATAATATAGTCCCATATTGAACATATATTTTTCTCGAAATTTTTAAAATTCATTTACTATTTTTCATATGGCCAAAACTACCAAATATTTAGACATTTATCATAAACTATACTTTTGTCCAAAAATTCTGAAATTTACAGAGTATACTGCTATTATATACATGTACTCCCAATAAAAATTTCACCAATTTTGGAGTTAACCACAAGGAGTTATAAGGGTTTACTTTTAAAATAGTCTTTTCCCATACAATTCATAACTCCTAATCTATACATCCAAAAATCGCCATTTTTGGACACATTCTAGAAAACTCATCAAATTATCATTTTAAATTTTTCCAGAATTTTTGAAGGTCGAAAAAATTATGAAACGGAAAAACATAATAACCCTTACAATCCCTTACCTCAAAATAACGGTACTTCTAATTGAAATATCGGATATAAAGCCAAAGGAAGCTTGTACCGAACAAAAACTCTCAAAGTATCTAAATACTCACAAAAATAAGCTCGACAATATAGAGAGAAAGAAAACTTATTTCTGGTGTGATTTTCAATTCTAACCTAAGCGCCTATTTATAGGAAAATGCTAGAACGCCATAGGAGACTAAAATAATAAAATATTATTGTTTTCTTTTTTCTTCCATGCCTCCTCCTTTGTCAAGCCAGCCATTTATGAACCATTTTGCAGCCCACATGTTTTCAAACAAAAATGGGTCCCACCCAATTTTAATAAAAATTATTTTATTTTTCGAAACTTCAGTAATTCATAATAAATAGCCCTTTATAATAAAAATTTGAATTTTATGTCTATTCCACACGAAATCGAATTTTCTACAACTTTGTAGTTTTAAGTTTTTCCAAATTCCAGATAAAAAATATCCGAAATCCACAAACGAACGATTTTCAACACCTTTTAAAATTCATAATAATAATACATTAATTTTTAACGGTTCTAAATTTGTGGACATATATTCAACTTATATATGTATAACATATCCAAAAATCACAACGATCCAACGGTCGGATTAAAATTATAACTCACGCAATAGAGCTTTAAGAACACCGATTTGATCTTTTAATACCTCCAATCCGACAAAACACTGATAAAACACCTCAACATTAATTCCTTCATTTATAACCACATAAATAAATCCATCATTTTTATCTGCATCAAATAAATATTTCCTTATCATATAAATCAATAATTAATTATTCACAAATAATATTACAGAATCGCAACAATGACAACCAGGCAGTTCTCAGGAAAGAGGGGGCTTTCTAATAAGGATTTCTCCTTATTGGCGCGCAATTAGGTGACCAAACCTCTCGTTGACAGAACTTTCTAGACATTGCCAATAATGTTATCTAATAATATTATTCAAATAATATGAATTATTGATCTTATAATGGAAAATACTGTGTAGTGATAATTATTGAAACAACAATAATATAAAATATCAACACAGCAATTATTGAATCAATAAAATAAAATATTGAGCAATAATTCCGTAATAATTATTGAGTAGTGTGCTTTTACGTAAGAATCAATAATTCAAAAATACGATCTGTAATATCGTGTCTTCTTTGTGCAACCACGCGTAGACATCGTATTTTAACCACCGGGTATTCCAACGATTGTTAGCGGTAACAACTTCTGTAGATTATTTATAAAAACTCAAACTTGTCGTTTTCTTCATTCGATAGTCATTATGTTATGGGGCCCAAAAATGGCTGCGCCGTCGTACGAATATTCTCCGACAGCAAGAATATTCCACGACCAAACGAATATTTCCCGACAGAAATGAGTATTTTACAACCACTTGCGTATTTTGAAAAAAATTTCATATCTCACCCTTAACTTTAAAATTTTATCAATTTAACCATTTACTGAATAATAATTATAAGAAAAATTGAATACTTTTATTTTATAAAATTTGGGGTCTTACAATCTCCCCTCCTTATAAAATTTTATTCCCGAAATTTACGTACCTAGTATTTCAAAGCATTGAGAATACCTTGCTTTCATTTCAGATTCCATCTTCCCTGTCATCATGATTTCTCCATTGCTCATCTCCTATTTAGGATATCATTCTAGAATCTGACTTCAAAACAAAGGTTAATTTACATATCACAATTTGTCAAATTAAGTAAGAAAATTCAGCTTAGGTAGGACACACTAGCGAAGGGTTTACTCATCTCTCCCCTCCTAGTTTTATTCCCCGATCTCCGCCAGAGATCATATCCCTAAGCTCTGATACCAACTGTGAAGCCCCCAAAATAGGTATACAATCCATCCAACTCATTCTGAGTCGCCAAATACATGGGACAAAAAACAACTACAACTTTATTACTATAATTGTCGTGCAAAATACAACAACACATATGTTGTGAGTTTTGATACAAATATATACCAATTGTGACTCATGTCACAACCGTGGACATCATGTCACAATGACACCTTACATAAAGGTACAATCAAAAACTGTCTTAGAAATTAAAATCTTTGGGAAGTGCTCAAGAAAACCTTTGTACATGGGAGGTCATGCGTCTAGGTTATGATAGATATCATATGCCCACAGAATTATCCTTGGTGGACCAAATAGACCCCAAAGAAAAATGAGAAGATTACTATCATGTTCTTTCCAATGGTGAATCTTCTCTTGACATATAACTATCTCCATTGTCTGCAATTAAAAATTATATTTCAACCAAACTCCAATATCATATAGGTAGTGCTCGTAGATATACTCAGCAAGTGGATGTGCACAATCTTATCTTATGATAACACGAGTTTGTATGTCATTAGACATCTTGTATGATAGTGGCAAAACACCCTTCTAAAGTTGGGTTCACCTCACCCTATTCGGTTCACCAAAATTAAATATCAAATGACGTATACAATACGACACACTTATCTAAAGTTCTCAATAAAATTATTTCCATACTATTTAGGGAGAACCTCCACAGCTATAGACCACTGTTCTATTCCCTGTTATTCCCGCTTGACCCGGCAACACTCTTATTATCTAAAAGGAATTGTGAAACAAAAGGGTGAGCACAAATAGCTCAATAAAGAATATCATGACTAAAGATAATTAAATTATCAATAGCCTTCATCAGTAATAAATCAGAGATTTAGAACATATGGTAGATGATAAAACTTTTCAACCATAGTTGCGTGAACGAAAGCAATCCATTAGAAGAGTCGAATAGACCATAAAGTCTATTATCTTCTCCATTTTAAAAGTCCACCAACAATGTTTTATTCCTGTAACATCAATCAACATTTTCTGTCCACAATCATGTCAATAACTCATAACCATAATTGTGGTTCTAAATTCCTCTTCTCATCCAGGACGAAGATAATTTACATCACCTATCTTTACCTGAAACATCAAAGATCATGGTTATACCAAATCACAGTTCCTGTTCATAATCATACTAATAAGTTAATCTTTGCACTACATGCCAAAGATATTCAGCAAGAGGTCATCTCTGCACTACGGGCTAAAGATATTCAACAACAGGTCATCTTTGCACTACAGGCCAAAGATTTTCATCAAGAATTCTTCTTTGCACTACAGGCCAAAGATATTAATATCTTAAAGAAATACATAATCATTTCAGAATTTATATAAACCATAATTATAACCATGTTGATTAATTCACCTTTGCACTTAAGCTAAAAATATTCAATTGTAAATTCAATGGTCATGATCATACCAGTCAACGATTCAACTTTGCACTACTGGCCAAAGAGAATCCATAGTCACGATCATACCAATAATCTACCCATCTTTACACTCAAGTCAAAGAGAAATTTCTTCACCAAGATTATAAAAATGTCATATATGATAATAAAAACAATATGATCCAAAATATGGATTTAATTTCAAGAGTAAGATTTATAAATCAACGATAATTTGGTCAGAAAAAGAAACCAATTTTATCGTGAATAGTACCCCGTGAATAGTAACTCGTGAACAGTAATTCATATTCGTACATAGTACCGTATACGTAAATAGTATCGTATACCTAAATAGTGCCATATACATGAATAGTGTTCTATATGTGAATAGTAACTCCGACACGAAAAGATAATGTTTCACAATAAAATCCATATCAATATTTATAACACCTTAATCCAAATGTTATAAATCACTTAATAATCTCATAATCTAATATAATTAATATTACAACAATATTTTAATCATTTCTTAAACTTATAAATAATTTATTTTAATTGTTTACATTTTATTAATTAGTGCATTTAATCATCCTAAAATGCCAAACTCATAAGATTTCATCACCAATAACCAAAACCCTCATAAAAAATCTGCATATACCTCATATAGGATTCTCAGGCCATATAATCATATTTTCCAATTTTCTTACATCACATAACATATTTAATTCATTTACTCATAACTAGTCCATTTTCATGAAAAATACCAAATCAGTCCCAAAATATTTTCTCTTCTGAGATTTAGCATAATATAGTCCCATATTGAACATATATTTTTCTCAAAGTTTTTAAAATTCATTTACTATTTTTCATATGGCCAAAACTGCCGAATATTTAGACATTTATCATAAACTATACTTTTGTCCAAAAATTCCGAAATTTATAGAGTATACTGCTATTATATACATGTACTCCCAATAAAAATTTTAACAATTTTAGAGTTAATCACAATGAGTTATAAGGGTTTACTTTTAAAATAGTCTTTTCCCATAAAATTCATAACTCCTAATCTATGCATCCAAAATTCGCCATTTTTGGACACAATCTAGAAAACTCATCAAATTATTATTTTTGAAGGTCGAAAAAATTACAAAACTGAAAAACATAATAACCCTTATAATCCCTTACCTCAAAATAACGGTACTTCAAATCGAAATATCTGATATAAAGCCGAAGGAAGCTTATACCGAACAACAACTCTCAAAGTATCTAAATAGTCATAAAAATATGCTCGACAATATAGAGAGAAAGAAAACTTGTTTCTGGTGTGATTTTGAATTCTAACCTAAGCGCCTATTTATAGGAAAATGCTAGAACGTCATAGGAGACTAAAATAATAAAATATTATTATTTTCTTTTTTCTTCTGCGCCTCCACCTTTGTCAAGCCAGCCATTTATGAACCTTTTTGCAGCCCACATGTTTTCAAACAAAAATGAGTCCCACCAAATTTTAATAAAAATTATTTTATTTTCCGAAACTTCAGTAATTCATAATAAATAGCCCTTTTATCAGAAAAATATGAATTATATATCCATTCCACACGAAATTGAATTCTCTACAACTTTGTAGCTTTAAATTTTTCCAAATTCCAGATAGAAAATATCCGAAATCCATAAACGGACGATTTTCAACACCTTTTAAAATTCATAACAAATCATACGTTAATTTTTAACGTTTCAAAATTTGTGGACATATATTCAACTTATATATGTATAACATATCCAAACATTACAATGATCCAACGGTCCGATTAAAATTATAACTCACGCAATAGAGCTTTAAGAACACCGATTTGATCTTTTAATACCTCCAATCTAACAAAACACTGATAAAACACCTCAACATCAATTTCTTCATTTATAACCACATAAATAAATCCATCATTTATATTCGCATCAAATAAATATTTCCTTATCATATAAATCAATAATTAATTATTCACAAATAATATTACAGAATTCCAACAATGACAACCGGACAGTTTTCAGGAAAGAGGGGGCTTTCCAATAAGGTTTTCTCCTTACTGGAGCGCAATTAGGTGACCAAACCTCTCCTTGACAGAACTTTCTAGACATTGCCAATAATGTTATCTAATAATATTATTCAAATAATATGAATTATTGATCTAATAATGGGAAATACTGTGCAGTGACAATTATTGAAACAACAATAATATAAAATATCAATGCAACAATTATTGAATCAATAAAATAAAATATTGAACAGTAATTACTATAACAATTATTGAGTAGTGCCTTCTTACGTAAGAATCAATAATTCAAAAAAATATCTGCAATCTGGTGCTTCTTGTCTGCAACCACATGTATTCATCGTATTTTAACCACTGTGTATTCCAACAAATTGTTAATTCAGTAATAACTACTGTTATTTATAAAAACTCAAACTTGTTGTTTTCTTCATCCGCGCAGTTATTCTGTTATATGGCGCACAAATGGGCTATGGCAGTGCATTTAATATTCTCCGACAGAAATGAGTATTTTATAACCACTTGCCTATTTTGAAAAAAAATTTATATCTCACCCTTAACTTTAACTTTTTATCAATTTAAACATTTACTGAATAATAATTATAAGAAAAATTGAATACTTTTATTTCATAAAATTCGGGGTCTTACATTTATGGTCAAATAGCGTTGACCGAGCATGAGTGTGTTTTATGGGTTACCCAAAAAACTGAAGAACACGAAGAACAGCCTTTGGCTGCACTTTGACTAACATAAATCTAAACCTTAGGATCTTACTTTGTCCAAACAAGTGTAATATATATGTACCTTGATATATATAATACATATTACAACAATCAAAATACAAATCTATCACACAGATTAAAAGTTACTAAGGCCACAAAATTGTTGACCGACCTTGACCACTGTTCTGGGTTACCCAGAAATCCAAGAACAGCTTTGACAATGACTTTGAGCCTCTATAACTTCTTTTTATATGTAGGTTAAAGCCTGAAATTAGTATGAAATTGTACTATTGCATGAGTACTATAACACCTATACACTTACAAACCCAAAATCATTAATAGTAAACAATTAGGCTAAGGTCAAAGTGACCTCTAAGCCATGACTAAACCATTTCCCAGAATTGAAGAACACCTATAGCAACACTTTCTCGTCATTTATAGGGCTTTAATGACATATCAAAGAAATAATTATTTAATAAATAAATTAATAAAATTGGAAATAATTAATAAATAAATATAAATAATTATAAAAACAGTTTTAAAAAGTATTTTAAGTTATAATAATTAACTTTTAATATTTTAACCTAAATTTAATAAATATTTTATTTATTTAAATATTATTAATAATTAAGTTATTAATAAAGTAATTAGAATAATCATTTATAAATAATAAATAATTATTTAAACATGATATTAATGATTTAAAAATCATATTAAATGATTATAAATTATTTAAAATAATAAACAAGATTAAAATAATATTCTAAGTAAATATTAATTATTTAAAAATAGAAATAAATGATTTAAAAATCATTTAATGGATAAATCTAGTACATTCCCAAATAATTCACAAATCATTCGATGTTTATAATTCGCTGAAATTGAGATGTTGATTTAAGCCGGTTATTCCCAAATATTTCATCCTTAGAATAAGCCGCATGGTAGTGGGAATTAATCTAGTACATTCTGTAAAAGTTCAAAAATATCAATTACCTAAATTGATGACTTGAATTAGCTGTTAATAACGTTTGATGCATATATCATAGGTAATCATTTTGAAACATACTTTAATTGATTCCATAAAACGATTCTTCCTAGTGATCTTTGAAATCATCTCCCGTGATTATCTTTAGTGGGAATCAAGAAATTAGTAATTGATTATATCATGGACTTTAGATATTGAACTCTATTGTGCATAAAAAAAAGATATTAAATATTCAGTGATCATGCCTTATTCTAAGATAATAATATCAATAGTCAAAATATCATTAGCAACGGGCAGATGTTTCTCATATATATAAAAGGGGTTGGAATGGTTAAATATCAACCACCAAACTATAGAAAATCTATATTACATACAAATAGAAATTGATACTTTATAATAGTGATTTTCAAAATACTTTTCTTCAAACGATCAAGGTGTATTATGAAGAAATCATAGCTGATTGTGCACAAGAATTTCTGACTATTTTCATCTTTTGTTCTTAAAGTGTTATGGGTAATATCCTTTAATCATTGATCATTACATACTAGAGCCTTGCATTGTTAAGTAATAAATTGCTTTGATCAATAGACCTCTATTTATATTTTAATTTCTCGTACAAATCCATATCATCTAAATTTAAATTGTAATCTGGTTTGGATTACTGTATTATTACAATCAAGTTTAAAGAAAACATATGTGCTTGAGAGTGCATAGGTGCACAAGGAGCAAATGTTCTCAAGTGGTTAAAACTTGTTGTAATCAAAGTTGTTTAATAAAAGAGAGTCTCCAGTACTAGTTGGTATTGGACGTAGATTAGGCTACTATTATAGAGGGTAGTAGTTAAACCACGTAAAAATTCTTGTGTTCATGTGATTGATTCTTGTGCTAAACTTTCTCATCATTTGGCTAACTATTAATCCAGATTTTGCAAAGTTTTAAATCAACTTAACATTTTGTCTTAACATTTTTAATAAGGATTTAGAATCCAGCCTCCTGCATTGAATATCCAAAGGAATTTTTATTTGGTCAAAAGTTTGACATTGTTTGTTCCTACACTTATTCAACCCCCGCTTCTAAATGTTCTTACTTAAATTTTAGCTGACCATCGAACTCCTGACTGTCGACACAGTCCACATATAAGGGAGGGGTGTGGCAACCCCCTAGAGAATGGCTTGCGCAAGCAGCGTCTTATAGAGAAACTGATAATGGTACCAACATTAATATCAAAGTCCTTCACAATTGCATATAGTAGTAAAACCTATTCTTTAGTCACCTCACTTGTATGTGTAGATGGAAACAGTTTCGCACAAAAATGCATACCAAATCTTGCCATATAAACTAAAATCCTTACTCATAAAAAGGGTCCCACCTTTCTTTCCTTTTACCCATGTTGTGCCCGACTTTGATATCTCAGTAAGTATCTGATCATAATTGGGGTTGCTATCTTGAAGCTGAGCATACTAGCAGACAATTGGGGCTCGAATTGTAGATTAATCATCTCGGGACCAAATGGAACCTGTTGACCGTGGAAAAAATGCAACGAATGGTGCTTTGTCATCTATATTTGCTTAGAACTCCTTCACGACTGTCACAATTGCAGTATCTAGTTGATACGTGAACATGTCCCAACCTTGTTCATTAATTTGGCGCCTCATCTGCCTGTCAAACGAATCAAGCCTCAATCTTCTCTCTGGTGTCAAAGCCTTTGGTGTAAAGTACTCATATTTTTCAGCCTCTAAGGCACTGAAAAATTTCCTTTTGTCAAAGCTGCGGGTTGGCGGTGATGACCCTTCGCCCCATTGACGTTTTAGCAGTGTCTTTGGTGCCATTATGTAGTGATGTAATTCACAATTCCCCCAAACTTTCTCTTATGCAATTCTTCAAACACTTGGCGTGTATGAAACCCAATATGACTAATGTATGCTAACCAAGTAAACACACAATGATTCGCCACCAAAATTAACTCAAAAGGAAGCTTACCCACGTAGCAAGTGATGAACAAGTACTACTTCTCTGCTAATGTTGCACGAATTTGAAATTCTGAGCCCTAGCCTAGATAATTGAACACCTGATGAAGAATCCTAGTTTTTGTGCTTAAAAATATGAGAGCTTGCTATGTATTTGGTGTGGAATGGGATGAGATTTGGGTTTGATTATAAATAGGATTGTAATAGATGACGAATTTGGTGGAGATTGGGCGTTTGTGGGGCGAAATTGTGGGTATTGTGGTGTTTTGGATTCAATTCTGAGAGATGGGGTGGAGAAGACACGATATGCAGAGTTGTTTAAAAATTGGATTCACGTACCCCATTTGAAGGTGGTCTTTTACCTTCAAAAGCTCACCGGGCTGGCAGAATCTGAGAAACCCCCAATTTGGGGTGACATGTCAGCCTAGAATACCCTCACCAAGTGGGTCCTTTTTCCGCCAAATTTTTTTTAATCTTTTTTTTCTGACCTGCACACACGTTCAACTTCCACCTTTGTTCCTGAAATCCATTAAACCTATGATTTAAGTTAATCACAGACAAATTGAGCAAGAATGTATTAAATAACCACACAATAACAAGCTAGTTAACTACAAGCCTATGAATTGCAAAAAATTAAACTATTTTATACTAACATTATTAACTAAGCTACTGAATTATGCAATATGAAACTAAATACTGTAAATAACAAGAAAATTAGGTTGCCTCCCAATGAGCGGTTGTTTTTAAGTCTTATAGCCCGACTATTTCCCGTGTCATGGTGCATCGAAAGAGTGATCGCGGTGGCTTGATTTTCGATGTCACCGCCCCAATAGTGCTTTAGATGTTTCCCATTGACTTTGAATGTGTCCAGCAGATTCTTGCTATAGAGTTCAACGGCGCCATGTGGGTAGACTATTTTGATGGTTAATGGCCCCGACCATCGTGATTTAAGTTTCCCGAAAAAAAATCTCAGTCGAGAGTTTTACAATAATACTTCTTGGCCCGGTTCAAACTTCCTATTCATAATTTTCTGGTCGTGCCACTTCTTGACCTTTTCTTTATACAACTTAGAGTTCTCATAAGCTTGCAGGCGAAACTCATGTAGCTCGTTAAGTTGCAGCAGTCTTTTCTCCCCTGCAGTTATTTGATCAAAATTCAACTTCTGAATGGCTCAGTATGCTTTGTGTTGGAGTTCAATCGGGAGGTGACACACTTTTTTGTAAATAATTTGATATGGAGACATACTAATTGGTGTCTTGTATGCTGTTCGATAAGCCTGTAGAGTGTCATCCAATTTCAGAGATCAGTTTTTTCTGTTCGGATTCACTACTTTCTCTAAAATTCTTTTAACCTCTCTATTTGAAGCTTCAGCTTGGCCGCTCGTTTGGGGATGATAGGCCATCGCAACCATGTGATTGACCCCATATTTTGCCAAGAGAGTTGTAAATAACTTATTGTAGAAGTGACTTCTCTCATCACTTATAATTGCTCTCGGTGAGCCAAATCTCGTGGAAATGTTTTTTAAAGGGATTTTAAAACAACTTTGGCATCATTCGTAGGAAGTGACAAAGATTTAACCCACTTCGACACATAGTCCACATCTAGCAGGATATATAGATTGTTGGGCATCTTTGGACATAGTTGGCCAGTAGAATCCTACCTGGAGAACTTTTACCGTTCCCTCACTTCCATAGTGTCCCCCATATACAGATGTGTGGCATGCATGCAAGATGTTATTAACTTTACTGTGGGGCACGCATCGATGAATCATCTTATTCGCACACTGTCTGAAAAGATAAGGCTCATCCCACATGTACCACTTGACATCATGTAGGAATTTCTTTTTCTATTGATGTGTCAAGTCTGGAGGAAGGATCTTGCTCACCAAGTAATTAGAAAAATCCGTATACTATGAAATTCTGAATTTACTCCAACTAAATGTTCATCCGGAAATGGCTCGTTGATCAAAACCTTATCTGCTTTGTCTTTATCCATATTTTCCAATCTTAAAAGATGATCATCTACCTGATTTTCTGTCCCCTTCCTATCCTTGATTTCTAAATCGAACTCTTGAAGGAGTAGAATCCAACGAATAGGCCTAGGCTTTGCATCTTTCTTTGATATTAGATACTGAATCACCGAATGGTTCGTGTATACAACAACCTTTGTTCCTATCAAGTATGAGCGAAATTTGTCAAAGGCATACACGACCATAAATAACTCTTTCTCGGTAGTTATGTAGTTAAATTGTGCATCCGTGAGGGTTTTACTTGCATAGTAATATAGCATAAAGATCTTATCTCGGCGTTGTCCCAAAATAGCCCCTACCGCATAATCGCTAGCATCATACATCAATTCAAATGACATTGTCTAATCCAGTGCTATGATTACAGGAGCTGTTGTCAACTTCTTCTTTAACTGCTCAAAAGTTGTCAAACATTCTTCATCAAATCTAAAAATTACTTCTTTTTCTAAAAGACTACATAGTGGTTTTGCAATCTTTGAGAAGTCTTTGATAAATCGATGGTAGAATCCAACATGCCTGAGAAAACTACGAATTCCTTTAACTAAGGTCGGAGGCTGAAGATTCTCAATTGTTTCCAACTTTGCCCGGTCTACTTCCAACCCTTTCACAGAGACTTTGTGCCCGAGGATGATTCCTTCTTCGACCATAAAATGACATTTTTCCCATTTCAGCACAAGATTGGTTTCCACGCAGCGTTTCAATACCATAACCAAATTCTCAAGACAGCTGTTAAAGGTATTCCCATATACTAAAAAGTCATCCATAAAAACTTCAACATTGTGCTCCACCATGTCTGAAAATATAGCCATCACACATCTTTGAAAGGTCACCGATGCATTACACAATTTCGAATGACATTCTTCTGAAAGCAAAGGTGCTATATGGGCACATGAACGTCGTTTTCTCTTGATCTTTCGGTGCAATCACTATCTGATTATACCCTAAATACCCATTCAACAAGCAATAGTATTCATATCCGGCCAAACGGTCCAACATTTGATCGATGAAAGGTAAAGGAAAGTTATGCTTCTGGATTGCCTTGTTGAGTTTCCTGTAATCCATGCATACCCTCCATTCGGTCACTGTCCTAGTTCGTATCAATTCATTATCATCGTTAGTCACAACCGTCATTCCAACTTTCTTTGGGACACACTGCATTGGGCTCACTCACGAACTATCTGAGATAAGGTAGATTATCCCAGCATCCCGCCATTTCAAAATCTCTTTCTTCACAACCTCTATCATTTTCGGGTTATGTAACAATCCAAGATTTTATTATTTATAATTTAAAATATTTATTAAATTAAATAAATATTTTATTGATGTGGTTGTTGTTAGTAAATATTTGTAAAGTAAATTTATTAGATAATGCTCTAATTTAATTCAATAGTTAGAGATGGAATGCTATGTTTTAATTTAATAATTAAAATGGTATGTGAAATTATTAAATAAAATTATAATGAGATTATAATTTTGTGATATTTGTTTAAGTGGAAAATTTATTTAAAATTTAGTATGTGTAATTAGTTTATTTAACTAATGTTGGTATGGAGATCCAAATAAATAATATGAGAGTATAAACTATAGTAATACGGATTTATTAAAATAAATTAAATGGATTTACCCAAACAAGGCTTAAAATATTAAGTCTTTATTTTAAAGATTTTTGCCAAACAAAGCCTTATGGCTTTTGAATTTTGAATTTTAATTATAATAAATAAAATAAATAAAATAATAAATAAAATATATTATAACCGATGTACGTTTAAGGTTGTAACCGTTGTTTTTTAATATGTGTATTATGGCTCTATCAGTTTTATTCTTACGCATAATAGTTGGTTTTTACATGAAAAAGAAATTGGCTGACTGATACTAAGAGGAAGAGAGATTAGAGAGAGTTTGAGAGAAAGTATGTGATTCCAAAACAATTATCAGTGGTTAGCAAGGATTTTCAAGCAAAAGGAGGTTTATTTTCATAACCTTGATATTATATATATATATATATATATATATATATATATATATATATATGTTTACTGCATAAAATTTCCAAGTTCTGTGGATTCAATATTCTTTAATGGTTGTTATACAATTGATTTCTTGTGATTGTATGCAATTGTGATGTTAGAGTTTGTATTTAGACAAGAATTAGTATGCTAATTATGTTTAAAAAGGTAGAAAAGTAATTACAGTACATGTTTATACATATAGCTTGTGAAAGTACCAAATTTGGTGGTTAATTTGTAAGCTAATCTATAAATTGAGCCTTGAATATGTTAATTCAGCAAGAAACGAAGATAACGTAGTTTGAATGAGTTAATTTGGACAAGAATTGTGATCATAGTGTGAATTTTTGTGAAAGTTGTCAAAAATGGAGTTTTTGTATAAAAACATAGAATTTAAGGATTTAAATTAGTTGAAGTTGTTGTTTAATTGTTCTAAGTTGGTGAATATGTGAGGAATCATGTTTGTGTTAGTACTATACCAATTGCATATGTTAAATTTACTATTTTGTGGGTGAAATTCGTGTTAGTTAGGCTAAACAGAGCACTGTTAAAAGTATGCATAGTTTTCGTTTATGCACCAATACAAATTTTATTACCGGGTGTCAAGGTCGAAAGCAGTGGCAATTGCATGCGGCCCCAAGCCTATGTATGGGCGCAAGCCTACATAATAACCCCGATCGAGACAAGTGAGGTCTCATTTCGCAGACTTTGAACACCTAATGTAACTTAGTCTAATGGTATGTTAAGGTCACAAACATGTAATGAAAAGATTAAAATAGAATCGTACCGTGTCATTAGTAATTTCAACATTGTAAAAAAATTAGCAAGTTAGGAAAGTTATATGTTATGATTTAAGATGCATAATGAATAGTGAATAAGTGTTGTGAAGATTAACACTTATAATTTCTGAAATGTATATGGTAAAGTAAGACTTGTACTAAAATAATAAGTTTAACTAGAAGTGAGTGTTATTTTGGAAAGTGGATGTTAGTATATCAAATAGATATTGTGATTCTAATACTATGTATACGTGAACGTGAGTTGTAAATTTATAGCTTACGCACGAGGCAAGTTCCATACTCTAAACCTTTATTAAGCAAGTTCTTTGTTCCTATATTTTATTTGAGCAAGCTAAAATCCTAACTTTATTCGAACAAGTTTTGAATTCTAATCATTATTGATTTATTCAATTGTTTATAGTTAAGCAAGTTTCTTTAGTTCCACTCTTGTATAGTGAATACGTTTTCTTGAATTCCAATTATTAATATTGAACTGTCTTATTTCAATTACTTTGCACAAGTTAGTATCATGTTGAACAAGTTTTGTTTTTAGCTTGCTATCAGTTAATACATGTTCAGTAATTCCATTTCTTATTTATTAAGATTATAACATTAGCTTAATATTATTCTAGCAAGGTTTTTGATTTTATTTAATGCTTATGTTTTTGGTTATTTCTAAGCATGCTTACGATTCTTAAACATTTTACCTTAAACTATTATTGATCACTCGTAGTGCTGTTAAGTCTTGTTGATTCAACTAACCCCTTAGTTGATGGTCGTGAAACCCTAAATTACCCTTGAAGCTTATCTAAACTAAACTTTCTTTGGTGTGGACTTGTACTCTAAAAACTAAGAAGAACAACCCTATATGAGGGGATTATTTTAAAGTTATGCAATGGCGTTAAAATGTTTGCGCAATATATAGTACAAAGGGCTGATCACCTGGAGTACGAGATGATGGTCCATATAGTCGTTTAGACTGTTAAAGGTTACAGTAAAAACACCTGTTAACTTAGGACATAGATGATGATTATAGTCTTTTAGACTGTTAAAGGTTAAATTAGAAATACTAGATAACCTAGAGCATAGTTCATGGTCTTGTGACTCTCAGTTACATTTTGTATGTTGATATCAATTTTTTGATTATCATTGACAGAATATTATTCAACTCTAATGAGCTTATTCATTATCAATTATTATGCTGTTGTTATTCATTGCTATTCCAAGTTTCCAAGTGGGCATTTGTTTTGCTCACTCTTGCATATATATACTGATTGTAGCTAAGGTTGAAAAGGTCGATGAACCTACCACTAGCAAAGGAAAGGAAAAAATGAGCAAGTGATGAGACTTGTAATTTATTTATTATCATGATGATAGACTTTATAGTTAATGACGTGATGTAATTATTTTATTTTCCGCATTTGATTAATTTAAAGGTTAGATAACCTGGGAGACTTTTTGATTAATGATGTAACCCTGATTATGGGAGGATTCATGGTTTAATTTTATTATTTTTGGGTAGTTAGATATAAATGAATGGAAAGTGAATACCAAATCTTGTGGGTATGAAGTACCAGATTTGGGGGTGTCACATGTTAAGCCTTCTTTGTTGTTCCACTATTGGTTTTCCTCCTCTTCTAAGCGTATCTTTTGCATACAAAATGAAGGGCTTATTCCCTTGATGTCAGCAATTTTCCATCCTATCGCAGACTTGTACTCTCGAAGAACCCTCAACAACTTAATTTCTTGCAAATCGTTAAGCGCATATACAATAATAACAGCTAAAGTATCAGAATTACCCAAAAATGGATAACTAAGGTGTTTAGGAAGAGACTTTAGCTCAAGAGTGGGTGGTTCCTCAAGTGAGGGTTTCATTCGTACCGATGCTTTCTCTTCTGTATGTAATGGCTCGAATGGCACCTTGAATCTACTCACTCTAGGCAATGCATCCAACATATGCAAATAGTCAATAAATTATGGATCATCCAAGTCAGCATCTCCTAGCAAAGTGTTTTCCAACGGATCCCTGTCCAAACCTTGAATTAAGTCTTCATTAACCATCTTTTCGATCACAACCATTCTGAAACACTCTTCCTCATTTGTAGGGATTCTCATAGCTTTAAACACATTAAATTTCACTTCTTGGTCTTGCACTCTTATTGTTAACTCCCCTTTTTGAACATCAATAAGAGTTCTCCTAGTTTCTAAGAATGGCCTCCCTAAGATGATAGGAATGTTCTTGTCCTCTTCATAATCTAGAATGATGAAATCTGCTGGGAATTTAAACTTATCCACCTTTACTAGAATATCTTCAATAATTCCCCTCGGGTAAGTAACTGATCTATCCGCCAAATGTAAAGAGATGTTTATAGGTTTCAGTGCCGGCAAACCCAACTGAGTGTACACAGATAATGGCATGAGATTCACACTCGCACCCAAATCACACAAACATTTGTTGAAGGTCATGTTCCCAACTGTGCAAGGAATAGTGAAACTCCTCGGATCCTTCAACTTCGGAGGCAACTTCCTCCGCAATACAACATTACATTCCTCCGTCAATTCAACAGTCTCATAATCTTCTAACTTTTTATTCTTCGACAAAATACCCTTCATAAACTTTGCATAGCTCGACATCTATTCTAGGGCTTCTACGAACGAAATATTAATCTGTAACTTCTTGAAGATATCTAAAAACTTTGAGAACTATTTTTCTAACTTCTGCTTTTGAACTCTTTGCTGAAACGGTGGTTGAGGATAAACAACCGGTTCAACATCTGCCTGATTCTTATGCACTTGCATGTCTTCACCCTGTTTCTCTTCAACCAACTTTTCCTTACTTTCTTTAACATCTCTGGTAAATTTTCTGCACTTTTTCCCTCAAGATGTTTTCCACTTCATAACGTGATTGCTTGACACTGCTCATGATTTCCCCTTGGATTCTTCTCAGTGTCACTCGGTAAAGTCACTTGAGGTCTGTTATTTAATACCAACACACATTGTCCCATTTGATTTTCCAAGTTCTTAATCAACGCCGCTTGTGTTTTCATAGCTGCTTCATTATCAGATATATATTTCAACAATATCTCCTCCAAATCTAACTTTTTCTCTTGATGTGGAGCTGACTGTTGATGTTGATTTTGGAAATCGGAGGGATAAGATGGTTGTGGAGCTTACTGATTTTGGTTGTTACTCCACGAAAAGTTTGGATGGTTCCTTTCCCCCGAATTATAGGCATTCTGGTATGGATTCGGAGTTCTATTATAACTACCTACAAATTGAACTGTTGTCGGATTGATGGCATACTGCTCTGTCGGAAGTTCTCCTAAACACAATTCACACACATACGCCACCTGCTGAACCTGTACTCCCGTGAGGGCATCCATTTTCTCTAACATCGCTGAAATCTGAGCCGCTAAAGCCGTTACTCCATCTACCTCTAACACCCAAGCTGCCTTAGGTTATGTCATTCTTGTTGTGGGCCACTGGTAGTTGTTAGTTGCCATAGTCTCAATCAAGTCATACGCTTCCTCAAATCTTTTAGACATAAAAGCTCCCCCTGACGCTGCATCTATACTAGTCCGAAGATTACTGTTCAGCCCATTGTAGAAGGTTTTCATCTGCAGCCACTTGGGCAATTCGTGATGCGAACACTTCCTTAGTAATTCCTTATACCTTTCCCAAGCTTCATATTGTTGTTGTTCAAAAGTTGTAATATCATTCCTCATCTTTGTAGTCTTTGCCGGTGGGAATAATTTTGCTAAAAACTTATGAGCTAGGTCATCCCAAGTAGTGATTGATCCTGACGGTAGTGAATGAAACCAGTTCTTTACCTTGTCTTGCAGTTTGAATGGAAACAAACATAGCTTCACTGCGTCATCAGATACCCCATTATACTTGAAAGTATCACAAATCACCAAAAAGCTAACCAGGTGCTCATTCGGATTATCATTAGCCAATCCCCCAAAATGTACTGAATTCTGTATCATCTAAATAGTGCCAGGCTTTATCTCAAAGTTATTCACTTTAATTGCTGGCCTGGTGATGCTTGACTGAATTTTAGTAACCCTAGGTGTGACATAGTCCCTAAGTGCTTTCTGATCCTTTGCAACCATATTCTCTTGCTTATCAAAGTTCTCCCTAATTTCTTTAATCCACTTACTCAACCTCTGAAACCTTCTTTCGATGTCGTCCTCGTAAGGAAGTAAATCTGGTTTCTTTGACCGAGTTTGCATGCACTAATGAAAATAACATGAAACAAGAAATAACAAAAAGAAAAAGAAAAATGTTTAACTAAAACTGATCTAATTAAACTGATATTGAAAGTAATAAAATCAATAATCTATCCCCGGCAATGGCACCAAAAACTTGTTGGGTGTAATCTAATTAAGCACGACACGTAAGTATACGTGATCAACAAGTAATATAATGATAAGTTAAGTATCGTTCCCATAAAGATAAAATTCAATTTTAATCTAACAATTACCAGCTTTGTATTATTTCAGTTTTATTAAACTAACCGATTTAATTGATAAGAATAATGAAAAGCTAATAAACAAAATAAACATCAACTAACAACCATAAATTTTACTCAGATAATAGAGAATTAAGCCTACAACTTCACTTTATGCTTCACTTAGATTATCATGCCAGTTTAATCTAATTAACTATTCTAGTGCATTAATGAAGAATACAAAAGTAGAATTAGCAATCTCTCGATGCACTAAATCCATATCAACTTAAATTCACAGATGATAAAATTAAGCCAAACACCCTAATTAACTAATTCACTATATCTTTATGTGAATTAAAATTAAGAAAGGTTTTAATCCCAAGTTCTTACACGATTACATGCGATGCATAGATATATCTCTATCCTAAACATAAATTATGAATTCCATAAAACACAAAAATCACAAACACATACTATTATGACTAAGTCTAAACTCATACTTCATCTCTCAAATTCATACAAGTTCACATAGAATTGTGATCAAGCAATTCATAGATTACGCACAAATAATAATAGATGAACTATAAAATAGCATTATTGAATTAAAACCAAAGCATGATAACATTTTTTACACTTAAAGATCTATTATAAGCTTAATAAGTTGAATTAGTTCATAACAAATGAAATAAACACTGAATAAATTAAAGAAACCAACATCCCAATTACAAAACTGAAATTAAAGAACAAGAACAGTAATAGAACCACCCTTCTCTTTACTGAAATTTGTAATCTTTGTGTTCCTTGCTCCTTGCTCTATTCCTCCAAAATCTTCACAAATTAGGGCTTAAAAGTTGTTGATGATTGATTGATGAATGCCTGATCAAAGTTAGTAAAGTCTCTACTTTTGTATCTGAAAATGTCTTCTTTCCAGTCCCCATCGCGTTTAAATTCCACCAAGTCACGCCACCACAGTAGTAGAATATCATCAAAATTCTTCTTTCTCGGTCACAAGACCCACCAAAGAAAGTTATTTTCAGATGTGACTCATTTCCTACGTGGGTATTTACTAAATAGAAGAGCCCGCTTCTTGACGGTAACGCCTCGCACTTAATCGATTTCGCTTTGCTTGCCACCATGTCACTTAACTTTTGCCTTAGCTGATAAAAATAGAACCTACACATAAAACAAGCACAAACACCTAAAATGATACTAAATAAATGGATTAAGCATTATTTAAGTCCAAATAGGCATCCGATTCATATGTATGAAACCCACTCATCAGTAAGGGGGTTACATTTTTCTTTTAAAGATTATTTAATAAACAATTAATCATAGTAAATTATTATCGTAGCAGAATATGAGATTTTAGAAAAATTCTTTTTTTCTAAACAGGGATGATAACAAAAACAGGAAATATAAGCAATAACAAAGATTGACAAAAAATAAAGAGCATAAGCTTTAAGTAGTTCTGGTTATAAACAACTCTTAGTCCACTCTTCTTCTTCGATGAGAAGTAATTCTCCGTTATAACAGTGATCACAAAGATCAATTACAACTTCAGTTCACACAAAACTGTTAAAGTCACACAGACTTCTAAGTCAAAAAAATTGAGTAAACAAGATAATTGAATGAGTTTGATCTGCTGCACTATTGAAGTTCTTTTGGTAGAGTAGATTGTGTATAATACACTTATATATTGCTTTAGTAGAATACTTGTTCACTTAGAATTTTAAACTTTTTGAATGATTAAACTTTTCATTTTTGAAAGGTTTGATATTTATAGGTTCTTTAAAAATCTGCCCGTTGATGATTGTCTATTGTGCACTGGTCTGATTGAGAGTTAAGAATTCTAACAGCTTTCTGTCCTTTGTCAAATTAGTAGAGACAAAATGCTTGTCAACGACTATTTATTATATCATTTGACTGGTCCATATCTTTGTAGCAAATGTTCATTTTGTCTCATTGGACCATCCAAGGTGAGCTCTACTAGGTTAGCTTTGTTATCACCTCTACAATCTCTTTAGCTCCGCGAGATGAACTTTCTTTATATTCTAAAGAGTCTTGAGGCTGATGCTTTGCTGAAGTGTCTTGGTTCTACTCTTGATGACCCATAGGTTTCCTCTACTTGTCTTCTATGATATTTTACAGATAAAAAGAGAGTGTACAATCATCTAAATGTACTAAGATAATATACGGGCTCTGCTATTACATGAAATTATAAGGTCAAAAAATTACGGAGTCCTTGTAGACATCTAAATTTTCATATCTTTCCTCTAATAGTGGCAGGAGGGCAAAAATGTCATTTCACCTCAAGACCAAGAAGTCAAACAAAAGATTACAATTCTCATAATAATTATTTGGAGTCCTCACAATGACTGTAAAAACCCAAAACCCTAATAAGACTCGTATGTATAAATCCCGTTATATAAATAAAATTTCTCCGTTCTGAATGTGTTATGTGTTATTATATACTTTATTTAACAAATTTGACCAAATAAATTTTTGTCCAAAAAATGCCGTGCTTAAATTTTTTTCGTAATCGGACTTTTCGGCATAATTATTTTTACAAGTTGCTTTGTCGTGCTTACACTGACAAAACGCTTTGTCGTGCTTGTTAGGATTAGTGAGAAATTTAGGTCAACAACCCTAGATTAACAAACCCTAATTAGCAAAACCCTAACCCTAATTAGTAAACCTAACCCTAATTAGATAAACTAACCCTAATTAGCTTATGTTAACACCTAACCATGGTTAGTAAACTTCAAATTAGGTACTAATGAACATCATTTAACATTTGTAATCATTAAAAACAAAACCCTAATCAAGATTAGTGAGGATTAGGGCATAATCAAGGTACTAAACAAACCTAACTAGCTTACAAGTAGGTGAGGAGTCACCATTGCAAGTCCCTAGGCTGCACATGACATGCTTGTAACTCCCAAACATGAAAATAGTCATCAGATTTGATAGTTGTAGAGGCAAGTTGCTCAAAAATGACCAAAAAGCCAAGTAAAAGAATTCTATAAATAGGAACCTTAGGGCTGAGCAAACTCATGAAATTTCTAAGCCAATATACACTTACTTACATACCAAAGCCTAGGTGTTAGCAGCAACATCATTAGAAGCTAGAATCGAAAATTATTCAAGAAAAGGTATAAACCCTAGTTCATAATTAGCTCTTTGATCCTATGTTACTTTTGTTGTTTAGATGTTAGATTTATGTATTAATATGTTAGAAAGTGTGTTAGATTGGTAGAACACGTTTTCATAACATCTAGATGCCTTAATTAAGTGTTTTAAGAAATTTGGAAAATTTGAAAACTAAGTTTGACAGCCGAATGTCAGGGCCTATAAATTCATATGTATTTATGTTTTGGTCTGTTAATTGTTTGGTATTTGTAGCCTGTTAGTAGGTCTTTAATCTGGAAAAGAAAACAGGTTCATTTGAACCATAGATTTCAAGTTATAAGTGGTCAAAGTGGGTTGACCGTTTACGGATTGCAGTTTTCTGGGTTACCCAGAAAACTCAAGAATAGTCGAACCGGCTACTTTGACCAAGCTTTTTAATCGCCTTCTATTTGTTGTTTTTGTAAAGTATTGTTATAGATCTATACCCTGTTATATGTACTACATATATATGATCTCAAATTTCTAAAACAACTAATATGATTACTAAAATCAATGGTCAAAAGTCGTTGATCGAGCTTGACCAAGTTTTCTCGGGTTGCCCGAAAAATCAAGAACACGAAGAACAACGTTTGGTGTATTTTGACCAAAGATAGTTAGAGACCTTAGAGTTATGCTTTGTTCATGTTAATGTTATATATATGTACCCTGACATATATACTACATATTACAACAAACACCATGCACATCTAATACACAGAATCAATGATATTCAAACCACAAAACCGTTGACCTAGCCTTATAACTCATGCTCGGGTTACCCGAAACTAAAGAACACTACGATGGTGACTTTGAGCCTCTATAACTTCTTGTTATATGTAGGTTAAAGCCTAAATTTTGATTCATGTTATACTCTTTGTATGAGTACTACAACAACAACTCTCGACCAAACAAAAAATCATGATCGTGAGTTTTTTATTTAGTGGTCAAACTGGTCACTCGACCATGTCCAAACTACTGCCCAGAACTGAAGAACACCTACAGCGCCACTTCATGTCATTGAAGGGCTTTAGCGACAGACATAAATTATTTTTCTAAAAATAAATTATAAAAATTAGAAATAATTAATAAATAAATATAAAAATAGTTTTAAAAATTATATTAAATAAATATAATTAAATTCTAATATTTTTACATAAAATTAATAATTATTTTATTTTATTTATATATTATTAATAATTAATTTATTAATAAAGAAATTAGAATAATTATTTATAAATATTAAATAATTATGGAAAAATATTATAAATGATATAAAAATTATAATAAATGAATATAAATTATTTAAAAATAATAATGGATGTTTTTTTGTAAAATTTTAAGTAATTATTAATTACCTAAAAATAGAAGTAAATGATTTAAAATCATTTAAAGAATAAATAAATGTTTTAAATACTTTAAAAATTCTAAAAGGTATTATAATGGATAACTAAATTATCAAAAATTTAATAAAATTTTATAAATTAAATTTAGTGCATTTATCAACTTATTTGATATTCTAGTAAAAGGTATTAAACATCAAAACCTTATTTAATCTAACCCGTTCATATGCAAATGATATATTTGAGTATTATTATAATTACTAATGTGTTAGAATTATATATATGAACTTCATAGGTATTGTTAACATTTGAATAACATAACTTGACTGATCTACGCTCAGGCAAGTTTCCTAAACCCTACACTTATATCTTGAATTTCTTTTGATATATTATACCAAACCTAAACTTGAATTGCCAAATTGCTGAAAAGTTATTGCTATAGTTTCAGCATAACTCAAAAATAAATTGTTTATTATATGATAATGTTTATTGAGCATAAACTGTTGTGTCAAACTAAATTGTTTTGGTAAGACATCCTATACTGAAGTTGGGTATCCTGTAAGGGATCGTGATATGGTCAATGAATATATTGATACTAATGTTGGGTGCGTTTGAGCACTGGTACGATGAGATACATACTCCTAGGATGTTGAATAGGCTGATCCCCTATCTCATATCTGAACAAAATTTATAAGTCTGTGTGACTGACAGAAATAAAGAAAAATTCCAGAAATGGTTGAAATAAATAGAAATCCAGGAATGGTAACAACTATCAGTCAAAATTTGAATTGTTGTATTTCTTCAAATCATATATTGTTATAAATACAAAACTTGCTAAGCATATCATGGTTAACCCTTGCGAATTATTCCCTTTGCAGTTTTAGATGATAACCTTGGAACATCTGGAGTATGAAGTCTAACAACAATTATATATATAAGTGTGTATATATATATATATATATATATATATATATATATATATATATATATAAACAAGTTAACGCTCCAGACATAAGTCTAGGCTCAATCAAGGCATAACTAGATAATGTTAGTCCATATATATAAAATATATACATGTATAAGTATATATATATATATATATATATATATATATAGACAGAAATGAAAACCACAGACCGATGTCCGGGAAAACTCACATAACACGACTCTCAATGTGTATAACAGTGTGTGTTAATATGAGAAGAAGACTTTATAGAATGTAAGAAGGCTTATAGTGGGCTGCCAATGTAGACTTCTATGACTATATATGGATAAATACTCAGCTCCCGCCGGATAAAAATATAGCTATATGTGAGCTAATAGATGTTTAGAGATGCGGAAACACTTAATATGGGTTTGTACAGAGTAAATTAGACAGGGCTTCCTCGCCTTTCTCTCTCATTCCCTCTCTCAAATGGCTGACCTCAAGGTCTAAATTTATAGACTGATGGCCGCAGGTGTACCCGCGACAACCGCAGTTACACCTGCGGCTGGTCGAGGTGTCCTCGGGCTTCACGGGTCCCATCATCTCGAAGTACATGCACTGTAATGTCCGCTCGAACTTGCAAAACTTCAATCCGAGCATCTGAACGAGGTATATGTGACCTTCTTCAGACCGCTTGTGTCTAGAGTTATGCAATGACATGGATTAGAGGTTGTTCGAAGTCAGGAACAGGGGTCCATGCCTATAGTCTTCAAGCTTCAAATTCTATCCAAGGTACTGCCACGTGTAATAGTCACTCGGGATTGTAACTCCTCGGTTCTTGTGGGACATCGTTGGATGTATGTATGTATGAAGTGTTGAGAGGACGCGCATGTGTTGAATGGGTAAGATGACGTTTGACTCTTCGCCAGGGTTATGGCCGGTTTGAGTTGAAAGAAGACGTTGCTCAGGGTTACATCTGAGATTAGACTACTTGTTTGTATGCCGTAATGTCATCTTGTGAGAGTGCCTGTCTACCAGGTGTTAGCTCCGGGTCTGAGGTATGAATGCCTCTACAGGAGGCCTGAGCTTGAAACTGATATCTTGTATTTGAAAGAAGCATTTTTGGAGTTATCGCCAGAACTGCAACATCACTCCTTGGGGTTATCGCCAAGGACGAAACTCAGGGTTATCACCGAGGTTGGAAATAATCCTTCCGGTGTGTGTTCCGGGGTTGGAAATGATGTTCCTGGTGTGTGCCCTGGGTTTTGGGATTGACTTCTGGTAGTATCCGGAATGGATGTAAGCTATCTTCCAGGGTTATCTCTGAAAGACGAATCTGCCCTCCTGTAATGTCAGTAACAGGCGTGCAGAAAATTTCGAGTGTCTCTACATTATATATATGTACCCTAACATATATACTACATGTTACAACAAACACCATGCACATCTAATACACAGAATCAAAGATATTCAAGCCACAAAACCGTTGACCGGCCATGACTACTGTTCTAGGTTACCCAGAAACTCAAGAACTGCTCTGACAGTTACTTTGAGCCTCTATAACTTCTTGTTATATGTAGGTTAAAGCCTAAATTTTGATTCATGTTATACTACTGCATGAGTACTACAACAACTCTTGACCAAACCAAAAATCATGATCATTAGCTTTTTATTTAGTGGTCAAACTGGTCACTCGACCATGACCAAACTACTGCCCAGAACTCAAGAACACCTACAGCGACACTTCCTATCACTGAAGGGCTTTAACGATAGACATAAATTATTTTTCTAAAAATAAATTATAAAAATTAGAAATAATTAATAAATAAATATAAAAACAGTTTTAAAAATTATATTAAATAAATATAATTAAATTCTAATATTTTTACATAAAATTAATAATTATTTTATTTTATTTATATATTATTAATAAAGAAATTAGAATAATTATTTATAAATATTAAATAATTATGGAAAAATATTATAAATGATATAAAAATTATAATAAATGAATATAAATTATTTAAAAATAATAATGGATGTTTTTTGTAAAATTTTAAGTAATTATTAATTACCTAAAAATAGAAGTAAATGATTTAAAAATCATTTAAAGAATAAATAAATGTTTTAAATACTTTAAAAATTCTAAAAAGGTATTATAATGGATAACTAAATTATCTAAAAATTTAATAAAATTTTATAAATAAAATTTAGTGCATTTATCAACTTATTTGATATTCGGTAAAGGTATTAAACACCGAAACCTTATTTAATCTAACCCGTTCATATGTAAATGATATATTTGAGTATGATAATAATTACTAATGTGTTAGAATTATATATATGAACTTCATAGGTATTTTTAACATTTGAATAGCATAACTTGACTGATCTACGCTCAGGCAAGTTTCCTAAACCCTACACTTATATCTTGAATTGCTTTTGATATATTATACCAAACCTAAACTTGAATTGCCAAATTGCTGAAAAGTTATTGCTATAGTTTCAGTATAACTCAAAAATGAATTGTTTATTCATATGATAATGTTTATTGAGCATAAACTGTTGTGTCAAACCAAATTGTTTTGGTATGACATCCTATACTAAAGTTGGGTATCCTATAAGGGATTGTGATATGGTTAATGAATATATTGATACTAATGTTGGGTGCGTTTGAGCACTGGTAGGATGAGATACATACTCCTAGGATGTTGAATAGGCTGATCCCATATCTCATATCTGAACAAAATTTCTAAGTCTGTGTGACTGATAGAAATAAAGAAAAATTACAGAAAGGGTTAAAATAAATAGAAATCCAGGAATGGTAACAACTATCAGTCAAAATTTGAATTGTTGTATTTCTTCAAATCATATATTGTTATAAATACAAAACTTGCTGAGCATATCATGGCTCACCCTTGCGAATTATTCCCTTTGTAGTTTTAGATGATAACCTTGGAACATCTGGAGTAGATAAAGGGAAGCGTCCCTGTTTAGATTAGATTATATTCTTGTCTATTTGAATACCTTGTAATAAAAACTTGTTATGAGAATCATGTAATCGAATTTTAATATTATATATATAACATCTTTTATTTCCGCAACCGTGTTTTCTTACATATATAGATGTAAAATTAGACTTCTTCGAATCTAGTTGAGATCCTTGGGAACTATTTATTTGAGTGAGGGTATTAATAGCATGGACTGTTCATGTTGTTATTGATACTCGTTATTGATACTCTGGATTTCGGATAAATAGTTACTATCGATACGATAGTATAAATCGTTGGCTTAAACTATACATCTGGGTGAGGGTATTAGTAATATGGACTATTCATGTTATTACCGGTACTCTGAATTGCAGATAGATAGACTCTAGTCACAGATACAGTTCATATATTCAAGTGAGGGTATCCAAACATAGTAATAGTTCTCTTGAGAATTACCATCTGTTATGGGATACTGTGAATCTTGAATCTATGAGAATTATATCTGATAGTCCCTCTATTTAATGTAATATTTTAATCAGATACCGTGGGTGTATAGATTTAAATGCATTATGTTGATTTACTATAAACACCATATCGGATACCATGGGAGTATAGATATGGGGGTGTTATAATAACCTTCGAGCGATAAGCTATAGAAAAGGAGACAACCGACTAGACAATATTTATAAAAGGATGGGTTTTCCCTTTTTTTCATCTTTCCAAATCCAAAATTGATCGAACTCTATCCAATTGTGTCTCTCTCAGAAAGAGATTTCCAGTTTGGTATCACACATTTTCTAACTCTTCCCAGTTTAAAAGTTATGGATATTTCAGCGCGCATCATGAAAAATCAACTTCGCAAAACAAATATCAAGACAGGTGGGCCCTACTCTAGGGCTACCTCAGATGGACATGCGGCTACCGCAAGTAGACCTATGGCAAGTCTAGGCTGCCTATATAAGGCAATTTTTGGCTCATTTTTTGGGGAGAGAAGGCTTTTTAGAGCGAGAAAATGTGTTATCTAAGGAGAGAAATAGAAATAGGAAGAGAAAAACCTCTCTAAATCCAATCTAGATCTAGTTTTTGTCATTAAATCTCTTACCAGTCTATAGTCAAGCGATCCATATAAAGCTTAAAGAGGAAGAAACTCTCACTCTCAAGGCTAAAATTCTCATCTTTATACTAGAACTAGCTTATATCTATCTTATTTTGTGAATTATTATGCTTGAGCTTTGTTTGTTTATGGTTAATTCTTCATTTTAGACTCTTCTAACATCCTAAATCATATCTAAAGATGTTTGGATCATATCTTTTAGAATTATGAATGGTTACATTGTGACGACCTAAGAAATCATATAACATTATAATTAGGTTATCAATATATATCTAATAAAATGATATTTTGTTGATATTATGTGTAAATGTGATGAATGAATAAATATATGTGTAGTATATATTTATTTCATAGTATGTGAGTTATGTATTTTTTATGCGATTAAGATTAAGCGTTGTTGTCTCATTTGAAAAATTATATTTTGTCTTGAAAAATGCAGAAAACACTTTTCACGTTTTAAAAAATTTTGTATTACGCCATAGTATTTATTTGGGTTATAAATACGCAATTTCTATTTAAAACTATGAAAAGTCAAAATTGACATTTTGTCTAATCGGGTTGGTTAGGAAAGTTAACTATAGAAAATCACTAAGCTTTGACTAATTGGGTTGGTTAGGAAAGTTAACTAGAGAAAATCAGCAAGGCTTGGTTGAGCCTAGGGTTTATCTAAGGGTTGAGCCTAGGGTTTGAGAGTCTTGGTGACTTGGAGTGAAGACTATTCAAAACTTGGGGCCAATGTTTGGATGTTCTAATGACCTTTCTACCCTAAGACTTAGACTTCCAATAAATAGAAGCCTTTTCCTTCCTAAAATCCTACCAATTCACAATCTAAAAGAAGAAACACTAGGCAAATTGAGAAAGAGGGAGCTCAGAAATTTGAAGGAAGATGGAAGAAGAACAACAAGATAGCAATCATCTAGCAAAATAAAGAAGAAAATCAAAAAGTTGAACACTAAGAACCCTCACCTTTAAAATTATTTCAAGCTTTATATGTATATATTGCTTGTTGTGGCTTGATTGTGGATCATGATGGATCCGAAGTAATAAGGAGGAAAATGATGGAGATTATATGAATTAATCATGTCATAATGCAAGAAAATGAAAGAAATGAACCTTAGACCTAAGCACAAAGCATGGATAAGAAACTTAGTAAACTGATTTTCGGGCCATTTTTGTGGATAGTTAACGCTTCTGGAAAATTGTGTTTTTTCTGGGGGTTTGTGTTATTGGCTGAAACTTGAATTTTATCGTAGAGTTCGTCGACAACTTTGATTTAATAGGCGGCACTTCCCGTAACTATAATACCCGTGATTTAATAAATAATATTATTTTTGAAAATAAAAACGTTTGGATATTTATTTCAAATACTTGTATATTTTATGTGAAATAAAGTGTGTTAATTAATTTTAAATGAAATTAAGTGAGAAAGTGGTAATAGAGAAATGTGGTATGCCTAGTGTGGCATAATAGTGGACTAAGTTATTCATTAATTAAATTAATGAGAAAATGAATAATAATGTGATGGACTAATTATTGTTATTTTTTGTTATGTGCAATTATATGTGTTGTGTGAGCATATAAATAGTAATATAATGAACTTGCATCATATAAGATGAGATATCAAGAATAATATAATTATATGAATAATTATTATGTAAGACTATATTAAAATAATCTTGAGTTATGTAATTTATTAAGCCTTGTGTGACATAATGATTTATGATGAATCAATAAAATGTGTATTTTTAATTTATGGAAGAAAATTAATTAATAGAAAATAAATGTTTGATATTAATTATCATTATGATGTTTGGGTGTAATTAGAATAACAAGTCTTATGGAAAATAATGGGTTGTTAGTACCTAACTAATTTTTATCCTAGCCTAATTAATTGTAGAATAATAATGGCCCAATATTGTAAACCAATGTAATAATATTAAGTCATTAAAATTGACTTCGTGTGTAACGCCCTCAAATTTGGTCTATCTGCAAATCCGACTTTGGTGCATCACGAGTGCTTACCATTCATTCCATATATTATTATATCATTAAATATAACAACATATTGCTTCAATTCCCAAATTGTATAACCTTAAAATCTTCATACATTACAAATAATGATAATTACATTATTCTTTACTTCTTTACACGTGTGACTTTTATCCGCCACAACAAATACATAACAGTTTATTAAACTACTCTATAGTTTAATTAAACTATTCAACATTACACGTCTTGGATTGATCTTTACGCTCATTCATATAATGAATGACGCTTCATCAGGATACCGGTCAGCTTGATCTTCACAGGATCCTTTAGTTCATTCTAACATCGTTCGCTGGAAATATTTTTATTTTAAGCAAGTGTGAGCATTCAATTTCTCAGCAAGTTCTAGCAGTTGAATAATAACAATCTCAAGAACAAAATATTCTTTTAATTCTTCAATAACCGAACAAAGGTTATGAAACAACTTGAATAATAGGAATAAATTCTGATTCCTATCAATTTAAAACATTAATACTTTCATTTTTACATAACCTCAATGCTTTCCTTCTTTACATCATGTCTAGCTAAATTCATTAGCATAGACTAATCATTAATAGTTCATGAATAAATAGAACTCTTTCATATTTAAATAGTTCTAACACAGAACAGTTCATCTCACATAAACACATAACTGTTTAAAATTTAGCACATAGCATCATACATCATAAACACCTTGCACAAACATAACCCATTTGCACATAGGTAAAACTTACTCAATTTCAACATCTGAGTAAATTTAAGAAACTAACATTCATTTAAAATATAAATAAAGTTAGGAAACTTTCCTTAAGCGGTGCATACAATTACATTTTATGTTGTACGGTTCTTTGAAATCCCTATATATCACATAAGGATAAAACATACCAATTAGTTATATACTTGACTTATACATTGGTTTACATTAACTTTACTTCTTATGGTTGGCGTTCTATAACTTTAGTCCACTCAACCAACTTTCTTAACCGCTTTTCGGTGTTACAACATACGAAGATGTCATAATGCTTACGATCATTTCTTATAATAGATTTATACTACCATCATTACTCAACTTTCAAACCATTACATTTTGTTTGACGTGAATACAGTTTACCGTATATCCGAATATAATCTATCGTATTTCAATTACGTACCTTGTGCTTACATTTTACAATCATTCTTTATGATGGTTTTACATCATCATCTTATTTCTTCTATCGTAATTTATCCGAGTCATTGAAATTATAATGTTCGATAAGTTAATTATCATTTTTTATGGCTTTCTGACAACTAAATGTCATACCTCAGGATTATTCTTAACGTCTAGGTTGTGACGCCCCCAAAATAGGTATACATAACCCATTCTGAATCGCCAAATACATAGTACATAATCTAAATATAACCTTCATTAATATAATACGACAAAACGTAGCTGAGAGTCTTAACACGAATATTGTCTCATAGAAAATATCCAAACTCAAATGAAGTCCTCATTACAATTATTATCACACTATTTTATAGAATAGTGAGGACTACTATATCCACTATCTTGGACCATCACTCCATTCTTCGGCTAGTCCCAACTATATTCTCATTTCCTAGAGAGAATAATGAAAGAAAAGGGTGAGATCAACTAGCCCAGTAAAGAATATTATGACTAAGATAATGCAGAATATATTATCGTTAGCCTTCAACAGTGTAAAACTGATAGAATACAATAGACAATAAGTTTAACTGCAGCGGAACAAATAATCCATTAGAAGAGTCAAGTAGAGCATGATATCTACTATCTTCTATGATATAAGAGTTCATCATCAATATTTTATCGCTGTAACACAGTTCTATAAATAATCCACATCATCGAATTATCCATGCACTACGGGCCAATGATATTTGTTAGTATCACATCCACGAATTATCCATGCACTACGGGCCAAGGATATTTGTTATTATCACCAATGGTCATGATCATGCCAACAACTGTCCATCAATGCACTATGAGCCAATGATGACTTTTATCACATCATTTGTAAAATTAAAGGTCATGATTATACCGATACATAATTTCTGGTCATAATCATACCAATCAACAGTCCATCTATGCACTACGGGACAAAGATGACTTTCATCACAATAAAAGCACGAGGATGATGACAATGATATAAGAATTCAATCAAACTAGATCAAGGATAAATATTAAAGATTTATAATTCCATTTATCCAGAGTTTAATAATGTCCAAATTGTCAACATGATAACTGCTTTGTGGAGTAAAATTCAAAAATAATATTCATGTAAAAATAATTTGGACAAAAAAGAAATCAATTTTTGTCATGAATAGTACCTCGGGTGAATAGTACCCCATGAATAGTACTTCGTGAATAGTACCCTGACATAAAAAGATTAAAAATTTAACAAGAATGTTTAGAAAATATCCTTTTGAAACGATACTAGATGAATCACAAATTTCAAGGATATTCTACTAATTTCAAGGAGTATAGAAGCAATACTTATCAAAATGAGTGTAGAATTAGAAATACGAAACGAAATAATATTACTTACATACTACAAAGTATGAAAGAAAATATTATTTCGTACGAGTATTGAACAAAAATAATATCCCTTACCTTTAGATGAGAGTACTTCTGACTGGTATAGCGGAGATATTCTTGAAGAAAACTTGTATTGTTTTCTACACTCAAAGCTTCCTTAAACTTAAAAGAAATACGTTCAATATCATAGAAGAAGAATTCTCTGATTCTGGTGTGATTTTCATTTCTAAACTAAGCATCCTATTTATAGGAGAATGACAGGGTACTATTTGAATTAGAAAATCACGGGTGCACAGTAAAGGATTCACGGACAAATTCTGAATTTTTTTATTTTATTATGCTGAACTATGCAAATACTATGTAGTACTATGCAACACTCTGCATAGTAAAATATAATATATTCTATTTTATATAAAAAAACAAAACTTATATATATATATATTACCCACTCAACACACACACCATTACACACACGTTATACCCACAATATATATATATATATATATATATATATATATATATATATATAAGTAATAAAACAAAAGTGAGATAACTTTCTACCGATGATTTTGAAAAAAATGAGTAAGTGGGGCTCCATGTAATAAGCCAATTTGACAACAAATACTTCATAAAAAACCCCTCTATTTATCTCAATTCACTTGACTTCACTAAACACATTTTTAATAATATTTATTCATCATTAATATTATAACTTGCAATATTAACAACCAGATCATTCCTAGGAAAGAGGGGGCTTTCCGATAAGGACTTCTCCTTATTGGTACCAAACCCCTTTTCTCGACAGAACTTTCTAGAAATCATCAATAATGTAACTTATAATATGAATAACTTTGTCATCTTAATTATTGATTTAATAATATAAAATATTGTGCAGATAATACTGTGACAATAATTGAATCAATAATATGAGATACTATGCAGCAATTATTATGGCAATAATTGAGTATAACTGAGTGACTTCTCACGTAAGCATTAATAATCAAAGATATTGTGCAATACCGTGTGCGACTATGCAACCACGCGTATTACTATACTTTTATCACCAGGTATTTCAACAGTTAACGGTAAAACTTTTTCCTTTATTTTTATAAAATGTTATTTCTGTCGTTTTCTAACTCTGACAGTAATTTCTTTATGGGGCCCACCAATGATAGTGCCATCATACGAATATTCCCTGATCAAACGAATATTCCCCGACCAAACAAATATTTTATGATAACTTGCTTACTTTACAAAATTTGTAAATATTACCCCAACTATAACATTATATCAAATCCACACCTTATTACTCAAAATGATATTTAGAGAAAATTAAATCTTTATTCATAAAAGTTGGGGTCTTACAACCTCCCCTTCTTATGAAATTGTATCCTCGAAATTGGTGTACGTACCTGGTATAAAGAAGAGGTGAAGATACCTTATTTTTATTTCAGTTTCTAACTCCCAGGTCATTTCTATAATATCGTGTTTCTCCATAAAACTTTGACTTGAGGTATAACCTTTGAGCGTAGAATATGTTCGTTCTTATCCAAGATTTTAACAGGTACCTCTTCATACGTTAAATCTTCCGCTATCTCGTTTGGTTCTAACTCAATAATGTGGTTCAGGTCTTCCACATATTTAAATAACATAGATATGTGAAAAATATTATGAACACGAGTCATACTTAGTGGTAAGGCGAGTCTATAAGATTTCAATGGGCCAATGAATCAAGGATTGAGCTTTCCTCTCTTTCCAAATCTCGTAACTCCTTTTCATAGAGCAACTCGTAACAACACATGATCTCCAACATTGAATTCCACGTCCCTTCGATGAAGATCAGCATAACTCTTTTGTCGATCTTGTGAGGTTTTTATACGTTGCCAGATCATTTGAATCTTTTCCATTGTCATGCGTACCAATTTCGGTCTCAACAACGTTGCTTCACCTACCTCATCCCAGCATACTGGAGAATGACACTTGCATCCATACAACGCCACGAATGGAGCCATGCCTATACTTGCTTGATAACTGTTGTTGTAAGAGAATTCCACTAAAGGAAAAACTTGTCCCAACTTTGTGACGCCCCCAAATCCGGGTACTTTCAACCCACAGATATGGTGCTACACGATACTCATCACTATACATTCATTCCATTGAAATAACATCAAAATGAACATAATTACTACATTCTTATTATTATAATAATAATCATTCATTTCCTAGGTTCTGAAACTGATACATTCTTTGTTTATCTTATTATGATTCTTATAAACATAATAGTCTATTACATGATAATCTATTTATCCATCTTAGCTTTGCCTTTATCCCTACTAGGATCATCAGTTCTTTCGGCCTTAGCTGTAATCATATAATTCAAGGAAGAAGTGAGCATAACTAGCTCATCAAGTCTAGCAAAAGATAATATAAATATCACGTCAAGAATTATATGAATATCTTCAATAACTGAACAAGTAGTTACGAAGTACCATGAAACATTGACTATCACTTCTCATTTCATAACGACAATTCCAAAGTATATATAATAGCTTAGGAATTCTGAATTAGTCAAAAGACCATAAACATTCTCTTTTGGTTTTCATTTATGAAAAAGAACAACCCGACACTAAGTTTGTAAGTCCAATATATCTTATGAGCACTTCTAGGTGATCACCCTATAGTACTCTATGTTGATCAACACTCATCCGTTAAACGTGTTTACGTTTATGTTTTTGCAACCTCATGTGCCCATTGAATAATCGATGTAAAATACATTTGTTTGTTCATACTCAAGCTTACCTTGAATCCGTACCAAATACTTGGCATAGGATAGCGTTAACAGTTCTATATCGAAAGACTTGTTAAACAAATCAATCTAACTCTTAAGAACAGTCTAGCCGAGTTAAAACTGGCATCGACCCCTTTGCAAAATAATTCATGCATCTCATAACATGATTTATGCATCTCATAACATGAATCACAGAAACTTGGCTAACACGAAGGTTAGATGTAAGACCCCGAATTTTATGAAATGAAGGTATTAAATTTTCTTATAATTATTATGTTATTTAGTAAATGGTTAAATTGATAAAGGTTAAAGTTAAGGGTGATATTTGAAAATTTTGCAAAGTAAGCAAGTTAATATAACATATTCGTTGTGTCGGGGACTATTCATTTTAACAGGGAATATTCATACGACGGCACAATCAATGGTGGACCCCACAACGGAAGTATTGTCGTAGTTAGAAAATGACAGAAATATCTTTTTATAAAAATAACGGTAAAGGCAAAAGTTTTACCGTTAAACTGTTGAACTACGCGGTAGTAAAAGTACAGTAATACGTGTGGTTGCATAATAGCACACGGTATTGATTATTGATGCTTACGTGAGAAGTCACTCAATTATACACAATTATTGCTATAGTAATTGCAGCATAATATCTCTCATATTATTGATTCAATTATTGTCACAGTGTCATCTGCATAATATTTATTATTATTAAATCAATAATTGAGACGACAGAGTTATTCATATTATTATTTGCAATATTGACGATGTCTAGAAAGTTCTGTCGAGGAGAGGTTTGGTCACCTAATTGCGCGCCAATAGGGAGAAATACTTATCGAAAAGCCCCTTCTTTCATTAGAATGATCTGATTGTTAAATATTGTGAGTTATAATATTAATGATGAATAAGTTTGTGTTGATTAAAGATGAAATTGATATTTCCATTGTGTAGAGATTATTAGTGTTAATGGAAATCGACATTTATTTCGATAATAATTAATTTCTGGAGGTTAAAGTGACCAATCGGGTAATTAATTGGATAAATAATCAATTAATTGCTATTAATTCACATGCTTGTACCTATTTGTTCACATGTGTGTACTATTGATTCACATGAATGTACTATTAGAGGACGTGGTGCAAGATTGATAATACTTGCATGACTAAATTAAAAATAAAGGTATAGATGAAGGTACTATACTGTAATAATTTTTTTCACATGTATAGAACTATTGAGTCACATGATTGTACTATTGATTCACATGATGTACTATTAAAGGAGTTGGTGCAAGTTTAATAATACTTGTAGGACTAAATTAAAAATGAAGGAAAAGATGAAGGTATTATACCGTAATATTTCGAGCCTCAAAACGTGCAATTATCGAAACTAAATTTTCCTATAAATAGAAGATCATTCTTCTTTCATTCTCACCAATTCACTAAGACTCATAAGAGCAATTATAGAGAGAGAAGCTACAGATAGAGAAGATATAGAGAGAAAGAATAAGAGAAGTCTGCTACTTCACTATTCCAGTATCTAGTCTTCTTCCAAGGTAAGGGAAATTATTTATTTCATATTCTGAAGAGATATTATTTTTCGTATTCGTATGAATATTATCTTCAATCAATATTCGTATGAATATTATTTTCATTCAACAGTCGCAAGGGGTATTATTTATTTCATATTCTGAAGAGATATTATTTTTCGTATTCGTATGAGTATTATTTTCGTTCAATATTCGTAAGGAATATCATCTTCGTTCAATATTCGTAGGAATATTATTTTTTTTCAACAGTCATAAGGGGTATTATTTATTTCGTATCCATGAAGAGAGATATTTTCTTTCAATACTCATAAGGGTTGTTACTCCTTTCTTTATTATTCTGTTGGAATAACCATTCTACGCGGACTACCGCATGCATGGTGAAATTCTTCTATTATTCCATTCTTTATTATTCTATTGGAAGAACCTGTCTATGCGGACTACCGCATGCATGGTGAAATTCTTCTGTTTTTTCATTCTTTATTATTTTGTTAGAATAACCTGTCTACACGGACTACCACATGCATGGTGAATGACCCTTCGTATTCATTCTTTATTAAATTGTGGAAATGATCTGTCTACGTGGATTACTGCATTGCAGATGAAAATCCATCTACAGTTTCGTATATTCTATTATACTCGTATGAGATATCCTTTCTTTTGTACTCGTCATGGAATATCATTTTCTTTTATATTTTCCTTTTATGAGTACTATTCATGAAGTACTATTCATGGGTACTATTCACAAAGTACTATTCACGAAGTACAATTCATGAGTACTATTCATAAAGTACTATTCATGGGGTACTATTCTCAAAGTACTATTCACCCAGGTACTATTCACCTAGGGTACTATTCATGACAAAAATTGATTTCTTTTCGGTCCAAATCATTTTTGATACAATATCATTCTTGAATTTTACTCAACAAAGCAGTATCATTTTGACAATTTGGATATTTTTAAACTCTGGATAAATTTAAAGTCTTTAATATTTATCCTTGATTTCGTTTGATTAATGCTTATATCATTGTCATCATCATCATGCTTATATTGTGATGAAAGTCATCTTTGGCTTACTTGCATGGATGAACTGTTGATTGGTATGATTATGACCAGGGATCATTCGGTAAAATCATGATCCGTAATGTTACAAATGATGTGGCAAAAGTCCTCATTGGCCCATAGTACATTAATGGACACTTATTGGTATGATTATGACCAGGGATTATTCTGTATAATCATGACCATTGATGATTACATGAATATCCTTAGCCCATAGTGCAAGGATGATTCGATGATGTGGTTTATTTATTAAGCTGAGTCTTAGCGATAAAGTTGATGAAAAACTTTTTAAATCATAGAAGATAGTAGATATCATGCTCTACTTGACTCTTCTAATGGATTGCTTATTCCGTTGCAGTTGTTGATCTAAAACTTGTTGTCTATTGTATTCTATCAGTTGTTATAATGTTGAAGGGTAAGGATAATTTATTCTGCATTATCTTAGTCATAATATTTCTTACTGGGCTATTTGAGCTCACGCTTTTTCTTTCATTTTTATCTTCAGGAAATTAGAACGTAGCCGGGACTAGTCGGGGAACGGAGTGATTGTCCGAGATGGTTGTTTTAACAGTCCTCACTACTTAGTGTGATAATAAATGTAATGAAGATTGAATTTAAGTTTGAATACTGTCTAGAAGACAATATTCATGTAAAAACTCAGCTATGTTTTGTCGTATTTTTACACGGCAATTGTATTAAAGAAGTTTGTGTTTGATTTTTGTACCATGTATTTGGCGACTCAAAATGGGTGATGTATACCTATTTTGGGGGTGTCACAGTTGGTATCAAAGCTTAGGGATATGATCCCTGGTTGAGATGTGAGAAAAGAACTAGATGGGGAGAGATGGGGAATTCCTTCGCTAGTATGACCTACCTAAGTTTATTTGGTATTTAATTGGTCGGTCAGAGTATAGGGACAATATGTGATATGTCAATCCCTTGTTTTGTGACAGTGTTTGAAAATAGCATCTGAAAATGTCGAGATAAGCAATGAAGCACATGAGACCGTTGAGTCACCAACGATCAATACCTAGGATAATGTGCAACAGGAAGACAATAATCCTCAGGTAAACAACAACACCGATCAGATGATTGATAAGTAGGTTTTATACCTACTTATCCGGTATCTATTACTTGAATTAGTTGCTTAAACTCATGTTTCTTAGTTACTTTTCATGCATTTTGTGTTCATGTTGTACGTTATATGTTTGGGAGTGGTGTGAGCGACTATTGGTAAGGAAAAGCAAGGAAATCGCAAAGAATTGGTAGGAAAACGCAAAGAAAAGCAATCCAGATATCATTTGTGATTTCATGTTCATTTCATGTTCTTGGCTTGGAACTTGGACTATATTGAAGAGCTTCTCCTTAGCTTTTTGGAACATCTTGAATCATTCAAATCGGAGTTCGGATGTAAGAGTTATGACATTTGTACCGACGGACGTTGAACTTTGCTGTTTTGGGTGGTCATTTGCATAGCAGTCACTTCCAGTCCAATTTCCACCTTCATCCGTTCGTTATTTCTCAAAACTCAAAGAATGAAAGTTGTAGATCTCGTCCATATCTTCGATTTGATAGGTGGCTGGCATCGTAACTCCTCCCGGTTTAAATGTTATGGCAGTTTTAGCAGAGGAGGTTCCAGGAGGAAACGTGATTGGCAGTTTGCACCCAAGCCGGGGCTGGATGTTTTGTGCCTTAGGATCCAGCCAGGGCTGGGATCCTGGGCATGTTAGCAGATTGCTAGCAAGCTGGGGCTGGCTATTTGCAAGGCAAATACCCAGCAGGGGCTGGGTACGCGTGGAAAGAGGAGATTTTGTCCGAATTTGAGTCCGAAAAGGATTTGTTCGAGCTGTTTGATTCAAGGACTTCCAAGAGGACTTCAATACATATAAAGAGGCTTATAAAAGGAGGAGATTTAGATGGATTAGAGGGAATTTTTGAGAGGAAGAATTCCATTAGATTAGATTAGAGTAAATTAGATTAAAATACTAGTTCTAAATAGTTTTAGAGATTGAAGCAACTTGAAGACCATTGAAGATCAAGAGCAGGAGTTCTAAATAGTTTTGAGAGGAAGAATTCCATTAGATTAGATTAGAGTAAATTAAATTAAAATACTAGTTCTTTACTTTACTCTTATTCTTATCTATTAATGTGTTTTCAATTGTGGATTCTTAGTTTAATTCAATGAACTAATTCTTTGTTTGAGATTACAATAGATTTTATTGTGTAGTTTATTTTAATATGCTTCGTTATCAATTATTGTGTTCTATTGTGAGGATTGTCTATTGTGATTTGGACTTAATTGTTTAATTGATTGGTCATCAATTACCGTAATAATCTATATGAACTCGAGAGATGAAGTATTGATTTAGATTTAATTATGATAGCATGTGTTCAGGATTTTGTTAATAGCTTAAACTTGATTAGTGTTAAGGTAGAGATATGCTTGACGCCATATGTAATATTATAGAGAACTTGCTCTTAAACCTTCTTCAATTGTAATTCACATAGAGATATAGTGGGTTAGTTGATTAAGTTGTTTAACGGATTTCTATCTTAATTATGGATTGACGTTAATACGGTATTAGTGCATCGAGAGGTGGTTAATACTACTTTAGTGTTCTTGATTAACAATTCAGGATAGAGAATAATTGATGAGAAGTGTGTTAACTTAAAATGAAGCAATAAGTGAAGTTGTGATCTTAAATCTCCGTTATCTTAATTTAACTAGTGGAATTTAATAGTAGTTTAATTTATATAATTTGAAATTCATTCGTTTAAATAAGATTGAGTTGGTTATGGATTAGTACTTGATGATTTTTATTAAATAATTCTCTGTGGGAACGATACTCTACTTATCACTTTATTACTTGTTGACCACGTATACTTGCGTGTTGTGCGTAACTAGATTTTACCCAACAAGTTTTTGGCACCGTTGCCGGGGAATTAGTTTTATATCTCTATGCCAATATTAATTTCAATCAAATTAGTCTTAATTTAACATTTTTATTTTTATTTTTAATTCTCTTCCTATATTTGTCTCTTTTCAGGTATCATGGATGACTTTACATATCAATGGCAATACACGAACGTGACTCAATCAAGGGGAATGGAGATTGACAGACTCGCGATACTTTCCACAATGTCAGCACAAATTAAAGAACTTTCGAGGAAGTTGGACGTTATCGCAGCCCAATAGAGTCGAATGATGGCAGTTATGTGTGACTATTGTGCTGGAAATCACCCGAGTAATCAATGCACCATCAATCTTGGGCCGATGCAGTATGGTGGTAACTACCTCAATCAGTATGCATATGAAAATTATGATAAAGTTTGGGGGTATCACCTGGATTCGTCATGGAGCTATACTTATGAAGACCAATACTCCGCTCCAAATTCAACATACACACCAGAATTTTCATGTCCACCTCCATTACCATAAGAAGAAAAGCCAAATCTGAGGGATGTAATGTTGAAGTGCATAACAAGCATAGAGGAGATGAGTATAAGCCAAAAGTTGTCAAACCAAAATTTTAATAATTGGATGGAACAATGCTTCACTACCTCAATCAACACTTGGCTTTATGACATGAATGACGAAATTGACGGAGAACCCGAACCAAATCTACAACTGGATGAGCCTCGAGGTGTTGAAAAAGAGGAGACAAGTGGGGAAAATGACAACAAGGTCGGTGAAGAGCTAACTATGAATACTAATGAGGATGAGCCGATGTTATTAATGCCTCAAGTGCCTTCTCCGCCAAAGTTCAAGAATCCGGTTAGATTTGCAAAACCTTGTCCACTAGGTAGTCATGTCGTCGGCAATACTCCTTGTGACATAAAAGCGAGTACATCTTCGAAGCCATGGTGCGATGAGCTGGAGAAGATAGAAGAAGAGATTGTTGTGTCTGACAAGCCTCAATGCCAGAATCTATGCGCAGACACAATGGAGAAAACACCTAGATGTTGGATGTTCTTGAACGTGATCTTATCTAAACAAAACATGCTAGGTGACTTTAATACAATGGCTATCACAAATGGGAACCTACCAAAAGCTATACTATTTCTGATGGATGGAGGGTTCCTCAACTTTCGAAGAGGAATTGGATAGCATTGACCAGACAAAGTCAGGCTGAAAGACTATAAATCAAGCGCTGACTGGGAGGCAACCCATGAATTTTTATATTTATATGCTTTACTAGTTTACTTAGTAGATAGGAATTAAGTTGCTTATTAAGTTCTCTTATAATCTAATCCATGTTGTCTCTCTTCATTGCAGGTATTGGAGGCTCAACGGATAGGAAAATGATCGTCACAGCCATCGCCACCATCAACTCACGCTTAGCTGATTACAGGGAAGTTCTCTTCTACTTACCGCTATATTCTTACAATGAGGATATTGTAATTTCTAAGTTTAGGGGAGTTTAGTTTAGTTCTTTATTGCATGTTAGGTTCATGTTTATGTTATGTTATTTTGCATATGTTGTTAATTTAGTTTAGGTTCATTATGTTTGCATTCATGTAGTACAACTGCATAAGTAGTTGCATAATAGTATAGTTTGAATAGCATTATATTCAATTTTTTTTGTTAAACAAAAAAATTAAAAAAAAAAATTCAAAAATTCAAAAATAATAGTTAGTTACTATGTTCATCTTGCATGAGTCCAGCTGTTTGATATTTACAGTTTGTTTTGGCCAATGATGAGATTGGAATTGAGTAGACAAGTATAGTACTGGCTATTAGAGCTTTGATGTGATTTCTTGTTAGGAATTGAGTCTTTTTCTGTTTGAAACTGGTATAATAAGGATAGCACAGTAAAAACAACTTGTTGATTGATTGAGTTTAAATTAATACATAATGGGACTCTAAAGGATAATGCTAGTTTAAATGAAAGAATGACAAGAATAAGTAATGATGGCTAAAGTTAGACAAGAACCTAAGTTTGGGGGAATATTTGGGGTATATAAGCTATTAAAAAAAAGAGAAGAAAAAGAAAAAAAAAGTATGAATAAACATCGTGGCATGCTTGTCTAGTTTTGTGGCCTTTGTTACTTGAGTAAGTAAGCCTGAGGGGATTGTCTTTACACCTAGCGCCCTAAGGTCTTAATGATCTGGGAGTCATTGGTCGAAAGCTCGTTAAGGTAGCATTGAAAAGCCTAAGGGAATAAGACATTGCATAGCTATGTGTATATATATATATATATATATATATATAAAAGAATAAAACGGGAAATAAGAGCAAAAATCCCCGTGATGAAAAATAAAGCATAAGTATCCCATGTAGACCCTCGATAGTGGTATTGTTTGATTTTAGTTGGATCTAACTTGTTTTTGAATTTCATGAGTTTACATTGTATGATGCCTTCAAAGAGACTTGTTATGTGTTAAATTTGATTTTATATTAGTTAACATTGTTGTGGAGCACACACGCACTATACCAGTAATAACAATTTAAGACTTGATGATTGACTAGGAAATTGTTGATTGGTTTTGATATGAAGTATTATCGTGTTTGCTTGATTGCTCTAAGGCCTAGTGAATAGATTTGTGTCAATCAATACTGCTGGATTCGTAGGCATGTAGATTAGTTGTATTTCATTGCATTGCATTGCATTTTTGTTTTGTTTTTGCTTGAAGACAAGCAAAGGTTTAAGTTTGGGGGTATTTGATAAGTTGCTTAAACTCATGTTTCTTAGTTATGACATTTGTACCAACGGACGTTGAACTTCCCTGTTTTGGGTGGTCATTTGCATAGCAGTCACTTCCAGTCCAATTTCCACCTTCATCCGTTCGTTATTTCTCAAAACTCAAAGAATGAAAGTTGTATATCTCGTCGATATCTTTGATTTGATAGGTTACAGGTACCGTAACTCCTCCCGGTTTAAAAGTTAGGGCAGTTTTAGCAGAGGAGGTTCCAGCAGGAAAAGTGATTAGCAGTTTGCACCCAAGCCGGGGCTGGATGTTTTGTGCCTTAGGATCCAACCGGGGCTGGGGTCCTGGGTATGTTAGCAGATTTCTAGCAAGCCGGGGCTGGCTATTTGCAAGGTAAATACCCAGCCGGGGCTGGGTACGCGCGGAAAGAGGAGATTTTGTCCGAATTTGAGTTCGAAAAGGATTTGTTCGAGCTGTTTGATTCATGGACTTCCAAGAGGACTTAAATACATATAAAGAGGCTTATAAAAGGAGGAGATTTAGATGTATTAGAGGGAGTTTTTGAGAGGAAGAATTCCATTAGATTAGATTAGAGTAAATTAGATTAAAATACTATTTCTAAATAGTTTTGGAGATTCAAGCAACTTGAAGACCATTGAAGATCAAGGGCAGGAGCTTGAGGAAGATGGAGATTTGCTGACAACAGATTCAATTCTTTACTTTACTCTTATTCTTATCTTTTAATGTGTTTTCAATTGTGGATTCTTAGTTTAATTCAATGAACTAATTCTTTGTTTGAGATTACAATGGATTTTATTGTGTAGTTTATTTTAATATGCTTCATTATCAATTATTGTGTTCTATTGTGAGGATTTTCTATTGTGATTTGGACTTAATTGTTTAATTGATTGGCCATCAATTACCATGATAATCTATATGAACTCGAGAGATGAAGTATTGATTTAGATCTAATCATGATAGCATGTGTTCAGGATTTTGTTAATAGCTTAAACTTGATGAGTGTTAAGGTAGAGATATGCTTGACGCCATATGTAATCTTATAGAGAACTTGCTCTTAAACCTTCTTCAATTGTAATTCACATAGAGATATAGTGAGTTAGTTGATTAAGTTGTTTAACGGATTTCTATCTTAATTGTGGATTGACGTTAATACGGTATTAGTGCATCGAGAGGTGGTTAATACTACTTTAGTGTTCTTGATTAACAATTCAGGATAGAGAATAATTGATGAGAAGTGTGTTAACTTAAAATGAAGCAATAAGTGAAGTTGTGATCTTAAATCTCCGTTATCTTAATTTAACTAGTGGAATTTAATAGTAGTGTAATTTATATAATTTGAAATTCATTCGTTTAAATAAGATTGAGTTGGTTACGGGTTAGTACTTGGTGATTTTATTAAATAATTCTCTATGGGAACGATACTCTGCTTATCACTTTATTACTTGTTGACCACGTATACTTGCGTGTTGTGCGTAACTAGATTTTACCCAACAATGATGAATGATGGGATGTTAAGAGGCTTTATACAATTCATGCAACATCAGGCGAGAGAGACTCCAATTCAAAAATGCAGGTGGAAACACTGGTAACTCTCGGATGGCCACCGCTAAGCAGTTCAAGGAACTGGGACCACCAGAGTTTTTGGGAAAACCAAAAGCAATTAAGATGGAGACGTGGATAAAGCAGATCACCAAGATATTTGATGTCTTGGGAAGCTCTAAGGAGCAAAAGGTTACCTTTTCCACCTTCATGTTACGAGGAAAGGCAGATTACTAGTGGGAATCAGTAAAACGTACTCAGCCTGCCGCACGGAAGATGTCTTGGGAGAAGTTCCAAGAACTGTTCAACGAAAAGTACTTTCCCGAAAGTATTCGTCATATGAAAGAGGTAGAGTTCATCAAGCTGGAGTAAAACAATATGATCGTGTCACAGTACGAAGCTAAGTTTGTCGAGTTGTCCCAGTTTAAGTCCCACTTGGTTGATAATGAGGAGAGAATGACGCGGATGTTTCTAAGAGGTTTGAAACCTGAGATATGTCAATATCTCATTTCTCACAAAATTTGTTTATATTCAGATGTTGTGAATAGGGATCAGTTATTGGAGCGCGATAATGAGCCAGCCCAACTAAAAGATAATAACCAACAACACGATAATAATCGTACCGGGGGCAACGGTCATCGGAACAACAATAACCATCGTGAAGGAATTTATCAGGCAACAAATAGTAACCAGTTCGGTGGTAATCATGGCCAAGATAATATAAGAAATTATTCAAGTGGAAAATTTAAGAAGAGAAGATTTAACGATGATGGGAAGACGTCGGCAGCAGCACCAGCAACAAATTCTAGGGGAGGAGAACGACAGCCAGTTAGATGCTACAGATGCGGAGAGGAGGGACACATAAGTCCAAACTGTTCACAGCCTTCCAAGGTACGTTTTAGTTATGGAAAAGACGGTCACATAGCTCGATTTTCTTCTGTAGCAAAATCAAATCCAGATGGGACGGTGGCACCAAAGGCGGATACAGACAAAACAAAGTCGGTAGTTTTAGGAAGAGCATTTTTCGTGACTTCTCAAAAAGCGAGTAACCCGAACAAAGTTATCACGGGTTAGTTAATCATAAACTCTAGCGAAGTCTATGCCTTATTTGATACTGGTTCTACCCACTCTTTTATTTCTTATACTTGCGCTCAACGTTTAAATTTGACTCCGGAGAAATTAGACTTTGACTTATCTGTTGAAACTCCTTTAGGAGAAACCTTCATTCCATGTGGTATCCAAGTCTTGGATGAGAGTCATAGTTTTTAAATGATATTTCTATCGTTAATAAATTTCCTGACATATTCTCTAAAGACTTCTTGCCCTACCCCATAGCGTGAAATCAAATTTTGTATTGACCCCAGTACAAAACCCATTTGTAAAACCCTTAATTATTTCTTCTACCAAAACGAACGTATAATGCGCCAATGACGTTGGCTCGAGCTGTTGAAGATTACGACCATACCATTCAATATTATTGTGGAAAAAGCGAACGTGGTAGCTGATGCATTGAGTAGAAGATCGTATGCGTTTATGATTGTAACGTTGTTAACACAAAGACCCATTTCATATGACTTGCAACTAATAAAGATAGAGTAAAAGACTCTAAGGGCCCATGTGATGATGTCAAATAATACAAGTAGAATCGACATTAACCGATAAAGTTAAAACCTCTCAAGCTACACACCCGGAGCTGATGAACGTGAAGAAGAAGGTTCAAGAAGGCGTTATTATAGAAACAAGAATCGGTGAAGAGAGTAAATCTCAACCCTCGATTTAATTGGGCCATTCGAAATCCTCGATAGACACTACAAAAAAATGGGCCTTTAGCAATGATTTTTCGGGCAACGACTTTATAAGTCGTTGCTAAAAGTATATGTTTAGCAACGAAATTTATCATTTGTTGCAGATTGTGTCAGGCTTTCACTTTTTGCAACGAAATTCATAAGTCGTTGAAAAATTTCGTTGCTAATTCATTGGCAGGAAAAATTTTCGTTAGAAATTCGTTGCAAAATTTTCGGCCAATTGCTTTCCCGTCAGTTTGGGCAATGAAAGTTTTTTTGTTGCTAAAAATGGGGCTTTAGCAACGATTTTTCATGCAAAGTCGTTGCTAAAAGTGTATGTTTAGCAACGAAACTTGTCCTTCGTTGCAGATTGTGTCAGACTTTTACTTTTTGCAATAAAATTCATAAGTAGTTGCAAAATTTTGAAACAAAATTCGTTAGAAATTCGTTGCAAAATTTCTAACCACTTGATTTCTCCTTGTCGTGGGCAACGAAAGTTTTTTTGTTGATATATTTCGTTGCCTAATATGGACCACATTCATTGGCAACAATTTTTATTTTCGTTGCATAGTTTATACAATTTTTTGCAACGACTATTAAAATGTTGCCTTAAATTAAGATGATGATGATGATGATAATAATAATAATAATAATAATAATAATAATAATAATAATAATAATAATAATAATAATAATAATAATAATAATAATAATAATAATAATAATAATAATAATAATAATAATAATAACAACAACAACAACAACAACAACAACAACAACAACAACAACAACAATAATAATAGTAATAACAATAACAATAACAATAATAATAATAATAAGTGTGTTGGTCATTCTTTAACATATAGTCCTTGGTATTATTTAGTAGTATTTCGGAGTCTGAAATTAAATTTTTGTTGTTGGCAACTTTATTCAGTTCACCTGTCTCTTTGACTTACATGCCAAATTAGTTGAGCATAAAAACAAAACTATGAATGATGACTTTGAAAAAACTTTTTTCTTTAAAGATCTTTGTGAGTTTGACTGATTATTCTACAATTTTCGGTATATGCCTTCAGCGACCCTGATCTAAAGCATCCATGATTTATTCAGCACATAAAACTCAAAACAACATGAATAGTAGTTACTTTATCAGCGAAAATGAACATTAGTTATTTATACAGCAGCATGCTAACAATTACCAATTAAGATACAAATTACTAACAATGACAATTTTTTAACTTAAACAAACTGGGGGTTGAGATGTGGGAGGAACTGTCTAGGATCACTGGAACTTTACAACCACACAGGAAATGTCATCAGTGCTCTTCCTTGCAAGTGCCTCTTCGATAAGGTGTTTTGCATGTTGATCGAGCATCCTTAATGTATTTGATACAATCCACGGCTTCTTCATTTGACAAAACCTGATACAACATGATAAATGTATTAAACCTGATCCAATAATCAAGAACAAAAGATGGTTTTAAAGCAGCCCACATTTATCGATGTTATGCCAATTAACTTAGTTACAACAATCATTCTTGATATCTTGCTAGACTAATCCTTTAGCACTGGCAAATACTACCACTTCAATTGTTTCCATCTTTCGTAAGTACACCATGTAAGCCCCGGTCAAATTTTAAACAAAAATTCATTGCAAAATAAAACCTGAATAAAGAAATCAAATTGTTTCAGAGATGGAATTAAGAAACATTATTTCATCTGTGATCTAGTGTAGAATGACTTGCACATGTATGCAACCTTCAAATGTAATTGCTTTTCTGTTATGTAGATACTACACGTGTATCAGAAAATAGAATTACATTAGAGTTGCTAATGTAAGTTGAGCTCTACCAATTAATCAATGAATATTTGAATAAACTTGCAATACATCATTAAAGTGAACACATTTGTAACTCTAGTTTTAATTGCTACTGTCAAATGTAATACTAAATTATTATTCTTTGAGATGCCATTCAAATATCATTTCAAGACATGTTTTTGCTTTTCAAGATAAAAATAAACTAGACTTCTTATCAAAATATAATTTCATTTTTAATTCCATACTCTAGAATTACCACTGCCATCAAAACAACTCTCAAATCACAAATTTTCACTATATTTTCCCAATTTTTTTGTAACTTGTAAGTACAAAATGGATGATAATGGTGATTGATCAGCCATAAAGAGCATGGCCAAAAGAATCAGTAACTCAGGGATGAAATAAGAGAGTCACATATGAGAGGCAACTAGAAATTTATGGCAGTTAAAAGTGATAATGGGATGTAGACTTACCAAAATTCATACAGTTGTAGACACACATCAAACAAAAGCTACATCTGACCGTAAGACATACTTGACACCCTTTGTAACGTTCCGTGCTTCATGCAGCATACAGATGGCCTCGTGAATGTGAAGCAGAGCCATCCCTTCAGTAGGACCCACCTAAAGAAAGTTGCATCATTTGTGTCAGTGAACACTGCTTAATCTACACTATGCAACTTACTGTAAACCTATAAGAATGCAGAACTATCGGGGGGAGAAGATAATATAGCTTAAAATATTGTAAGAAACAAGACAAAGAGTGTGTCGTGAGTGTGTGTGGTGAGAGAGAGAGAGGGAATCACAAATCTAAATCTAAATGGAGATAACATGGTATAGTTTTAACTCTCTGAAACCTAGCATTAGTATGGAGTTCAAATTTTAACAGGTGATTGATATCTTGAGTAATGGACTGGGTTGGGATAGCAGTGTTAGTAAACATCCAAGCATTGAGTTCACCGCCAAATACATGAGACAACAAAAACTAACGCAATGTGTACTTACCAAAATTGGGTCTGAGAGCAGGATATGATATAATCAGTGATAGCTGACCATCCTGTACTAATACTTTTGGAGGTTTGCCATCAGTTCCTCCCCCACATAAGCCACATCGCCTTCCATCGGTCTTGGAATTTGGCTCTGCTACCTCTGTGTTAGTCTCACTTGGTCTAGGTTCATCCTCAACCTCAACATCCACTTGCTTTGCAGCTTCATCTTTTAGGTCTTCTAGTACAGCAATCTGATGTCAATCATCCCAAAAAAAATATTTACTAATAAATAATACAAAAGTTGTTGCTAGACCACATTACAGAAGAACAGACCCAAATTCAAAAAAAAGGCCTTTAGTGGTCTTAGTACAGTACCTCATACCAAATTGGTGTGTCTTAAAAGAAAAAATTAAATCAAACCATCCATTATACTACCAATTTTTGGCCTGAAACAAGTTAAGAACTGTAATAATAGCAAACCATCAACTATAACAATAGCTTAACTAATATTAATGTGAGAGTACTACTCTCAGCCTTAAACATTATATAGCACTCTTACAACATTCGTAGTACTTAACTGATTTGGTTGCTGCAGAGTTTGATCAATAGCTGGAGGTTGCTGAAACTAGTTTCTAAATGGTTCAAGAAAATCAAACAATTTTTTATGATGGTTGACAAGAGAAGAAGACTGAGATTGAGAAATTTTGAGAAGAATAGGTGAGTATTTTAATATAATCAATTCATCAAACAACTGTAGGCAACTAGAGTTGAAGCCAGCCAATTGCTAGTGAGATGTTAAATATAATTTATAGCTAGGACGCAATACATACCACAATATTAAGCCAGCCAATTGCTAGTGCAGATGATACAACTTCCCAATACTTTGGATCATCTTCAACTACATGAAGAATACAGTTAAGATTAAACTTCATACTACCCTAACCTCCTAAATATCTATAAACACATGCATTAATTACTTGAAGAACTAAAAGAAGAAAGGAAAAGCAAACGTCATTAAAAGTTCATATATACTGAATCGGTAAGAATAGGCAGCCAACATAATCTTTTCCAATATAGTACATCCATCAAGTTTAAAATGGGGAAGAATTGCCATAACAGTCTCGTCTCTTTTTTAATGAAAACTCGTGGAAGCAACTATGATGAACATCAGGACATGGTCAAACCTATAAAATAACAAGTTTAATTTGAAAATCCACAAGTTTTGAATGGATTGTTTGTTGTGCTCCAGTGAAAAGACTATCAAAAACCTGTTAAGAAATATAATTTTTAATTTGACAGAAGCGAAGATGCCTCGGGAAAACGAGTAACGTTAAAATGCATCAATGTGACAAACTAAGTGAATAAAATAGGGGAAAAAAACTTACAGCTAACCAATCAACCACCTAAAATGCAACAAAAAAAATCCGAAACCAACTCAAGGGACGCAACACTACCTGTAAAATTATTCTCTCAGCAACTTTTTCAAAATACTATGAGAAACACAAAAAATTGGGTCGAAGAGTGTTATTAGTTTATGGCAACCAACATATATGGGGATGAGCAAGTTAAAATTGTAAATACCTTCAAACCAACATCAGGATGTGAGGTAATATGCCGACCAAAAAGTTCGAAAGCTATTTTTATAACAGATATAGAAGAGTCGCAAAACCTTCGTTTAACAACAGTTTGAACAAGCTTATCATGCAAAGCCTCCGGATCAGCTTCAACAATAATACTAACCTGATCTCATGAAAAACAAGGAGCACATGAAGTAAGTCCACAAAAAGAAAGATAGTAAGTGGTCACCGTAATAGCAAGTAACTTGAGAATTCATTGACACTTCTACTTACTTCTCGTAATGCCTTAGTATAAATCACATTTGAGTTCTTCTTTAAATTTGCCTGAAATAAGATACATGGTAATGTTGATGAACCCATATTCCAGCAATGCTGAATTTGAACATTTATGGGACCCAAGAGGCATAAACAAGTTATGACAGTCCAAACAAGTTAACAAGTTCATAGCAAGACAGTCCAAACAACAGAAAACATAGACAAAAACCAACCAATTTGTGGCCTGAAACAAGTTAAGAACTGTAACAATAGCAAACCATCAACTACAACAATACATTAGCTAAATCAAATCTTTCCATCATATTCAACCAAAAATTGGAAAATCAAAATCCAAATACCATCCATTACACTATAAATTACTAATTTACCAAGTCTAACATAAAGTTCAACATTAATATCCAAAATATTAAGTAGTGTTCACAACAAAAGTTCTAACAGTTTTGAATGTCCATAACCATCGATCAAGAGTTGTTTCCAACTCTTTGTGTCCCTGAGCTGCTGTTGCCTTGAATCAACTGTAGAAATTGTGGATTGTCGGCTAACTTGTTAAGTAAATTCTCAAGATTGTCCATTCGTTTTCCTTGTGCCTGAATGGTTGCTTCAAGCTCTTTATTTTTTTTGTGAGACGCTTCTAACTCTGTAGCCAATGCAACTTTTTCTTTATTGATAGATGAAGACTTCTCTGCTCGAGGTCCAAATCCAAAGCCAATCAATCTCCCTGCCTTCTTACCCAACACTCGAGTCATAATCTCCCTTTTATCATTATTGTCAAAATTTCCAGATTCTGCGTTCATCTCAGAGGTGCATTCAGACTCAAGTAATTTCATTTCATTCTGTGAAATTAATAATAAATGTAACTAATTCATTACATAATCCCAAATTTAAAAACAAGATAAGGTTTGTATAACTTACGTATGCAGCTTCATTTTCAGGTTGTATCCAGTCGTTTGTTTCCTTATTCTGATGTGTGCTCTTGTAACCTTTGATTGGATTTCCGTAAATATCAAATTAGAATAATTAATAACGAGAGCATTATTGTATAGTTTTCTATATAAGGAACATGAATTAAGGCTTAAGTATCCTGGTTTTCTAGTTTTAAGCATAGCTTGTCAATTTGTGTTTCCAGTGTTGTGTTCACTGTCTCAGGGTCATTATATACCATCTGATTCTCAGTAGCCATCTCCACCACAACCTACACAATCTCAAGTAAATCGACTCCACAAAATCACTTATTCCGCAAAGATAAGGCTCAATGGTCCCAACAGATTTGCCTCAAATAGGTCAACCACCACAATGAGACATCTTTGCGAGGCTCGATTTAGGCCCACATCATCGCCATTTATTAGACCAGTTCAGTTACAACTTCCACCTCAGCATCTAAAGGCCAATTTTGAAGCACAACCAGGGGATGGGTACACTGCTTCTTGATCCCAACCTACACTCTCCCAAGGAAATACGTACATGATGTATGATGGCAAAGGGGGAAGGGCACATCATCTACCCCCGCCTCATTTCCAACACAGTGTTTATTCTCAAAATCAGCAACCAATTAGTAGCAGTAATCTTATGGTTCGCCCTCCACAATTCATACGCAACCATCCCTATTATGAACTGGCACTTTTCCCAAGTGCTTAAAATGAGAGTATGTGTTGGTTGATTTAGCAATCGATAAACACGCGCAAGTATACGCGGTCCACAAGTAATATATGTAAGTAGAGTGTCGAACCCACGAGGATGAAGTCTTAACAGAAAACAAATACTAAGGTAAAGTCGTTACTAATCTTATCTAAACGAGTGAAAGAAATGGTTGGTTAAGTTATTTCAATAAGAAAATCTACTTAAGAGAAGTAGTGGTGCTAGGAAGTTAAGATAGGATTACAACTCCCCTAAGGCTTCACCTAATGTCCTAACTCTCCAAGATACAAACGAATCAAGGAGTTGTCAACTGAGGATAAATATAGGCAAAAGCTTCTGTCGAAGGAAAAATGCAAATCCCTAACCAGCTAGAACACAACATGTCTATTGGTGATGCTAACTAGGTCAAGGTCATTAAGCTCATCCCCAAGGTCACACAAGGCAAATAAGAATATGTCTATCCTATTAGCACATTAAGCCCACATTCCAATGTCATGGTCATAACAGGTGTTGTTGTATTTAAAGATAGACAGTAATATCCATTCATCAATTTCCATCACTATTAATACTAATTTCATTATCAAGCAATCAGACAGTAAGTTCAAAATACAACAACCCATTCCAAAATGATTCATTATATAAAATGAGAGAGAAAGTTGATTAAGCTAAACAAAAGGTTACATTGCAATCCTAAAAATGGAGTTAGTTCATAACTATGGTACTAACACTCATTTTTAATACACTACACATTATCAGATAAATACAAGGAATAGGAGATTTTGAATAAGAAAACCCATGTATGAAGAAGTGTTCTTCCGCCAAATCTACTCTTTGCAAGCAGACTCTGAATGTTGGGTGCAATAACTCTCATTCCCTTTACAAGCTTCTTTCTCTTTTAGAAAGATAAAAGACAGAAAAGAAAATAAATGAAAGCTGTAATAAATTCATTCTGATATCTATCTGATATTCGATGCATTTAAGCTGCAGCTTCGCTAAGTATTTATACTGTCCTCCAATTAATCTAGGTCATTAATAGAAGTCACTATCGTAAAACCAGGAGCTCATAGTTTCTTGCAATGCGAGTATCAACAAAGGCAATGGCGCCAATGTAATGTATTTGGTAGCGATGAAAGAAAGTATTTGGGCGCGATAACGGCACATATGTATGTGATGAAAGGAGGAGCTGGGCGTGGTGAGCGGTGCTTTACTGACGCGATGGCTTATGGTATTTCATGCGCGACTCATCGTCAAGCAACGCCACTTTCAAAGAGGGCAATGAGCTACCTCTCACACTATGGCTGCTTTTAGCACAACAGATGACAGATGATGGGACGCGATTTTCGAAGAGAGTCCACTAAAAACTCATTTGGGGCTCCAAGTGTGTATCAGTAAGCGCCACTTTACAACAACAAAGCTTAAAACAAACCTGAAAAGAACTAAAATGGGATACAATGAAATAACTAAGCAACCTAAACAAAATATTGAACATAGGCATCAACATTAAGCAACAAAAAGGGCTTAATCGCGGGTACGAGTCCCACTCATCAAATACCCCCAAACTTAAGTGTTTGCTTTCCCTCAAGCAAACTATCAGACAACTATACACAATTTCATAAGAACAGGGCAACACAAATGCGAATTAGGGCCTCGGGTCTAAAGCAAAAACAAAAGACTGTAATTGATCCACTCAGTGTGTGTGTGCAGACCACATTTCTAAACTAGCCACAACCCAAATGAAGATCATACAGTCGACCGTGATAACCAATAAGCACCCAAGCAACTCACGCACATAACAAGGGATAAAGACAAGACGCAAAAACATGAAAGGCTCAAAAGTTCTAGAATAGCTATGAAAAATTTAAATTAGATAGAACTTGATTACTTAGAGGCAAAACAGAGTACTCATTAGCAAGCTTATGGGCGAGTGCGTTTCCACGCTCCATCTCAACCCACCGTAGGACACAAATAGAAAAGTTTTTTTTTTTAGAGAACAAATGAGCCGAGAATACTAAAGCTTCTAAACCTTTAAAAACTTGAAATTGCAGAGTATAGCAAAGAGCACACTATTATCAACACGGTAAATGACAATCACAATTGGAAAACTACTAGAAAGACAATAAGCTAGTGCTCGCTAAACGGATGGACCCAAGACAGTCTCGAGTTAAACTAACACAGACCCCAAAGCTGCATAACTATTGCCACACACCAAGGAAAAAGATATATAAGCGCAGGACAGCCCGCCAAAGAGCAAAACAACACTTAATAATAACTACCCTCACCCAACATATAGACAATTACTAAAACAAGTCTAGGGCTAGTCAAAATATAATAATTTGAAATTTATAAACTATAGAGTGCCCTTAACATCATAGGGAAAAGCCATAACACATGGCAAGAGTATACCAATTAAATAAGAGAAAGACCCAAAATAGGCTTAAAGCAAGACAATACATGACTTAGTCAAGATATTCCCCAACAAAAGATATATAACCAAAAGCATATAATAAAAGAAACAACAAAAAAATACTACTAAGCAAAGACATGCATTTAAGATAAATAACATCATGCATCCAAACCAAAAGATGTTCACAATAATAAACACAATAGGCAGATAATAATTTAAACATGAGTCTGGGGCTATCAAGCCCAAATACCAACTTAACACAATAATGGAAATATGATAGTCATAACACAATTCATATATAAATAAAATACTAGCAGAAATTCTCCCCCAAACTTGAACATGAGCCAGAGCCCTTACTGGCCATCACTGTAACGTCAAACATTGGCATCCTCGCCGTCATGACCACCAAGACCAAAGTCTTCATCAGCACCGAATAGCTCCAAGTCGTCATCATCATCGTCCTCCACGTTGACAGGCTGGTACCTGCGGTCCTCTTTAGACGGCGGCGGGAACTGCGGTGGATAAGGAGAATAAAGTAGAGGCGCTAAAAATGGGAATGGCATGAAGTCCGCGTCCGTGGGCAACCGTGTCAACCTTGCAATGCAAAAAAATTAGGCTATTCATTATCTGAGCGAGGGCCCCCGGATCAATGGTATCGACAGAAGGGGGAATTGGCGCCTGACTAGAGGTTCCTGCCGTAGATGAGGGTCGGGTGTTAGTAGAAGGCGACGGCAGCGGTGCTGGAGAAAATCCCTCACCGCGGGGATGCGATGGCGCACCATCCCACACGACGTAACGACTAATCAACTGATGATCGATGACTAACATGGGCGGGAGGGTAACATCTTCCGCCTCCCACGGGACACCTGCCCTTTTGTAAAGCCGTGTAATAAGAGAAGGGTAGGGAAGGCTAGACATGACCTTACTTTTGATGGCCTTCTTAATGGATTCGTTGATCAAAGCCCCCACATCAATTTTTAGCCCCATCACAATGGCATAGAAGAGAGTCGCCCGCTCCTGAGTGACATCACTCACATGACGCGTCGGCTAAAGGTTTTCACCGATGAAGGCATACCAAGCCTTACCATAACGACTGAGAGCCTACGAAGGAAAGGACGTGCGCTCATCAGTGTAGTCGTTAGTTTTCCAGACAGTACCAGGCTTGCAAAGCTTGCTAATAAGGTCATCAGATTTATAACTCCAAATCTCATTCTCCCTGTAGTCCTTCTTGTCAAAATTGGGAGTCCCATACACTTCATTGATGGCTTTGATATCGAATGGGATAAGCTTTCCCCTAACAGGCACAGCCGTCGAACCATCCAAAATGGCATTAGCATAAAACTCCTTGACTACCGCTACCACAACAGACTCCGACGATTTGGTGAAGTGAACCCACTTCATGGCACTTATCATGGAGTGCATCTGGCCATCCAATTTGTCATCAGGACGTAGGCCATGCTCTGGCACAAGACTTCTAGACTTGAAATTTTGGGTGTAGCGTCTGTACGCTTCTTCGGATGGAAATTTGACGGGGTCCCATGGGGTAATCTGACTTCAGGAAGAGGGAGGAGGAGGACCAATGCTGGTTCTAGGACGCTTGGAAGCCATTGTAGAAGGAAAAGATAATAAGATGCAAGGCAAAGAGTTTAGCCAAATCACCGCACTTGCAATGGCTTTTATAGGCGAACCTCGGCGAAGAATGAACCGTTGAGTCGGTTTGTTTCCCAAACGGCAGGAATCGGCTGGCAGTTGGCTAAACGGTCAGAAGCTGAGCAGTTGCACTGCTTGGATAGAGAGAAGATAGGAGAAAAACGAAGAGAGAGACTAAAACACCTCAATTAGTACCAGTAATTGGATATGGCGTCGTCAGGCGTAGTTGGTGTATTTGGGGCGACCTAAATCTGTATGGTAATCGGAGCGTAAAAGTAAGAGTACCCTATGGCATTGGGGCGTGAGTTAGCAGTGCATATATATATATATCATGGCGCCGGAGCGCGATTATTGGCGCCGGGGCACGGTGATTGGCGTCGGGGCGCGATTCATCAGATAAATCACAGCGCCGCGGTGCGACCTCAGCAACCCTACACAAACAAGCATACATAAACACATATCAGCAACTATCAGCAATCCAACTTAAACACAAACTACTGAGGGATGAAATGAACAACGAAACATTAGCTAAACAGACTACAACACTATACAGAAGATAGAATAAAACTTGCTAATCAAAGTGAAATATCAAGAAAAGATGGATAAAACAATTTGTTGATACTCAGATGGGGATGCCTCCCATCAAGCGCTTGATTTTGAGTCGTCAGCTTGACTTTCATCCTGTTTTACACCGGGTCTGCAAGTGTAATGGATGTATTCTGCTGGTTAACATCGTCGCCCCAGTAGTGCTTCAACCTCTGCCCATTTACCTTAAAGGTTGCATCCGAATTCGGGTCCTCAACCTCTATAGACCTGTGCGGATAAACCTTGGCGACTATGAAGGGGCCCGACCATTGAGACTTAAGCTTTCCCAAAAATAATTTTAGCCGGGAATTGAAAAGAAGAACCTTCTGGCTCGGTTCGAAGTGCCTCTCGAGGATTTTCTTGTCATGCCACCTCTTGGTCTTCTCCTTGTACAACTTAGCATTTTCATACGCTTGCAGATGAAATTCATCTGATTCATTGATTCCAGTGTAATACCGCCACGTACCGCTTCAAGATCAAAGTTGAGCTTTTGAATAGCCCAGTAAGTGTTATGCTCCAATTCAACTGGGAGATAACATGCCTTGCCATAAATAAGCCTGTAAGGAGACATTCTGATAGGCATTTTATAAGCTGTGTAGTAGGCCCATAATGCATCATCAAGCTTCTTAGACTAGTCTTTACGGTTTGGGTTAACGATCTTTTCCAAGATACGTTTCACCTCCCGATTTGAAATTTCTGCTTGACCACTAGTCTGTGGGTGGTATGCAGTGGCGATCTTTTGAGTTACCCCATACTTGGCTAGAAGGGCTTCAAAATATTTATTGCAGAAGTGAGACCCTTCATCGCTTATGATGGCCTGAGGTGTGCCAAAAAGGGTGAAATTATTCTTCTTTAGGAACTGAAGCACCACTTTATCATCATTAGTCGGCAAGGCAACTGCTTCCACCCACTTTGAGACATAATCCACTGCCACTAAGATGTAGAGATTGTTGAAGGTGGACGGGAACGGTCCCATGAAGTCGATTCCCCATACATCAAATATCTCCACTTCCAAGATATTTTGCAGGGGTTCATGTCGTCTTGATATGGTGCCTACCCATTGGCATCTGTCGCAGTGCATCACATATGCGTGTGCATCCTTGAATAAGGTGGGCCAATAGAATCCTGATTGAAGCACCTTAGCAGCAGTTCGTTGGCCTCTGAAATGACCTCCATAGTTTGAAGAGTGGTAATGACGGAGCACACCTTCAATTTCTTCTTCAGACAAGCATCTACGCAGAATCTGATCGGAACACTACTTGAACAAGAAGGGCTCATCCCATAGATATTGTTTGGCATCCTTGAGGAATTTCTTCTTTTGTTGATAGCTTAGATTATTGGGAAGAACTTGACAAGAAACATAATTGGCGAAGTCTGCATACCACGGAACCTTTCTACTGACCACAAAGAGCTGCTCGTCCGAAAAAAAATATCATTTATAGCTTTGTCGGCTTCGCCCGAAGGTGTGGTGTTTTCCAATCTGGATAAGTGGTCGGCAACCTAATTTTTAGTTCCCTTCTTGTCTCTGATTTCTAAATCAAACTCCTGTAGAAGCAGAACCCACTGTATCAACCTCGGTTTAGCATCCTTCTTTTCAATCAAATACTTGATCGCCGAGTGATCGGTGTACACGATCACCTTCGTTCCGATGAGGTAGGAACGAAACTTATCAAAAGCAATACTACTGCCAGTAGCTCCTTCTCAGTGGTTGTATAATTTAACTGAGCATCAATCAAGGTCTTGCTGGCATAGTAAATGGTGTGGAAAACCTTTTCCCTTCGCTGGCCCAACACTGCCCCGATAACGAAGTCACTGGCGTCGCACATGAGCTCGAAAGGGTATGCCCAGTCTGGAGCAACCACAATAGGTGCCGAGATAAGCCTCTTCTTTAATAACATAAAAGCACTCAGGCAGGCGGCATCGAACTGGAAAGGCATGTCCTTTTCTAGGAGTGTGCACAAAGGTTTCGTGCTCCGCGAGAAATCCTAAATGAACCTTCTGTAGAAATCGGCATGCTCGAGGAAACTCCTTACCCCTTTCACTGAGGTGGGTGGTGGAAGGTTATTGATCACATATATCTTTGCCTTATCAACCTCAATTCTGCCCACAGAAAACCGATGACCCAAAATAATGCCCTCTTCGACCATGAAGTGACACTTCTCCTAATTTAGAACCAGGTTGGTTTCAACACATCGATGGAGAACGACAGTTAAATTTGTCAAGTAGTTGTCAAATGAACTCCCAAAAACTGAACAATCGTCCATGAAGACCTCCAAGGTCTTTTCAACCATGTTAGAGAAGATTGACATCATACACCGCTGAAATGTTGCGGGAGCATTACATAGCCTGAAAGACATTTTCTGGAAGGCAAAGGTCCCATAAGGACATGTGAATGTCGTCTTCTCCTGATCTTCAGGAGCAATAGAAATCTGATTGTACCCCGAGTACGCATCAAGCAAACTATAGTATTTGTGCCCTGCTAATCGGTCAAGCATTTGATCAATGAAAGGAAGGGGAAAGTGATCCTTACAAGTTGATTTGTTAAGTTTCCTGTAATCCATGCACACTCTCCACCCAGTCACCATCCTAGTGGGAATCAGTTTGTTGTTCTCATTAGACACAATTGTCATCCCTCCCTTCTTTGGCACGCATTGGATTGGACTAACCCATGGGCTATCGAAGATGGTGTAGATAATGCCCACATCTATCAACTTAATGATCTCCTTCCGGATGACCTCTTTCATAATGGGATTTAGCCGCCTCTGATGCTCTATAGATGGCTTTGAGCCTTCCTCCAGAAGAATTTTGTGAATGCAGAGAGTTGGGCTGATCCCTTTTATATCAGCCATAGACCATCCTAAGGTCATTTTGTACTTCTTGAGCACGAGCAATAACTTTTCTTCCTGACACTTGGTTAGAGAAGCAGAAATTATCACAGGTAAGGAAGCTGAATTACCTAAATAAGCATACCTCAGGTGAGCTGGCAAAGGTTTAAGCTCAAGGACAGGAGGCTTGATGATTGACGGCTGAGCATTGGAAGTAGATGCCTCATTATCAATTAGAGACTCGAACTGTCGGTGGGCTTGCTTCGGTCCTAGGTGTTCATCGAGCCACTTAGCACATTCCACATGGGAGGGTTCTTCTGTATTACTAGCCCCAATTAAAGTAGCTTCTAGAGGATCTTGAATGCAAGTTTCTGAGAAAACCACCTTTACTGAACTATCTATTGTATGAATCTGGAAGCAATCCTCAGGTGTATTAGAATACTTCATTGATCGGAAAACATTGAACGTCACTTCCTGATCGTTAACTCTCATTGTCAACTCCCCTTTTTGGACATCGATGAGGGTCCTCCTAGTTGCCAAGAACGACCTTCCCAATATTATCGGGACCTCCCTATCCTCCTCAAAATCAAGGACTATGAAATCCGCCGAAAATATGTACTTGTCAACCTTTACTAGCACATCCTCCACAATTCCCTTCGGGTATGTCAAAGATCTGTCAGCCAATTGAAGGGTGCCGCTTGTCGGCTTGGCTTCATTGAGGCCCAGCTTTTTATAAATGGAGAGGGGCATCAAGTTGATGCTGGCCCCTAAATCACATAGAGCCTTCCTAATAAACTGGTCCCCAATGGTGCACGAGATTGTAAAACTTCCCGGATCTTTTACCTTCGGTAGAAGCTTGTTTTGAAGGATGGCACTACACTCTTCTGTCAGTTCCACCGTCTCATAGTCTCCTATTTTTTGCTTTTTGGACAGAATGTCCTTCACGAACTTGACGTAACTAGGCATTCCTTACAATGCCTCTGCGAATGGAATATTTATGTGTAGTCTTTTGAACACCTCCAAGAATTTGGAAAGCGCTTATCCAAACACATTTACGCACACTACGGGGAAAAGGCAACTGAGGGAGAGGCTGATTGACCACAGTTGTTCGAGGAGACGGTGTAGGAGGTTGACCACTTTCTTCACCTCCACTTGTCTTAGCATTCTCCTTCACAGGAGGTTCCTCTTTAGTTACTACCTCATCTTCCACAAGAATACCCTCTCCACTTTGCACTTTAGTGGTTCTCTCACTTCTGAGGGTTACTGCTTTCCACTGCTCCTTGCCTTCCCGTTTCAGGTTGACATCAGTGTCACTAGGCAATGCGCCTGGAGGACAACTATTTAAGGCAGTAGCCAACTAGCCCATCTGTACTTCAAGATTCCTAATGGAGGCCTCTTGATTATTACTTCGGGTTTCGTTCTGGGCTATGTACGTCGACAGAAGATCTACTAAACTGGGCTTCCTTTCCTATTGAGGTGGAGGATGGTGGAACTGTTGCTGAGTGCTCTATGGCTGTGGGTTGAATTGAGTTTGAGGTTGGAATCCTGGAGGGTTAGGATAATTCTACCATGTAGATGGAGGTTGAGGTAGGTTGGGGTTGGTACTATTGTTGTTGTTGTTGCTGCCCTATGAGAAGTTTGGATGATTTCTTTAACCGCGGGTGGTAATGAGTGGGAAGATTGGTATTTTGTTGCCGCCTATAGTTGGAAACAAATTGAACTGATTCAGGGCTTATTGCACACTGATCAGTTAGGTGGCTCCCTTGACATAATTCACATTGAACCACGACACTCTGCACGTTTTGAACTGCTGAAGGTCCTATGGTGTCTAGCCTTTTTGTTAGCGCTGCTACCTGAGCCGCTAACGATGTGAAAGAGTCCACTTCATAAACCCCCACTGCTCTTCTTTGGGGCTTGCCTATCATTAGGCCATTGGTAATTATTGGCAGCCATTGTCTCCACCAGCTCATATCCCACTGTGTGATGTTTGGCCATGAATGCCCCTCCAGATGCGGCATCAATACTTGAACAAGTAGATTCGGACAACCCATTATAAAAGGTCTGGATGGGGAGCAACTCGGGCAGACCGTGGTGTAGGCATTTCCTCAGCAGATCCTTAAACCGCTCCCACGAGTCGTACTAGGATTCGGATTCAAACTAAACAAAGGACGTGATGTCATGCCTGAGCCTAGCTGTTTTGGCGGGCGTAAAGAATTTTGCCACAAATTTTTGTGCCAAGTCGGCTCATGTAGTAATGGAGCCAGATGGAAGTGAATGAAGCCAGCTCTTGGCTTTGTCCCTTAATGTAAATGGAAACAAACGGAATCTGATGGCATCGTCAGACACTCCATTGCATTTAAAAGTGTCACAGATCTCCACAAAATTTATCAAGTGATCATTGGGGTCATCATTCGACAGTCCCCCAAACTGAATGTTGGTGCACATTTGAATGGTGCCCGGCTTGATCTCAAAATTATTGGCTTGGATGGCGGGCCTTTGAATGCTCGCCTGGAGATCGTCAATACGAGGCATAGCGTACTCCCTCAGAGATTTTTGAAGTTCCTCAGCCATAATGATAGGGGCAGGTATGTCCTCGGATGTGTCCTCAGATTTTTCTCTCCGCAGTCGTCTGAATGTTCTATCAACCTCGGGATCGAGAGGAATTATATGTCGACCCTTTCGAGGTGGCATAAACGATGAAGACTACCTGAAAAGAAAAATTGAACAAAGAAAATCGATTTAAAGTAAGATCGTAATGACTTAGTTTTAATATTGAAAACAATTAATTCTAAGTCCCCGACAACGGCGCCAAAAACTTGTTAGTTGATTTAGCAATCGATAAATACGCGCAAGTATACGCGGTCCACAAGTAATATATGTAAGTAGAGTGTCGAACCCATGAGGACGAAGTCTTAACAGAAAACAAATACTAAGGTAAAGTTGTTACTAATCTTATCTAAACGAGTGAAAGAAATGGTTGGTTAAGCTATTTCAATAAGAAAATCTACTTAAGAGAAGTAGTGGTGCTAGGAAGTTAAGATAGGATTACAACTCCCCTAAGGCTTCACCTAATGTCCTAACTCTCCAAGATACAAATGAATCAAGGAGTGGTCAACCGAGGATAAATATAGGCAAAAGCTTATATCGAAGGACAAATGCACATCCCTAACCAACTAGAACACAACATGTCTATTGGTGATGCTAACTAGGTCAAGGTCATTAAGCTCATCCCCAAGGTCACACAAGGCAAATAAGAATATATCTATCTTATTAGCACATTAAGCCCATATTCCAATGTCATGGTCATAACAGGTGTTGTTGTATTTAAAGATAGACAGTAATATCCATTCATCAATTTCCATCACTATCAATACTAATTTCATTATCAAGCAATCAGACAGTAAGTTCAAAATACAACAACCCATTCCAAAATGATTCATTATATAAAATGAGAGAGAAAGTTGATTAAGCTAAACAAAAGGTTACATTGCAATCCTAAAAATGGAGTTAGTTCATAACTATGGTACTAACACTCATTTTTAATACACTACACATTATCAGATAAATACAAGGAATATGAGATTTGGAATAAGAAAACCCCAGTATGAAAAAGTGTTCTTCCGCCAAATCTACTCTTCACAAGCAGACTCTGAATGTTGGGTGCAATAACTATCGTTCCCTTTACAAGCTTCTTTCTCTTCTAGAAAGATAAAAGACATAAAAGAAAATAAATGAAAGCTGTAATAAATTCGTTCTGATAACTATTTGATATCCGATGCATTTAAGCGGCAGCTTCGCTAAGTATTTATACTGTCCTCCCATTAATCTAGGTCATTAATAGAGAAGTCATCATGATAGAAAGCGACTTTGGCTGCAACATGAGTATCAACAAAGGCAATGGCGCTTAGGGCGCTGATAACCGGCCGAGCTTAATGAAAGAAGGCGCTGGGGCGCGGCAAATAGCGATACGGTGCGATGAAAGGAGGAGCTGGGGCACGACAAACGGCACTGCGGCGCGATGGCTTATGGCGCTGGGGCGCGACTCACGACGCTACAACGCCACTTTCCATTAGGCATTGAGCTACCTCTCGTGCTGCAGCGCAACTTTTAGCACAACAGATGACGCCGGGGCACGAGTTTCCAGTAGAGTCCACTATAGACTGGCGCTGGGGCTCCAAGTTTGGCGTTGCAGCACCACTTTACAGCAACAAAGCTTAAAACAAACCTGAAAAGAACTAAAACGGGATACAGTGAAATAACTAAGCAACTTAAACAAAATATTGAACATAGGCATCAACATTAAGCAACAAAAAGGGATAAATCGCGGGTACGAATCCCACTCATCAGTATGCCTAATACCTATATATTGTAGAACCTTGATAGCAATCATTAGTTATTCTAGCTACTGCATAGGGCGCACAGTGGTTGATTCTGCTACAGTTAAAGAGTAAAATGAAACACTCAATGGCCTATTAGGCGATCTTAAAAGATCCTAATTACTTAAAATAATAGGCTGGTTCACACAAGAATGATTTTGAACATTCATAATCACATACCTTCTCAGAATGATGAACGAAAAATGGTTTTGACCCTCCACTGTGAATGGCATTATTGCCTCGATTTTTCTTGTTTACTTTTGAGCGATGCTGGGATAAAAAATCATTGAACAAATAATAAAAATATAATCTTTCAAAAAAAACTGAATATCATAAGCATATAAAAAAACAATGAAAGTTAGAATAATCATACAATAAATTTTGGCGATGTCCAATAATCACACATTTTAGTCCACTTGGCAATATCAATGTTGTTTGGAGGATTTTTTCTAGCATCTTCGGTTGATTGAAAAGTTTTGAATAATCTGTAAAGCTTACACCTCTGCCCTTTATTCCTATCCTTCATTATTCCAAGTGCAACACGCTTCACATGAGGTTTAGAAAGGTCGATATCGAAGCGAGCCTAAAGAAAAAAATAATCCAGCAAAATTAACTAGTTCATGAGACAAAAACAACAAAATTAGCCTATTAAACTCTAATCCATGAATTCAATCTGTTATCAGACCTTTTATCTAACAAATCATGTATCCTAATGAGTGTCGGGTCTCCATGGATTTATAGACAAGGTATAAAACAAAAACTAATTGCCAATAAGGACAAATGCAGACTCAACTATGAATAACAATATTTGACATAATTTAATATTATGCATCTTACTTTAACCCTTGACAATGATTCTTCAATTACTCCCTCTATAATATCCTTGAAGTTGGTATTCATTGGGAGGTGGTGGCGGACCATCAATCCTATCTCTCGACGACAACTTAGGCGATTCTCAGAGGATCTATGGGCCTTCCTTTACTAGGTGACACATTGATAGCTAACTTCTTTCCTTTTGACTTGGTGAGTTTCTCAAGACCAACACCTGTGAGTAGGTCCGCGTATTTTCTTTCTTTGAAGATGAAGTTATTCAAAATATTAGATGTCAAAAAGTAAAAGGAAAAACAAATTAACAAGAAAAAAATAATTATGTATATCATATATATATATATACACGTGTATAACATATGTCTACTAAATAGGTTTACATAAAACTCACATCATGTGAGAGTACCTTGCTTATCTGGACGCCTGCCGGGCCACATTACATTGGTGGGGTAGAATTTTCACCACTTATAGTGTCATTGGTACGTTGCATCGAGGTAGAAATGGGAGTACATACTTCATTCGCATGACCATCATTGGCATTCGGTGAACGTACAATCATTGAACGTAATTTTCTTGTTCGACCCACAGGTGATGGTTGAGCAGATCGAGTTTGTGATCTTGTGATTGGGCTTCTTGGAGGACTTGATGTTAGCAGAATTTGTGATCTTGTGATTGGGCTTCTTGGAGGACTTGATGTTAGCATAATTCTTCTTTTTACACGAGGATTTGAACCTTCAGTTAACTTTAGTTCAACTTCTTCATTATCCTCAAAGACCTCAACATTTTGCGAGGCTAAATATTTTCTTGTTTGAGCCGCTCCTTTCCTCTTAAATCCAGGGCCAGACATTTTGAAGTACCAATTATGCAAGATGAGTAAATTTCTGAAACTACATAATCAGATCAGTTATATTTATTAGTAAATAAGACAAGTATAGTACTAGAAAGTAATACTTAAGCATGTCGTATATCTCAAAATCATCACTAGGTTCACCATGCATGCCTAAATTCACACATCCAAAAGAAGCTAATTCATTTATTAAAGTATAACAGCAGAAACCCAAATTAATTAGATAAAACTAGTGGAATATTCCACTACTTAATTTGCCTAACAACAACAATAGTTATGTCAAATCTAAAATGGAGTAGCTAAATGGAAATGTAAATCTCTTTTGCATTCAAGAACTATTAATACAGTCAAGAGAGTAAAACCTATATTTTACCTCTAAAAGCACATGAAGAGAAGTACATAAACTCATCAAGCTAGACCAAAATCAAAACATAAACCACATCGATCCATAAATAATCCATGATATTTACTCCATATTCAACATAATCACAAATAAACTGATTATAAAAATAAACAATAATATAAATCGAAGTCAATAAGAAGATACTTTCCTGACCTGCGAAAAAAACCCTCGCCAGTTACGCCAGATGAGACCTAGCCCTTATTTTGGGAATAAGTGAATGAGAAGTGAATGAGAAGAAAGGGTAATATATTAATTGGAGTGAAATATCATATATATCTTATCAACTGACCATTTTTGGAGGGAAATATAATATATTGAAGCGAAAATTATAGCGGGGTATAAATTTATAATAATATTGTGACTTAGATTAATTAATATCAGTGTCTCTTAGACTAAATATAAATAAAGAAAAATTTAACACTTTTTTACATATTTGTAATATTAGAGATGAAAAATAATCTCTTTTCGATCTCTGGACTTGTTATATACATGATATTTATTAAAAATACATAATAATATTGTTAATTTAATAGATAATAATTATTATTTTTAGATAATTAGTACTCTTCGTCATATATTAAACGTCTTCATTTGATTTTGTTAGGTGAAATTGACGATCTTTTAAAATTAATTTTTTTTAAAAAAAATTAAATATACGTCTATCGATTATGATCGTAATAAATTATGGATAATTTACTACAATTGTCAATTTATGTATAAATAATTTTAAAAATTATTTATTAGACCATCAAAGTCACAGTATGGAGTTTATTAGGAGTATTATATAGATAATTATTTATACGTCTACTAATTTATAAATAATATGTTTTGCATAAACAATAAGGTGTTGTTTGTTTACATCTGATTCTCTAAATGGACTGTCTCTTATTCGCTAAGAGGCATGATGCTGTTTGTTTTTTTCTTTGTTACCTTTGAATGCCTCTTAATCGGTAAGATAGAAAATGAAATCTTAATAATTAAGAGGTACCTCTTAACGATGTGGCAACAACATTAACTGAGTTGGGTGCATTCTTTAAAAATCTATGTAGTAGGACACTAAAAGTGGACGACTTAAGAAAAATGGAGAAGGATATTATAATTATCTTATACAAGATTGAGAGGATTTATCCACCGGCCTTCATTGATATTTGTGTTCACTTGGCTGTTCATCTACCACAAAAAGCAATGTTTACAGGCCCTGTATGCTATTCGTGGATGTATCCAATTGAAAGGTATGTAACTATATATTTTTGGTTATCTATGAACTTTATAGTTGTGTCATACTTAATTTTGTAATTTTTTTTAAAGGTATCTATTGTGACACCCCCAAATCTGGTACTTCCATTTCCACAGGATTTGGTGTTCACTGTACAAACATCATCTATTTATCTACCCATAAATAAATGCAAACCATGCAATAGAATAAATAAATAATAAATCTCTCCCCTTATGGGTTACATCAACTGCACAATTAAATAAATCTCAGGTTACTCTAACCTTAAATCATCTGTGCGGAAAACATAAACAAATAAGTCTTAAGTAACATCAATACTAATTACATTACATAACCACAATAATAACAGTCTTCATTACTTGCTAATCTTGCCCTTGCCCTTACTAGTGGAAGGTTTGTCTGCTCTTTCGTTCTTAACTGTAATGTTATTATTAGGCAAGAATGAACACGATTGCCCACAAGTATAACAATATAACAATGAATAATAACATGCGAGAAAAATAATAACTTCGAATATAAAAGCTCAACTTTTGAATCAAGAATGAATAACAAGAATCAAAAGACTTTCTGAGGGTCATAAGACCTTGAACTATGTCCTAGGTTGTCAAGTGTTTATACTTGAAACCTTTAACAGCCATAATACTATGGACTCTTCTTCTCGTACTTAGGGGGATCAACCCTTAGTACCATACTGTGCACAATATCTCAACGCTAAAGCATAAATAATCCCCTAAGAGGGTTGTTCATCTCAGTTTGACATTCGAGTCCGCACCAAATGAAGTTTGGATTGGATAATTCATCAAGGGTTCTGAAATTTAGAACGCTCATCAACTATGGACTAGTCGAATCAATAAGGGTTCGCTAGTCTAACAAGGTTTAACAATAACAGATAATTTAACTTGGATAAAATCTCAAAAGTATACAATAGAATAATTATTGTATAACAACATCATGCTTGAAGATTAATAAACTTTAATATACAAGACAGGCTTGATCAATAATAATGAGAATTTGCTCAATATCGAAAGATGAATTAATCAACTTATAAAACGATAACAAGTAGGGTTAGGAAACTTACTCAACGAAAGTTTAGGGTAAGAAACTTGCCTCGTGCGTAGATTACACGTTAATAAAACTCGTTATTTGAATTAAATCCTATATATCAATTACGTTCACAATACTAGTCAATAATAACGTACTAAACATCATAAGTTATTCTTTGTCCAATCTCGACTTCATGACTATACTTAGTCAAATTACCATACTTGTTTTCACATAATATAATACTTCACGAACAACAAGTTAATTACATAATCAATGATTCAAATAACATGTAATTGTCTTCTTGACTTGGTAAAAACTCTTTTTAATATCTCATTATATGTCTAACAAGTTTTTATGTTCATTAGACTAGGTCACTAACTCATTTCTATACTTGAACATTAAAAATTTGCATTTTCTGGACGATTCGCTAAGTGAGTATTGCAAGGCTTATTTCACTTTTCAATCGGCTCTTGGCGCCATGGAGCCGTGGTCATGACACAGGACACTTGGCATGCAGAGGAAAAGAACTAGGAGTTGGAGCATGGCCATGAGACTCAGCTTTTCAGCTTCGCAATTCGTGAAAATTGCGAGAACACTTACTAAAAATTTCCAATCAACTTATTTTACACGAATTTAGACATACCCAAATGTTAGAATTCATAAATAATCAATACTTAACATCTATGGAGTCATTTTCACCCATTAAAACACATAATCACAGAATTAAAGCATGCAATTTATACTGTTCTTGATGTTCTTGAAGTGTTGAACATAAATTCCTAAAATTCAACGTCATAGATTCGTTATAAGACCAAATCTACCCATTCAACTTTCATTTTGTTCGTTTTAACATGCATAATCATATAAATGTGTGAATTTTGCAAAATAATTTATGTTTGGCATATAAAAATCACGTATAACGCCATATGGCCATATCACGTACTCTGCAAATTTTTGAAATAGCAAACCATAATCATACGTTGTAATCTTATGAAATCAATGATATGGAAACACACAATATATATATATAAAACATGCCTTACAACTCAAATTATTACATATATTCACATAACAACAGAATTTCCCAATTTCAGAGAATTACAGAATGAATAAAACCATATTCATGAAAACTTTAAAAGACGTAAAATATATAAATTGGGTTGAAGAGATTACCCAAGCGTAGATTAGATAAATTGACAATTCTCTATACTTCAATCACAGAGTTTCTCCCAATCTCTCTCAAAATTTCTCAAACTCTCTCTTGTTTCTCTCTGTTTTTGCCAGACTTAGAAAAAAAAATAATCAAGGAGAAGACGTCTGATATTAAAGGAGAAGAACTAACGCATAAGTGGTTAGTTACTCCCCAACATGGGTAAACTACCCTCAACTTCCACCAAGGCCATGTTTGGCTATTTAGAATAGGTTTTTAAAAATTAATTTAATAAAGCTTTATTATATAGTTTTAAATAATGTCACACTCCTTATAAAATAAATCAATATCCTATTTAATTTATTTTAAATAAAATATAATAATTTCTCATTAATTCATATAGTCACATACTTAAATTTCTCATTTAATAATAATATTAAATTATTAAATCTCTAATTAATAATTTAATTAATTAAAATAATAATAGTTTATTAAATATTTCTTTTAATTCAATAAGCTCACATAATCACATACTTCGAATAATAAAAATTCTCCACATTAATTTAATAAATATAACACATATAATTAAATTAATCTACCATAATTTTATCAATTAATTATTTAATCTAATAATTAATTCATCGAAAATATTTATTCAATCCAATAAATATTAAAATTAAATTACAAAATTACGGTTGTCACATCTTTCCCCTCTTAAAAGAATTCTGTCCTCAGAATCACAACTTAATAATTTGTCTCGTTACATTCTCCCCCCTTACAAAGATTATGTCCCCAGAATCGCATATAACAATCTAAGTAAATAAATGGGGATAATTCTTCATCATATTCTCTTCGAGTTCCCACGTTGCTTCTTCAGCGTTGTGGTTCCTCCAAATTACCTTAACAGAAGGTATTACTTTATTTCTCAGAATTTGTTCTTTTCGGTCAACAATTTAAACATGAATTTCTTCATAAGACAAGTCTTTGTCGAAATGTAGGGGTTCATATTCAATCACGTGCTTGTAATCGGGTTTGTAGGGTCGTAGGACTAAGACATGGAAAACATTGTGGACATTCTCTAGAGATGGAGGTAAGTCTACCTCATAAGCAACTTCTCCTACCCTTCTCAGAACTTCAAAGGGTCCGATGAATCTTGGGCTTAATTTCCTTTCTTTTCGAACCTGATCTTTCCCTTCCAAGGAGAGACCTTTAAGAACACATAGCTACCCGGCTCGAATTCGACATTCTTGCGGTGTGGATCGGCGTATTTCTTCCATTCATCTTGAAATTTGTTGTCAATCTTGCTCGAATCACCTTGACTATCTCTGCTGTTTGTTATACCAATTCCGGGCCTAGTAGTTGTCTTTCGCCAACTTCATCCCAATATAGTGGAGTTCTGCACTTTCTATCGTATAACGCTTCATAGGGTGGCATTCCAATACTAGCGTGGTAACTGTTGTTGTAACCGAACTCTACAAGCGGTAAATGATCATCCCAATTTCCTTTAAAATCCATTATACAAGCTCTTAACATATCTTCCAATGTCTGAATTGTTCTTTCACTCTATCCGTCTGTCTGGGGGTGATATGTTGTGCTCATTCGCAATTGTGTACCCATGCATTCCTGTAGACGTTTCCAGAAGTTCGACGTAAAATGCGGATCTCTATCAAAAATAATTGACACCGGAACTCCGTGCCTTGAAACAATCTCTTTCACATATAACATTGCCAACTAATCTAGGTTGAATCTGATTTTGATAAATAGGAAGTGTGTGGATTTTGTCAATCGGTCAACAATAACCCATAATGCGTCGTAGCCTTTCTGAGTCGTTGGTAGGCCAACCACGAAATCCATTGTAATATGTTCCCATTTCCATTCTGGAGTCTCTAAGGGTTGTAGCAACCCACTCGGTCTTTGATGTTCTGCTTTCACTTTCTGACATGTCAGGCATTTGGCAACACATTCTACAACCTCTCGTTTTAAATTTGACCACCAGAAGTGTTGTCGAAGATCTTGGTACATCTTGGTGCTACCAGGGTGAATTGAATATCTTGAGTTATGAGCGTCGCTCAAAATTTCATCCTTAATCTCTGGTACTGGCGGTACCCAAATTCTGCTCTCAAATCTTAGTAGTCCCTCACTGTCTATTTTGAATCTCGATTCAGTCCCTTCAGATATCTTCTTCTTCACTTTCTCAAATTCTTCGTCCTGAAGTTGAGCCTTCTTAACTTCATCCAGTAAGGTTGTACCAGCTTGCATCTGGAACAGCTTCTCGTCAATTTCCATAGGATACTTCACTTCCAATTCCATCTTTTCCATTGCTAAAATTAGCTCCTCCTGAGCGGTCAACATCATCAATTTCTCCCGACCTTTTCTACTTAGGGCGTTAGCCACCACATTTGTCTTACCCGGATGGTATAGAATCTCACAATCACAGTCCTTAATTAACTCCAACCACCTTCTTTGATGTATGTTCAAGTTTTTTTGTGTAAAAATATATTTTAGACTCTTGTGGTCTGTATATATTTCACACTTCTCCCCATAGAGATAATGCCTCCAGATTTTCAAAGCAAAACTATCGCATTTAACTCCAAATCATGGGTTGGATACCCTTCTCATAATCTTTTAGTTGTCGTGGACGATACGTTAATGACTACGCCATTCTCGCATGATAAGCACAATACCAAGTCCTTTATGCGACGATCACTATATAGCACAAAATTTCCGTATCATCCTGGAAGAGATAACACAGTCTTGAACTTAACCTCTTTTTAATTCTTGAAAACTTTCTCACACTTCTCCGTCCAAAAGAATTTCACCGATTTCTTAGTCAAATTCGACAGCGGAGTTACGATCTTGGAAAAATCTTGAATGAATCTTCAGTAATACCTTGCCAATCCAAGAAAACTTCTTACTTCGAATGCCTTCTTGGTGATCCCGATTAATCACAAGCTTCGACTTTTGGAGGATCCACCGAAATTATGTCTCTATCAATCACATGTCCAAGAAATTGTACTCTTTTCAATCCGTAATTCACATTTCAAAACTTAGCATACAACTTCTCTATTCTCAATGTCTCTAATGTTAACCTCAAATGCTCTTCGTGTTCTTCCTTGGTTTTTGAATATACCAAAATGCCATCTATGAATACCACTACGAATTTGTCCAAAAAAGGCTTGAACACTCCATTCATTAAGCCCATAAATGTCTTTGCAGAGCATTCGTTAGACCAAATGACATTACCAGAAATTCATAGTGACCGTATCATGTTCTAAAACCGCCTTTCTTGGTACATCCTCTGGTCTCACCTTGATTGATGATAACCACTTCTCAAATCTATCTTTGAAAAATATCTTGCTCCCTTTAACTGATCGAACAATTCATCGATTCGCGATAATGGATACCTATTCTTAATCGTGACCTTATTCAGTTCTCTGTAGTCTATACAGAGTCTCATTGTTCCATCCTTCTTCTTCACAAATAAAACTAGCACTCCCCACGGTGATATGCTTGGTTGAATATACTTCTTGTCCAGTAATTCTTGTAGTTGGACCATCAATTCTTTCATCTTTACTGGTGCCATTCGATACGGTGCCTTCGATATTAGGGCCATTCCTAGAGCCAAATCGATAACGAATTCAACTGCTCTATCTGGAGGAAGTCCCGATAAATCATCTGGAAATACGTTTGTGAAATCTCTCACTACTAGAATCTCATTAATTTTCGGGTTCTCTTTACGACTATCAACTATGTAAGCTAGATATCCTACACAACCTTGTCTTAACAATCTTCTAGCCTGCATCATCATCAGACAACTCGCTTGTCTAGGCGACTTACTACCATAAAACACCACCTTTGACAGAGTCATAAGGTTAATACGCTTCTTCTGGCAGTCAATTACCGCCCCATAATTGGATAACCAATTCATACCCAAAATAACATCAAATTCTCCAAGTCGAATAGGGATAAGATCTACGTTCATGATATTACCCTTAATATCTACTCTACAGTTCTTGTGCACATACTTAACAGGGATAATTTCTCTATTCGTAATTTATATGTTCATGGGGTATTCTAACTCGTCCTTAAATAATTCTAAGTTCTTAGCGAAGTCATCGGATATAAATGAGCAAGTAGCACCCGAATCAAATAACACATAAGCATTAACTTTATTGATCGGAATGATACCGACACCACATCCCGAGATCTGCATCTGGCCCCCTGACCGGGCCATGTTGAACGCTCGTTGTTGGTCTATTGGTTGTGGTTGGTCCTGCAATGGTTAGAGTGCTTCCACCAGTATTTCCTCTGTTTCCCCCTGAACTCGTCCCTCCCGATCCCTTCTTAGGACAATCTCTTGCAAGATGGTCCTTTGATCCACATGTGAAGCATGCACCCTTCTTTGGGTTCGGACAGTTTGGTGCTATGTGGCCTTCTTGACCATAATTATAGCACACTCGCTTCCCCTTCAGAGAAACTCCCAAATGCGTTTTTTCGCAGGTTGGGAACGGTTCAATCTTCTTCTTCCGCCTCCTGCTGACTTCCAGTCCATTTAATTTTCGAGACCACTTCACTTCTTCTCGATCGTGATTACCCCCAGTGCTACTCCCACCGGTCTTGTTATTACCTTCCTTCTCACTCTCTTCTTCTTCTTCTTCGCTTCCCGATTATACTTCGCTATCAAGATCGCTTTCCACCCTCATGGTATAGCTTTCTTCTAACACTCCAAAGAAAAGTGTTCAATTGGAACATTGACACTTTGCTATACAACCAGTGCTTCAGTCCCTGCTCAAATCATCTTTGCCTTCCTCTCATCAGTGTGCACTTGGTATGTGGTGAACCTAGCCAACTCGTTAAACCTTGCTGCATAATCAGCTACTGACATATTCCCCAGTTTTAACTCTAGAAACTGAACCTCCATCTAATTTTGTGAACTAGCCGGAAAATACATCTCGAAGAACATCTCTTTGAATCTTTCCCAGGATATTACACCTTCACCTCCTCTCACTTTGTTTGCCTGCCACCAATAACTAGCTTCGGACTTCAGCATAAACGTTGCATAAGCAGTCTTCTGATCTTCCCTTACCCTAGCAACATCGAACACCTTCTCCATCTCTATTACCCACGTCTGAGCTTCAATTGGGTTTATGGAACCCTTAAACTCTGGCGGTCCCACCGCCTTGAAGTTCTTAAACGAAGTATTTGGTGGAGCTTGGGGTTCATTATTAAGTGCTCTAGCTAAAAAGTTCACCAATTGCTGAACGGAGTTAACATTGGCGTCGTTGTTATTGTTTGTTGACCCTTCCCGGGCTTGCTGACGATTTTGTCTTCTAGGCGGCATATTTCTATTAAGAATATACGCTTATTAGGTCTTTATTCAATCTCTTAAACATTTAAGACTTAACTAAAACGTTTAATCATAACTCACTTAACACATCAATTCAAATAAACTTTGACATTCTCATTAAATTCAAAAGTTTTAACATCATAAGATAGCGTCACTGCTATTTACATCAACTATCCCGAGATAAGGAATCTACAGGATTTCAAACATCAACATATTCCTTTGTTTATAATCACATCGGAATTTACATCATTAACTATCAAATAATTTTCATATAATTAAACTAATACTATCATTGTCTGTAAGGCGCTGAATAGCCTTGCTACGTTCCTCCTCCATGATGCGGCACATCGTTCTGCGATCTAGCATATATGATGGTAGATCCTCAAACTGGATTGGATACTTCCTAACTCGATCTTAGACCGCATCCATTGCATTTTGTAGTGTAGAGTATGTCTCCTCAAGTTTAGCTTTCTTCGCACGGCGATCATCTTCTGTACGATCAACACGGCGTTACTCTCGTACCCAGCCCTCCTCTGCTATGGCAAGCCTCTCTGAGGTCTCCTTCAGATCCTTCTTTAACTTCTCTATTTCTGCGGACTTATCCTCTCAATTCCGACCCTTCTAGTGAACCAAATCCCACTCCACATTTCCTAAACGTGTGAAGAGTCACAATCTCTATCCTTACGCTTCAATAGTAATGGCGACTAACAAATGCGCTCGATCACCAAATCCCGAACAAAGATCCTGCAGCTCTACATTATGATCATAGAGTGCATCATACATCTCTGCATCAATGGAGTTCGGTGGGAACTCCTCTTCTTCCTCTTCCTCAGGATCCTCCTCTGGATCAGTCTCCGGCTCATGCTCCTGACCAGCAACAGTGATCAACGGAGATGGCTCTCTCTATACAAGTTGTTCCCTGACGACATGAATGTCTCGGGGATCCTCCTCTATAGGTAATCAAGGTTCCTCCTCCCCAGCTCGACTAGCTCCTCCAACATCCGACATCCTGACAACAAATATTTAAGTTTTAGTTACTAATCTGTGCTAGCGAACACATAGATTAACACATAAGCACATAAAGTCTTTTATTATCTTTAATGAATTTAGAAATTCATTCTTAGAACTCGATAAGAGTCAACCACTACTATGTTCTCAATCTCCTACAAGGCTACTACCTAAGGTTGTTCCCCCCACCTAAGGTTCATAACCTTACAGCTTTGATACCAACATGTGACACCCCCAAATCTGGTACTTCCATTTCCACAGGATTTGGTGTTCACTGTACAAACATCATCTATCTATCTACCCATAAATAAATGCAAACCATGAAATAGAATAAATAAATAATAAATCTCTCCCCTTATGGGTTACATCAACTGCATAATTAAATAAATCCCAGGTTACTCTAACCTTAAATCATCTGTGCGGAAAACATAAACAAATAAGTCTTAAGTAACATCAATACTAATTACATTACATAACCACAATAATAACAGTCTTCATTACTTGCTAATCATGCCCTTTCCCTTACTAGTGGAAGGTTCGTCTGCTCTTTCGTTCTTAACTGCAATGTTATTATTACGCAAGAGTGAGCACGATTGCCCACAAGTATAAATATAACAATGAATAATAACATGCGAGAAAAATAATAACTTCGAATATAAAAGCTCAACTTATGAATCAAGAATGAATAACAAGAATCAAAAGACTTTCTGAGGGTCATAAGACCTTGAACTATGTCCTAGGTTGTCAAGTGTTTATACTTGAAACCTTTAACAGTCATAAGACTATGGACTCTTCTTCTCGTACTTAGGGGGATCAGCCCTTAGTAACATATTGTGCACAATATCTCAATGCTAAAGCGTAAATAATCCCATAAGAGGGTTGTTCATCTCAGTTTGACATTCGAGTCCACACGAAAGGAAGTTTGGATTGGATAATTCATCAAGGGTTCTAAAATTTAGAACGCTCATCAACTATGGACTAGTTGAATCAATAAGGGTTCGCTAGTCTAACAAGGTTTAACAATAACAGATAATTTAACTTGGATAAAATCTCAAAAGTATACAATAGAATAATTATTGTATAACAACATCATGCTTGAAGATTAATAAACTTTAATATACAAGACAGTCTTGATCAATAATAATGAGAATTTGCTCAATATCGAAAGATGAATTAATCAACTTATAAAACGATAACAAGTAGGGTTAGGAAACTTGCTCAACGAAAGTTTAGGGTAAGAAACTTGCCTCGTGCGTAGATTACACGTTAATAAAACTTATTCTTTGAATTAAATCCTATATATCAATTACGTTCACAATACTAGTCAATAATAACGTACTAAACATCATAAGTTATTCTTTGTCTTCATGACTATACTTAGTCAAATTACCATACTTGTTTTCACATAATATAATACTTCACGAACAACAAGTTAATTACATAATCAACGATTCAAATAACATGTAATTGTCTTCTTGATTTGGTAAAAACTCATTTTAATATCTCATTATATGTCTAACAAGTTTTTATGTACATTAGACTAGGTCACTAACTCATTTCTATACTTGAACATTAAAAATTTGCATTTTCTGGACATTCTCATTGAGTGGTATTTGTACACTTCACTTTTGTATTAGCTCTTGGCGCCATACGGACACTTAGTGTCATGGTACATGAAAAGAACTAGGAGTTGGTAGCACATGAGACTCTAGTTCTGCATTTCGTAATTCGCAATAATAATTGCGTAAACACGACTAAAAATTTCCAATCAACTTATTTTTACACGAATTTAGACATACCCACATGCTAGAATTCATAAATAATCAATACTTAACATCTATGGAGTCATTTTCACCTATTAAAACACATAATCACAGAATTAAAGCATGCAATTTATACTATTCTTAATGTTCTTGAAGTGTTGAACATAAATTCCTAAAATTCAACGTCATATATTCGTTATAAGACCAAATCTACCCATTCAACTTTCATTTTGTTCGTTTTAACATGCATAATCATATAAATGTGTGAATTTTGCAAAATAATTTATGTTTGGCATATAAAAATCACGTATAAGGCCATATGGCCATATCACGTACTCTGCAAATTTTTGAAATAGCAAACCATAATCATACGTTGTAATCTTATGAAATCAATGATATGGAAACACACAATATATATATAAAACATGCCTTACAACTCGAATTATTACATATATTCACATAACAACAGAATTTCCCAATTTTAGAGAATTACAGAATGAATAAAACCATATTCATGAAAACTTTAAAAGACGTAAAATACATAAATTGGGTTGAAGAGATTACCCAAGTGTAGATTAGATAAATTGACATTTCTCTCTACTTAAATCACAGAGTTTCTCCCAATCTCTCTCAAAATTTCTCAAACTCTCTCTTGTTTCTCTCTGTTTTTGCCAGACTTAGAAAAAAAAATAATCAAGGAGAAGACGTCTGATATTAAAGGAGAAGAACTGACGCATAAGTGGTCAGTTACTCCCCAACATGGGTAAACTACCCTCAACTTCCACTAAGGCCATGTTTGGCTAGTTGGAATAGGTTTTTAAAAATCATTTAATTTAATAAAGCTTTATTATATAGTTTTAAATAATGTCACACTCCTAATAAAATAAATCAATATCCTATTTAATTTATTTTAAATAAAATATAATAATTTCTCATTAATTCACATAGTCATATACTTAAATTTCTCATTTATTAATAATATTAAATTATTAAATCTCTAATTAATAATTAAATTAATTAAAATAACAATAGGCTTATTAAATATTTTTTTAATTCAATAAGCTCTCATAATCACATACTTGAATAATAAAATTCTCCACATTAATTTAATAAATATAACACATATAATTAAATTAATCTACCACAATTTCATCAATTAATTATTTAATCTAATATTTAATTCATCAAAAATATTTATTCAATCCAATAAATATTAAAATTAAATTACAAAATTACGGTTGTCACATCTATGCACGCTGAAAAAGTACGTAAGGAACAAAGCACATCCAGAAGGATCAATTGCTGAAGAGTATGTCACAGATGAATGTTTGACATTTTGTTCCTTGTACTTACCATGAAGTGAGAGCAAGTTCAATAAAAAGGACCGTAATCCTGATGGAAAAGTTAGAAAAGATGTTCTTTCTGTCTTTTCTCAAAATGTTAAACCATTAGGTTGTTTTCTGTTTTACTATACTGATTCCAAGGAGATTTAAATGGCTCATTAGTATATCTTGAATAATTGTGAAGACGTGCAACCTTATATTGAGTAAGTTATACATTTTATCATTAAATTATTCAAATAATTATTGCTTCATACTAGTTTTTTGTACTAATATTATTCTTGTAGGGAATGTGAGGAGGAAAAAAGATTTCCTCAGTGGTTTAAAAAGAAGGCAAAATAATATTTCTTCCCCTTTTAAAGTTGTTTGTTGCTATTCGAAAATCAATGATTAATTTAAATTTTTTCCTCTAATAGATTCATCATCTTTGGAATACCACATCAAATGTCATTAGTGATCAACTATTTGCATTAGCAAGTGGTCCAAATTTCCGAGTATGAAAATATAAAGGATGCATTGTAAATGGAGTAAGGTTTCTTGTCAAAGATCTTGACAATCGTAGGCATAGCCAAAATAGTGGAATAACATGTGAAGGAGAACACGATGGGAAAAGTATCGACTTTTTTGGCTTATTAAATGATGTGTTTATATTTTCTTGTGAGTGGTTTGATTTATCTAATTGGCGTATGGGTATTAGGAAGGATACACACTTTACAAGTGTAAATGTAAGTATCACATTGTATAGAAACGACCCATACATATTAGCTTCTCAAGCAAAACAAGTGTTTTTTGTTGATGATTTGAAATTAGGCTGCAACTGGAAAATTATTTAAAGGTTTAACCACCGACACATATTTGATGTTCCGGAGGATGAAATGGACGAGATTGAAGAATATACCACTGACAATGTTGTTAACCTTGATGATGACTCACCCTATATTGACATTGTTGTTCAAGATCGGGATATAGGGCCAATGAATAGAGATGATGTTGATCCAGAAACAATAAATAACAGTGTCTTAAGACAAAGAACTCAAAAAATTAACGTTGAACACAATATCTTATTGGATGGAGACATAGATGATGATGTCGATGAGGATGATTTTAAGGAGGATGAATTCGACGAGGGGTGTAGTGAGGATGATACACCTGTAGATTATCGTAGTGAAGAAGAACAAAGTATGGACGAGGAAGAAAAAGATGATCAGAACTAGAATTAAATAAGTTATGCCTTTCATCTTATCAAGGTTGAAACATTTGAATGATGCTTAATTATTTAGTTTAGTCAGATTGTTGTTCTGGTTCAGGTGTCCGAACATCTCATTCTACCGGCTCCTTAGAACAACCTTTGTCTGCCCGTTCTAATGCAGCCGATCGTCCCAATTTAGGAGTCAAGGCAGTTCCTATTATACCTCAAAGCGTAGCTTTGTCATTTGGGCCAAATGCACCTGAATAAAACTTGGTATTATTCTACTTCTTAACTTTGATTTATTGACTTAAATATGTTATTGGTTTATGTTATTACAAATTCTGGTCCTCCAATTTTCTAGAAGCATGATGTTTAAATAAAACGATATTCCTTTTCCTCAACCTATTTGTTCATATGCATGACTGCCAGCTGAGTAAATCATCTAAAATTTCAAAATTTTGAAAATCATCTACATTTATAAACCAGAACACGCCTTGATGGTATTCAGTAGGTGTAACTGGTTGAAAGTTTTGGTATGAAGACAGTTTCTTCATTAATGACAATTGACAAAAACCTTATTTTGCAACTCTACCTGTATCGGTATAATAAGTTGTAGAGTTCCAACTCGATCATGTTTCTGCTTGATTAATGATCTCATATGACATTTAATAGTAAAAATTGTAAAGAAACAAGTCCCCAGCAAATGTGAGTTAGCTGTGGGTGCAAAAACTGTATTTGTGCATCAACCTAGTTTCAGTGATTAAAATATGTCATTTTTGATTTTTAAATTGTATTATTTTGGCCAAAAGTACACAACTGATATACTTTGTTATTCTTTTGGTTTATTGATCTTGGGTAGTGATTTATACGGGTGCTTATTTGGTTGAAATTTAATGATGATCTTGAAATGCTATAATATTATATTATGTGCCAAAGACTATATTATTATAGTTGCTTATTAAAGTTTCTGAATCTGAGGGTAGTGATGCTTGGTGCAGGTCAATCATCACACCCATCAGCTGAAGCTATGTGATTTTGGGAGTGCAAAGATGTTGGTAAGTTTATTTTCAAAAAAAACATGGATTTATGTTTTTGTGTGGTAGTTTTGAAATCCATTGGTCTTGTTGCAGGAGCTTGGTGAACCGAAAATATCATACATCTTTTCACGGTATTATAGAGCACCAGAACTTATCTTTGGGGCTACAGAATACACTACCGCAATTGATACATGTTGAGCTTTGATGAAGTTGCAACTCTACCTGTATCGGTATAATAAGTTGTAGAGTTCCAACTCGATCATGTTTCTGCTTGATTAATGATCTCATATGACATTTAATAGTAAAAATTGTAAAGAAATAAGTCCCCGACAAATGTGAGTTAGGTGTGGGTGCAAAAACTGTATTTGTACATCAACCTAGTTTCAGTGATTCAAATATGTCATTTTTCATTTTTAAATTGTATTGTTTTGACCAGAAGTACACAACTGATATACTTTGTTATTCTTTTGGTTTATTGATCTTGGGTAGTGATTTATACGGGTGCTTATTTGGTGGAAATTTAGTGATGATCTTGGAATTTTATAATATTATATTATATGCCAAAGACATTATTATTTTAGTTGTTTATTAAAGTTTCTGAATCTGAGGGTAGTGATGCTTGGTGTAGGTCAATCCTCACACCCATCAGCTGAAGCTATGTGATTTTGGGAGTGCAAAGATGTTGGTAAGTTTGTTATAAAAAAAACATGGATTTATCTTTTTGTGTGGTAGTTTTGAAATCCATTGGTCTTGTTGTAGGAGCCTGGTGAACCGAATATATCATAAATCTGTTCACAGTATTATAGAGCACCAGAACTTATCTTTGGGGCTACAGAATACACTACCGCAATTGATACATACTGAGCTTTGATGAAGTTGCAACTCTACCTGTATCGGTATAATAAGTTGTAGAGTTCCAACTCGATCATGTTTCGCTTGATTAATGATCTCATATGACATTTAATAGTAAAATTGTAAAGAAACAAGTCCCCGAACAAATGTGAGTTAGTAGTGGGCAAAGAGCGTATTTGTGCATCAACCTAGTTTCAAAGATGATTCAAATATTTCATTTTTCATTTTTAAATTGTATTGTTTTGCCCGTAGTACAAATCGATATACTTTGTTATTCTTTTGGTTTATTGATCTTGGGTAGTGATTTATACTGGTGCTTATTTGGTGGAAATTTAGTGATGATCTTGAAATGTTATAATATTATATTATGTGCCAAAGACATTATTATTATAGTTGTTTATTAAAGTTTCTGAATCTGAGGGTAGTGATGCTTGGTGCAGGTCAATCCTCACACCCATCAGCTGAAGTTATGTGATTTTGGGAGTGAAAAGATGTTGGTAAGTTTGTTATAAAAAAAACATGGATTTATCTTTTTGTGTGGTAGTTTTGAAATCTATTGGTCTTGTTGCAGGAGCCTGGTGAACCGAATATATCATAAATCTGTTCACGGTATTATAGAGCACCAGAACTGATCTTTGGGGCTACACAATACACTACCGCAATTGATACATGTTGAGCTTTGATGAAGTTGCAACTCTACCTATATCGGTATAATAAGTTGTAGAGTTCCAACTCGATCATGTTTCTGCTTGATTAATGATCTCATATGACATTTAATAGTAAAAATTGTAAAGAAACAAGTCCCAGAACAAATGTGAGTTAGTTTGTGGAGGTGCAAAAAAGCGTATTTGTGCATCAACCTAGTTTCAGTGATTCAAATATTTCATTTGTCATTTTTAAATTGTATTGTTTTGCCCAGAAGTACACAACTGATATACTTTGTTATACTTTTGGTTTATTGATCTTGGGTAGTGATTTATACGGGTGCTTATTTGGTGGAAATTTAGTTATGATCTTGAAATGCTATAATATTATATTATGTGCCAAAGATATTATTATTATAGTTGTTTAAAAAAGTTTCTGAATCTGAGGGTAGTGATGCTTGGTGCAGGTCAATCCTCACACCCATCAACTGAAGCTATGTGATTTTGGGAGTGAAAAGATGTTGGTAAGTTTGTTATAAAAAAAACATGGATTTATCTTTTTGTGTGGTAGTTTTGAAATCCATTGGTCTTGTTGTAGGAGCCTGTTGAACCGAATACATCATACATCTGTTCATGGTATTATAGAGCACCAGACACTGATCTTTGGGGCTACAGAATACACTACCGCAATTGATACATGCTGAGCTTTGATGAAGTTGCAACTCTACATGTATCGTTATAATAAGTTGTAGAGTTCCAACTCGATCATGTTTCTGCTAGATTAATGATCTCATATGACATTTAATAGTAAAAAATTGTAAAGAAACAAGTCCTCGGCAAATGTGAGTTAGTTGTGGGTGCAAAAACTATATTTGTGAATCAACCTAGTTTCAGTGATTCAAATATGTCATTTTTCATTTTTAAATTGTATTGTTTTGGCCAGAAGTACACAGTTGATATACTTTGTTATTCTTTTTGTTTATTGATCTTGGGTAGTGATTTATATGGGTGCTTATTTGGTGGAAATTTAGTGATTATCTTGAAATGCTATAATATTATATTATGTGCCAAAGACATTATTATTATAGTTGTTTATTAAAGTTTCTGAATCTGAGGGTAGTGATGCTTGGTGCATGTCAATCCTCACACCCATCAATTTGAAGCTATGTGATTTTGGGAGTGCAAAGATGTTGGCAAGTTTGTTTTTAAAAAAAACATGGATTTATATTTTTCTGTGGTAGTTTTGAAATCCATTAATTTTGTTGCAAGAGCCTGGTGAACCGAATATATCATACATCTGTTTAAGGTATTATAGAGCACCAAAACTGATATTTGGGGCTAGAAAATACACTACTGCAATTGATATATGCTGAGCTTTGATGAAGTTGCACCAGAACTGATCTTTGGGGCTACAGAATACACTACTGTAATTGATACATGCTGAGCTTTGATGAAGTCCCTCAACCAATACCAACTCCATTAGGTTGACTTGATTTGGGACATCGTTTAAAGTTGCACAGCATTGTATATCAATAACTCTATTTGGTTGCTGCAATATTTATGTAGTATTCAGTTCTAAGTTTTTATCCTTCATTAATTTAGTTACAGTGAGAAATGTGCCTCAAGCCCCTCAACATCTGTCTGCTCCTGCAGGTGAGATTAAATTTTGTCATGTTCAAAGTTCTAATTCACTTCTCTTGCACTGATGTGACATAGCACTGATCTGCCCATTCTTTTTGCTCTATATAGTCGAGATTCATTAGCTTCTGGGATAACACGATCGAGCAGCTGTCTGAGTGCAGTTGAGTAGCCTAAAAATTTATTTATTACAATTTAATGTCTTTGGTTCACTATATGATTGGTTTCATTACATTTTGACTCGATAGTTATGAGTTCTTCAACGATTAATTACGGTGGAGAGAAGTCGAACAATCTTTACAATAAAGAAGCAAATATACTTGACATTTCCTCTAGGATATTGCACCTTCTTTGGTGATTCATTAGTTCCTAAATCCATCAAGAAGGACTTTCTCAAGGGTGCCAAAGTTCTTCAAACAGAGATAGACAAGAAATATATTCCAGGTTGTTAGTGGAGGAGTACTTGCTATTATTGACGGAGTATACTCACGGAAAATACCTTTTAGCTCGTGTAAACAATAGTCTTTTTTCGCATCGGTCATTGAGGAGCACAAGGAATAAGAGTTGAGTCTATTGGTAGAAGACTAGGAGTAGTGATCATAATAATAATGATTTCTTTGATGAGAAATCAACTAGAATATTATATGGTTTAGTCAAAAGAAAATGTGTCAAAAGTCTTGAGAGCGAAGCCTAAAATATATGTGCATGCATAAACATACGTGCTACGTGGAGATTGCTCATGTGAACACACATGTTAGCGAGGCAATTGAATATTTGTCTTGTTTTTTGAGTGTGGGTGGGGAATAGTTGCATGGATGGTGGTCGAGTTACTTGTGCCTTATTTTTTTGTCGACATCGCAAATGAAATAATACGACTAGAAGAGCTGGATCAGAAGGTAATGAAATTTGTAGTTGTAAATGTTGAAATGCTATGTCCAGCATGGCTTAGATATTTATTGAAATTTTAGGTGCTTTCTGGAGATATGAAGACAATTACCTACCTGGATGTGGAGCAAGAGTTGGTATGTGTGCTTTGGAAGCTATATGTTTGTATCTAGCAATAATCGTTAGTATCAACCACGTAGCAACTCTATTGTCTTTGTGTATTGATTTTGGCACTAAGTGCCTCTAGTGACCTATTTGCTTCATTTTTCCGACTTGCTATTATTTTTAAATGTGCAAGAAGACTGCTTCTACGACCTGCCTTACAATACTTGGTATCAAATTTTCATGCTACGTTTACGGAAAACAAGGGACGAAATTATGAAGTGTACTCACTCTATATATTTATATATATACTTTGATTGAAGAATTGTGGTAGCTTTAGATAGATAATTGTAAAGATAATTAATGATTATGTAGTGGATGATTTTATTAAGTTAATAATATTTTAGTTTTTTGTATTTTTACCATTATTTGTTATGGGAACATTGAGCCCGCTAGGTACACAAAAAGAATGTCAAATTTTGATTTGGCAACAATATAATTCGTTACAAAAGTATTGAACAAGATTTAATATAGCAACAATTTTTTTATACATTTAGCAACAAATTTTCGTTGCTAATAACATTAAAAATATATTATTTGGCAACGAAAAATAATAAGTTGTAGAGTTCCAACTCGATCATGTTTCTTCTTGATTAATGATCTCATATGACATTTAATAGTAAACATTGTAAAGAAACAAGTCCCCGACAAATGTGAGTTAGCTGTAGGTGCAAAAACTGTATTTGTGCATCAACCTAGTTTCAGTGATTCAAATATTTCATTTGTCATTTTTAAATTGTATTGTTTTGCCCAGAAGTACATAACTGATATACTTTGTTATACTTTTGGTTTATTGATCTTGGGTAGTGATTTATACGGGTGCTTATTTGGTGGAAATTTAGTTATGATCTTGAAATGCTATAATATTATATTATGTGCCAAAGATATTATTATTATAGTTGTTTAAAAAAGTTTCTGAATCTGAGGGTAGTGATGCTTGGTGCAGGTCAATCCTCACACCCATCAACTGAAGCTATGTGATTTTGGGAGTGAAAAGATGTTGGTAAGTTTGTTATAAAAAAAACATGGATTTATCTTTTTGTGTGGTAGTTTTGAAATCCATTGGTCTTGTTGTAGGAGCCTGTTGAACCGAATACATCATACATACATGCATTCATGGTATTATAGAGCACCGGAGGCCGATCTTTGGGGACTCTGAGAATACACTACCGCAATTGATACATCTTTGAGCTTTGATGAAGTTACAACTCTACATGTATCGTTATAATAAGTTGTAGAGTTCCAACTCGATCATGTTTCTGCTAGATTAATGATCTCATATGACATTTAATAGTAAAAAATTGTAAAGAAACAAGTCCTCGGCAAATGTGAGTTAGTTGTGGGTGCAAAAACTATATTTGTGAATCAACCTAGTTTCAGTGATTCAAATATGTCATTTTTCATTTTTAAATTGTATTGTTTTGGCCAGAAGTACACAGTTGATATACTTTGTTATTCTTTTTGTTTATTGATCTTGGGTAGTGATTTATATGGGTGCTTATTTGGTGGAAATTTAGTGATTATCTTGAAATGCTATAATATTATATTATGTGCCAAAGACATTATTATTATAGTTGTTTATTAAAGTTTCTGAATCTGAGGGTAGTGATGCTTGGTGCATGTCAATCCTCACACCCATCAGCTGAAGCTATGTGATTTTGGGAGTGCAAAGATGTTGGCAAGTTTGTTTTTAAAAAAAACATGGATTTATATTTTTGTGTGGTAGTTTTGAAATCCATTGATCTTGTTGCAAGAGCCTGGTGAACCGAATATATCATACATCTGTTTAAGGTATTATAGAGCACCAAAACCGATCTTTGGGGCTAGAAAATACACTCTACGCAATTGATATATCTTTGAGCTTTGATGAAGTTGCACAGTAACCCGATCTTTGGGGACTCTGAGAATACACTCATTGTAATTGATACATTTGAGCTTTGATGAAGTCCCTCAACCAATACCAACTCCATTAGGTTGACTTGATTTGGGACATCGTTTAAAGTTGCACTGAAGATTGTATATCAATAACTCTATTTGGTTCTTTCGCAATATTTATGTAGTATTAGGTTCTAAGTTTTTATCCTTCATTAATTTAATTACGGTGAGAAATGTGCCTCAAGCCCCTCAACATCCATGCTCGCTCCCGCAGGTGAGATTAAATTTTGTCATGTTCAAAGTTCTAATTCACTTCTCTTGCACTGATGTGACATAGCACTGATCTGCCCATTCTTTTTGCTCTATATAGTCGAGATTCATTAGCTTCTGGGATAACACGATCGAGCAGCTGTCTGAGTGCAGTTGAGTAGCCTAAAAATTTATTTATTACAATTTAATGTGCTGGTTCACTATATGATTGGTTTCATTACATTTTGACTCTGATAGTTATGAGTTCTTCACTGATTAATTACAGTGGAGAGAAGTCGAACAATCTTTACAATAAAGAAGCAAATATACTTGACATTTCCTCTAGGATATTGCACCTTGCTGGTGATTCATTAGTTCCTAAATCCATCAGTAAGGACTTTCTCAAGGGTGCCAAAGTTCTTCAGCAGATAGACAAGAAATATATTCCAGTTGTTAGTGGAGGAGTACTTGCTATTATTGACCAGGTATACTCACGGAAAATACCTTTTAGCTCGTGTAAACAATAGTCTTTTTTTCGCATCAGTCATTGAGGAGCACAAGGAATAAGAGTTGAGTCTATTGGTAGAAGACTAAGAGTAGTGATCATAATAATAACAGTTTCTTTGATGAGAAATCAACTAGAATATTATATGGTTTAGTCAAAAGAAAAATGTGTCAAAAGTCTTCAGAGCAGAAGCCTAAAATATATGTGCATGCATAAACACATCGTATACGTGGAGATTGCTCATGTGAACACACATGTTAGCGAGGTAATTGAATATTTGTCTTTTTTTTTGAGTGTGGGTGGGGGGAATAGTTGCATGGATGCGTGGTCGAGGAGTTACTTGTGCCTTATTTTTTTTTGACATCTTCGCAAATGAAATAATCTGACTAGAAGAAATTTGGATCGGAAGGTAATGAAATTTGTAGTTGTAAATGTTGAAAATGCTCGTCGGCATGGCTTAGATATTTATTGAAATTTTAGGTGCTTTACGGAGATATGAAGACAATTACCTACGGATGTGGAGCAAGAGTTGGTATGTGTGCTTTGGAAGCTATATGTTTGTATCTAGCAATAATTGTTAGTATCAACCACGTAGCAACTCTATTGTCTTTGTGTATTGATTTTGGCACTAAGTGCCTCTAGTGACATATTTGCTTCATTTTTCCGACTTGCTATTATTTTTAAATGTGCAAGAAGAGGCGCTTCTACGACACTTTTACAATACTTGGTATCAAATTTTCATGCTACGTTTACGGAAAACAAGGGACGAAATTATGAAGTGTACTCACTCTATATATTTAGATATATACTTTGATTGAAGAATTGTGGTAGCTTTAGATAGATAATTGTAAAGATAATTAATGATTATGTAGTGGATGATTTTATTAAGTTAATAATATTTTAGTTTTTTGTATTTTTACCATTATTTGTTATGGGAACATTGAGCCCGCTAGGTACACAAAAAGAATGTCAAATTTTGATTTGGCAACAATATAATTCGTTACAAAAGTATTGAACAAGATTTAATATAGCAACAATTTTTTATACATTTAGCAACAAATTTTCGTTGCTAATAACATTAAAAATATATTATTTGGCAACGAAAAATTAACATAATAACAATAGAGAGGATATTGTTGCTAATACTAAAATAAAAAGGCAACATTTTTAATCATTGCAAATCATATCAACTTTCGTTGCACATATAAAGAAACGACAACATATAATGTCTTTACTAATTGACGACTTTCATTGCTATTGAAAAATAACCAGCAACAAACCTTTTCGTTGCTGATTCAGCATAATGTCGTTGTCAAATAATCTAATTAGCAACGAAAATCATTGCTAAAAAGTTTACATTCCGCAACGAAAGCAAGCTTAGGCAACAATTTTCATAATTTACTGCAACGAAAAATGTCGTTGCAAAATGGTGTCAATTGCAACGAAAATGCATGGTCGTTGTAAAAAAAAAGAGTTCATTTCGTTGCCAATTAGAAGGCTTTTGCAACGAAATGTTAATTATTTTGCAACAATACATTTTGTTGTTAAAGCATTGATGTATCTCTACGAAAGCCAAATTTCGTTGCAAAATGTATTACTTTCACTACAAGAAAAAGGTTTATCAATGATCGCGATATGGTTGCGAGATGGCCATCAACGACACTTTCATGGTCGGCCGATAATCGTCAGATAAAATCTAGTTCTTTGGGATGCACATCAGCGACCACTATTAGCGACCAACCCATTTGCGACCAATATGAGCGACCAAATTTTTCATTTCGGTCACTAAATTTGAGTCAAGATGGTCGAGCCCAAAGCGGCGTGGGTCCACGTATAATGACATTTATCGGTGACCGCATGCGGTCATTGATATGAAACAAAATGAAAACCAGATTTTTGCTATTTTGCAGAATTTTGCAAAAACATGTACCTGTTTTGTGCCGACTTTATCCCAACACACATACACAACAAGATGAACAGCATACACAACAATATAAACATCCATCATCCACCAACACATACACCAAACTAGTATATAAATCTTTAAAAACCAATATGATTTGAATAAATATAATAACATTTCAAAACTTATTTAAGTAACATACAGACATCCAAAGAATGAATATACAAGTACAAGCTTATAGTATAGCTACAAAACTGATCTAAAGCAGGTACGTCAAGCATCATCGCCTCCTTGATCACCCTATAATTAACAAAATAATAAAACAAGTTACAAATATATACTAACTATATTAATATTGGTATATTACGACAATATATACAACAAATTGATTTTATACCTCGTCGCCATCCCCATGTTGTGATGCTGCTACTGCCGCTACTGCTTCAGCTAACTCCTCAGGACTCAGAGCCCCCAGATGCCCGTCCAGTATCTTCAGAAGATCTCAATCTCGATATATAGCTCTCACACGGTCGGTAGGAGTATGAGCAATTTGGATGGCTCGACGATCGTATGTAGATCGGGTAGAAAAAGCGATCCGAGAGCCCTTTGAAGGATGGGCGTCATCGTTATCCTTAACCTTTAATGTAGTTCTTCTTCACAACAGGCGCCCTCTCCCACAACTCTTGATCAATAGGCGGACGTGGAGTTCCTTCAAGATAAAGCTCATTCAATAAACGCTTATAAGTATCCTGTCATCAAGTTAACAATTAAATAGTTAAAAATAAATTAATTCTGTAAGCATTGATAAACAAGATCAAGTTGTTAAAATTTATTACCGCTATCAAGATAGCATAAGGCAGACCATCACGGGTGGCCACGTACATATCCAGCCAATGGATAGGCTAACCTTGAGACTGAGACTCTTGTACAAAAAATAGCACAATATTACTAAGTAAAAATTGCCTCACATATCACAATATCTCATCGAAATTGTATGCCTCACATATCGACCCCTCGACATAAGCTCTATTCTTCACCTTCCTCTTAAGGTTTCCCATAACCTTCTCAAAAGGGTACACCCATCTATATTGAACTGGACCCCCAACACGAGCTTCATAGGGAAGATGGATTTGCAAATGCTCCATGAAATCAAAAAAACCAGGTGGGAATATTTTTTCCAGTTTACACGTGATCTCTATGATGTTCTTCTCAAGTACAGACATGTCCTTCTCATTTAATGATTTGAACATAAGTCTTTGAAACCCAGCATGTGAGGATCAAACTTGCAAACTTTGAAACCCAATCATTTTTCGTGGGAGCAATTATTCACGTTTTGATTCACATTATGATGTCAATGTCAAGTTCTCAGTCTACAAATGATTTTTTCACATTGGCCAATAAAATGTGTTAAACTGCAAACATAAACAAGGGATTCACGAGACTATATCATGTGCATGACTTCCTATAATAACCAAACTGTTACTACCTCTATTGCACAAAAAGAATCCCAAAATATAAATTTTATACTAACTACAATCTTATACATTCATATCCATTTTATCAATTTTGAACATCAAGATTTCACAAAAATCGACTTTAGAAAGTCAAAATGGGACTCTTTAGAAAGTATAAAAGTATAGTTCAAGTATGCCTTCAAATTCGTCCCAAAAATAGATCTCAAAAGCTATGACATGCAAAGTTGTACCGAGGGAGTATAATAAAACAAGTAAAATTAGTCCCACATTCATTATAGTAACATACCCCCAAAATTTATACTTTGGTGTAATTATGAATTACCATCATTTGTGAATCCTCCCCTCCCATCCAGAAAAATTGTGAGCTAACCTTCTTTTATTTTCTCTCTCCAAGATTCCAGTTTATTTTATATCTGCACCCTTAAGGAACATAACCTTCTAACTTCACATGGTATAAACTAAATATTTTAAGCCAGAGTGATATCATCAATAACCTAAGGTAATAGAACTATGAACATACAAAACTTTCACAAAATGCTAGTGACAAAATCTGCCAGAAACAAAAAAATATTAAAACCCTTACTTCAAAACCCCGAGTAAGCCTACAATTATATATCAAAGAATTAGCCAGCCAAACACTCCATCCTATCACTAATCAAGTTACCCAAACTGACATAAATTAACAAAATCAAATTACCCAAAGTACTACGTATTACCCAAATAAATTTTACTCTAATCAAAACTTATAAACCAAACATAATCATATTACCCAAATCGACTTCAAATACTAATAAAATCATAATCATATTACCCAAACATAATTAAATCCATATATATCAATCTAATGCATATATAATAAAATTCAGATTCAATATTGAAACATTATTCATTGAAATCAAATACCTCAAGGCAGTGGGTGGTGGCGGTGGGCGTCGGTTGCAGCAGTGTCTTCTCTCCTGCGGCGTGACCTTCTCCCTCTTCTCCCTTTTCTTTCTCCCTCTTTTTTTTTTCTCTTCTGGTTCAGCTACTGTCGAGCGAGTTGTGGCTGACAGATTAAAGAATCAGTGACCGATAATAGTGACCGCATGCGGTCGCTGAATATTTAATGATGTGGAAGTATTAGCGACCATATGCGGTCGCTGATAGTGAAAGGTCACAAAATAATAAGGCGCCAACATTTCCAGCTAATTTTTAGGCGGTAAAATTGTAGTAGCGACCACATAGTTACCGCATGCGGTTGCAAAAACATAAAAGCGACTATATTTCATCGCGGTCACCACTGGCGGTCGCTAATGATAAGTATCTGCGACCGGATGTGCGGTCACTGATATTGTTGGTCGCTGTTAGAGCATTTTCTTGTAGTGTTTTGGCAACGAAAAAAATACGTTCGTTGCGAAATAATTAGCAACGCTCGTTGCACAACGAAGGACGCAACGACAATAAAGTCATTGCCAAAACCCTTTAGCAACGAAATTTGGCACCTTTATCAACGAAAATCAGTTGTTGCTAAAGCCCCATTTTTTGTAGTGAGAGTAGGAACTGTGGCCTATAGACTCGCCAAGTCGAGCATGTTCTCTGTTTTCTGGGTAACCTAGAAAAACATATGAACATGTCCACTAACATGGTTTGACAGGATTCTAACTGTTAATTCTGTTGATGTTTTGTAATAGATCTGTAGTACTACATGTTTTCTACAACCTAGAACTCTTAAATAACTAAAACATTACATGAACAGGAAGTAGTGGAAGCCTAAAAGTGACTGCTCAAGCTGTTCTTCATTTCTGGGTAACTTAGAAATGAAGAACAGGTTTGACAACCACTTTGCATGCTTAGATCTCTTTGGTGTTATGATATTTGGCCATGTTTGTTGTTGAATGATGTAGTGTTACATTAGTTCTACAAGTTGTGATCGATAGTTAGCCCAGAAACACTTTACACAGTGAATGATCACTGGTCAAAATAGGTCACTCGATTACTGGTTAAGCTTGTTCTTGAGCCTCAAGAACACCTAAGGCGACACTTACTGTCGCTAAAGGCTATAACGACAGACTTATTAAATTTAATTATATTAAATTCTAAAAATCATTTAAAAATACTAAATAAATTCTAAAAATTATAAAATCAGTTTTAAAATTATTTTAGGTTATAAAAATTAACTTTTAATAATTTGACATATTTTCCATAAATATTAGTAATTATTTGAATATTATTAATATTTAATTTATTTAATAAATGCATTAAATAAATTAACTAAAAATGATTTTATTATATTAAAAATCATTTTAAAAGATAATAAGGTATTTAATAATATTTTAAGTTATAAAATGAAACTTTCAATATTTAATGTAAATTTCATTAATTATTTAATATTAATGATATTAGATTTATTTAATAATTATATTAAATAAATTAGTTTAAAAATAATTTTAATATTATAAAAATAATTTTAAATGCAAATAGAGAGTTTAAAGATATTCTAAGTTATAAAATATTACTTTTAATATTTTAAGATAAATTTCATTAATTATTTAATATTAATGATATTAGATTTATTTAATAATAATATTAAATAAATAGATTTTATTGATTTAAAAATCATTTAAAAAGGATATAAGTGGTTTAAAAATATTTTAAGTTATTATAAATGACTTTTAATATTTTAGTGAATAATACCTTATTATTTAAATATTAATGGTAATTGTTTAAAAATGATTTTAAATGTTTTAAAATCATTTAAAGGTAATAAATAATACTTCAAAAATATTTTGAGTTATTATAAAATAACTTTGATATTTTGGCAAGGGTTGCATAAATATTTTAATATTATTTAAATATTAATGATAATAAAATTATTTAATATTTTAATCATTTAATAATGATTCCAGAGTTTGAAAAATTATGATAAATTATAATAATTAATTATAAATTATTATAAGTCATATGATTGATATTTAAATTATCCTGAATAATATTTGAGTTACAGATTAGAGTTTTATACTCAGTAATTACCCGATAAAAAGTAGATATTTACACCAAAATGCTACCGAATTTGATTCGAACCTATATAGTTTGACTGTATAAGTGTTTTTTTATGTCTTAATGACTGATATAACTATGTGACAATGTGATTAGGTTAAGTGTTGACTATAAATAACAGTACGATGTGTTATGATATGATTTTCTAATTAATAGAACCATCTTATAAATGATAGGTCGTTGAATTAAAGGTAAAACTAAGTTGTGTAAATAGCGAGACAGTGCAAGTTTCTTATACTTACTCCCATTATTATTGAGCAAGTATCTTTACCCTTGCATTTTCTTTATGCAATGGACATGAGTAAGAAAGTTTTTAATTATATTATTGTGCAGATTATTAACCCTATTGTTATATATATATCCTATTATATATATATATATATATATATATATATATATATATATATATATATATATATATATATATATATATATATATATATATATATATATTATCCAATCATTGATTATCAACATGGTACTATATTGTAATTATATAGTTGTTCAAGTGTCCCCACTTGACGCGATCATTGTATTTTATTACATGTTGATATATATATATATATATATATATATATATATATATATATTAACCCCAGATATGTATACGATAACAAAGAGTCGTCTAAGCTATTTGACCAGCTAGACACATATTTAGAAATATTGTTGAATATGATAAAATCTTTTTGTATCCAATCAAATTGTTTTGGTTTGGATTCCAAACTAAGTATGAATATCCCGATCAAGGGAAAACTTTGATGCTCCCAAGGCGGATAGAGTGAACGATAATATCATTTTTGCATGTAGTATTGATCAATACAGGGCATAACGGGCTGATCACCCCCCGTGTCCGTAAGTTATGATGGTTTGTGGATGAAGTTCTGCTAAACCTATTTGAAAACCGAGAACAATGTACGTAGAAGGGTTGTAGAAGGGTATGTAGTTTCAAAAATTTGATAGAGAGTTGTTATGTTATTATTATCGGTTCAGATTACTTGACAACCATTGATTTGTTGTAGAAGGGTAGTACAAAGAAAACATTTAATCCTTTCAGCTAATATTTATAATTGTTATTACTTGCTGGGAACTCAAATGCTCATCTTTGCTTAAATTAAATGTTTTCAGTTAAGTATGATCAACCAGAGGGCTCTGCTAGGAACAAAGGGAAAGGAAAGCTTTCAGAATAAGTTGTGTTATCTTATATAATAGCTAGCTAGACTTAAATAAGATGATGATATTTATTATCTATCATGTAATGAAATGTTTTAAGGTCGCGTACCTGGGATTTAGAAAACTCTGATATGTAAATTACGTTTGATATTTATGACATTATTATTATTATTCTGCTCAAAGAAATGGTATCGTGAAGCACCGAGTTCGGGTTTCAAGTACCTACATTTGGGGGCGTCACATGTTGGTATCAAAGCTTTAGGGTTAGAAACAATAGGTGGGAGTAGACCTTAGGCTATAACCTTAGAGCAGAGGAAAATGTTGAAAGTAGAAATAACTCATATAGAGTTTAAAGGAGATGAATCGAATAAATTCATCGTCAAACAAAAATAAAAGATAACTTATATAAAACTTTTACTTGCTGTGTGTTGGGTAAAATCTAATTACGCACAACACGCAAGTATACGTGGTCAACAAGTAATAAAGTGATAAGTTGAGTATCGCTCCCATAGAGAATTATTTAATAAAAATCACCAAGCACTAACCAGTAACCAACTCAATCTTATTTAAACGAATGAATTTCAAATTATATAAATTAAACTACTATTAAATTCCACTAGTTAAATTAAGATAACGGAGATTTAAGATCACAACTTCACTTATTGCTTCATTTAAGTTAACACACTTTTCATCAATTATTCTCTATCCTAAATTGTTAATCAAGAACACTAAAGCAGATAAAACCACCTCTCGATGCATAATACCCATATTAACGTCAATCCACAATTAAGATAGAAATCTGTTAAACACCTTAATCAACTAACCTACTATATCTCTATGAGAATTATAATTGAAGAAGGTTTAAGAATAAGTTCTCTATCCGATTACATGCGATGTCAAGCATATCTCTACCTTAACACTCATCAAGTTTAAGCTATTAATAAAATCCTGAACACATGCTATCATGATAAGATCTAAATCAATACTTTATCTCTCGAGTTCATATAGATTATCACAGTAATTGATGGCCAATCAATTAAACAATTAAGTCCAAATCACAATAGACAATCCTCACAATAGAATATAATAATTGATAGCGAAGCATATTAAAATAAACTACACAATAAGATCCATTGTAATCTCAAACAAAGAATTAGTTCGTTGAATTAAAGCTAAGAATCCACAATTAAAAACACATTAAAAGATAAGAATAAGAGTAAAGTAAAGAATAAATCTGTTGTCAGCAAATCTCCATCTTCCTCAAGCGCCTGCTCTTGATCTTCAATGGTGTCCAAGTTGCTTCTTCAATCTAATTTACTCTAATCTAATCTAATGGAATCTTATTTCTCCTCCGATCTCTCCTCTAATCCTTGTTATTCCCCTCCTTTTATAAGCCTTTGTACATGACTTTAAGTCCTCTTGGAAGTCCTTGAGTCAATTGGATCGAAACAATCCTTCCCAAACTCAAATTTGGCCAAAAAAATGTCTTTTCTCATGCGATACCCTCGCCTACGTGGTTTAGGCTTACATAGGGCCTTCCTTGGTGGGGTCCTTCTTGTCTAACATTGCTAAGTTTACTTTTTGCGGGGTTTTACTTAGGATAAGCCGCCTCGTGAAACTTCATTTTCTGTCACAACATCTTCTGGTAAAACGGCCATAACTTTTGATCCGGGAGGAGCTATGTAATACCCGAGAATTTTCGATTATTATTAAATTATTATATTAATGGAAATAAATATTTATTTGAATATGAACAATTACGTGTTGTGAAATGTGAAAAATCAATTATATTAAATAATTGAATAATTGAGGATACGTGGAGTTTGTGGTAAACTCGTTGAATGCCTTGTGTGGCATGGTAAGGGAAATACAAATAGTAATGATTATGGAAAACCCATAAATGGTTAGATTAATTAAAATTAGTGTTAATTAGTTAAGGAAGTGCATGATTAATTTATTTAACATAATTAAGTGAGTTATTAATATAATAATATTATAGTGATAGTTATGTGCATGTGAATAACAATACAAAAATAACTATATGCTGCAGTGTGAAATTTATGTGACTATATAATTTGTTGTATGTATATATGTTGTAAGAGACAATGTAATTAAACATATTGAAACTATATGGTATAGATATATCATGAAATGTGTATGTAACAATATGAGTAGACATTTAAAATATGATTATAGAGTGGTAGGAATAATTATGGAACTACCCTAGAAAAATATATATCATCGCATTATTTTATCACAGTATATTTAATTTACGGACTATATGATATGAGTGTATAATTAGTCCCTAAATTCCTAATATGGTAACAATTGTACATTAAGATTACATTATGGGGATTTATATAAACCAAACCAAGCCTAGATAACTTGAAATGCTAGAATTGTATCTCTTGTCCCAGAATGAGTGTCCCATTTGCCTCAAACTTCAATCACGTGTACTAGAAAAAGGCTAAGGCCTATGTTTTCATATTTTCTTCCAAAGCTTACTAGGCATGATCATGGAGAGAGTGGTACTCATGATGAGATCGAACAACTAATTACCAACTCCTTCTTATACTTCATGCAATCTCTTAATCCATGGGTTTGAATTCTTGGGCAATAGCTTGACATGGTTATTGAGCATTCTATAAATGGAGCTCTTCCCTTCATTCTTTTTGTTGTTTGAGAATTGCTAAGTAAGAATTGAGAGCATACAAGTGTGCTAGAGCATAGGAATTCAAGTGGAGCAAGTTCTTTTTATATTGCAAAGGTATAATTCCATTCTAAATTTTCAATTTCATTCTCTGTAAAAAAAAATGGAGTTTTAGTTTGAAATTAAAATTCTTGAATTCATGGAATTGTTTGTTAATAAGGTAGGGTAATGTCCATATAGATGTTATATGATCTTATAAGCATGTTGCAATTGGTTTATGAGTGTCTAGAAGTGATATCATGTGAAAATTTTGAGTTTGGGTTAAAGTTCTGCCGAAAGGCGGCATTATTTCGCATCGAGAATTCGAGCACTGCAGCTTGCGCCACATTTGTATTATAGTGAGTAGCAATTGCCTTGATTCTTGAGTTTAGTTTTTTAGCTTACATTTGTGATCGATATAGTACTAAGACTTATAATAGCTTGTAAGCCTATGTAATATGTATGTTTATGTATATTATGCTAAGTGGAGCATGTTTTAATAAGGTTGCATGATTAACGATAACATATGGTTTACATGGAAATTTGAACCTTATGTTTTGAAAACCAACTTTGTTAAAAGATCATATTCTATTAATTATGAACCTAGTGAGCTATACATGACTGATTTTGCACTTAGAAGAGCATGTTGTAGTGTACATAGTCCGTTGAGCATGATCAAGCTTGTTAAGCCTTATGTTAGTAATATTTGCAATAAGAGACTTAAACTAGTATGCTAGCTTTCATGATTTCTACATGTTGTATATTCTGACTTTGCAAAGCATGTTAATGTGGCTTAGACGTGCATGAATAAACCTTTAGCTTATGCTTAAGTGATTAGCAAAGAAACTTGATCAAGTTGGACTCACTAGTAAGTTTAGTATGTGAATGTGGTCATGATATCTTGAAGACGAGAATCTGACTTTTGTGATCATATTTAATGACTCTTTTAGATGCACTCATGTATCATAAATGTATATATGCCATGCCTAGTTATTATAGCTCAAGTAATGCATGAACAAAGCCTATTTTTCAACTAAAGCGGTGTTAGTTTCACATATGTGTTATGAGTACACACAAGCATGCATAATGTGATTGTTATAGCTATCTTGAATGCTTAGAAAGCAAGCATTCTAGACTTTGTGGTTTCATGATCTTAATTTGTTGAAATGATCAAACTTAGAGCCATGTTATGCTAGGAGGGACTTAGATTGATTTGTGAAGCATGTGAAAGCCCTTAACATGTTAAAATACATTATGTATGATTGTGCGTTCGAGACCAGACAGAACCCACAAGGCAAAGATTGAGTCTTGGCGAGGTCGGGGGATGGGATACACAATTGCGCGTCCTAGGCCTAGCCATATAAGAATCAATTGCTTGATCTGGAATCCCAGATAGTGAGTTCTGATCTTTTGGACAGTAGCTTACTTGATACTTGCGATGCTAAATGTGACCTAAAAGCTACTGATATATATATATATATATATATATATATATATATATGTGTGTGTGTGTGTGTGTGTGTGTGTGTAATGCGTATTTGATACGTCGGTGTTGCATTGAAATGAAATGTCCATGAGTAGGAGGTCGTAACTTCGAGCATTCTTGATTTATTTATAGAGTAACTATGTCATTTGATTTTCATGGTGACTTATAAACTGATTTTGTACCATATGTGCTTACTTACATCATGTCAAGATTGTTTAATGACTATGTTAGTTAAGGAAGAATGTGGAGAGTATTCAATTAAGTTAATTGTTTGAGTATGCATTTAGACTTACATATCTAGTATATTTAGCTAATGAATATCCTATATGCGTATCACTTTATGATAGGATTCAAAAGTGTATTATTAAGCGGTATTTTGGTAGTCTACGCTTGAGGCAAGTATCTAAACCTTATGCACTACTTTTATTTTGTGCAAACAGGTATATGTTTATACAAGTTCCCTAACCTTACTTTCATTGAGCAAGTATTCGAACCCTATTATTATTGTTGTGCAATATCATTGCACTAATTATTTGGCCAATACCGTAAGCTTATCTTTTTGATTACAAGTTAGACCCTTGTGAAAGCTATTATTCATGTTGAAATTGGTATTGTCCTTGAATATAGTGAGAGAGTCGACGCCATTTGATTCGGCTAGACTATATGCATGTTTATAATAAAAAACTGTCCAAACCAATTAAATGGTGCGAAAATCTTGAAAACTGAGTTGGACAACCCTTTTGATAAGGGGAGTGTATGTTGTTGGAGATCCCAACACATGAATAAATATTATTGTGGTGTTATGCATAACGTGAAGTATTGTAGACTGATCATTTATAGTACTTGATATTTTTGGGTTATCAATTTAATATCGGTAACTCTAGTGGAAGTTCCATAGTCCTTGGTGACTGCTCAGTATAAATTCCTTATCCAGTTGGATATATTGTTAGCCGTTGAATTCATATATATCTATTGTTTTTTATTGAATTGTTATATCCCTATTCATGATGTTATTCTGACACCTTGAACTATCCTAGAAATAATCCTTCGATATCTAAACCCTTGTGATATTATATCCTACACCCTTGTTGTATATTACGTGCTGGACAATTTGTGCTCATCCTTGCTTATTTAAACCTTTCAGTTAAGGAGGAACAGGGTGGTGTCTCCGGATCAGACAAGGGCAAGGGCAAGGCTACTGACTAGCTTGCTCCTTTATGTTTTAAAATTATTATGTATGTTAAGGCTATTTGCAGACTAGGTTTAAACTTAAGTAGGATTATGTAATAGGTCTTTATTCGATACTATTATGTAATCTATTAAGTACTGTAGGTTGCGAGACTTGGGGGAATAATTATAATAAATCATTGTATATTATTCTTAAGTAGATTTTCCGTTGTGTATGCGTTATTTTAGTTATTATGGTTTTGCCATGAGAACGTGATGAACCAAATTCTAGAGACCTAGTGGAGGTCCGAATTTGGGGGCGTTACAGGTTGGTATCAAAGCTTTAGTTATAAAACTTAGGAGCAAGTGTCCTTAGATTGTAACTTAAGGGAAACTTAGAAGTTAGGAAGGAGATAAAACTCATGTAGAGTTTTCCTTGAGAGACTTAGTGTGTTATGAAATGTAACTTCATTCTATACAATGAACTTATGTTTGTTAACATTCTAATGGAGTTGTTGTTTGTGTTGTTTTATGTTGGTGATTGTAGGATGACTGACATGGGAGGACCTAGCTGAGTAGTAAAGGAGGAGCCGCGTGATATCCATGTAGTGTTTGAGACACCCTTGATAGCAGAGCCTATTTCAGTAGTAGCCCTTTTTGATGATGACGATGAAGAAGAGGTGGAGTCTGACCCTGAGGAGGAGCCTATAGAGGAGGAGCCCGAGCCTGTGGAGGACTCCGACGAGGCTACTTTCGAGGATCGGATGTTAGGAGAGTATGAGGAGCAGATATTAGAGTTGGGATGTAGAGTAGAGGAGCTAGAGGCTGAGGCTAGGGAAAGGGAGGTTGCGTTCCAAAAGTTGAGGGACGAGGACCCTCAGAGGAAGTTAGTGATGCAGGAAATGGAGGTGGAGATTGCTCACCGTAAGGAAGCAAGGGTCCAGATGGGAACTTTATTTAATCGAGCGGTGGTGAGGAATGTTGAAGTGGCAGGAAAGCTGGAGGAATTAGAGCAGAAGGTGTTAAGTGAGAGGGCGGAGAAGGAGGCTCTCCGAACTCAGTTAGAAATGGAGGTGATGGATAGGATTCACTTCGAGGAGAAGTGGGAAGAAGCCAATGATAGGGCAGATGACCTAGAGGATGAGGTACGGTGCAAAAGGAGGAAGATGAACAAAATGGGATATGCTCTTCTCACGGCCATGTAGAGATTGATCAATGGGGTACATCATTACCCAGCTAAGTAAGGATAGACCTGGCATACCATAAGCCGAGACATGGCGGTGCACATCACATAGAAGGAATATCAGAGCGTTGTGGAGCGTGGGATGTTAGATTGAGTATAGAGGATGAATACCATTAGTGTAGTAGTTTTATTTATGTTTTATTAAATATGTTGTGTAATCTCAGTCTTTTGTGTAAGATATGAGATAATGGTAAACCCCCAAATTTCTGAAAAGTATTAGAGGGGTAGTAAGATAGTATGTCCCTGTCTTTTGTGATATTAGGGGATATGTGTTATCATTTATAGCAGTATGCTACGAAAGAAATTGTAATGTAACCCTTTGGCATATGAATATAAATGACCTTATTTCAGAAGTGTGTTATAAACCTATAGTTCGTTTTATTGAGAAATGTCTAAGTTATAATTAGATAATAAAGTGAAAAATTTTGTGATGCAGAAGATGCCGCCCAGACGTAGAATAACTGTCCTAGAAGAGCCATTTAACGATGAGAGAGGTCCTGTAGATCCGATATAGAGACTGGTAGATTTATTGGGAGAAGCTCTAAGGGGAAGAAACGAACCCGTACCACCCGTTTCCCAAGCTGTCCCAGTAACGACCTTCAAAGATTTTAAGAGTGTAGGACCCCCAGAGTTCGCGGGAACCATTGACCCGATAGTTGCACAAACCTGGATCAAGGAGGTCGAGAAGGCCTTCACTATAGCTCGCGTAGGTGAAGACCAGAAGACCATATTTGCCACATACATGATGAGAGGCGAAGTGAACTATTGGTGGGAAACCAATCAGCAGAGAGCGGGGGAAGGTACGATAACGTGGGAGAGGTTTACTACGTTGTTTTTCAAAAATTATTTTTCGAAGAGTATGAAGAGTAGGATGGAAGTAGAATTCATAGAGTTAAAACAAAGTGATATAACGGTGGCGCAGTACGCAGCTAAGTTTAATGAACTAGCGCGATTTTTAGAACACCAAGTGGTGGATGAAGAGAGGAAGGCGAGACGTTTTGAGCAAGGGTTAAAACCATGGTTGTACAATAAGGTATCGGTCTTCCAGATTGATTCCTTTACGACATTGTTGGAGAAGGAAATCATTACGGAAGGTGGCAGTAAGGCCTTAAGTCTATATCATAAGGAGAAGAAGAATAGGAACGCTGGTAGTGAGCATCGTGGTGGAAGCAGTAGTAGAGGGAGTAACTCCTAGAAGAGGAAATGGGAAAATAACAACCGAAGTAACAATCAAGGTGGGAATTACCAAGGAAACTTCAAGAAGAGATCCGAAGTTTGTAACAAATGTGGAAGAAGCCATCAAGGAGAATGCTGGAAGACGAAAAGCACCTGTTATAATTGCGGCCAAGAGGGGCGCCAAACTGCCCAAAGCTGAAGAAAATCAGAGGATGTTTTGCTTATGGATCAACAGAGCACCAGATAAAGGATTTCCCGAAGAAAGGAAGCGGTGGAGCTGGCGGAAGCCAAAGGGGAGGAAGTAAGTTGATGATTGGTGGACCTGCGCAACCCAATCGATCGACCGCTTGAACCTTTAACATGACCATCCAAGATGCCGTAGCTGCAAAAGACGTAGTGTCAGGTATAATCCCAATCAATAATATAAATGCTTATGTATTATTTGATTAAGGGTGCCACTGCTAGATTTGTATCTGAAGAATTTGCTAGTAAACTTAGTACACCCTGAGAACGTTTAGAAGATCCTTTGAACATAGAAGTTACGAATAAGGAAATAATCCATATAGAATACGTCTATCGAAATTGTCACGCAAACATTAGAGAGCATGACTGAGCATAGACTTGATTCCTATTAGACTAGGAGAATTTGACGTGATACTGGGAATGGATTGGTTATATAACCATGCAGCAGTAATTAACTGTCAAAACTAATGTGTGAACCTTCAGACTTTAAGCAAGCCTAAGGTAGTGTTTTATGGTAGCTCATCGCTTAAGCACTCGTGTTGTGTTACGATGATGCAGGCCAAGAAATTGTTAAAGAAAGGATGTGTAGGTTATGTAGCTTACGTTGTGGATACTCGGAAAAAGGGAGTAGAGATTGAAGATATACCCGTAGTGAGTGAATTTTAGGATGTGTTTTCGGATGATCTGCCTGGCCTCCCGCTAGACAGAGAAATCAAATTCGTGATTGATTTAGCACCGGGAACAGCACTGATTTCGAAAGCTCCATATCGTATGGCGCCGGTAGAAATGAAGGAACTGATGATACAACTTTAAGAGTTATTGGATAAAGGTTACATTCGACCGAGTGTGTCCCCTTGGGGAGCACCAGTGTTATTCGTTAAGAAAAAGGACGGATCGATGAGGCTCTGTATCGATTATCGTGAATTGAACAGAGTAACGATCAAGAACAGATATCCGCTACCGAGGATAGACGACTTATTTGATCAACTAAAAGGAGCGAAATGTTTCTCGAAGATCGACCTGCGAATAGGATATCACCAATTGAAAGTGCGGGATGAGGACATACCAAAGACTATGTTTAGAACCCGTTATGGACATTACGAGTTTTTGGTAATGTCATTTGGTTTAACTAATGCTCCGGCAACATTCATGGACTTGATGAATCGAGTTTTCAAGCCATACTTGGATAAATTCGTGGTAGTTTTTATTGACGATATTTTAATCTACTCGAAGATGGAGGAAGAACACGTCGAACACCTAAAAATTGTTTTGGAGGCACTACAAAAGGAGAAGATGTATGCGAAATTTTCCAAGTGTGAATTTTGGATGAAGAAGGTTCAATTCTTAGGCTATGTGGTGGATAAGAATGGAATCTCAGTAGACCCCGAAAAGGTCAAAGCAGTGAGTAATTGGGAACAACCGAGAACTCCGACGGAGGTGATAAGTTTCTTAGGGTTAGCTGGGTACTATCGAAGATTTATCCAAGATTTTTCTAAGATAACAACCCCGTTGACTAATTTGATGAGGAAGACAGTGAAATTTGTATGGACCGACAAATGCGAAGAGAGTTTTCAAGAGTTGAAGAAGAGATTAAGCGAGGTGCCTGTATTATCATTACCAGATGATACGGGAAGATTTGTAGTGTACAGTGATGCGTCACATATAGGACTTGGCTATGTGATTATGCAAGATGGCAAGGTCATTGCGTATGCATCACGACAATTAAAGGATTACGAAAAATGATACCCTACTCATGACCTAGAGTTAGCGGCCATAGTTTTTGCGTTAAAGATATGGAGACATTATTTGTACAGAGAAAAATGTGAGATATACACGGACCACAAAAGTCTGAAATATATCTTCACATAGAAGGAGTTGAATATGCGTCAGAGAAGGTGGTTGGAATTAATCAAAGATTATGACTATGAAATTCTTTATCACCCGGGGAAGGTAAACGTAGTTGCCGACGCTCTGAGCAGGAAAGGTAGGGGGAAATTGTTTTGACTAACAACTCAGGAGGAGTTAATAAGAGATATGGAAAAATTAAAAATAGAAGTGAGGGGACCTGAGAGGCCTACAGAAAAGTTATTCGTAATAGAAGCTTGTCCGACATTGTTAAATAGAGTAAAGGAAGTCCAAGAGAAGGATGGAGAGTGCGAGAAAATCAGAAGAAGGATCATGGAAAAAGAGGAAGAAAAATTTCGAATAGATAAAGATGGTATCTTAAGATTCGAAGGGAGAGTATGGGTACTGGTAGTGGCCGAGATAAGAGATGAGATTTTACATGAGGCTCATAATACGACGTATTCCATTCATCCAGGGAGCACGAAGATGTACCGGGACTTGAAGAAACATTTTTGGTGGCCAAACATGAAACGGGAAATTACGAAGTACGTTAGCAGATGTCTTACGTGTCAACGTGTAAAAGCAGAGCATCAGCGACCAAGTGGTTTACTACAACCGTTGGAAATACCAGAGTGGAAATGGGAGCATATTATGATGGATTTCATGGTAGGACTTCCAGTCACACAGAAAGGTTTGGATGCCATTTGGGTTATCGTGGATTGACTTACGAAGACTGTACATTTTCTACCTATCAAGATCCGCTACAATTTAAATCAATTAGCGAGTCTGTACGTAAAGGAAATTATTTCATGACATAAAGTGCCGGTGTCGATTGTTTCTAACCGAGACCCGCGTTTCACATCAAAATTCTGGAAAAGCTTGCAAGAGAGGATGGGAACACAGTTGAGATTGAGTCATCGCTTATCATCCTCGAACGAGCATGAGCATGAGTGAAGCGAACTATAAAAACGCTAGAAGACATGCTTAGGACTTGCGTGATGGACTTCAAGGGAAATTGGGACGACCACTTACCCTTAGTCGAATTTGCGTATAATAATAGTTACCATGCGAGTATCGGCATGTCACCGTACGAAGCTCTTTACGGAAGGAAGTGCAGAACGCCTTTATGTTGGGATGAAGTCGGAGAACGATGAATACTCGGAATTGAGTTAGTACAACAACTCACAGACGTGGTGAAAGTGATAAGGGCTAGACTTGTAGCAGCTCAAGATCGCCAGAAGAAGTACGTAGATTTGCATCGGCAAGACCGAGACTTTGAAGTCGGCAGTTTTGTATTCTTAAAGGTATCTCCGTGGAAGGGAAAAATTTGTTTCGGCAAGAAAGGGAAACTGAGTCCAAGATTCATAGGACCGTTCAAGATATTACAATCAGTGGGCGAAGTAGCATACAAAGTTGTATTACCACCGGAGTTGGAGCACATCCATAACGTGTTTCACATATCCGTGTTGCGTCCGTACATGCCCGACTACAAACATGTGATTTCTTACAAACCCATTCAAGTGGAGAAGAACTTAGCGTACGAAGAAATTCTCGTCCAAATTCTAGATAGGAAAGAGCAAACCTTGAGAAATAAAGTTATTTCTTCTGTAAAGGTACTTTGGCGTAACCACAATGTCGAGGAGGCAACGTGGGAGTTAGAAGATAGGATGAGGAGGGATTATCCCAATCTGTTTGTGTAACCTTGTAGCAATTCCGGGACGGAATTTTTATAAGGGGGGGAGGATGTAATACCAGAGAATTTTCGATTATTATTAAATAAATATATTAATGGAAATAAATATTTATTTGAATATGAACATTTACATGTTGTGAAATGTGATAACTCAATTATATTAAATAATTGAATAATTGAGGATACATGGAGTTTGTGGTAAACTCGTTGAATGCCTTGTGTGGCATGGTAAGGGAAATACAAATAGTAATGATTATGGAAAACCCATAAATGGTTGGATTAATTAATATTAGTGTTAATTAGTTAAGGAAATGCATGATTAATTTATTTAAAATAATTAAGTGTGTTATTAATATAATAATATTATATTGATAGTTATATGCATGTGAATAATAATACAATATGCTGCAGTGTAAAATTTATGTGACTATATAATTTGTTGTATGTATATATGTTGTAAGAGACAATGTAATTAAACATATTGAAACTATATGGTATAGATATATCATGAAATGTGTATGTAACAATATGAAGGTGAGTAGACATTTAAAATATGATTATAGGAGTGGTAGGAATAATTATGGAACTACTCGAAAAATAATATCTGACTGCATTATTTTATTGCGTATATTTAATTTACACGGACTATATGATATGAGTGTATAATTAGTCCCTAAATTCCTAATATGGTAACAATTGTACATTAAGATTACATTATGGGGATTTATATAAACCAAACCAAGCCTAGATAACTTGAAATGCTAGAATTGTATCTCTTGTCCCATAATGAGTGTCCCATTTGCCTCAAACTTCAATCACGTGTACTAGAAAAAGGCTAAGGCCTATGTTTTCATATTTTCTTCCAAAGCTTACTAGGCATGATCATGGAGAGAGTGGTACTCATGATGAGATCCAACAACTAATTACCAACTCCTTCTTATACTTCATGCAATCTCTTAATCCATGGGTTTGAATTCTTGGGCAATAGCTTGACATGGTTATTGAGCATTCTATAAATGGAGCTCTTCCCTTCGTTCTTTTTGTTGTTTGAGAATTGCTAAGTAAGAATTGAGAGCATACAAGTGTGCTAGAGCATAGGAATTCAAGTGGAGCAAGTTCTTTTCATATTGCAAATGTATAATTCCATTCTAAACTTTCAATTTCATTCTCTGTAAAAAAATGTAGTTTTAATTTGAAATTCAAATTCTTGAATTCATGGAATTGTTTATTAATAAGGTTGGGTAATGTCCATATAGATGTTATATGATCTTATAAGCATGTTGCAATTGGTCTATGAGTGTCTAGAAGTGATATCATGTGAAAATTATGAGTTTGGATTAAAGTTCTCACCAAGAAGCGGTATTGCTCGCGTCTAAACCAGTGCACCATGCATGATTTGCACCACATTTTGTATTATTGCTTAATGCAATTGCTGCGCCAGTTGTTGAGTTCAGTTTTTAGCTCCTGTTTCTCAGTCTGATATAGTACTAAGACTTATAATAGCATGTAAGCCTGTGTAATATGTATGTACATGTATATTATGCTAAGTGGAGCATGTCTTAATAGGGTTGCATGATTAACGATAGCATATGGTTTACATGGAAAATTGAACCTTGAGTTTTGAAAACCAACTTTGTTAAAAGATCATGTTCTATTAATTATGAACCTAGTGAGCTATACATGACTGATTCTGCACTTAGAAGAGCATGTTGTAGTGTACATTGTCCGTTGAGAATGATCAAGCTTGTTAAGCCTTATGCTAGTAATATTTTTAATAAGAGACTTAAACTAGTAGGCTAGCTTACATGATTTCTACATGTTGTATATTCTGACTTTGCAAAGCATGTTAATGTGGCTTAGACGTGCATGAATAAACCATTAGCTTATGCTTAAGTGATTAGCAAAAAAACATGATCAAGTTGGACTCACTAGTAACTTTAGTATGTGAATGTGGTCATGATATCTTGAAGATGAGAATTTGAATTTTGTGATCATATTTAATGACTCTCTTAGATGCACTCATGTATCATAAACGTATATATGCCATGCCTAGTTATCATAGCTCAAGTAATGCATGAACAAAGCCTATTTTTCAACTAAAGCGGTGTTAGTTTCACATATGTGTTATGAGTACACACAAGCATGCCTAACGTGATTGTTATAGCTAGCTTGAATGCTTAGAAAGCAAGCATGCTAGATTTGTGGTTTCATGATCTTAATTTGTTGAAATGATCGAACTTAGAGCCATGTTATACAAGGAGGGGCTTAGATTGATCTATGAAGCATGTGAAAGCCCTTAACATGTCAAAATACATTATGTATGATTGTGCGTTCGAGACCGAACAGAACCCACAAGGCGGACTAAAACTTGGCGGCGGGGGACGGTACATGACTACTACCTTTGTTCTAGGTTTAGCCATGGCAAGCATGCTAAATTGCCTTGACCGAATCCCAGATAGTGAGTTCTGATCTTTTGGATAGTAGCTTACTTGATACTTGTGATCCTAAATGTGACCTAAAACCTACTGATATATATATATATATATATATATATATGTGTGTGTGTGTGTGTGTGTGTAATGCCTAGTTGATACGTCGGTGTTGCATTGAAATGAAATGTCCATGTGTAGGAGGTCATAACTTCGAGCATTCTTGATTTATTTATAGAGTAACTATGTCATTTGATTTTCATGGTGACTTATAAACTAATTTTGTACCATATGTGCTTACTTACATCATGTCAAGCTTGTTTAATGACTATGTTAATTAAGGAAGAATGTGGAGAGTATTCAATTAAGTTAAATGTTTTAGTATGCATTTAGACTTACATATCTAGTATATTTAGCTAATGAATATCCTATATGCGTATCACTTTATGATAGGATTCGAAAGTGTATTATTAAGCGGTATTTTGGTAGTCTACGCTTGAGGCAAGTATCTAAACCTTATGCACTACTTTTATTTTGTGCAAACAAGTATATGTTCATGCAAGTTCCCTAACCTTACTTTCATTGAGCAAGTATTCGAACCCTATTATTATTGTTGTGCAATATCATTGCATTAATTATTTTGCCAATACCGTAAGCTTATCCTTTTGATTACAAGTTAGACCCTTGTGAAAGCTATTATACATGTTGAAATTGGTATTGTCCTTGAATATAGTGAGAGAGTCAACACCATTTGATTCGGCTAGACTATATGCATGTTTATAATAAAAACTGTCCAAACCAATTGAATGGTGTGGAAATCTTGAAAGCTGAGTTGGAGAGCCCTTTTGGTAAGGTGAGTGTATGTTGTTAGAAATCTCAACACATGAATAAATATTATTGTGGTGTTATGCATAACGTGAAGTATTGTAGACTGATCGTCTATAGTACTTGATATTTTTGGGTTATCAATTTAATATTGGTAACTCTAGTGGAAGTTCCATAGTCCTTAGTGATTGCTCAATATAAATTGCTTATCCAGTCGGATATATTGTTAGCCGTTGAATTCATATATATCTGTTGATTTATATTGAATTGTTATATCCCTATTCATGATGTTATTCTGACACCTTGAACTATCCTAGAAATAATCCTTCGATATCTCAACCCTTGTGATATTATATCCTACACCCTTGTTGTATATTACTTGCTGGGCAGTTTGTGCTCATCCTTGCTTATTTAAATCTTTCAGTTAAGGACGAACAGGGTGGTATCTCTGGATCAGACAAGGGCAAGGGAAAGGCTACCGACTAGCTTGCTCATTTATGTTTTAAAATTATTATGTATGTTAAGGCTATTTGCAGACTGGGTTTAAACTTAAGTAGGATTATGTAATATGTCTTTATTCGATACTATTATGTAATCCATTAAGTACTGTAGGTTGCGAGACTTAGGGGAATAATTATAATAAATCATTGTATATTATTCTTAAGTAGATTTTCCGTTGTGTATGCGTTATTTTATTTATTATGGTTTTGCCATGAGAACGTGATGAACTAAATTCGAGAGTCCAAGTGGAGGTCCGAATTTGAGGGCGTCACAAGCTACGGGGCCTGTCACCTATCAAATCAAAGATATCAACGAGCTCTACAACTTTTATTTTTTGAGGATTGAGAAATTCTGGCCGGATGAAGGTTGAAATTGGGCTGGAAGTGACTGCTATGAAAATGGCTAACCAAAAGCAAAATAAGTTCGACGTCCATTGGTACAACGATCATAACTCTTGCATCCGAACTCCGATTAGAATGATTCAAGATGTTCCGGAAAGCTACTAAGATGCTCTACAATGTAAGCCAAGTTCCAAGCCAGAAACATGAAATGAACATGAAAAGCCCAAACGATGTCCGATTTGCTTTTCTTTACGATTTCATACCAATTCTTTGTGATTCCTTACCAATAGTCGCTTACACCGCTCCCAAACATATAACCTACAAAATGAACACAAAATGCATGAAAAGTAACTAAGACATATGAATATAAGCAACTAATTCAAGTAAAAGATACTAGATAAGTGTATATAAAATGCACTTATCCAATACGCCCAAACTTAAACCATTGCGTGTCCCCAAGCAACACAACATAATGCAATGCAATGTAATGAAATCCAACTAATGAAAGATCCGAGTGATACCGGGTGAAAGATCTGGGTGATACCGGGTGTATGTTGGACTTTGAGCATAGAATTGATCTTGATGAGTATGGCTCCATGAAAAATCCGGGTGATACCCCCAATACTGATAATAGTTGTTAGGATAGACATAATTATTGGCGTAATCACCACCATACTGTACCGGCTCAAAATTGATGGCGCATAGATGACTCATATGATTTCTAGCACAATAATCACAGGTAACCGCCACACTTTGACGACGTTGAGCTTCAAAAGCGTCTAACCTCCTCGAAATTGTCTCAATCTGTGCTGACAATGCAGAAAGTGTCGCGAGTCTGTCAATCTCCGCTCCCCTTGGCTGAGTCATGTTTGTGTATGGCCATTGATACACAAAGTCATCCATGGTACCTGAAAAGAGAGAAATATAGGAAGAGAATTAAAAATAAAAATAAAAATGTTTAAATTAAGACTAATTTGATTGAAATTAATATTGGAAAAAAAAATATTAAACTAATTCCCCGGCAACGGCGCCAAAAACTTGTTGGGTAAAATCTAATTATGCACAACACGCAAGTATACGTGGTCAACAAGTAATAAAGTGATAAGTTGAGTATCGTTCCCATAGAGAATTATTTAATAAAAATCACCAAGCACTAACCCGTAACCAACTCAATCTTATTTAAACGAATGAATTTCAAATTATATAAGTTAAAGTACTATTAAATTCCACTAGTTAAATTAAGATAACGGAAATTTAAGATCACAACTTCACTTATTGCTTCATTTAAGTTAACAAACTTCTCATCAATTATTCTCTATCCTAAATTGTTAATCAAGAACACTAAAGCAGATAAAACCACCTCTTGATGCATAATACCCATATTAACGTCAATCCACAATTAAGATAGAAATCCGTTAAACACATTAATCAACTAACCCACTATATCTCTATGTGAATTACAATTGAAGAAGGTTTAAGAATAAGTTCTCTATCCGATTACATGCGGTGTCAAGCATATCTCTACCTTAACACTCATCAAGTTTAAGCTATTAACAAAATCCTGAACACATGCTATCATGATAAGATCTAAATCAATACTTCGTCTCTCGAGTTCATATAGATTATCACAGTAATTGATGGTCAATCAATTAAACAATTAAGTCCAAATCACAATAGACAATCCTCACAATAGAACATTATAATTGATAGTGAAGCATATTAAAATAAACTACACAATAAGATCCATTGTAATCTCAAACAAAGAATTAGTTCATTGAATTAAAGCTAAGAATCCACAATTGAAAACACATTAAAAGATAAGAATAAGAGTAAATTAAAGAATAAATATGTTGTCAGCAAATCTCCATCTTCCTCAAGCGCCTGCTCTTGATCTTCAATGGTGTCCAAGTTGCTTCTTCAATCTCTAAATCTAATTAGAACTACTGTCTAGCAGCTGCTATACCTGCCCCGACGGGGGTTTTACTAAGGAAAAGCCCGCCCCGGCGGGCTTCATTTTCTATCACAGCATCCTCTGGTAAAACGGCCATAACTTTTGATCTCGGAGGAGCTACGGGGTCTGCCACCTATCAAATCGAAGATATCGACGAGCTCTACAACTTTTATTCTTTGAGGATTAAGAAATTCAGGCTAGATGAAGGTTAAAATTGGGCTGGAAGTGACTGCTATGAAAATGGCTAACCAAAATAGCGAAGTTCGACGTCCATTGGTACAACGATCATAACTCTTGCATCCGAACTCCGATTAGAATGATTCAAGATGTTCCGAAAATCTACTAAGATGTTCTACAATGTAAGCCAAGTTCCAAGCCAAAAACATGAAATGAACATGAAAGCCCAAACGATGTCCGATTTGCTTTTCTTTGCGATTTCATACCAATTCTTTGTGATTCCTTACCAATAGTCGCTCACACCGCTACCAAACATATAACCTACAAAATGAACACAAAATACATGAAAAGTAACTAAGACACATGAATATAAGCAACTAATTCAAGTAAAAGATACCGGATAAGTGTATATAAAATCCACTTATCACTGTGTGTACATATTATATGTTAATCAGGATAATTTATGTGTAGATGTCAGGAGGAAAAGGATTAGGATACCCTATGATCATAAAGAAGGAGCCAATATCAAAGCTAATAGCTGAAGTAGAGGCTCACGTTGAAGATAACCTTGGTGAGGTGATCATTTTTGAAAATATAGTACCGGACCCAGAAACGTTGGAATTAACAGATAGTGATTCAGACACTAAAGTTGAAGTTGATCAAGCATCAACGGAGGTACAGAATCTGAAGATCAAGGTTTCTTCTCTAGAAAAACCGTGGGAAATAGAAAAGTTGTTGAATAGTCAGTTGCGAAAAGCCTTACTAGAAATAATGGAAGAACAAGATAAGCTTAAGATCCAAAATGATCAAATGGGAGCCACAAGCAACATATCGTGTGCAGCTCCGAGCAAGAAGGGGAAAAGAAAGATAGAAGGCCACGACTTAGGAAAATTCGATAAGAAGAAATGGAAAAAGATATGTTATCTTTGCGGTTATGAAGGATATACCACTCTGTATTTTCCCGACTATAAACCAGGTGCATGTTTTATTTGTGGATTGGAAGGTCATCAGGCGAAGGGTTGTCCAAAATCAGGAAAGTGGTGTAGGAAATAGGTAGAATTAATATTTAATTATGTATGTTTGGTAATGTACGTGTGTATTGTAATAATCCCAACTTTAGTGTAAGTTGTAGTAGCGATTCCCGACTTTTGTGGTCATAAAGGGATATCAGATGTTGAAAGCAGTATGTGCTATGCTATGTAAAGTATTTGAAATTGCTAAATGAATATAAATCTATGTTTGATTAATGGAATAAGTTTGAAATATTAAACTTATACGATAAGGTTTGGAATGTAAGTTAATAAAACATAGATTTTGTTTTATTTAATCAGAAAATGCAGCCAAGACATCAAACTTGAAACCAAAGGGCAGAAGAATCTGTCAAAAATGCTGGAGGACAACAACAAGATTTGATGCAGAATTTCGCGAACATGGTAGCTCAGGCCATGCATAATAGAATGCCAGTGGCAGGAAATTAGCCAGACAACCGATTTGCGAACTTCAAGGATTTTAAGACCGTAGGACCGCCCAAATTTAGAGGTACCACTTACCCGATAGAAGCCCAAACTTGGGTTAAAGAAATAGAAAAAGCGTTTGTAGTCACTAGGGTAGATGAGGGGCAAAAGATAACTTTTGCCACCTATATGATGAAGGGAGAGGCAAATTTCTGGTGGGAGGCAAATCAAGCTAGGGCAGGAGAAGGAGTGATATCATGGACTAGGTTTAATATGTTATTCTTTCAAAACTATTTCTCGGCTAGTGTACATGCTAGGACGGAGGTGAAGTTTTTAGAATTGAAGCAAGAGAACTTGACAGTTGCAGAGTATGCCGTAAAATTCAATGAGTTAGCTAGGTTCGCTCCACACGAAGTGGATACAGAGGCTAGAAAGGAAAAGAGGTTTGAGCTAGGCCTAAAACCCTGGCTCTACAATAAGGTGGTGGTGTTGCAGATCAATGCGTTTGTCGCACTCTTAGAAAAGGCTATCATAGCTGAAGGGGGAAGTGAGGCCATGAGTCTCTACAATAAGGAGAGAAAGAATAAGGAAGAGGGAGCTGGGAAGGTAGAAGTAGGTAGTGGAAGTAGGGGTGAGAAAAGGAAATGGAACAATGTTGGGAGTGTCCAAGTCAAGCGGGAAGGTGTGAAAAAGCAGGTTGTGCAGTGTAAGAATTATGGGAAGAGTCATTCAGGTGAGTGTCTCAAGGGTAAGTTTGTGTGCTACAAGTGTGGGTAGGAGGGACATATCTCTCCTAACTGCCCCAATCCTAGGATGAGCAATGGGTGTTTTCTGTGTGGATCCACGGAGCATAAAGTGAAGGACTGTCCAAAAAGGAGAATGGATATAGGAAGCGTGAATATGGGGAAAGCAAAGGAACAATGGCGATATGGGACCAACTTCTTTAAATCAATCGCAAGAGTCTTCAATATGACGATTCGGGATCTTAGTAGCAAATGGGGATGGAACTTCAGTTATTATTCGTATGAATTTTATTTTCGTATATATGATTTTCTTAATTATAGTAAACTATATTATAAAGAAATTTTGAAGGAGAAATTTGAGTTCTGTTAGGAATCAAATTTCCGTAGAATTAGATAGACAAGCTTTATGTTGAGTAGTTAAAGATCAGTTCGATCGAATCTGATCGAGATCTACTTGAAATGACTGCGTATGCTATTTGCCCTAGTGTCTATAGGTTTTAAAGCGGTGATTCCGGGGACGGAATCCTTATAAGAGAGGGTGGATGTAATAACCCAATATTTTCAATAACAAATTTTGCGAATAATTTTTTATTTTTTTTATATATAGATAAGGGTGGGAATATGTGCAAAGTAACGTATATGTATATATCTAATAAATAAAATTATTTATTAGATGTAACTAAAATTTTTAGAACTATTGATCATTATAGATTATATTTTTATAATAAAATGATGTTGTAATAAAAATATTTATTATTTATTTTCCATGAAAATATGATTATTGTATATATGATATGGATATTAGGATATGTACTTATTATATTAATTAAGTTAATTATTTTAACTTAATTAATAATGGTATCTATGAAGGTTATGTCAGATATGAATTCAAAACCCTAAGTCTGTATTTTGAATAAGGAATGAGAATAATAATATAATATTATTTATATGTCAATAATATAAACATGCCTGATATGTGTGTAATGTTATATGTGGAACAGTTATACTAAAATAGTACAAAATCCTAGCATTACCGATAAACTATAGTACAGAGTCAACTGTGACTGTAAGTTGTGCTAAGTTATGTGTTATGTAATTAATGACAATTATTATGTTTAATGTTAATTGGGTAAACCCTAATTAATATCTAGAACCCCTAATTACTGAATCAAAACCCTAATTGCTAAGTTAAAAATGCTAATTATTAATTTAGCAGGCTTAATGGTAATTAGTAATTGATAAAGCCTATTTTACAAGTCTAAAGTAATTAGGAAACCTAATTTAATTAAGGAACCCTAATTCACATTTGTAGAGACTAAGATTTCTATTTTTTCCCTTAATACACAAACTTAGATAATGAGTTTAGGAAACCATAGGGTTAAACCCTAAGGGCCAAACCCTAAGTGTTAGAAAGGAATTGGCAACTTTGCCACTAAAAGTAAAAGTCAAATGACCAAATTGCCTTCTTGCATTATTTAATAGATAACTTGTAGAACTTGCCATAACATTAGTTGGTGACCAACTCTAGCTAGCCATGTGGTCTAGTAATAGCCTTTAATCAATAAAAATCTGATAGACATGATCAACCATAAACATTACACCATATTATATAAGATCAAAGAGGGAGAAAGGTTACTAACTTGCTCTTTTATACACCAACACTCAACCAAGACTCTCTCAACTTCAAACCTCCGAAATTACCTTGCTAGACCAGTCCCTAAGCAAGCCCCAATATCACTTCAAGCAAATCAGAAAGCCAGAATCAAGGATTAGTTCATAAAAAGGTATAAAACCCCTAAACTTAGAAATCCTTGTGATTCATGTTAATCTTTGTATTTAGATGTTTAAAGTAGTGTATTAGGATGTTATTGAGTGATTTGGGTTGTTATAACTCGGATTTATAACACTTAGATAATCGAATTTAAGTTTTTACAAAATTTGGGAAATTTTCAAAAGTGGTCTGACAACCAAATGTCAGACCACATAGATCTTTATCTGGTTATCATTTTTGTTGTTTAAGTGTTTAAACTTGTAGTATGACATGTGGTCTGTATTCTGGAACTTGAATCTAGCTCAGGTCATGCACAGAATGAAAGTTATGGGTGGTCAAACCCCATTGACCAACCATGACTTTCGGTTTTCTGGGTAACCCAGATTAGTGCAGAAGCGTCAGACAATGACTTTGTGTCCTCAGATCTTGCTTGTTGTTGTTTGTTTGTTATTTTTGTTGCATCTAAGTTGTAGTTGGTTATGTGTACTATGGATACATGCTTTTAGATCACTAATTAATCAAGCGGATTGAACTCGCGGGTAGTAGGACAAACTAGCAAGTCGAAAGATGTTCTCGCTTTACGGGTAACCCAAAAAACATATGAACATATCGACTGACATGGTTTGACCGGATTCTAATTGTTGATTCTGTTGATGTTTTGTAATAGATCTGTAGTACTACATGTTTTCTACAACCTAGAACTCTTAAATAACAAAAACATTACATGAATAAAAAGTAGTGGAAGCCTAAAAGTGACTGCTCAAGCTATTCTTCATTTCTGGGTAACCTAGAAATGAAGAACAGGTCTGACAACCACTTTGCATGCTTAGATCTCTTTGGTGTTATGATATTTGGCCATGTTTGTTGTTGAATGATGTAGTGTTACATTAGTTCTACAAGTTGTAATCGATAGTTAGCCCAGAAACACTTTACATAGTGAAAGATCACTGGTCAAAGTAGGTCACTCGATTACTGCTTAAGCTTGTTCTTGAGCCTCAAGAACACCTAAGGCGACACTTACTGTCGCTAAATGCTAGAACAACAGACTTATTAAATTTAATTATATTAAATTCTAAAAATCATTTAAAAATACTAAATAAATTCTAAAAATTACAAAATCAGTTTTAAAATTATTTTAGGTTATAAAAATTATCTTTTAATAATTTGACATAATTTCCATAAATATTAGTAATTATTTGAATATTATTAATATTTAATTTATTTAATAAATGCATTAAATAAATTAACTAAAAATGATTTTATTATATTAAAAATCATTTTAAAAGATAATAAGGTATTTAATAATATTTTAAGGTATAAAATAAAACTTTCAATATTTAATGTAAATTTCATTAATTATTTAATATTAATGATATTAGATTTATTTAATAATTATATTAAATAAATTAGTTTAAAAATGATTTTAATATTATAAAAATCATTTTAAATGCAAATAGAGAGTTTAAAGATATTCTAAGTTATAAAATATTACTTTTAATAGTTTAAGATAAATTTCATTAATTATTTAATATTAATGATATTAGTTTTATTTAATAATAATATTAAATAAATAGATTTTATTGATTTAAAAATCATTTAAAAAGGATATAAGTGGTTTAAAAATATTTTAAGTTATTATAATAATTAATTATAAATTATTATAAGTCATATGATTGATATTTTAATTATCCTGAATAATATTTGAGTTACAGATTAGAGTTTTATACTCGGTAATTTCTCGATAAAAAGTATTTTACACCAAAATGCTAAGAATTTGATCCGAACCTATATAGTTTAACTGTATAAGTGTCTGTTTATGTCTTAATGACTGATATAACTATGTGACAATGTGATTAGGTTATTTGTTGACTGTAAATAACAGTGCGATGTGTTATGATATGATTTTCTTATCAATAGAACCATCTTATAAATGATAGGTTGTGACGCCCCCAAAATAGGTATACATCACTTATTCTGAGTTGCCAAATACATGGTACTGAATACAAATGCAAACTAATTATACAATAGTCGTGTAAAATACAACAAAACATATGTTGTGAGTTTTAATACAAATATTGTCATCTAGATAATATCCACACTCAATGGAGTCCTCATTACATTTATTATTACACTATTTCACAAAATAGTGAGGACTACTAATGCACCGTCTAGGACCATCACTCTGTTCCCCGACTAGTCTCAGCTATGTTCTCATTTCCTGAAGAGAACAATGAAAGCAAAAGGGTGAGCTCAACTAGCCCAGTAAGAAATATTATGACTAAGATAATGCAGAATAAATTATCGTTAGCCTTCAACTATGTTAAACTGATACAATATAACAAACATCAAGTTTAACTGCAGCAGAACAAGTAATCCATTAGAAGAGTCAAGTAGAGAATAAAATCTACTATCTTCTATGATTTAAAAGGTTTTTCATAACTTTTATCACTGAGACTAAGCTTAATAAATAATCCACATCATCAAATCATCCCTGCACTACAGGCCAAGGATATTCTTTAGTGTCACGACCACGAATTATCCATGCACTACGGGCTAAAGATAATCATGTTTTCATCAATGGTCCTGATCATGCCATAAAACAATTCATCTTTGCACCCTTAGCCGAAGAGAATCCATAGCCATAATCATACCAAAAATTGTCCATCAATGCACTACGGGCTAATGGGGACTTTTTCCACATCAGTTGTAACATTACGATCATGATTATACCTAATAATCCCTGGTCATAATCATACCAAGTCCATCTATGCACTACAGGCCACAGATGACCTTCAACATAATATAAACATGGGGATGATGACAATGATATAAGAATTCAATAAAAATAAGTTCAAGAATTAATTTATCCAGGAACTAATAATGTCCAAATTGTCAACATGATTCTTCTTTGTAGAGTAAAACTCAAGAATGCTCAGAAGAATATTTTCATGAAAAGATACTGGATGAAGCACAAATATCAAGGATATTCCACTATATTCATGGAGTATAGAAGTCAAAACTTTATCCAACTGAGTATAATAAAGAATGGAATAACAAAAGAAATCACCGGGCTTGCGATAGACCGCACAGACAGGTTATTCCAACAGAATAATAAATAATAGAACCAGGTCATGTGTAAACGCACAGACAAGATATTCCAACAGAATAATAAATAATGGAACCAGGTCATGCGTAAACGCATAAACATGATATTCCAATAGAATAATAAACAACAAAACCAGGTCAAAACGCACAGACAGGATATTCCAACATAATAATAAATAATGGAACCAGGTCATGCGTAAACGCTCAGACAGGATGTTCCAACAGAATAATAAAAAATGGAATAACAGAAGAATTTCACCATGTATGCGGTACTTTGCATAGACAGGTTATTACAACATAATGTTAAAGAATGGAATAACAGAAGAATTTCACCATGTATGTGGTACTTCGCATAGACAAGTTATTCCAACATAATGATAAAGAATGGAATAACAGAAGAATTTCACCAAGTATAGGGTAGCCACAGATATCAAAAGTTATTCCAACAGAATAATAAAGAATGGAATAACTGAAGTTCTCTTCATGAATAAGAAAGAAATAATACCCTTATGAGTACAACAAATAATATCCCTTACCTTATAAAGAAGAGTACTTTCACCGGTAGGGCGGGGATATACTTGAAGAAAACTTGCACTACATTTCAAAGCTTTCTTAAACTTTAAAGAAATACGCTCAAGATTATAGAAGAAGAATTCTCTCTCTAGAGTTTCAGTGAATTCATAAGAAATAATGAAGGAATGAGCTTCTATTTATAGGAGAATGGACTGAATAGTAACTAATTCATGAACGATCCAGATTTATTTACTTTTAAACGGACGGTCCATATTGATTTACTATGCAGAACACTATACAACACTATGCATAATAAAATATAATATATTCTAATTATTGTCTAATAAAACAAATAACTTTATAAAAGTATTCTGTTTTATATAAAAAGATTTTACTATGCAAAACACTATGCATAATAGAATATAATATATTCTAATTATTGTCTACTAAAACAAATAACTTTATAAAAGTATTTACATTTTATATAAAAAGCTTTTCTATTTTATTACATTAATAATACTAATAAAAAATTATATATATATATAATATATATATATATATAAACTTCCGTGACTTCATAAAAAGACACCTCAATATATTTAACAACATTTATCATCATTATTATAATTCACAATATTAATCGACCAGGTCGTTCCTAGGAAAGAGGGGGCTATCGAGTAGTTCAATAGTTTTAACGGTAAAACTTCCGCTGTTATTTTCATAAAAATATTTTTGTCGTTTTCTCAATCCGATAATAATTCCATTGTGGGGTCCAACAATGATTGTATAGTCGTACGGATATTCCCCGACAAAAAGAATATTCCCTGACCAATCGAATATTATACAACAACTTGCATACTTTTCAAAATTTATAAATACTACCCACAACTATAACACTATCTCAAATCCACACCATAATATTCAAAAAAATATTTCAAGAAAATTAAATCTTTATTCATAAAATCTGGGGTCTCACAATCTCCCCTACTTATGAAATTTTGCCCTCAAAATTTACGTACGTACCTGGTATGCCGAAGAGGTGAGGATACCTTGACTTCATTTTAGATTCTAATTCTTGAGGTATAACCTTTGAGTGTTGAATACGATCCTTCTTATCCAATATTTTAACATATATCTCCTCATACGTTAAATCTTCTGCTATATCATTTAGTTTTAATTTAATAATGTGGTTTGGATCGTCCACATATTTACGTAACATCGATACGTAAAAAAAATGTTCTGAACACGCAACATACTTGGCGGTAAAACGAGTCTATAGGCCACAGTTCCTACTTTATCGAGGATTTCAAATGGGCGAATTAAATCGAGGGTTGAGATTTCCTCTCTTCGTCGATTCTTGCTTCTAGAATAATGCCCTCTTGAACCTTCTTCTTCACATTCATCAGCTCCGGGTGTGTAGCTTGAGCGGCTTTAACTTTATCGATTAAAGTCGATTCAACTCGTATATTTGTTATCTTCACGTGGGTTCGTATATTCGCACTTATAACCACATACGATATTCTACTCAATGCGTTAGCTACCATGTTCACTTTTCCTACGATGGTATTGAATGGTACGATCGTAATCTTCAACAGCTCGAGTCAACGTCTTTGGCGCATGTTACGTTCATTTTAGTTGAAGAAATATTTGAGGGTTTAAGAAATGGGTTTTGTACTGGGGTCAATACAAAATTCAATTTCACGCTCTAAGGGTAGGCTAAGAAGTCTTTAAGAATACGTCTAGAAATTTATTAACAATAGAAATATCATTCAAAACTGTGACCCTCATCCAAGACTTGGATAGTACGTCATATTGATACCTATCAACTTGTCATCGTCATTCACGACGTCGCCTATAGAAAGTCTGGCTTCGGTGCATTCCAAGACTTGGAAGTCACCAGCGAAAGGCTCGGGGCTCTTTACTTATGGCTTGATATGACAATGATTTACTTTAGTGGTTTGGTTGCTTGAATTCGCATAACAGGTTGGTTAGGAATATGAAAGCTAACAACCTTACAAAAAGCATTAGTTAACCAATCGATTCCTAAAATCGCATCAAAGGCAAGTATTTTCAAAGAGATAAGATTGACAGGTAACGTGAAAGTGTCAATTTGAATTAAACAAGATTTATAAATAGTGGATGTAACGAAGGTTTCTCCCAACTGAGTTTCAACAGATAAATCAAAATCTAACTTCTTCGTTGTTAAATTCAAACATTGAACACAACTAGGTGAAATAAAAGAGTGAGTAGAACCGGTATCTAACACGGTATAGACTTCGTAAGAGTTTATGATTAACTTACCCATGATAATTTTATTCAGGTTCCTCGTGAAAAAAACGCTTTCTCTTAAACTACCGGCTTTGGCTTGTCTGGGACATCCTTTGGCATCACTATCCCCGCTAGACTTGACTTCACCATACGACAAAATCGAGCTAGGTGACCTTCTCTTCCGCAATTAAAACACGCTTTGGATTGCTGCGTACAGTTTGGACAGATGTGTCCCTCCTGTCTACATTTGAAACATACGACCGGTGGTCGTTCTTCTTCCTTTAAAGCGGGTCTTTGTCATTGCTTTCCATCATTATTGAACCTTCTCTTCTTGAAATTTCCACTTCTATTATCTTGGCCATGATTACCACCGAAATGGTTACCATTTATGGCATGATAATTTCCCCCACGATGGTTATCATTGTTACGATGACCATTACCACCGGTACGATTATTATCGTGTTGTTGGTCATTGCCTTTTGGTTGTGCTGACTCATTATCGCGTTCCAATAATTGAGCCCTATTCACAACATCTGAATATAAATAAAGTTTGTGAGAAATGAGGTATTGATGTATATTGGGTTTCAAACCTCTTAGAAACATTCGCGTCATTCGCTCCTCATTATTGACCAAATGGGATGCAAACCGAGACAGCTCGGCAAACTTAGCCTCGTACTGCGACACGGTCATATTATTTTGCTCCAGCTTGATGAACTCCACCTCCTTCATGTGACGAATACTTTCGGGAAAGTACTTGTCATTGAACAGCTATTGGAACTTTTCTCAAGACATCTTGAGTGCGTCAGGCTGGGTGGGTATATTTTACAGATTCCCACCAGTAATCTACCTCTTCATGCAACATAAAGGTGGCAAAGGGAACCTTTTACTTCTCGGAGCATCCCAAGACATCAAATATCTTGGTGATTTGCTTTAACCACGTCTCCGCCTTAAGTGGTTCTGGCTTTTCCAAAAACTCCAGTGGTCCCAGCTCTTTGAACTGCTTAGCGGTGACCGACCGTGGGTTGCCATTATTTCCACCTATATTTTGAACAGGAGTCTATCTTACATGTTGTTGCATGAATTGCATAAAGACTCTGAACATTCCATCGTTCATCATTTGATCGGTGTTGTTATATACTTGAGGATTATTGTCTTTCTGTTGCACATTATCCTGGGTATTGATTTGTGGAGACTCAACGGTCTCCTGTGCTCCATTGCTATTCTCAACTTTCTCGGATATTTTCAAATACTACCCCAAAAAAAGGGTTAATTAACATATCACATATTATCCCTATACTCTGACCGACCAATTAAATAACAAATAAACTTAGGTAGGTCATACTAGCGAAGGAATTCCCCGTCTCTCCCCTCCTAGTTCTTGTCTCACATCTCAGCCAGGGATCATATCCCTAAGCTTTGATACCAACTGAGATGCCCCCAAAATAGGTATACATCACCTATTCTGAGTCGCCAAATACATGGTACTGAATACAAATGCAAACTAATTATACAACAGTCGTGTAAAATACGACAACACATATGTTGTGAGTTTTAATACAAATATTGTCATCTAGACAATATCCACACTCAATGGAATCCTCATTACATTTATTATTACACTATTTCACAGAATAGTGAGGACTACTAATGCACCATCTAGGACCATTACTCTGTTCCCCGACTAGTCCCAGCTACGTTCTCATTTCCTGAAGAGAACAACTCAACTAGCCCAGTAAGAAATATTATGACTAAGATAATATAGAATAAATTATCGTTAGCCTTCAATAGTGTTAAACTAATACAATATAACAAACATCAAGTTTAACTGCAGCAGAACAAGCAATCCATTAGAAGAGTCAAGTAGAGAATAAAATCTACTATCTTCTATGATTTAAAAGGTTTTTCATAACTTTTATCACTGAGACTCAACTTAATAAATAATCCACATCATCAAATCATCCCTGCACTACTGGCCAAGGATATTCTTTAGTATCACGACCACAAATTATCCATGCACTACGGGCTAAAGATAATCATATTTTCATCAACGGTCCTGATCATGCCATAAAACAATTCATCTTTGAACCCTTGGCCGAAGAGAATCCATAGCCATAATCATACCAAAAACTGTCCATCAATGCACTACAGGCCAATGAGGACTTTTTCCACATCATTTGTAACATTACGGTCATGATTATACTGAATAATCCCTGGTCATAATCATACCAAGTCCATCTATGCACTAATTTCATGGAGTATAAAAGTTAAAACTTTAACCAACTGAGTATAATAAAGAATGAAATAACAAAAGAAATCACCAGGCATGCGATTGACCGCACAGACAGGATATTCCAACAGAATAATAAACAACGAAACCGGTCTGCGTAAACGCATGCATACGATATTCCAACAGAATAATAAATAATGGAACCAGTCATGCGTAACGCACGCATGACGGATGTTCCAATGTAATAATAAAAATGGAATAATGAAGAATTTCACCATGTATGCGGTGATTTCAGATAGATAAAAGTTATTCCAACATAATGATAAAGAATGGAATAATGAAGAATTTCACCAAGTATAGGGTAGCTTCACAGATATAAAAGTTATTCCTCTGTAATAATAAAGAATGGAATAACATAAGTTCTCTTCATGAATAAGAAAGAAATAATACCCCTTACGAGTACAACAAATAATATCCCTTACCTTATAAAGAAGAGTACTCCGACGGGTAGGGCAAGGATATACTTGAAGAAAACTTTCACTACGCTCAAAGCTTTCTTAAACTCTAAAGAAATACACTCAAGATTATAGAAGAAGAATTCTCTCTCTAGAGTTTCAGTGAATTCATAAGAAATAATGAAGGAATGAGCTTCTATTTATAGGAGAATGGAATGAATAGTAACTAATTCATGAACGGTCCAGATTGATTTACTTTTAAACGGACGGTCCATATTGATTTACTATGCAGAACACTATGCAGGCACTATGCAACACTATGCATAATAAAATATAATATATTCTAATTATTGTCTAATAAAATAAATAACTTTATAAAAGTATTCTATTTTATATAAAAAGATTTTACTATGCAAAACACTATGCATAATATAATATAATATATTTTAAGTATTGTCTAATAAAATAAATAACTTTATAAAAGTATTTTGTTTTATATAAAAAGCTTTTCTATTTTATTAAATTAATAATACTTGTGACACCCCCAAATCTGGTACTTCCATTTCCACAGGATTTGGTGTTCACTGTACAAACATCATCTATCTATCTACCCATAAATAAATGCAAACCATACAGTAGATAGAAATAAAATAATAAATCTCTCCCCTTATAGGGTTACATCAACAACATAATAAATAAATCCCAGGTTACTCTAACCTTAAATCATCTATGCGGAAAACATAAACAAATAAGTCTTAGCAACATCAATTCTAATTATAGGAACACAATAATAAAATAGACTTCATTACTTGCTAATCTTGCCCTTGCCCTTACTAGTGGAAGGTTCGTCTGCTCTTTCGTTCTTAACTGCAATGTTATTATTACGCAAGAGTGAGCACGATTGCCCACAAGTATAGCAATATAACAATGAATAATAACATGCGAGAGAAATAATAACTTCAGATATAAAATCTCAACTTTTGAATCAAGAATGAATAACAAGAATCAAAAGAATTTCTGAGGGTCATAAAACCTTGAACTATGTCCTAGGTTGTCAAGTGTTTTTACTTGAAACCTTTAACAATCATAAAACTATGGACTCTTCTTCTCGTACTTAGGGGGATCAGCCCTTAGTACCATACTGTGCACAATATCTTAACGCTAAAGCGTAAATAATCCCCTATATAGGGTTATTCATCTCAGTTTGACATTCGAGTCTGCACCAAAGGAAGTTTGGTTTGGATAATTCATCAAGGCTTCTGAAATTTAGAACGTTCATCAACTATGGACTAGTCAAATCAATAAGGGTTCGTTAGTCTAACAAGGTTTAACAATAATTGATAACTTAACTTGAACAGAATCTCAAAAGGTATACAATAGAATAAGTATTGTATAACAGCATCATGTTTGAAAGATTAATAAACTTTAATATACAAATAGGCTTGATCAATAATAATGAGAACTTGCTCAATGTAGAAAGTTGAATTAATCAACTTATATAACGATAACAAGTAGGGTTAGAAAACTTGCCTCGTGCGTAGATTACACTTAATTAACTCGTTCTTTGAATTAAATCCTACATATCAATTATGTTTACAATACCAGTCAATAATAACGTACTAAACATCATAAGTTATTCCTTGCCTAACTCAATTCATGACTATACTTAGTCATATTACTATACTTGTTTCCACATAATATTACACTATACGAACAACAAGCTAAGTATATAATCAACAATTCAATTAACATGCAATTGTCTTCTTGACTTGGTAAAAACTCATTTTAATATCTCATTATATGTCTAACAAGTTTTTATATTCATTAGACTAAGTTACTATCATATTTCTATACTTGAACACTTAAAAAAACATTTTCTGGACATTCTTCTAAGTGGCGCTGCGGCATGGGAAATGAACTGGGAGTTAGCGCCGCGACGCGACACTCCAGACTTGGAATTCCCAGTTCGTGAAGAACACAAAATTCAGCGAATTAACACTTCTTAAACACTAATTTCACCAAATTACACATACCCACATGTTATAATTCATATATAACCAATACCCAACATTTATAGAGTGATTTTAACCCATTAAAACACATAATCACAGAATTAAATTACTCAAATTGTACTGTTCTTGATGTTCTTGAAGGTCTTGAACAAAAACATAAAATCTAACACTACGGATTCGTTATAAGAACAAATCCAACCATTCAAGTTTCGTTTATTTCGTTTTAGCATGCATAATCATATACAAGTGTAAAATTTAGGGATAATATATGATCAACACATTAAATACCATGTATAAGGCCATATGGCCATATAACATACTCTGTAATCGTATATTGTATAATTTCATGAAACTGATGATATGGAATCATGCAATATATATATAAAACATACTATACTACTCGAATTATTACATATATCCATATAACAACACCATCTCCAACTACAGAGATTTACAGAATGTTTGAAAGCCATTTTATAAAACTAAATGACGTAACAATGAAAATTGGGTTGGAGAGAATTACCCAAGTGTAAAGCGTAGATTAGTAGGGAATGAATTCCTTCTCAACTCTTCTTCAATCACAACTCTCCCTCAACACTTCTCAATCTCTCTCTAAAACTCTCTCTATTTCTACTTTTCTAGACTTAGGAAAAAATGAAGAAGAAGGCGTAATAATAAAGAAAATCAACTGACGCGTTGTGGTCAGTTATTCAGTCATGGGTAACTTCCCTCAACTCCCATTAAGGCCATGTTTGGCTAGCATACTAGGTTTCAAAACCCATTATTTTAATAAAACCTTATCATATAGTTTAAAAAAATGTCACACCCATTATAAAATAAATCAAATATCCAGTTTAATTTATTTTAAATAAAATATAGTAAATTCTCATTAATTCACATGGTCACATAATTAAATTTCTCCTTTAATAATAATGTCAAATTATTAAATCTCTAATTAATAATTAAATTAATTAAAATAACACTAGTCTTATTAAATATTTCTTTTAATACAATAAGCTCCCATAAATACATACATCGAATTAATAAAATTCTCTACATCAATTTAATAAATACAACACATGTAATTAAATTAATCTACCACAATTTCATCAATTAATTATTTAATCTAATAATTAATTCATCGGAAAAAAATATTTATTCAATCCAATAGATATTAAAATTAAATTACAAAATCTCGGTTGTCACATCTTTCCCCTCTTAAAAGGATTCTGTCCTCAGAATCACAACTCAATAATTCATCCCATTACATTCTCCCCCCCTTACAAAGATTCTATCCCCAGAATCGCTTATAACAATCTAAGTAAACAAATGAGGATAATTCTTCATCATATTCTCTTCGAGTTCCCACGTAGCTTATTCAGCGTTCTGGTTCCTCCAAATTACCTTAATAGAAGGTATTACTTTATTTCTATGAACTTGTTCTTTTCGGTCGACAATTTGAACAGGAATTTCTTCGTAAGATAAGTCTTTGTCGAAATGTAGGGGTTCATATTCAATCATGTGCTTGTAATCGGGTTTGTAGAGTCGTAGGACTGAGACATGGAAAACGTTGTGGACATTCTCTAGAGCTAGAGGTAAGGCTACCTCATAAACAACTTCTTCGACCCTTCTCAGAACTTCAAAGGGTCCAATGAATCTTGGGCTTAATTTCCCCTTCTTTCCGAACCTGATCTTTCCCTTCCAAGGAGAGACTTTTAAGAATACATAACTACCTGGTTCAAACTCAACATTTTTATGGTGTGGATCGGCGTATTTCTTTTGCCTATCTTGAGCTGCTGTCAATCTTGTTCGGATCACTTTGACTATTTCTGCTATTTGTTGTACCAATTCTGGGCTTAGTAATTGTCTTTCGCCAACTTCATCCCAATATAACGGAGTTCTGCACTTTCTGTCGTATAACGCTTCATAGGGTGGCATGCCAATACTAGCGTGGTAACTATTGTTGTAGATGAACTCTACGAGCGGTAGATGATCGTCCCAATTTCCTTTAAAGTCCATTACACAAGCTCCTAACATATCTTCCAATGTCTGAATTTTTCTTTCACTTTGTCCATCTGTCTGAGGGTTATATGTTGTACTCATTCGCAACTGTGTACCCATGCATTCTTGTAGACGTTTCCAGAAGTTCGACGTAAAGCGCGGATCTCTATCTGAAACAATTGACACCGGAACTCCGTGCCTTGAAACAATCTCTTTCACATATAATCTTGCCAACTGATCTAAGTTGAATCTTATTTTGATCGGAAGGAAGTGTGCGGATTTCGTCAATCGGTTAATAATAACTCATATTGCATCGTAGCCTTTCTAAGTTATCGGTAGGCCAACCACAAAATCCATCGTAATATGTTCCCATTTCCATTCTGGAATCTCTAAAGGTTGTAGTAACCCACTCGGCCTCTGATGTTCTGCTTTCACTTTCTAACATGTCAGGCATTTGGCAACACATTCTGCAACCTCTTGTTTTAAATTTGGCCACCAAAAGTGTTGTCGAAGATCTTGATACATCTTGGTGCTACCAGGGTGAATCAAATATCTTGAGTTGTGAGCCTCGCTCAAAATTTCTTCTTTAATCTCTGGTACTGGCGGTACTCAAATCCTACTATCAAATCTTAGTAGTCCCTCACTGTCTATTTTGAATCTCAATGCAGTCCCTTCAGATATCTTCTTCTTCACTTTCTCACATTCTTCGTCCTGAAGTTTAGCCTCCCTAACTTTATCTAGTAAAGTTGTACCAGCTTGCATCTGGAACAACTTCTCGTCAATCTCCATAGGATACTTCACTTCCAATTCCAGCTTTTCCATTGCTAAAATTAGCTCCTCCTGAGCGGTCAACATCATCAATTTCTCCTGACCTTTTCTACTTAGGGCATCGGCCAACACATTTGCCTTACCCGAATGATATAAAATCTCACAATCGTAGTCCTTAATTAACTCCAACCACCTTCTTTGGCGCATATTCAAGTCTTTTTGTGTAAAAATATATTTCAGACTCTTGTGATCTGTATATATTTCACACTTCTCCCCGTAGAGATAGTGCCTCCAGATTTTCAAAGAAAAAACCACTGCAGCTAACTCCAAGTCATTGGTCGAATACCCCTTCTCATAATCATTCAGTTGTCGTGACGCATACGCAATGACTCTACCGTTCTGCATAAGCACACAACCAAGTCCTTTATGCGACGCATCACTATATACCACAAAATGTGTCATCTGGAAGAGATAACACAGGTGCTGAACTCAACCTCTTCTTTAATTCTTGAAAGCTTTCCTCACACTTCTTTGTCCAAACAAATTTCACCAATTTCCTAATCAAATTCGTCAACGGAGTTGCGATCTTGGAAAAATCCTGAATAAATCTTCTGTAATAACCTGCTAATCCGAGAAAACTTCTTACTTCCGACGGCATCTTCGGCTGATCCCAGTTAATCACAGCTTCGACTTTGGAGGGATCAATCGAAATTCCGTCCTGATCGATCACATGTCCAAGAAATTGTACTCTTTCAATCCAAAATTCACATTTTGAAAACTTAGCATATAACTTCTGTCTTCTCAATGTCTTTAATGTCCCCCTCAAATGCACTTCGTGTTCTTCCTTGGTTTTCGAATATACCAAAATATCATCTATAAATACCACTACAAATTTGTCCAAAAACGGCTTGAACACTCCATTCATTAAGCCCATAAATGCTACAGGAGCATTTGTTAGACCAAATGACATTACCAAAAATTCGTAGTGACCCTATCGTGTTCTGAACGCTGTCTTTGGTACATCCTCTGGGCTCACCTTCAATTGATGATAACCACTTCTCAAATCTATCTTTGAAAAGTATCTTGCTCCCTTTAACTGATCGAACAAGTTGTCGATTCGCGGTAATGGATATCTATTCTTGATCGTGACCTTATTCAGTTCTCTATAGTCTATGCAGAGTCGCATTGTCCCATCCTTCTTCTTCACAAATAAAATCGGCGCTCCCCACGGTGATACGCTGGGTTGTATATACTTTTTGTCCAGTAATTCTTGTAGTTGGACCATCAGTTCTTTCATCTCTACCGGTGCCATTCGGTATGGTGCCTTTGATATTGGAGCCGTTCCTGGAGCCAAATCGATCACGAATTCAACTACTCTATCTGGAGGAAGTCCCGGCAAATCATCCAGAAATACGTTTTATAAATCTCTCACCACTAGGAATCTCATCTATTTTTGATTCTATTTACTTACGACTATCGACTATGTAAGCTAGATATCCTACACGACCTTGCCTTAACAATCTCTCGGCTGCGCATCATCGCCGACAACTCGCTTGTCTAGAGACTTGCTACCATAAAACACAACCTTTGATTTTGAGTCATAAGGTTAATACGCTTCTTCTGGCAGTTAATTACCGTCCCATAATTGGATAACCAATCCATACCCAAAATAATATCGAATTCTCCAAGTCGAATAGGGATAAGATCCACGTTCATGATATTACCCTTAATATCTACTCTATAATTCTTATGCACGTACTTAACATGAATAATTTCTCTATTCACAATTTCTATGTTCATGGGGTATTCTAACTCGTCCTTAAGCAATTCTAAGTTCTTAGCAAAGTCATCGGATATAAATGAACAAGTAGCACCCGAATCAAATAACACATATGCATTACTTTTATTGATCGGAATAATACATGACACCACATCGCGAGATCAGACCGCATCCCCGCACTATCATGTTGAATGTTCGGCGTTCGATTCGGTTGGTTGCGGTTAGTCTTTGCGATAATGAGTGCTTCCACCAGTATTTCCTCTATTTCCTCCTGAACTCGTTCCCCCAGATCCCTTCTTAGGACAATCCCTGGCAATATTATCCTTTGAACCACAAGTGAAGCAGGCACCCTTCTTTGGATTTGGACAGTTTGGTGCTATGTACCCTTCTTGACCACAATTGTAGCACATTCGGTTCCCTTTCATGCAAACTCCCAATTGAACTTTTTCACAGGTTGGGCATGCTTCGATCTTCTTCTTCTGCCCTCCTTGTTAACTTCCAGCTGACGAGTTATCCGTCCACTTCCTCTTCTGATTATGGCTACCCCTAGTGCTACTCCCACCAGTCTTGTTATTACCTTCATTCTCACTCTTCTTCTTCTTATGCTCCTGATTATACTTTGTTACTGCATCGCTTCCACCCTCAGCGAGTATGGCCTTCTCTAACACTCCAGCAAAAGTGTTCAATTGGAACATTGACACCTTGTTATACAACTAGCGCTTCAATCCCTGCTTGAATCATCTCGCCTTCCTCTCATCGGTATGTACTTGGTATATGGCGAACCTAACCAACTCGTTGAACCTTGCCGCATAATCAGCTACTGACATATTTCCCTGTTTCAACTCTAAAAACTGAACTTCCATCTGATTTTGTGAACTTGTCGGAAAGTACATCTCGAAGAACATCTCTTTGAATCTTTCCTGTGATACTACACCTTCACCTCTCTCGACTTTGTTTTTCGCCACCAATAAGCGGCGGCAGGACTTTAGCATGAATCTTGCATACGCGGTTTTCTGGTCTTCCCTTACTTAAGCGACGTCGAACACCTTCTCCATCTCATCACCCAAGTCTGAGCTTCGATTGGGTTTATGGAACCTTAAACTCTGGCGGTCCCACCGCCTTGAAGTCCTTAAACGAAGTATTTGGTGGATCTTGGGGTTGATTGTTAATTGCTCCAGCTAAAAGGTTCACCAATTGCTGAACGGGGTTAGCATTAGCGTCGTTGTTATTGTTTGTTGACCCTTCCTGGGCTTGCTGACGATTTTATCTTCTTATAGGCGGCATATTTCTGTTAAGAATATACGCTTATTAGGTCTTTATTCAATTTCTCAGACAATTAAGGCTTAGCTATAACATTTAATCTTAATTCACTTAACACATCAATTCAAATAAACTCTGACATTTCATTAAATTCAAAAGTTTTAACATCATAAGATAGCGTCACTGCTATTTACATAACCTATCCCGAGATAAAGAATCTACAAGATTTAAAACATCAAAATATTCCTTTGTTTATAATCACATCAGAATTTACATCATTAACTACCAAATAATTTTCACATAATTAAACTAATACTATCACTGTCTGTTAAGGCGCTGAATAGCCTTGCTATGTTCCTCCTCCATGATGTGAGACATCGTTCTGCGATCTAGCATATATGACGGTAGATCCTCAAACTGGATTGGATACTTCCTAACTCGATCTTGGACCGCATCCATTGCATTTTGTAGTGTAGAGTATGTCTCATCAAGTTTAGCCTTCTTCGCACAGTGATCATCTTCTGCAAGATCATTACGGCGTGACTCTCGTACCCAACCCTCCTCTGCTATGGAAAGCCTCTCTGAGCTCTCTTTCAGATTCTTTTTCAACTTTTCTATTTCTGCGGACTTATCCTCAGTTTGACCCTTCTCGTGAACCAGATCCCACTCCACGATTCCCAAACGTGTGTAAAGAGTCACAATCTCCCTATCCCTCTGCTCAATAGTAATCTGCTGACTAACCGCCTGCTTAGTCAGATCCCGGACAGTGTCCTGTAACTCTATGTTATGATCATAAAGTGCATCATACATCTCAGCATCAATGGAGTTCGGTGGGAACTCCTCTTCTTCCTCTACTTCCTCTTCTTCCTCAGGATCCTCCTCTGGATCAGTCTCAGGCTCATGCTCCTAACCAACAGCAGTGATCAACGGAGATGGCTCTCTCTGTACCAGCTATTCCCTGACGACATGAATGTCTCAGGGCTCCTCCTCTGTAGGTACTCGGGGTTCCTCCTCTCCATCTCGTCTAGCTCTTCCAACATCCGACATCCTGATAACAAAATTTTAAGTTTTAGTTACTAATCCGTGCTAGCGAACACATAGATTAACACATAAGCACATAAAGTCTTTTATTATCTTCAATGAATTTTGAAATTCATTTCTTAGAACTCGATAAGAGTTTACCACTACTATGTTCTCAATCTCCTACAAGGCTACTACCTAAGGTTGTTTCCCCCACCTAAGGTTCATAACCTACAGATCTGATACCAACCTGTGACACCCCCAAATCCGGTACTTCCATTTCCATAAGATTTGGTGTTCACTGCACAAACATCATCTATCTATCTACCCATAAATAAATGCAAACCATACAATAAATAGAAATAAAATAATAAATCTCTCCCCTTATGGGGTTACATCAACTACATAATAAATAAATCCCAGGTTACTCTAACCTTAAATCATCTGTGCGGAAAATATAAACAAATAAGTCTTAGCAACATCAATTCTAATTACAGGAACACAATAATAAAACAGTCTTCATTACTTGCTAATCTTGTCCTTGCCCTTACTAGGGGAAGGTTCGTCTGCTCTTTCGTTCTTAACTGCAATGTTATTATTACACAAGAGTGAGCACGATTGCCCACAAGTATAGCAATATAACAATGAATAATAACATGCGAGAGAAATTATAACTTCGGATATAAAAGCTCAACTTTTGAATCAAGAATGAATAACAAGAATCAAAAGAATTTCTGAGGGTCATAAGACCTTGAACTATGTCTTAGGTTGTCAAGTGTTTTTACTTGAAACCTTTAACAGTCATAAGACTATGGACTCTTCTTCTCGTACTTAGGGGGATCAACCCTTAGTACCATACTGTGCACAATATCTTAACGCTAAAGCGTAAATAATCCCCAATACAGGGTTGTTCATCTCAGTTTGACATTCGAGTCTGCACCAAAGGAAGTTTTGTTTGGATAATTCATCAAGGGTTCTAAAATTTAGAACGCTCATCAACTATGGACTAGTTGAATCAATAAGGGTTCGCTAGTCTAACAAGGTTTAACAATAATTGATAACTTAACTTGAACAGAATCTCAAAAGGTATACAATACAATAAGTATTGTATAACATCACCATGTTTGAAAGATTAATAAACTTTAATATACAAACAGGCTTGATCAATAATAATGAGAACTTGCTTAATGTAGAAAGTTGAATTAATCAACTTATATAACAATAACAAGTAGGGTTAGGAAACTTGCCTCGTGCGTAGATTACACTTAATTAACTCATTCTTTGAATTAAATCCTACATATCAATTATGTTCACAATACCAGTCAATAATAACGTACTAAACATCATAAGTTATTCCTTGCCTAACTTAATTCATGACTACACTTAGTCATATTACTATACTTGTTTCCACATAATATTACACTATACGAACAACAAGCTAAGTATATAATCAACAATTCAATTAACATGAAATTGTCTTCTTGACTTGGTCAAAACTCATTTTAATATCTCATTATATGTCTAACAAGTTTTTATATTCATTAAACTAAGTTACTATCACATTTCTATACTTGAACACTTAAAAAATATTTTCTAGACATTCTGCTAAGTGGTAACTGCGATGCCACTTTTGTATCTGGGTCTCAGCCATTATGGCTGTAGTATGCCATATTTCGGTACTTGTCATCATCATGGTAGCGGTGGCATCAAGGACGACGGGAAATGAATGGGAGTTGGCGCATGACGCTTACGACACTCCAGACTTGGAATTCCCAGTTCGTGAAGAACACATAATTCAACGAATTAACACTTCTTAAACACTAATTTCACCAAATTACACATACCCACATGTTAGAATTCATATATAATCAATACACAACATTTATAAAGTGATTTTAACCCATTAAAACACATAATCACAGAATTAAATTACTCAAATTGTACTGTTCTTGATGTTCTTGAAGGTTTTGAATAAAAACATAAAATCTAACACTACGGATTCGTTATAATACCAAATCCAACCATTCAAGTTTCGTTTATTTCGTTTTAGCATGCATAATCATATACAAGTGCAAAATTTAGGGATAATATATGATCAACACATTAAATACCACGTATAAGGCTATATGGCCATATAACATACTCTGTAATCGTATATTGTATAATTTCATGAAACTGATGATATAGAATCATGCAATATATTTATAAAACTTACTATACTACTCGAATTATTACATATATCCATATAACAACACCATCTCCAACTACAGAGATTTACAGAATGTTTGAAAGCCATTTTATAAAACTAAATGACGTAACAATGAAAATTGGGTTGGAGAGAATTACCCAAGTGTAAAGCGTAGATTAGTAGGGAATGAATTCCCTCTTAACTTTTCTTCAATCACAACTCTCCCTCAACACTTCTCAATCTCTCTCTGAAACCCTCTCTGTTTCTACTTTTCTAGACATAGGAAAAAATGAAGAAGAAGGCGTAATAATAAAGAAAATCAACTGACGCATTGTGGTCAGTTACCCAATCATGGGTAACTTCCCTCAACTCCCATTAAGGCCATGTTTGGCTAGCATACTAGGTTTCAAAACCCATTATTTTAATAAAACCTTATCATATAGTTTAAAAAAATGTGTCACCCATTAGAAAATAAATCAAATATCCAGTTTAATTTATTTTAAATAAAATATAGTAAATTCTCATTAATTCACATAGTCACATAATTAAATTTCTCCTTTAATAATAATGTCAAATTATTAAATCTCTAATTAATAATTAAATTAATTAAAATAACATTAGGCTTATTAAATATTTCTTTTAATACAATAAGCTCCCATAAATACATACATCGAATTAATAAAATTCTCCACATCAATTTAATAAATACAACACATGTAATTAAATTAATCTACCACAATTTCATCAATTAATTATTTAATCTAATAATTAATTCATCAGAAAAATATTTATTCAATCCAATATATATTAAAATTAAATTACAAAATCTCGGTTGTCACATCTTTCCCCTCTTAAAAGGATTCTATCCTCAGAATCACAACTCAATAATTCATCCCGTTAAATTAATCTACCACAATTTCATCAATTAATTATTTAATCTAATAATTAATTCATCGAAAAAATATTTATTCAATCCAATAGATATTAAATTAAATTACAAAATCTCGGTTGTCACATCTTTCCCCTCTTAAAAGGATTCTGTCCTCAGAATCACAACTCAATAATTCGTTTACATAATACTAATATATATATATATATATATATATATATATATATATATATATATATATATATATATATATATATAAACTTCCGTGACTTTATAAAAAGACACAGTCGTTATTATTATCATCATTTATCATTTATCAACATTTATCATCATTATTATAATTCACAATATTAATCGACCAGGTCGTTCCCAGGAAAGAAGGGGATTTCCAATAAGGATTTCTCCCTATTGGCGCTCAATTAGGTGACCAAACCTCTCATTGGCAGAACTTCTAGACCTTATTAATATTACAAATAATAATATTAATAAATTCGTCGTCTCAATTATTGATTTAATAATATATAAAATATTGACAATAATTGAATCAAATAACGTGAGATGCTTTGCAAAGAATTATCGTAGTAATACTTGAATAAAACCGAGTTACTTCTCACGTAAGCATCAATAATCAATACTGCAGTAGCTACTATTTAACCACACGACATCGTACTTTTACTACCGAGTAGTTCAACAATTTTAATGGTAAAACTTCCGCCGTTATTTTCATAAAAATATTTTTTTTGTTTTCTCAATCCGACAATAATTCCGTTGTGGGGTCCACCAATGATTGTACCGTCATACGGATATTCCCCGATAAAAAGAATATTCCCCGACCAATCGAATATTATACAACAACTTGCATACTTTTCAAAATTTATAAATACTATCCACAACTATAACACTATCTCAAATCTACACCATAATATTCAAAAAAAAATTCGAGAAAATTAAATCTTTATTCATAAAATCTGGGGTCTCACATAGGTCGTTGAATTAAAGGTAAAACTAAGTTTTGTAAACAGCAGACCAGGCAAGTTTCTTATACTTACTCCAATTATTATTGAGCAGGTATCTTTACCCTTACATTTTCTTTATGCAATGGACATGAGTAAGGAAGTTTCAGAATTATATTATTGTACCAGATTATTAACCCTATTGTTATATATATATATATATATATATATATATATATATATATATTATCAGATCATTGATTATCAACATGGTACTATATTGTAATTTAGATATATATATTCTGTTCGTTAATTTTTAAATATGGTTGTTCAAGTGTCCCCACTCGGACGATCATTATATTTAATTACATGTTGATATATATATATATATATATATATATATATATATATATATATATATATATATATACCTATTGACCCCAGTATGTATACGATAACAAAGAGTCGTCTAAGCTATTTGACCAGATAGACATAGATTTAGAAATATTGTTGAATATGATAAAACCTTTTTGTATCCAATCAAATTTTTTTGGTTCGGATTCCAGACTAAGTATGAACATCCCGATCAAGGGAAAACTTTTATGCGCCCAAGGCGGACAGAGTGAACGATAATATCGTTCTTGCATGTAGTATTGATCAATGCATGGCATAATGGGCTGATCACCCCCCGTGCCCGTAAGTTATGACAGTTTGCGGATGAAGTTCTGCTAAACCTATTCAAAAATTGAGAACAATGTTCATAGTATGTTACCTTACCCTATTTATAGTCTGTACGTAGTTTCAAAAATTTGATAGAGAGTTGTTATGTTATTATTATCGGTTCAGAGTACTTCACAACCATTGATTTGTTGTAGAAGGGTAGTACAAAGAAAACATTTAATCCTTTCAGCTAATATTTATAATTGTTATTACTTGACGGGCACTCAAATGCTCATCCTTGCTTAAATAAATGTTTTCAGTTAAGTATGATCAACCAGAGGGCTCTGCCAGGAACAAAGGGAAAGGAAAGCTTTCAGAATAAGTTGTGTTATCTTATGTAATAGCTAGCTAGACTTAAATAAGATGATGATATTTATTATCTATCATGTAACGAAATGTTTTAAGGTCGCGTACCTGGGATTTAGAAAACTCTGATATGTAAATTAAGTTTGATATTTATGACATTAATATTATTATTTCGCTCAAAGAAATGGTATCGTGAAGCATTGAGTTTGGGTTTCAAGTACCTGAATTTGGGGGCGTCACACATGGTGAATCACCCTTCGTATTCATTCTTTATTAAATTTTAGAAATGATCTGTCTACGGGGATTACCGCATTGCAGATGAAAATCTATTTGCAGTTTAGTATATTCTATTATACTCATATAAGATATCCTTTCTTTTGTACTCGTCATGGAATATCATTTTCTTTTGTATTTTCCTTTTATGAGTACTATTCACGAAGTACTATTCATGGGTACTATTCACAAAGTACTATTCAAGAAGTACTATTCACGAGTACTATTCATAAAGTACTATTCACGGGGTACTATTCCCGAAGTACTATTCACCCAGGTACTATTCATGACAAAAATAGATTTCTTTTCGGTCCAAATAATTTTTGATACAATATCATTCTTGAATTTTACTCCACAAAGCAGTATCATGTTGACAATTTGGATATTTTTAAACTATGGATAAATTTAAAGTCTTTAATATTTATCCTTGATTTCGTTTGATTAATGCTTATATCATTGTCATCATCCTCATGCTTATAGTGTGATGAAAGTCATCTTTGGCTTACGAGAATAGATGGACTGTTGATTGGTATGATTATGACCAGGGATCATTCAGTATAATCATGACCCATAATGTTACAAATGATGTGGTAAAAGTCCTCATTGGCCCGTAGTGCATTGATGGACAGTTATTGGTATGATTATGACCAGGATTATTCGGTATAATCATGACCATTGATGATTACATGAATATCCATAGCCCGTAAGCGTGGATGATTCGATGATGTGGTTTATTTATTGTCGAGTCTCAATGATAAAGTTGATGAAAACTTTTTAAATCATAGAAGATAGTAGATATCATGCTCTACTTGACTCTTCTAATGGATTGCTTATTCCGCTGCAGTTGTTGATCTAAAACTTGTTGTCTCTTATATTCTATCAGTTGTTATTCTGTTGAAGGTTAAAGATAATTTATTCTGCATTATCTTAGTCATAATATTTCTTACTAGGCCAGTTGAGCTCACCCTTTTGCTTTTATTGTTCTCTTCAGGAAATGAGAACGTAGTCGGGACTAGTCGGGGAACGGAGTGATGGTCCGAGATGGATGTTTTAAAAGTCCTCACTACTTAGTGTGATAATAAATGTAATGAGGATTGAATTTGAGTTTGAATATTGTCTAGAAGACAATATTCATGTAAAAACTCAGCTATGTTTTGTCATATTTTTACACAACAGTTGTATTAAAGAAGTTTATATTTGATTTCTGTACCATGTATTTGGCGACTCAAAATGGGTGATGTATACCTATTTTGGGGGCGTCACATTAGACAAGCATTAAGAAAACTTGCCTTCAAGCGTCTTCAAATACAATATTCAACAATTCTTGGTCTTTACAGTATCTATATGATATATTCACATAGCACACTATAATTAGCTACCAAACAATCTTATCACATTGTTTTTACCAGCTTCTTTCTCTTCTATGTTCTAATTGAATTTATTTCATTAATAAATGTCATTTTTACTTACTATTCTTCCTTACGGCTTTTTAATGTTCTTACGTTACTAACCAAGACTTGATAATTATTGAGTAATTATCAAGGTTCGAATACATTTTACTTCAGTATATTTCGCGTTCTTCGTTTAATTACTATAAATCACATTCATTTTCTATAGTCATCACTATATATATATACTATATATGAATGGTTTTATCATGTATATCAAGTATATACATGCCCCACAATTGGTTTACAATAAATTGGGATTAGAAAACTAACTTAGTCAACAAAATCCCACTATCTGCAGGTCGCAACGCTGGACATTAACACACTATTAGGCGTTGTGGGCGCCAACTAATAAAAGTAGCTAAGGTCCTGGCCCTGAGTCATGCAAGACGAGATCTTTTATAATAGTGGTATTTGTGGTGCAACTCTCCGGTAGCTAAAGTTCCTATACACGTCAATGCGGCACGACCATTATAGCTTGGGTGGCGCTACGGTGCCCACCCCGAGCCTTTGAATTTTTTTTCAAATTTTAACTACGATTCTTCCCGGACTCATAACTTAGTTGTTTTAAGTCGGAATTGGCTCATTCTAAAGCTGTTTTCTTACATGTAATATATACATTAAACGTCCTGATAACACGTTCATTAAACGTTCTTGAGAGTTTATAGCTTATTTTCTTCATTATAAGTCAGAATTTGACCGTTCTTGAGTTCACAACTCTTGAATACGTTATACTATGCTATGCCATCAAAAACTAGGGTTTCTGAACTAAACAACAAGTTTTGACTACTAATCCGGAATTATACAATTTCAATGTTTAACGTCTAATTTCGTAAAATTTGCCATAACTTCATTACTCGTGTTTTATATGCCAAGTCAAATGGAACCATTCCATTGATTCATTGTCTATATCCTAACCAAGCAATATTCACATACCCTATAAATGGTGCTTTTCAATTTGTCCATCAACAACCAAATCAACGTTCAATGGTTTCTTCGGTTTAAACTTACTTAAACACTTATAATTTCTACTTAAACATGGCTTATAAATATTTAATTCACTATTAGCTATCCTTATTCCTCCGTAAGAGACATGCTCCACCAATTTATGATTCTCTATAAAAAATAAATTTAAACAAATCGAAAAATAAGGTTTTACGAATTATTACCTTTACGTTCTTTTTGCGTTCTTGCTAAAACTCTTATGATTTAATTCAAGCTCACTTGATTACTTGTTTCTAGCTCTTTTCTCTCTCTTAAATATGTTGGTTAAAGTTTGTAAAGTAACAAATGACCAAGCTAAGCTTCCTTTTATAGGAAAATCCAATGGAGGGCATTTTGGTCTTTTGGTAACTTCCTTACTATTCACACCTCCACAACAACTTAGCCACCAAGTAAACCCTTTACTTGGCCACGAAGTGGCCGACCCACATGCCTTGTGGGTCCCCCCCCCCAATGGGTTTCCCCATTGATTTTACCCATCTGGTGACCCTTCGGTTCGATCCGCGGTTCGTTTTCTTGGATCGAGCCTTAGAATTAATTTATATTGGGCCTATCTTGGGTTTGATTTCACAATGCATTGGGCTTGATATAATCCAAGTCTAATTGTATTCTACAAAGTCCACAAACTCAAAGTCCATTAAAAATTAATCATATTCTACTGGTATAACTCACGTATTCTCTTCGCATAGTATTCGTACGATATTCGTATTATACGTCATAATATTTTTTCATACTATACTCGTATACTAACTAGTATCATACTTGTATACTGCACGTATAATAACCCTAATCATTATACGCATTTCATTTCCTTCTCAAAAATCACTTTCCCTAACCCTTAGATTTTAAGTCCGCAAGTGAAAACTTCGTTTGCCACAACTGAAATATTATTGAATATTCCATCTCGTCTTAGAATTCTATCATTATGCGTTTCTTGGAATTTCAAATTTAATTCCCGAGCAGAAACGTATGAATAGTGTTTTACAAAAATTTCTCGGAGAATTTTTATTTTCTTCTTGGAAATTCAAAACAATTAATTCTAGCACATAGCCAGAATCCTAACCACATCCGCATATTCTAGGTCATAGAACGACCTTCATACAACTTACTCACATAAATAATCAATTAAATTCATTTAATCCACATAATCAAATAAAAATTTCATTTATATAAAAATCTGATTTTCTCGGGCGTTTCTCCCCCCTTATAAGGATCCTGTCCCCAGAATCTCGCTACAATTACATAAATAAATGAGGAAAATTTTCCTTCATTTTACTCTCGAGTTCCCACGTTATTTCTTCGACATTGTGGTTCCTCCAAATTACCTTCATCGAAGATATTATCTTATTTCTCAAGACTTGTTCCTTCCTATCAACAATTTGAACTGGAAGTTCTTCATACGTTAAGTCTTTTTCTATCTAAATAGATTCATACTATATTACGTGTTTGTAGTCCGGTTTATAAGGACGCAACACTGACACGTGAAACACATTGTGTATACGTTCCATCTCTGGAGGTAAAGCTACTTCATAAGCTACATCTCCTACCCTTCTTAAAATTTCAAATGGTCCTATAAACCTTGGACTTAACTTCCCTTTCTTTCCAAAATGTATCTTCCATTTCCAAGGCGATATTTTCAGAAAGACATACGAACCTACTTCAAATTCTCTCTTCTCACGGTGAGGATCTGAATACTTCTTTTGTATATCTTGAGCCGCTATCAAGCGAGTACGTATTAGCTTTACCATGTCTGTTGTCTGTTATACAATCTCAGGTACCAACATCTGATGTTCCCCTACTTCATCCCAGCACAGTGGAGTTCTGCACTTTCTCCCATATAATGCTTGTAACAACCTGGATAATTCGGATTGTTCAGAATTTAAGATTTAAAGAATTAGTTATTAATAAAATGAATCTTTATTAATAATATTCCGTGCTATGTGCTTATTAATTGTTCTAGAACCTAGGATGATTATAATACAGGAGGATTCAACCTACGAGCTAGACTGAACAAGTAAGAATTTTCAACCCGAAAATAAAAAAAATTCGGGAACAAAATATTTCTGGGGAAAAAGATGAAATGGGCACTATTCACTCGACGAAACCCTAAGGATTAGTGTTTGAATAACCTAAGCCTTTCAAATAGTTCGGTATGTCAAAATGACATTCCGTCAAAAGATTTGACGATAATATATCGTGAAAAGTTAAGTAAGCCGATAAAAGTTTTTCTCAAAAAATGTGCAAAAATCAGACGAAATAAAAACTATGAAAAAGTACTGTTATGTACTTTTCATTAGTTTATCTACATTAGGGGAAAACATGAAGGAAAACACTTATCGTGGAAAAGTGTTTTTTAGTTTTTTGGAGATTCGAGGAATACGTAAAAGTTAAACTGTAAATGAAAGACGAAATATCTAAAAATATTTGGATTCCGAGAATCATAATTTTTAAATTGTCGGACGAAACTCGAAAGATTGAACCATGAAACTTCCAAGGAAAGTTTCATGAATAGTAAGGAGGTGTGAATAGTAACTGGAGGGGCGAAATAACTATTTTGCCCCTAGCTTGGAAAATCTATATAAAGGAAGCTTAATTCATTTGATTAGATTTTTGAAAATCCTCCAACATTAAGAAAAAGAGAGAGAGAGAGAGAGAGAGAGAGAGAGTTCGGATGGGAGAAAGAAGAGGAAAAGGAGGAGGAAAAGTTTCTCGTGAGCAAACTTTGTCCGACAAAAAGAGATTAAAGAAGGAAGGTAATCCGAAACCTAACTTCTATATAGTTTTTCTTTAAGTTTTTATGTTTAAAATATAGCTTAATGAGAATAAGAAGTAAAAGTTGTTAGGAATGATTTCATATGGTTGAAATCATGAGAAAATGAAGAAATAAGAATTAGAAATTTATTTTATAAATTTCTTAAGGAAGTATAAGATTCGTAATGAATTTGAATGATCCGAATGAATCATATAAACGATTCAGTGAAATACATAAGGAATTGTTATCAAAATATCGATTAAAAATGAAGAACGAACGAAGAACACGAAGAACGTTGTTGATGGAAAAATTTAAAACCATCGTAGTATAATTGTTATTGATGTTCAAGTTTAAAACCATCGCGTATAAGTTAGTTGCTTATTGCTTGTTTAGGAACGGTAGAAACATTCATGAAGAATAGATTAAAACTTAGCTATAACGAAGTTATGGCAAAAATTTTATAAGAGATGAATGAGAATTAGAAAGTGTGTAAATGAACCCAAACGTGTAGGGTTTCATAAGAATGTAAGAGAACGTAGAAAACGTGAGTTGTGGACTCAAGAACGAACGAATTCTGAGTTCGGATGATCTAATTACGGACGAAAGAACAAAAAACGTTAATAACATAAAATGAACAAAGGGTGAAGATTAAGCCAATTGAATGGCCTGTTAACAAATTCAGAATGAAGTTCTGATCAAGGGGGATTGAAGTACGTAAGATAAGGAAGAGAATGGCTTTGGAACAACCTCGTTCTGAGTTATAACGAATAAGTTATGAGATCGGGAAGTAAGCATCTCAGAACAATTTAAAGACTTAGAAATTTTTTCAAGAAATAGGGCTTGGCACCACAGCGCCAGCCATGCCTTGTAAGGTGGCGATGCAGCGCCAGACCAGAGAGTTCCATACTGGAAACTCATGCCACACTGCAGCGTGAGGAATGTGAAGGGGACCGGCGCTGTAGTGCCGGTACAGGGCAATGCCTAGTAATGAGCTTTTAACTGCTCAAACCCTAGGGAAAGTGTACCGAAAGCTAATGAACATATATTCATCAAATGTAACACTTAAACAAGCGATTTAAATATTTAATGAAGATTAAACGGAAAGATTAAACGAGATGAAAAGATAAAGAACGTAAACACAATGTTGTTGCGATGAACGATCGGTCTTAGCATACAACGAATCGTATGTCTTCAACATTAAGAAAGAATAAAGAATGGTGTCAAGAAAGCCGTAGCGAACGATAATAAGATTAATGAAAGCCGAATGTGAGTTGGATAGAGAATGTTGGAATGAAATGTAAGCGTTCAACACTTTAACTGACGTGAAGGTTGAGTGTACGCAAATACTAAATGGATAGAACCTACACCCCATGTATGGTTTGACTGTAAGATAATGAAGACCAATGATTAAACCCATAAACGGTGAAGAATTGAATTAAAGACAAGTATGTTTAACGTAAAGAAGCCGAGTTAATGATTAACGTGATTGATCGTTTTGAATATACAAAAGACTGTATGACTTAGACGATAAGAATGAATCCTGAGGTATGGCATTTAGTGTCCAGAAAGCCATAAGGAATAAGAAATTGACTTAACAAACATTATAGTTTAATGGTTCGGATAAGTTAAGATAAGTTTAGGTTGTGGTACAATCGTAACCTTTGATGGTTGACATGTGGGAGCTGGGCTAAACAATTCCTTCAAAGAGCGAAGGTATATACGAAACTGACAACCTGTATCGCCCGAGAAAATTGGGTTTTTTATGATAATTAAATTTTTATTTGATTACGTGGATTAAATAAATTTAATTGATTATTTATGTGAATAAGCTATTTGAAGGTCATTCTATAACCTAGAATGTGCGAATGTGGTTGGGATTTTGGCTACGTGGTAGAATTAAAGTGTTTGAATTTCCAAGACGAAAATAAAAGCTTTTCGAGAAATTTCTGTAAAAACACTATTCACTGATTTCTATTCGTGAGTTATTTTTGAACTTCCGAGAAATACGTAACGATAGAATATCAAGGGAAGATGGATTATGTAATAATAATTCACGTATGGAAAATGCAGTTTTTCACCTGCGGACTAAATTTGAGAACGTTAAGGAAAGTAAAGCGTTAATGAATTAAACGATGATATCGTATGATACGTAAGTATTGTATGAGGTAATGAATACAAGTATAATACGAGGTATTATATGAGTATGTATGAATGATGGTATGTCGTCTATGATTAATAGGTATACGAGTTAGTATACAAGAATAATACGTAGATTATACGTTATAAGGCTTTAAGCCAAGTGTATTGGAATTGTATGATTTGTTAGGAATTATACAAGCCATATGCAGAAATGGTTAAGTCCAATTGAAATTATTGTATAAGCCCAATGTGGATTAATGGAAGCCCAAAGCATAGTTAAATTAATTAAACCTAAATCCCAAAATAAGAATCGGATCCGTGGATCAATCCAATGGGTAAGGATGACTCATGGTGCAACCCATGTGGGCCCCATGAGCACATGGATGATCTTGGTGACCAAGTAAACTTGATGGCCAAGGTTGGAATAGTAAGGAGGTTATTTAAGGAGGTGGAATGGTTTAATGACCAAACTACCATAATATAGGATTTCCTATAAATAAGAGATGAGCTAGATCATTTGTTACTTGTTTTATTTCATCCACCAACTTAAGTGCTTATTTGTTAGAGAGAAAAAGTTAGAAAAGTTAGTCTTTCATAATTCAAGGAAGAACAATGTTTGAACTTCAAAGGTAATGATCCTAGACTATTAATCTTCTATCTCTTCAATTGTAGTTTAATAGAGAAGTGTGGATTGGTAGAACATGTATGCTAAGAAGGAATAAGAATGGCTAATTAATGGACTTAAACTTTAATAAGCTATGTATAAGTAATTCATACTTATATAAGTTATGAACTCATGAAGAACATGTAAAAACTTATCATGTGTATAAGTTATTGAAATATTTTTAGTTAGGATGTTAGTATGATGGAATTAATCCATTTGAAACGATGCAAAAATCTCAAGTAACGAAGTTATGGCAGAATTTACGAGAGTAGACGTTAGTCATCGAAATCGTGAAATTCTCGGAATGGAAGTCAAAATTTGACATTGAACTTAAAAACATTGGTTTTCGATGGAGAATAGTCTCAATTGGCATTCTAGAGTTGCAGACTCGAAAATGAACAAATTCCGACTTAGAACGAAGAAACGAGCGTTAAACATTCACGAATGTTTATCGTTTTCTTTAAAAATAAACTAAAAGGTGAATTTGAAGTTAACAGATTCGAAAATGTAAAATTCTTGCATGAAAACTTAGAGTATGTGATTTGTAATGGCTTTGGAACGAGCCAATTCGGACTTAAAATGAATAATTTTGGAGACTGGGAAGTTTGTAAAGTAGAAAATCTGTCATCACTATCTGGTGCATAGAGCCGGCGTCACAGCGCCAACCAAGGCATTAATGGTGGCGCCGTAGTGTCAGGCATGACCAAAAACCTTAAGAAGTTTCGCGCTGCAATGCGGCTAAATGAACTAAGACTCGCGCTGCAGCGCCGAGTCTGGACCTCAGCCACTGAAGAGTGGCACCGCAACGTGACATGGAGAAGGGAAGCTGGTGTCGCAGCGCCAGCATTAGACCAAGCATAGTAATGAAGGCTTTTAACCATAAAAAGGAAAGTTGGTTAATTAGATAATGAACTAAAACCTAAAGTAACATTGTTTAAGATGTTATAAACCTTAAGTTAACCACTAAAGGTTGAAGATAAGTTACTCGAGAGTGAATATAAGACTGATGTAAAACAATAAGATAAACTTGAACCAATGTTAAACAAATCTAACAAACAATTAGATTGAGAAGAAGGGTAAGATACATTAGGAACTGTGCATGGTTGTTCATGACGTAATGTGGTATGTTATGTGGTTATGTATTATAGAGACTGTAAAGACCGAGAATGGTTGAATATTTATTTGAAGACGCTTGAAAGCAAGTTTTTCTTAACGCTTGTCTAACCTTCGTGTTAGCCAAGTTTTCAGTGATTCATGTTATAAGATGCATGAATGGTTTTAAAGAAAGGGTCGATGCCAGTTTTAACTTGGCTAGACTAATCTTAAAAGATTGATGGATTTATTTATAAGTCTTTCAATATAGAGTTGATAATGCTATCCTACGCCTATTGTTGGTACGGATTCAAGGTAAGCCTGAGTATAAATAAACAAATGTATTTTACATCGATTATTCGATGGGCACGCGAGGTTGCCAAAACTTAAAGGTAAATACGTTTAACGGATGAGTGTTGATCAACATAGAGTACTATAGGCTGATCACCTAAAAGTACTCATAAGAAATATCAGATGTACGGCCTTAGTCCCAGGATGTCTTTTTCACGAATAAAAACTAAAGAGAATGTTCATGGTCTATAGACCTACTGAGAATTTCTAAGCTACTATATGTACTTCAGAATTGTTTTATGAGATGAGAAGTGATATTCTATGTTTCATAGTACTTCATAACTATTGTTCAGTTAATGAAGACTAATCATGTGATTCTCAAAGTGGTATCTATATATCATACTATAGAATAATCGTAATTGAATCAACATGGTAAATTAAAGTCATGCTTTAGGAATAATCTAATAGCATACAACTTGAATAACTATAACACACCTTGCTTGAATAGTGTTAAGCCAAGGTTAATTAAAATTGAATACTAAGCATGCGTAGCAATTTGAAAGATAAAACTGTTCAACATTAGTATGTATAATTGTGCATGCTAAATAACAAGTTAAATACAAGAATAACTTGTTCAAAAAAAATCAAAGTTTAGAAAGCTTGCATCATTTATAAGGTAATCGAATTAGAAACAATAATTGGTTCGACAAGATAATAGATTAGGGAACTTGCCTTGCTCATAGGCTAAACCGAATCAATTCGAATCACAATATCCTATAAACATATGTCATCATGACATAGTTAGCCATTACCACTTTACAAACATAACTAAGTACGTTCATAATTTAAAGAAAAAAAAATTGGATTTTTAATCACATAATCAAGTTACAAAACAATTTAATTGTTAATAACATGTTCATTCTAGGTATAGAAACATTTAAATCAACATTTTACAGTCCTACTATTATCACATCACAATTTCCTTCAAATTTCGAGTACAAAAAGTACACTGTCAAACCATTATATCAGGTGCGGTACAAGTACACACAATAATAATACTACCAAAGCGATGACGTGAGTGGAGCGTGTCATGGATGCGAAATTATATCGCTTGTCAAGGGCAATATACATGAATCGCTTTTGATCGACAACTTCGGCAACAGTATGAACAAAAGCCAATTTTGGTCTACAAGCTCCTTTCTAACAGTCTAATTAACATGTAATTCATATAGAGACTTCACATAAACATAGTTCAAAGATTGTAAACATGTTTCTACTTATAAAACAATATAAACAACGAATTTAACACATACAATTTCACTATTTTTGATAAAAACTCACTTTTTGATGTTTTTAATGAAAGTTAAACACTGTGATTTTGTTTTTCAACCAAAATAGTTAACTCAAAGCATTTTATCAAAGTTTATACATACTCTAACACATTCAATAATCAATTTATCAACTAAACAACAAATAAACCCTTAATTTCTACCTTAAACTAAACAATATACATATACACAAAAACTCTCTGTAAAAATAGTTTTTCCTCATAACCATATACATAATATAAATTCATGGACTATTCTCAATTATAGCTTCAGAAAATAGTTTAACAACACTAGATTATCATATAAAATCACATACATAACAAATAATTTATCCTTACACAAGGATTTTACAGGAGAATTAGGAAAGAAAAACTAAACCTTTAAAAATTAAAAGAGTAGGATGATACCTTGAAGAATATGGTGATACTATCTCTTTGATTGTCAAGCTTTTCTCCTCTTCACTCCCAATTCTCTAGGATTCTCTCATTTTTCTTCTTCTCTTCTTCTTCTTCCTCTGAATTTTTCTTTTCTTCTCTCTTACCTCTCTTCTCTATTCTCATGTCTTAGAATATAACGCATATAAGATATAATATATATTAATTATATAATATAATACTAACTTAACTTACATCAGTTATTTTTATTTTGAAAACCAAAAGCCATAAGGCTTGTTTGGCTAACCAAAAAAAATCAATTAACCCTTATGCCTTGTTTGGTAAAACACAATTAGATTAAAGACTTAATAGGCATTAGGCCTTGTTTGGCAAAACTGAATTAAAACTCCTTTAAGTTATTTTATTAACTACTTTATAAAAGGTTATTTGTCACACTTTATAACAATTTATTAAATTACTACATCACATAAACCAATACCACAAAATTATAATTTTCTATATAATTATAACTTTATTTAATCAACTAACACAGCTTTTAATTACAATTTCAAATAAAAAGAATAATAATTCAATTAATCAAAACTCTTTAACCTAATAATTAAATTAAATTAGCATAAAATAATTAATTTCTTAATTATTTATTTAACACATAGTTAATCAAATTGAATCAAATTTGAACAATTATTTATTTAACAATAAACACATCCATTAAATACTTAAATAATTCAATAAATATTTAATATAACAATTAAAAATTCTGGAATGTTACACATTTGAAGGTGTTTATTGGAGAACTTAGATTTTATGCGGAAAACGAAAAGCTCAGAATGCAGTTATTCTAGAAGAGTCTGACTGGAGAAGGTCGTTCATGGTATACCAGATTAGACAACTCAAAGATCCATAGTTAGGAAGAGCTAGCTCACTCCTTCCTCACTCAATACAGTGTTCAATCTCAGATGACTCCTGACCAGTACCAGATTACCAAGGTCAAGAAACAGTCTAATGAGTCTTCCAGAGAGTACGCTCAAAGGTGGAGGCGCCTTGCTGCTCAAGTTATTCCTTTTATGACAGAGTCAGAAATGGTCATGACTTTCATAGACATACAAGAAGCTCCTTTCTATGAGAGTCTTAGCTGGTATTGGTAAACCATTTTCTAAAATGATCAAGCACAGAGAGATGGCTGAGATGGGATTGAAGTCAGGAAAGAATCAAGACCAAGCCGCTCTTAAAACAGTTGTTGAGCACATCCAGTCCGGAACTTATGGAAACAACCCTCGGAGGGTCCATAAAAAGAAAGAGGAGGATGTTTCCTTGATACTACAAGGTCAAAAAGGCAGTCAGAACATGCCTATACAGAGGAAAAATTACTCCCCTTTCCAAGCACAACCTTCAAACCCTCAATTGCCTAAAGGTGGAGATGTAAAGCGCCCTCGAACGTTCACACCCTTTGGGGACTTGCTCGAGAATATTTTTGCTCTTCTGACTACTCAGAAGAAAATCACGCGTCTTCTTCCACCAGCCAACCCTAATGGGAGGGGTTTCAATGCTACTCAGAAGTGTGCTTATCATGCCGGGGCACCTGGGCATGATACTCAAGATTATTGGGCCTTGAAACACAAGATCCAAGATTTAATAGACAACGATGAGATTGTGCTTACCAAACCAGATCAACCTCATGTGCAAGATAACCCTGTTCCTCAACACAAAGAAGAAGAGGTCAACATGATTAGTTGGAGCGCAGGAAAGAGTTCAAATTTTAATGGTGAATCATCCCAAACTATCAAAGACGGTGTTGACATATGGGATTACGCAAAGTTACAATTTTTTATAGAACGAAAGATGAAAGCTCTTTATAAGCAAATTGAACAATTGGCAGAACTGGTGACCCATCAGCATCAAGTCACGTTCTAGTTAGTTAGCCAGGAGCATGCATGTCTCCTTCCTTTTGTTATGAATGCTCCATCATCACCTTCAGAAAGCGAAGCTATGGAGCACAAGGTTGAGAAGAGAGCAAGTGCTAAGGCCCATCGGGATTTTGTCAATCAAAGGGAATTTACATACATGAGCCAACCTGTGTGACCCCAGATTTTATGAATAAAGATTTAAATTTCTCGAAATATTTTTTTAATATTATGGTGTTGATTTGATATAATGTTATAGTTGTGGGTATTTTTTATAAATTTTGCAAAGTATGCAAGTTGTTATAAAATATTCGTTTGGTTGGGGAATATTCTTTTTGTCAGGGAATATCCGTACGACGGCACAATCATTGGTGGACCCCACAATGGAAGTATTATCGTATTTAGAAAATGACAGAATTATCTTTTAATAATGGCGGAAGTGTTACCGTTAAAACTGTTGAACTACTCGATAGTAAAAGTATAGTAATACGCGTGGTTGCATAGTAGCACACGGTATTGATTATTGATGCTTACGTAAGAAGTCACTTAGTTATACTCAATTATTACTACAGTAATTGCTGCATTATATCTATCATATTATTGATTCAATTATTATCACAGTATCATCTGCATTATATATGATATATTATTAAATCAATAATTGAGACGACAAAGTTATTCATATTATTAAATTATAATATTTACAATGTCTAGAAGTTCTGTCAAGGAGAGGTTTGGTCATCTAATTGTGCGCTAATAAGGAGAAATCCTTATCAGAAAGCCCCTTCTTTCCTGGGAACGACCTGGTTGTTAAATATTGTGAATTATAACAATAATGAATAAATGTTATTAAAAATCAAATTTGAGTTCGGAGTTGAATTTGGAGACGCGGACGTGATATTTGAGTCCAGAACGATGAAATTAGTAAAAATAGACTATAAACACAAAATTTTCCAGAGATGACTTTTTGGTCAAAAAGTCAACAGTTGACTTTTTCAAAAAAAAGTCAAACATTGAAATTTCAAAAATTATATTATTGATAAAAATAGTTCCATTGTGTTTGGATTATTAGTGTTAGTGGAAATTGACATTTATTTCCATAATAATTGATGTTTGGAGGTTATATTGACCAATCGGGTAATTAACCGGATAAATGAGCAATTAATTGCTATTGATTCGCATGATTATAATTGATATGTACTATTGATTTACATTTTTATTACTATTAGGGGAGTTGGTGCAAGATTTATAATACTTGCATGACTAAGTTAAAAATGGAGGTATAGATGGGGGTACTATACTGTAATTCGTATTTTCACATGTCTAAAACTATTGATTCACATGATTTACTATTAATTCACATGATTTACTATTAGGAGAGGTGGTGTAAGTTTGATAATACTTGCAGGACTAAATTAAAAATAAAGAAAAAGAGGAAGGTATTATACTGTAATATTCTGGGCCCCAAAATGTGCAATTATTGAAACTATATTTTCCTATAAATAGAAGTTCATTTCTTCACCAATTCACTCAAGCTATAAAGCATTTATTATAGAGAGAAATTATAGAGAGAAAGAAGAAGAGAAGTCTGCTACCACACTACTCCAGTATCCAGTTCTTTTTAAGGTAAGGGGTATTATTTCTTTCGTATTCATGAAGAGAGCTATTGTTATTCCATTCCTTATTATTCTATTGGAATAACCTGTATATGCGAAGTACCACATACATGGTGAAATTTTTCTATTATTCCATTCTTTATTATTATGTTGGAATAACCTATTTATGCGAAGTACCGCATACATGGTGAAATTCTTCTATTATTCCATTCTTTATTTTTTGTGTTGGAATAAACTACCTATGCGAAGTACCGCATACATGGTGAAATTCTTTTGTTATTCCATTCTTTATTATTCTATTGGAACATCACATGCATGTATTACGCATGACCGGGTTCCATTATTTATTATTCTGCATTTGAATATCACGCCTACATGCGCTTACGCACGACGTGACTGGTTCAATTATTTATTATTCTGTTGGAATAACCTGTCTGTGCGGTCTATCGCATGCATGGTGAATTCTTCTGTTATTCCACTCTTTATTTTTTTGTTGGAATATCCTATCTGTGCGTTTACGCATGACCTGGTTCCATTATTTATTATTTTGTTGGAATAACCTGTCTGTGCGGTATATCGCATGCCTGGTGAATTCTTTTCTTATTCCATTCTTTATTATACTCAGCTGGTTAAAGTTTTGGCTTTTATACTCCATGAAATTAGTGGAATATCCTTGATATTTACGCTTCATCCAGTATCTTTTTATGGAAATATTCTTCCGAGCATTCTTGAATTTTACGCTACAAAGAAGTATCATGTTGACAATTTGGACATTATTAATTTTTGGATAAGTTAGATTATAAATCTTTTATTCTTGATCTGGTTTTATTGAATTCCTATATCATTGTCATCATCCTCATGTTTATATTCTGTTAAAAGTCATCTGTGGCATGTAGTTCATAGATGGACTTGGTATGATTATGACCAGGGATCATTCAGTATAATCATGACCGTAATGTTACAAATGATGTGGTAAGAATCCTCATTGGCCGGTAGTACATTGATGGACAATTGTTGGCATGATCATGACCATTAATGAATACACAAATATCCTTGGCACGTAGTGCATAGATAATTTGTGGTCGTGATACTAAAGAATATCCTTAGTAGTAGAAAAGGGGGTGATTCGATGATGTGGATTATTTATTTGTCGAGTCTCAAATGATAAATGTGATGAAAAACCTTTTAAATCATAGAAGATAGTAGATTTTATTCTCTAATTGACTCTTCTAATGAATTGCTTGTTCCCCTGCAGTTAAACTTGATGTTTGTTATATTGTATCAGTTTAACACTGTTGTAGGCTAACGATAATTTATTCTGCATTATCTTAGTCATAATATTTCTTACTAGGCTAGTTGAGCTCACCCTTTTTCTTTCGTTGTTCTCTTCAGGAAATGAGAACGTAGCCAGGACTAGTCGGGGAACGGAGTGACGGTCCAGATGATAGCATTAGTAGTCCTCACTATTCTGTTAAATAATGTGACAATAAATGTAATGAGGGCTCCATTGAGTGTGGATATTGTCTAGATGACAATATTCTTATTAAAACTCTTAGATTATGTTTTGTCTTATTTTACACGACTGTTGTATAATTAAGTTGTATTTGAATTTTGTACCATGTATTTGGCGACTCAAGATGGGTGATGTATACCTGTTTTGGGGGCGTCACAGTTGGTATCAAAGCTTAGGGATATGATCCATGGCTGAGATGTGAGATAAGAAATAGGAGGGGAGAGATGGGGAATTCTTTCGCTAGTATGACCTACCTAAGTTTATTTGGTATTTAATTGGTCGGTCAGAGTATAGGGATAATATGTGATATGTTAATTAACCCTTGTTTTGTGGTAGTATTTGAAAATGACATCCGAGAATGTTGAGATAAGCAATGAAGCACATGAGACCGTTGAGTCACCAACGATCAATATCTAGGATAATATACAACAAGAAGACAATAATCCTCAGGTAAACAACAACACCGATCAGATGATGAACGATGGAATGTTCAGAGGCTTTATGCAATTCATGCAACATAAGGTGAGAGAGACTCCTGTCCAAAATGCAGGTGGAAACACTGGCAACTCTCGGACGGTCACCGCTAAGCAGTTCAAGGAACTGGGACCACCAGAGTTTTTGGGAAAGCCAGAACCACTTAAGGCGGAGACGTGGTTAAAACAGATCACCAAGATATTTGATGTCTTGGGATACTCCGAGGAGAAAAAGGTTCCCTTTGCCACCTTTATGTTGCGTGAAGAAGCAGAACATTGGTGGGAATCTGTAAAACGTACCCATGATGCACTCAAGATGTCTTGGGAGAAGTTTCAAGAGGTGTTCAACGACAAGTACTTTCCCCAAAATATTCATCACATGAAAGAGGTGGAGTTCATCAAGCTGGAGCAAAACAATATGACTGTGTCGTAGTACGAGGCTAAATTTGCGAAGTTATCTCGGTTTGCATCCCATTTGGTCGATAATGAGGAGCGAATGACGCGAATGTTTCTAAGAGGTTTGAAACCCGATATACGTCAATACCTCATTTCTCACAAACTTTGTTTATATTCAGATGTAGTGAATATGGCTAGGTTATTGGAGCGCGATAATGAGCCAGCCCAACCAAAGGATAACGAGCAACAACACGATAATAATCGTACCGATGGCAACGATCATCAGAACAATGATAACCATCGTGGAGGAAATTATCATGCCAGAAATGGTAACCACTTCGGTGGTAATCATGGCCAAAATAATAAGAGTGGAAATTTCAAGAAGAGAAGGTTCAACAACGATGGAAAGACAGCAGCACCAACACCCATTTTCAAGGAAGGAGAACGACCACAATTGTATGCTTCAAATGTGGAGGGGAGAAACATATCAGTCCAAACTATGTGATGCAGTCCAAAGCATTTTACAATTATGGAAAAGAAGGTCACCTAGCTCGATTTTGTCGTTCAGGGAAGGCAAGTTCAGCTGGGATGGAGGCACCAAAGGCCGTCCTAGAAAAGTCAAAGCCGGTAGTTTAAAAGAGAGCATTTTTTTTCGTGACGAGGAACCTGAATAAAATTATCACGGGTAAGTTAATCATAAACTCTTGTGAAGTCTATACCGTGTTAGATATGGGTTCTACTCACTCTTTTATTTCACCTAGTTGTGTTCAATGTTTGAACTTAACTCCGGAGAAGTTAGACTTTGATTTATCTGTTGAAACTCCGTTGGGAGAAACCTTCGTTACCTCTACTATTTATAAATCTTGTTTGATTCAAATCAACACTTTCATGTTACCTGTCGATCTTATCTCTTTAAAAATACTTGCATTTGATGTGATTTTAGGAATCGATTGGTTAACTACTCATCATGCTTTTCATAAGGTTGTTAGCATTCATATTCCTAACCAACCTGTTATACGAATTCAAGTAACCAAACCACTAAAGTCAATCATTGTCATATCAAGCCATAAGTAAAGAGCCCCGAGCCTTTCGCTGGTGACTTCCAAGTCGTGGAATACATCGAAGCCAGACTATCCGTAGGGGACGCCGTAAATGACAATGACAAGTTGATAGGTATTAATGTGACGTGCTATCCAAGTGTTGGATGAGAGTCATAGTTTTGAATAATATTTCTATCATTAATAAATTTCCTAACGTATTCTCGAAGAACTTCCTGGCCTATCCCAGAGCGTGAAATCGAATTTTGTATTGACCTCAGTACAAAAACCCATTTCTAAAACCCTTAAATATTTCTTCTACCAAAACGAACGTATAATGCGCCAAAGACGTTGGCTCGAGCTATTAAAGATTACGACTATACCATTCAATATCATTGTGGAAGAGCAAACGTGGTAGCTGACGTATTGAGTAGAAGATCGTATGCGTTTACGAGTGCGATGTTGTTAACACAAAGACCCATTTCGTATAACTTATAAATGATGAAGATAGAGTTAAAGACTCTAGGGACCAATGTGAAGATAACAAATATACGAGTAGAATCGAATTTAATCGATAAAGTTAAAGCCGCTCAAGCTACATACATAGAGCTGATAAATATGAAGAAGAAGATTCAAGAAGGCGTTATTCTAGAAGCAAGAGTCGATGAAGAGAGGAAATCTTAACCCTCGATTTAATTGGCACATTTGAAATCCTCGATCGAGTAGGAACTGTGGCCTATAGACTCGTTTTACCTCCAAGTATATCGCGTGTTCATAACATTTTTTTACGTATCGATGTTACGTAAATATGTGGACGACCCGAACCGCATTATTAAAATTAGAACTAGACGAGATAACAGAAGATTTAACATATGAGGAGATACGTGTTAAAATCTTGGATAAGAAGGATCATATTCGACACTCAAAGGTTATACCTCAAGAGTTAGAATCTGAAATGAAGTGAAGGTATCCTCACCTCTTTGGCATACCAGGTACGTACATAAATTTCGAGGGTGAAATTTCATAAGGTGGGGAGATTGTGAGACCCCAGATTTTATGAATAAAGATTTAAATTTCTCGAAATATTTTTTTAATATTATGGTGTGGATTTGATATAATATTATAGTTGTGGGTAGTATTTATAAATTTTGAAAAGTATGCAAGTTGTTATAAAATATTCGTTTGGTCGGGGAATATTCTTTTTGTCGGGGAATATTCGTACGACGGCACAATCATTGGTAGACCCCACAACGAAAGTATTGTCGTATTTAGAAAATGATAGAATTATCTTCTTATAACGGCGGAAGTGTTAACGTTAAAATTGTTGAACTACTTAAGTAGTAAAAAAAGTACAAAGAATACGCGTCTGGCGGTTGCATAAATAAAGATACGATATTGATTATTGATGCTTACGTAAGAAGTCACTCAGTTATACTCAATTATTGTTACAGTAATTGTTGCATCATATCTCTCATATTATTGATTCAATTATTGTCACAGTATCATCTACATTATATATGATATATTATTAAATCAATAATTGAGACGACAAAGTTATTCATATTATTAAATTGTAATATTTACAATGTCTAGAAGTTCTGTCAAGGAGAGGTTTGATCATCTAATTGTGCGCCAATAAGGAGAAATCCTTATCGAAAAGCCCCCTCTTTCCTGGGAACGACCTGGTTGTTAAATATTGCGAATTATAAAAATAATGAATAAATGTTATTAAAAATCAAATTTGAGTTCAGAGTTGAATTTGGAGACGCAGACGTGATATTTGAGTCTGGAATGATGAAATTAGTAAAAATAGACTATAAACACAAAATTTTCTGGGGTTGCCTTTTTTGTCAAAAAGTCAACCGTTGACTTTTTTGAAAAAAGTCAAACTTTGAAATTTCAAAAATTATATTGTTGATAAAAATAGTTCCATTGTGTTGGGATTATTAGTGTTAGTGGAAATCGACATTTATTTCGATAATAATTGATGTCTAGAGGTTATATTGACCAATCAGGTAATTCACCGGATAAATGAGTAATTAATTGCTATTAATTCACATGATTATAACTATTTGTTCACATGTGTGTACTATTGATTCACATTCTTGTTACTATTAGGGGAGTTGGTGCAAGATTGATAATACTTGCATGACTAAGTTAAAAATGGAGGTATAGATGGAGGTACTATACTGTAATTCGTATTTTCACATGTCAAGAACTATTGATTCACATGATTTACTATTGATTAACATGATTTACTATTAGGGGAGGTGGTGCAAGATAATACTTGCAGGACTAAATTAAAAATAAAGGAAAAGAGGAAGGTATTATAATGTAATATTCTGGGCCCCAAAATGTGCAATTATTGAAACTATATTTTCCTATAAAGAGAAGCTCATTTCTTCATTATTCTTCACCAATTAATTCAAGCTATTGAGCATTTATTATAGAGAGAAATTACAGAGAGAATGAAGAAGAGAAGTCTGCTACCTCACTACTCCAGTATCCAGTTTCTTTCTAAGGTAAGGTGTATTATTTCTTTCGTATTCATGAAGAGACCGTGAGAAAACTGCTTTCATCACGCCTTGGGGAACCTTCTATTATAGATGGTTGTCATTTGTGCTCATCAATGCCGGGGCAACCTATCAGCAAGCTATGATGGCTCTTTTCCACGATTTAATGTACAAGGAGATAGAGATCTACGTGGATGACATTATTGTCAAGTCTCGAAGGGAGGAAGACCACTTAGACCATCTCAAAAAGCTCTTTAACAGGTTGCGTAAGTACAACTTAAAGTTGAATCTAGCCAAGTGCACCTTTGGCGTTAAATCAGGCAAGTTGCTAGGTTTCCTAGTCAGCCACAAAAGGATTGAGCTGGATCCCACCAAAATCCAGGCCATCAAGGAAATGCCCATTCCCCAGATAGAGAAGGAAATACAGGGATTTTTGGGAAGAATCAACTTCATTAGCAGGTTCATTTCTCAACTCACAGCAACCTGTGAGCCCATCTTCAAATTATTAAGGAAGAACTCCTCCATGAAATGGAACGATGAGTGTCAAAAAGCTTTCCTTACAATCAAAGAGCAACTAGTTAACGCTCTTGTTTTGGTACCTCCTAGCGATGATGTTCCCCTGTTCATGTACCTGTCCATTAATGACAATGCTATGGGCTGCATGCTGGGGCGAAAAGACGATAGAGGCCAAGAACGAGCTATCTATTACCTCAACAAAAGATTCAGCATCAGTGAACACAATTACACTCTGATTAAGAAGACTTGTTGTGCTTTAGCATGGGCTTCCATGAGGTTACAACATTATCTCCATGGTCACACAACCCATCTCATATCCCGCGTGGATCTTCTCAAGTATGTGTTCAGTAAGCCTATACTAAATTATTGGCTGTCCAGATGGTAGTTGATCATACAACAATTTGACATCATTTACGTGACGTAAAAGTCTGTTAAAGGTCACAAAATTGGGGATCAACTGGTCGCCGCACCTGCATGGGATTACAAACCCTTGGAAACATATTTCGTCGATGAAGGGGTCATGACAGTTCAGCAAAACCATTAGTACGATGCATATCGTACGTGGAAAATGTATTTTGATGGAGCTATTAACACAGAAGGCTCTGGAGCTAGAGCAGTTCTAGTATCTGGTACGGGGGAGCAGTATCCCATCGCCGTAAAATTGCAGTTTGTCAGCACCAACAACACAGCTGAGTATGAAGGCTGTATCATGGGGCTAAAACTTGCCCGTTCAATGGGCATTAGGCGGTTAACTGTCTTTGGGGATTCAGAGTTGGTAATCAAACAATCCATAGGAATCTATCAAACCAAAGAACTACATTTGATGCCTTACCATCGATAAGTTTTACAGATGCCTTTGGAGTTTGAAGAAATCTCCTTTATACATATTCCTCGTAATAGGAATGATTTTGCAGATACACTAGCAATGTTGGCCTCCTTGATTTATATACCTGACAAGGAAAACATGCCAAACATCACATTTGCCCTGCAAAAGGCCCCAACTTATGGGAACTATGTTGGAGAAGTATTGGATGAACTACCTCGCATCCACAACACTTGGTATCAACATATCAAGGAGTATCTGCTAGACGGATCTACACCCGCTGAGGCGAGCCTGACTGAAAAGAGGCGGATCCATCGACTTGCTATGAAATTCGACCTGAGCGAAGATGCACTCTACAAAAGAGATGCAGGATTAGGTCTCCTCAGATGTCTGGACAAAGACCAAGCTCAGAGGCTCATGGATGAGATCCATGGTGGAGTATGTGGCCCACACATGAGCGGACCCCTACTTATTAAGAAGATCCTCAGAATAGGGCATTATTGGCTTACGCTCAAAGCTGACTGTGATGATCATGTCAAAAGGTGCTATCAATGCAAAATTCATGGGAATGTTATCCACGCCCCTCCAAGGGAACTCCACAACATGAGTTCACCATGGCCCTTCTCAATGTGGGGAATGGACATGATCAGACCCATCAAGCCCAAAGCCATTAATGGACATCGATTCATATTCACCATGATTGACTACTTTACCAAATGGGTAGAAGAAGCCTCCTTCCCTAGGGTTACCAAAGAAGTCTTCATTGCTTTCATCAGAAACAATATTGTCTGTCGATATGGACAACCAGAGGTCATTATGTCAGACAATGCTAAGAACCTCAACAACAAAATGATATAGGAGTTATGCAGTAAATTCCACATCAAACACCTTAACTCCGTCATCTACCGTCCAAAGATGAATGGTGCTGTTGAAGTGGCTAATAAAAGCATCAAGAAGATCATGCAAAAAAATATCCGCCAACCAAAAAGGATGGCCTGACCTCTTGCCTCTTACTTTATTAGCTTACAGAACTTCAATGCGTACTTCCACTGGGGCAATCCCCTACTCATTAGCCTATGGGATGGAAGTAGTGCTCCCCATAGAGGTGGAAATAGAATCCCTCAGAGTGTTGATGGATGCTCAGCCGGATGAAGACCAATGGGTACAAGACATATATCACCAATTGTCTCTAATAGACGAAAGGCGAACCGCGGCTATCTTCCATGGTCAGTTATATCAGCAAAGGATCGCACGATCCTATAACAGGAAAGTCAGGCTATGACATTTTAAACAACACGACTTGGTTTTTAAGAAGATCATTGACAACCAAGATCAATCTAAGGGAAAATTCGCTCCTATCTGGGAAGGCTCGTTTGTTGCCAAGGTGGTATTGATAGGAGGTGTAATAACCAGATATTTTCTATATAAATAAATGAGAAATTTTGCATATAATTTTTTTTTATTTTAAAAATAGGAATATGTGCCAAGTAATGTGTATGCATACATGTGATAAATAAAATTTATTTATTACATGAATAATTTCAAATAATTTTATTTTAGAATTATTGATCATTATAAAGTATATTCTTATAATAATTAATGTCTTTATTATTTATTTTCTATAAAAATATGATTTTTATATTATTTAAATAATATATTAATTGATTATTGGGATTATTATAATTACTATTTTGTCAAATGAATTTTAGTTCAGATTTATTAAGTTAATTATTTTTAACTTAATTAATAATGTTGTATATGAAAGATAAATCAAATATGGAATCCAAACCCTAATTTTGGATTTTGACCAATGAATGAGGATACTGATATTATATTAAATATGATATTATTTTCAGTGTTATAAGTACATACAGTATATGTGTAGACTGATAATGGTTAGTCAGTTATGGTGCATCATGACAAACCCTAGTATTACTGTCATAAACCATAATTGGAAACTCAAAACTGGAGTTTAAGATCGGTCAGAAATTGTGTTATATGAATTAGGTTGCATATTATAGAATTTCTATTAATTAGGAAAATCCTAATTAATATTTGAAAACCCTATTTAAAATTAGAAACCCTAATTTGTTAATTAGAAATCCTAATTATTAAAATTAGAAATCCTAATTATTATTTTAGTAAATTAAATTGTTAATTTGGGAACCCTAATGATATTAAGGAACCCTAATTATTTAAAACCCTAATTTCTATTTAAAAACCCTAATTTTAATTAGTGTGTTTTAATTAAAATTTATTACTCTTGAATTTTTAATTTTTCAAAGCATAGAAATTATTTGGGAAACTTTAAGGTTTAAAATCTAGTGATTAAACCCTAGATTAAAGTATCATGGACAAAAATACCATTAAAATTGTAAACAAAATGACCTAAATACCCTTTTTGTCCCATTCTTGGAATTATTGTTAACCAAATCTAGCAAAATCTTTCCAAGTCACCACCCTAAGAATAGGCATGTGCCTACAAGCTCTACAATTCAGCTAATCCACCAGCCACAATCATTGTATACAAGTTTTATATAAGATCAAGAGAGAGAAAGTGCATTATTTTCCCTCATTTGTTCACTTACACTTAGCCAAACTCTCTCAAGCTCAAACCCACGAAATCCAAAGGTGTTTCAGTCCCCAAATCAAGCTCCACTAACTCACATAACAAATCAGTAGCGAATCAAAAATTTGTTCATAGTAAGGTATGAACCCTAAATCAAATCTGATCTTGAACCCTATATTAGATGTTAGATTTTTATGTTAAAACATGTAGTATGTGGTATATATTGATGATCTGGGTTGGTACATAGGGATCCATAACATCTAAGTACTCAAAATTAAAGTTTTTGATAATCTGGAAAAAGTTTAAAAATGTTGTCTGACAACGAATGTCAGAGCCTCTAGATCTTTTTGTGTTAAGTGTTATGTGTGTTTTATGTTATGGATCTGTTCTATGCCATGTGGTCTTTGTTCTAGAACTTAAATTATGGTTAGATCATATCTAGAACTCAAGTTATGGGTGGTCAAAGTGAGTTGACCGATCAGAATTCTGAGTTTCTGGGCAACCCAAAAATCCAGAATTTCTGACAATCATTTTTGAAGCTTTTGATCTTGCTGTTGTTTTACAGTTTAGTCAAGTTATTGTTTTTATCTTGTAGCCTGACATGAGAACTACACATTTATGCTTTCATATTACTCAGATCATGAACAAAATGAAAATTAATCTTGGTCAAACTAGGTTGACCGATCAGCCCGGATGAAGATTATGGAAAACCCAGAATATTCAAGAACGCGTTTCTGACAACAGTTTGACCGAGCTATATCTCTTAGATCTATTGTTGTTATACTGTTTTTATGTAATAGATCTGTTGTCTTGAATGCTAGCTACAATCTAGAACTCTTAGATCACAAAAATAGCACACGAACAACAAGTAGTGGAAGCCCAAACATGCACACTCAATTTGTTCTTCATTTCTGGAAAACCCAGAAATGAAGAACAACCTCTGACACGATTTTCTAAAGCTTAGACCTTTCTTATTAATGATGTTTAGGCTTGAACCATGATCAAACTAGATACCCTGATAGTTACTTTCACACAATTACCGATCGCCTAGAACACCTTTTACAATGAGCAGATTTCATAATATAAGGCTTCAAAAAGCGTTGACCTACCGTGACTAGTTTTTTCCAAAGGCGACCCGAAACATGATGAACACCGACATCTAGTTTGCAGCTTATAACTTGTTATTGTGATGTTGTTTGACCCAGTTTATTGTTAATTCTTGTAGTACTACATCAGTACTACAAGATCAAAGCTCTAGAACACCTATAAACATCACAGGTTCGAAATTAATCATGGTCAAACAAGCTAACTCGATAACTGACTTTGAAGGTCTAGGTTTCTCAAGAACACCTAATATGACACTTTACATGCCGCCAAAGGGCTTTTAAATGACAGATTTATTAAAATTAATTAATTTAATTTCTAAAAATCATTTAAAAATAGAAAATAATTTTTAAAAATTACAAAAATTATTTTAAAAAGTATTTTAAGTTATAAAAATTAACTTTTAATAAATTGACATATTTTAAATAAATAGTAGTATTTATTTGAATATTATTGACATTTAAATTATTTAATAAATGCATTAAATAGTTAATTAAAAATGATTTTATTATATTAAAAATCATTTTAAATACTAATAAGATATTTAAAAATATTTTAAGTTATAAAATATAACTTTTAATATTTTAAAGAAAATTTTATTAATTATTTAATATTAATGATATTAGATTTATTTAATAAATATATTAAATAAATTAATTTAAAAATGATTTTTATATTAGAAAAACATATTAAATAAAAATAAAGTGTTTAGAAATATTTGAAGTTATAAAATAAAACTTTTAATATTTAAAGGATAATTTTATTAATAATTTAATATTAATGATATTAAACTTATTTAATAATTATATTAAATAAATAGTTTAAAATAATAGTGTTATTAATTTAAAAATCATTTAAAAGGATATATTGAAATTAAAAATATCTCAAGTTATAATTAATGACTTTTAATATTTTGATAAATAATACATTAATATTTAAATATTAATGGTAATTATTTAAAAATAATTTTAAATGTTTTAAAAATCATTCAATGGTAATATTAATACTTTAAAATATTTGAAGTTATTATAAATAACTTTAATATTTTGGCAATGGTTTCATTAATAATTTAATATTAATTAAATATTAATGTTAATAGAATTATTTAATTTTTAAATCATTTAATAATGATACCGATGTTTGAAAAATCATGATAATTTATAATAATTATTTAAAAATTATTATAAGTCATTTAAAAATAATATGACTGATAATTACAATCATTGAAATACAGAATAGAGTCTTAGACTCGATAATTACCCGATAAAGCTGTCGGTACACCGAAATATTTCAGAAATTGATCTAGACTTAGATATTTTGACTAGATATGTGTTTGTTAGTGAATCAATGACTTTAAACTATGTGACAATGTAATTAGGTTATGTGTTGACTGCAAATAGCAGTACTATGTGATATGATATATTATTCTAATCGAACGAATGATCTTATTAGTGATAGATTTCGGTATAAAAGATAAAACTAAGTTGCGTTATTGTAAGCAGCAGCTCAGGAAAGTATCCTACATTTGCATTTACTTTATGCAATGGACATGAGTAAGAAAGTTTCAGAATCATATTATTGTGCCACATTATTAACTCTATTGTTATTGATTATGTATCCAATTATTCATATTCATACAAGTTCTTAAATTATCCGATCATTGTTTACCAACACAGTATTAGTGCATAATCCATATATTTATTCTGTTCGTTAGTTTCTAAATATGGTTATACAAGTGTCCTAACTTGGATAATCATTGTATTTAATCACATGTTGATACATACTTATTAATTTCCAGTATGTATACATTGACTTTAAAGCCGTCTAAGCTATTTGATTTGGCTAGACACAAACTTAAAAATATTGTTGAACAAGATAGAACTTTATTGTATCCAACCAGATTGTTTTGGTTTGGATTCCCGACTAAGTATGAACATCCCGAATATGGGAAAACTTTTGTGCACCTAAGGTGGATAAGATGAACGATAATATCGTTCTTGCATGTAGTATTTATTAATACAGGGCATAACGGGCTGATCGCCCCCGTGCCTGTAAGTTATGACGGTTTACAGATGAAGTTTTGTTTAACATTTTTGAAAATAGAAAAATGCTCATAGTCTGTCGACTGATCTCCATTTATAGTCAGTACGTAGTTTCAAAATTTTGATATAGAATTGAAATGTTGTTATTATTGGTTCAGCTTACTTCACAACTGTTGATTCGTTGTAGAAGTGTCATTCAAAGAAAATATTTAATTCTTTCAGCTAATATCTATTGTTGTTATTACTTGCTGGGCAATCAAATGCTCATTCTTGCTTTAAATTTAAATGTTTTCAGCTAAGTATGATTAACTCGAAGGATCAGGCAAGAGCAAGGGGAAAGGAAAGTTGTTCGAATGAGTTTTATAAAATTCTGTGTAATAGTTAAAGTTTGTTAAGACAATGATACTTATTATCTATGATGTAATGAATGTTTAAAGGTCGCGTAACTGGGAATAAACTTTGATGCATATGTAAATTAAATTTGGTATCTATATTATTGTTATTATTATTAGTATTATTCCGCTCATAAAAATAATATCGTGAAGCACTGAGTTCAGGTTTCAAGTACCTTAATTTGGGGGCGTCACAGGAGGCACTCTCAGACTACAGGAAATGGATGGCGATGAATTTCCATAGCTTATTAACTCAGACATTGTGAAACGATACTATGTTTGAGGATATCATCAAGCAAACATCCTGGTTTTTGATCATCAAATCACCAGTCATTTCGGTTTTTTAACCTTTTTTACATACTCTTCTGCCCCTCAGGGAAACATACACTTCAAACTAGTAGACTAGTTTTACCTCATTTCAAAACTTTCACACATGCAGTTTATCCTGAAGACGGGATTAAACTTTTCTACGCTTGCAGTTTGTCCTGAAGATGGGATAAAACTTTTTCCACACCTGCAGTTTGTCCCAATCATGGGATCAAACTCTCTTCTCCCCGCAGATAGCTCTTGCACAGGATTTATACTTTCTTCTACCGCAATTGGTCACGAGGGGTAAACTACATCGACCTGATCTCCCTGATACCTGAGAGTACGTAGGCAACCATATTTTATATGGCCCGATCGCAATAAAAAAATAACAAAAACATTTCTGCCCTTTTTTAATAAAAACAAATTAAAACCACAAAAACACTTCTACACCCTTCTTCATCAATAAAGCTTCAACACCCATCCGCCTTTCACATTCAACGTTGAACCTCTTACACTAGGTTCGAACTACGTAGACCTGATCTCCTCTTCAATAGGAGTACATAGGCAGCCAGTTATGGTTCGGTTTAACCCCCTACCAGAACAAAAATACATGTCACACGGTACTGGGATCAAACTTCAATCCACCACATTTCATTGGCTTCAGACCAAAGGGATGGAACTACCTGACCTCTCCTTATAAATAGGAGATTCGACGACCATCTAAGCTGCGGTTGTGCCTCAAAGAGCAACCCCAATCCATAAGAGATGGAATTAACTAGGCTTCTCACAAATAGGAGTACTGTCGACCATCTGTGGTGCGGTCAATCTTAGAGAGGAAAAGCCACACTCCTCTCCATATTTTCATACAGAAACCAATCCCAAGACACCAAAGATGGTAGGGATACACATAGATCAATGATCCGTTCTGAAAGATCCTGCGATGTCTCAATATCCACACATCAAGGAAGAGTTTAGAATGCATCAAGATCATAAGCCCTGAAAAAATAGGCAAATATCAAGCAAGTATCAAGGCGCAACTAAAAGGGAAGTAAATCAAAATATATTTCTCTGCCATATATAATATTGTTTGATATATACATATGTGTTGTACATAACAAAATGGCTAAGCTAGTCTGTGCAGGAAAAATATAAGTCTATCTATGGATCTATGTGTATGCGGACTATCAGATCTAACATAGCATCCCTCTCTGAAGAAGGAGGTAACTCTGCAAGCTCCTGCCCAATGGTATCTACACGAGCTGGTAGATCCGAGGCTAACTTCATGGTGGCATGATGCTCATCAATATATGCACTCATATTGACAAGGATGCCAGTTGTAAGGGATCTCACTGAAGTACTGTCTGTGACGGCCACATCCTGGGAAGATAGGGTAGCATCCCGCTCTACAATCAATGCATCTCTGGCTAATCTAGCCTCGTCTCTCTCTAATAGATCTGCGTCTCTCCCATCAAGAGCAGTCAACATCAAGGCCCTAGCCTGATCTCTCTCAAAGGTTATCAGATTTAGACTCTACTATAGATAATGTGCTGAATGCTGAATCATAGTAGCACTCGTAGTGGGAGAATCTATCACAAATGCTGGCAACCCAGCAGTCAAATCCTCCCAATGGGAATATCAGTCTCATCCATAGGCTCCTCATTGTCGTAATTAGTCCCCTGCACTATGGATACTACCGCAGCCGATGCAATCTCTGTCTCCATCCATGCAGAATACTCTGCAAAACAACCTGGATGACTGATAGAAAACTCAGCTAACTCTCGCTGATCCCAACAGGCATACAACCTGGATCTATCCTCTGTTGATAAATGGCGAGAAGCGAAGCGCTGACTCGATGCCACCTCAAAAGGATGAAAATCCTGAAACTAGTCAAACTAATACATCATGGCCAGTGGGTAGTAAGTAATCATGCCCCTCAAACTAGCTAGAGGAAGATAATTCATGCCCGGAGCATGAGTGATAAAGCTGTAGGGTGAGCTAAGCCCTGTAAATGGCAATATATCAAACGAATCTTCGATCCCTGCCAGAAAAGCTGACCAAGATGCATCATCTGTATACTACATGGGCTGAAAGGAGTATGACATGGCTATATCATGGGTGAAACAATACCCATGCCGTCTAAAAATGCCAATCGGTCTCAAGTGTGACATAAACCACACGTACAGCATGACTGAGCTGCCTGTAAACACTCCCATCGGATAAGTACAATAGTATATGGTTGACCTCAGAGTCTCTTCTATGATCATCGGTTTGATGGTGTGACCCTCCCTGAGAGTTCTCACTGCCATGATGACTCATATGTCCAACTCATCCATGTACCTTGGCATGTAGACATACGATAGTCCGCACAATAGCAGTACATCCACTCTTGCCAGACGCCAATGATCCTCCGGTGTGGTGAAATCCCCGGAATGCTGTGTATAACTATACTCAGAGCCAAATTTGTCAAACAGAAAATGGTGAGATATAAGTGGCCAGATGTGAGCTCATCCTGCACCACCCAATGCCTCAATCTAGTGAGGGTGATGAACTGCCTACTCATGTCTCCAATCGCTATATGCACACAAGGTCTGTCCAGTGGCAGCATCGTCAAACGTGCATACTCCTCCAGAGTAGGAGTTAACTCCTAGGTCCCAAATCAGAAAACCTGCCTATCCGATACCCAGTGCTCCAGCATGCCCTTCACGAATCCTGTGGGAACCTTGTCGACGTTGGGATTTTTAGTGTCCCTTTTCATTACTTGTTCTTTGGTGTTCTCATGTTAATATGAGATTTGTTTGAAAAAACAAGTGAAAAAGGTCCGACATGTATAATGTCGACGATTTGACTTTAAGAGTCACTAGTTGGTGTATTTACCTGGTTGCACCAACGCAACCGAAAAGGTTTGCACATTGACTCTGTGATGTGACACTGCTAAACGGGTTTGTGAAACAGAGATTCATTTGGGTTCGGGGGCTTGATTATGCGGAGGGAAGGTGTTAGGCACCCCCCGACTTTCGTGTTACCACGGTGACTGCCACTTTTCAAAGAAACTATTATATGAATGAGTGTGTGTGTGTGTGTGTGGATCAATGTGCAATTATTTAGAAGTAGTGCTATGCCTCGTTCGTACCTATATGTAGAGGGTTTGAATTTATAAAAATTCAATTTTTAACAAGATATAGCAATGAAGTTTTGTAAAAGAGATTTTTTCAAACCCTGTGCTCAATAGTAATGAAGGCCTTTGATACTTATATTTTATTATTAAATGTTTGGCTTGTTTGCTTTTATTTTCGAGATGCGAAACATCTTCGAGAAAACAATATAGAGTAGTGCCGAACTCCTCATTGGCATGACAGCCATCCAAGGATATTCAGACACTGTAAAATAATGTACAAGCTGCTCACAGCTGGAAAAGGGTCCATCACGGGAACCGAATCTAGATTCAGTAAACTGAATCTGTGATCACATGATTCCTAGGCTCACATGATACTATAGTTTGTATGGAAAGCAGTAAGCAATTATATATATAAAAGCTGTAAATATATATATACAAACATGATCAACAACCACGAAGCAACTCCATTGGGGATCGAAAATATAGATATATAAAAGAGGTAAATATATATATATATATATATATATATATATATATATATATATATATATGGACATGATCAACCACCACTTGAGTAAACCTGTGGGACGAAATGTAAATAAAGTTGTAAAAAGCAATCAATCGCCATGAAGTAAACTCAGCAGATTTAAATATAAATAAAGTTGTAAAAGTAATCAATCGCCACGTAAGTAAACTCAGCAGAGATTTAAATGTAAATAAAGTTTGTAAAAAGCCACAGAGTAAACTCCAGTTCGATAGAATGTATATATATATATATATATATATATATATATATATATATATATGACACCCCAAAATAGGTATACATTACCTATTCTGAGTCGCCAAATACATGGTACAGAATACAAATACAATCTTAAATATACAACATGATCTGTGAGTTTTAATACAAACATTGTCTTCTAGACAATATTTAAACTCAAAATAAGTCCTCATTACATTTATTAACACACTATTTTATAGAATAGTGAGGACTACTAATGCTATCCTCTGGACCGTCACTCCGTTCCCCGACTAGTCCCTGCTACGTTCTCACTTCACCCAAATGTAAGCGTTGAAAAAAAGGGTGAGCTCAACTAGCCCAAAGAAGAAATATTATGACTAAGATAATGCAGAATAAATTATTCTTAGCCTTCAATAGTGTTAAACTGATACAATATAACAAACATCAAGTTTAACTGCAGCGGAACACGCAATCCATTAAAAGAGTCAAGTAGAGAATAAAATCTACTATCTTTTATGATTTAAAAGGTTTTTCATCACTTTTATCACTGAGACTTAGCTTAATAAATAATCCACATCATCGAATCAGCCCTACACTACGGCCAAGGATATTCTTTAGTATCACGACCACAAATTATCTATGCACTACGGGCCAATGATATTTGTGTATTCATTAATGGTCATGATCATGCCAACAACTGTCCATCAATGCACTACGTGCTAATGAGGACTTTTACCATATCATTTGTAACATTACGGTCATAATTACACTGAATAATCCCTGGTCATAATCATACCAAGTCCATCTATGCACTATAGGCCACAGATGACTTTCAACATAATATAAACATGAGGATGATAACAATGATATAAGAATTCAATAAAACAAGTTCAAGAATTAATTTATCCAAGAACTAATAACGTCCAAATTGTCAACATGATACTTCATTATAGAGTAAAACTCAAGAATGCTCAGAAAAATATTTCCATGAAAAGATACTGGATGAAGTGCAAATATCAAGGATATTCCACTAATTTCATGGAATATAGAAGTCAAAACTTTAACCAACTGAATATAATAAAGAATGGAATAACAAAAGAAATCACCAGGCATGCGATAGACTACACAGACAGGTTATTCCAATAGAATAATAAATAACGGAACCAGGTCATGCGTAGATGCACAGACAGGATATTCCAACAGAATAATAAATAATGGAACCAGGTCATGCGTAAATGCATAGACAGGATATTCCAACAGAATAATAAACAACAGAACCAGGTCATGCATAAACGCACAGACAGGATGTTCCAACAGAATAAAAAATAACGGAACTAGGTCATGCGTAACGCACAGATAGGATGTTCCAACAGAATAATAAAAAATGGAATAACAAAAGAATTTCACTATGTATGCGGTACTTTGCATAGACAGGTTATTCCAACATAATGAAAAAGAATGGAATACAGAAGAATTTCACCATGTATGCTGTACATCGCATAGACAGGTTATTCCAACATAATGATAAAGAATGGAATAATGGAAGTTCTCTTCATGAATAAGAAAGAAATAATACCCCTTACCTTAAAAAAGAAGAGTATTCTGACGGGTAGGGCGGGAATATACTTGAAGAAAACTTGCACTATCTTCTACGCTCAAAGCTTTCTTAAACTCTAAAGAAATACGCTCGAAATTAAAGAAGAAGAACTCTCTCTATAGTTTCAGTGAATTCGTAAGAAATAATGAAGGAATGAGCTTCTATTTATAAAAGAATGGACTGCATAGTAACTAATTCATGAATGGTCCAGATTGATTTAGTTTTAAACGGACGGTCTAGATTTAAAACAAAATCTTTTAAATAAAATATAATATATTCTATTTATAATCAAATAAAATGAATAAGTTTATAAATGTATTCTGTTTTATATAAAAAGATTTTACTATGCAAAACACTATGTATAATATAATATTATATATTCTATTTATAGTCTAATAAAACGAATAACTTTATAAAAGTATTTTGTCTTATATAAAAAGCTTTTCTGTTTTATTACATTAATAATGCTAATAAAACAAAACTCATCATCATTATTATTATTCACACTATTAATCCACTGTGTCATTCCGAAAAGAGAGGGCTTTCAATAAGGATTTCTCCTTATATTGTAGCAAGCAATTAGGTGACCAAACCTCTCTTCGCGTAACTTCTAGACATCGTTAATATTGCAAATAATAATATTAATAACTTTGTTATCTCAATTATTGATTTAATAATATATAAAAATATTGATAATAATTGAATCAAAACTGAGTAACTTCTCACGTAAGCATCAGTAATCAATACCATGTGCTACTATGCAACCATGCGTACTACTGTACTTTTAACACCGGATGTTTTAACAGTTAATGATAAAGCTTCCGCCGTTATTTTCATAAAATATTTTTGTCGTTTTCTCAATCCGACAATAATTCCGTTGCGGGGTCTATCAATGATTGTGTCATTGTACGAATATTCCTTGTTAAAATGAATATTCTCCGACCAATCGAATATTATATAACAACTTGCGTACTTTGCAAAATTTATAAATATTACCCACAAAGTATAACATTATATCAAATTCACTCCATAATATTCAAAAATGATATTTATAGAAAATTCATTTTTATTCCTAAAAGTAAGGTTTTACAATATATATAAAAGCGGTAAACACACGGATTTAAATCGGGCTCATCGGAAATGTCCGATAATAATAATATATATATATATATATATATATATATATATATATATATATATATAAAAAGTGTAAACGCTCCGGATATAAGTCTAGGCTCAATCGAGGCATAACTCGATAATGTTAGTCCATATATGAAATATATACATATATAAGTATATATATACAGACATAAATGAAAACCACGGACCGAAGTTCGGGTAAATGCACACAACACGACTCTCAATGTGTATAACAATGTGTGCTATTATGAAATGAAAGGCTTTATAGAATGTGAGAAGGCTTACAGTGGGCTACCAAGGTAGACTTCTATGAATCTATATGAATAAATACTCAACTCCCGTCGGACAAAAATATAGCTATATGTGAGCTAACAGATGTTTAAAATGAGGAGAACACTCAATATAGGTGTGTAAAGAGTAAATTGGACAGGGCTTCCTCGCCTTTCTCTCTCCTTCTCTCTCTCAAAATGGCTGACCCAATGTCTATATTTATAGACTGATGGTCGCAAATGAAAGGTACTCTTGATAGCAGTAGTTATACCTAAGGGTCGGTCGAGGTGTCCCCAAGCCATGGGTCCCGTTGTCTCAAGTACATGCACTCAGACATCGTAATGTCTCCGCTTTCGAACTTGCAGAACTTCAATCCGAGCATCCGAACGAGGTATATGTGACCTTCTTCGAACCGCTTGTGTCGAGAGTTACACAATGACATGGATTAGAGGTTGTACGAAGTCAGGAAGACGGGACCATGCCCATAGTCCTCAAGCTTCAAATTCTATCCGATGTACTTCCACGCATAATAGTCACTAGGGATTGTAACTCCTCGGTTCTTATGGGACATTGTTGGATGTATGTATGTATGAAGTGTTGAGACGATGCGCAAGTGTTGAAGTGGTAAGATGACGTTTAGCTCTTCACCAGGGTTATCGCCGGTTTGAGTTCAAAGAAGACGTTGCTCAGGGTTACATCTGAGATTGGACTACTTGTTTGTATGACACAATGTCATCATGTGAGAGTGTCTGTCTGCCCGGTGTTTGCTCCAGGTCTGAGGTATGAGTGCCTCGTCAGGAGGTCTGAGCTTGAAGCTGATAGCATGCATGGAAATAAGCATTTCTGGAGTTATCGTCGGAACTGCAGCAGTATTCCTTGGGGTTATTGCCAAGGACAAAACTCGTGGTTATCTCCGAGGTTGGAAATGATCATTTCGGTGTGTGTTCCGGGGTTTGAAATGATGTTCCCGGTGTGTGTCCCGGGTTTTGAGATTGATCTCCGGTAGTATCCGAAATGGATGTAAGCTATCTTCTAGGGTTATCTCCAAAAGATGAATCTGCCCTCCTGTAATGTCAGTAACAGGCGTGAAACAAATTTTGAGTGTCTACAGATGCCTCTCTTTATCATATTTATGCAATGCAAGGCATAGATAGGATAAAGAATCCTAGACACTTGAAATGCAAGCAAGATAAACATGATGGTATATGCAGCAACATGATGCAAATGTCTGATGCATGATGGAAATGATTGTCAAGACTCGTAATCCCGCGGGATGACAATTAGTGATGGCTTGGACATGATCCAAGTCTTCCGAGGATGTTGACGTTGGGGCTATCACTAAAGTCTCGAATCCTATAATCGGCTTATATTCCATAGAGGTACCTCTTGTGTACAAGAGATCTTTGGGGATAAAGTCGGTCTGCATTTGAGGATGTATAACATATTCCCTCATATAAAGTTATCGCCAATAGTCTATTATCATCGGTGCCCTGACCTTTTGATGTGTGTATCAACGGATTAATTTGCATTATCAAGGTTCTTGACCTTCATTGATGTATGTGTAATGGTCGATGAGTAATTTATACGAGATACTTATATAAGTTTCTTCGATGGGTTTACTTGCCATTATGACATGACGCTAAGGTTTCTTGACATTCATTGATGGTATCAATGGTTGAGAATGCGATGTAATGATAACCCGATATTTTCTATATAAATAAATCTTAAATTTATATGATAAATTTTTTTTTTTGTTTAAGGATGAGGATTTGTACAAGATTATGTATATATATTTATGTGGTAAATAAAAATATATTTATTACATGAATATTTTCAAGTAAATTTATTTTAGAATTATTGATTATTATAAAGTATATTTTATAATAATTAATTTTAAGATAAAAATGTTTTATTTATTTTCCATGAATATATAATCATATATTATTTAAATAATATATGAAGTGATTTTAGAATAAATATAATCATTATTTTATTATATGAATTTTTGTACTGATTATTAAGTTAATTATTTTACCTTAATTATTAAGGTTAAATATGAAAGAATAATCAGATATGGAATCCAAACCCTAATTTTGGATTATTGTCAAGGTATGAGAATAATAATATAATATTTCTTATATTTTGATTTTTCAGTACTATGAATATGTACGGTATGTCCGTATTGATAAAGGTTGGTCAATTACGGTGCATTTTGACCAAACCCTAGTAATAGTGATAAACCCTAATTTGAGATCCAAATTAGAGTGTGAGATTGTTTTATAAGTATGTAATATTAATTATATAGGTAGTGTATTAATATATTAATTAGGTAAACCCTAATTAAAATTCGAAAACCTAATATTTAGAAAACCTAATAGTAATTTGGTAACCCTAATTACCAAAAGACTAAATCCTAATTGCTAAATTAGCAAAAGTCGATGATAATTATATGATCTAAGCCCTAATGTTCTTGTATAAAGTAATTAGAAAATTAATCTAATTAACAAACCTAAATTGTCAAATTTTAGAAACTAAAATTTGGTTATTTTATTATAAAACCCTAATTGCTTTATTAGCAAAGTTCATTATGATTAAGGGTAATAAACCCTAATGTTCATGTAATTACAAACTTAATTTAATTAACAATATTAATTTTGCAAGATTTTAGAAACTAAAAGTTATTTAATTTTAATTATTTAATTAATTTTTCTTTATTATTTTTTGTGCAAACTCTAAATTGGAAATCCTAGATTTTTGTTTACTTATAAAACCCAAATTGGCTCAAACCCTAAACCCTAAATCAAACCCTAACCTAAGGGTTTGGTAAATTCTAATTTTGCCATAAAATGAATTATCAAAGGACCAAAATGCCCCTAAGTGCATTAAAGAAGCTACTTGTAGGTTTTGACAATAGGAGCAAGTTGTTCACCAAATCAACAACTCCCAACAACTTCATTGACTCTAAGATGACAAACAATAAGCCTTAATCTCGTGATACATGCATCTTGTGGCTATATAAATGGATTAAAGGAGAGAAATCACTTTTGCTCACTAAATTTGCACAAAACCATACTCCACTCTCTCAAGCACCACACCCACGAAATTTGTTGATTATATCAGTCAGAAACACAGCCCCACGAAATTCCATACCAAAACAGCAACACAAAATCTGAATTGAGCATAAAAGGTACAAAACCCTAGTTTAAATTCTGTCCAAAATTTTGTTGTTAGATGTTAGAATTTGTTGTTAAAACTTGTTGTTTATAAGATATTATGATGATCTGGGTTGGTATTTATCAAATCCATAACATTAAAGTGCTCGAAATTAAAGATTTTCAAAATCTGGAAAATTATTTTTTTGTGTTCTGACATCAAATGTCAGACGCTGTAGATTGTTGTGTGTTTAATATTTTTTGTTGTTTAAGTGTTTAATGTTGTAGCTTTGTATGAGATCTTTCATCTGTAGCAAGAATCAAGCTTAGATCTGGTTTATAATTCAAGTTATTAATGGTCAAAGGTCGTCAATGGCCGTGACCGAGGAAGAAATCTGGGTAACCTGAAAGCTTTTTCAACGTCGACAATGTTTTGTAACGATCGGATCGCATCGGATCTTCTAATGTTTTGATAATATGTTGTATTCATGTTGTAGGTGGTAAAGTGTACTATAGATTAATGTCTTAATATACCATAAACATTCAACCAGAATCAACATTTAGAAAGCGGTCAAAGTAGGCCACTTACCTTTGTTTGGTGTTTTGGGAATTTCGTAAAGCGTGAAGAACATCGTTCGACATGGGTTAATAGGGAACTAGCTTGTGATTTTGTTGTTGTTTACTCGATCTGTTGTTTTATTATTGTTCCTTGACATGTATACTACAAGTTTAAACCTTAATATTACACCTAGCATGTTAGAAAAGATAAGATTTAAGACTTTAAATGTAGACCTTGAGCTGTTTCATCATTTACAGGAAAACCCGAAATGAAGAAACGACACTTGTCGAACTTTTGGAGACTTATAACTTCTCGATCGTTTGTGTTATGGTCATGATATCAATTCTTATTGATAGTATATCTGATTCTTTCTATACATTGTGATCAAATCTATACTAGAAACATCAAGATCAAATGTTTACGCTTTGGTCAAATTAAGTACCTTGTGTCTTGACATGAAGTTCAGGTTTGGCCCAAGAACACTCAAGAACACCTATATAGCGACGAGAAAGTGTCATTTATAGCCCTTTAATGACGAGAAAATAATTTATTTTAGAAAATTAATTAATAATTATAGAAAATTAGTTTTAAATTATTAAAAATACAAAATAAATTATTAAAAATTATTTTAAATTACGAAAATTAGTTTTTAATTATTTTAAATATATTTCATAAATATTTAATATTTTTGGAATATTAAAAGTAATTAATTTATTTAATTATTATATTAAATAAATTATTTAAAAATGATTTTAATTCATGAAAAATCATTTAAAATTATATTATGATATAAGAAAAATATTTTAAGTTATTTTAATAACTTTTAATATTATGTGATAATTTTCATTAATAAATAAATATTAATGATAATTAAGTTATTTGTTAAATGAATTAAATAATTAAATTAAAAATGATTTTATTATTTTAAAAATCATTTTAAATAATAAGAAGGTATTTAAAAATATTTTAAGTTATAAAATATAACTTTTAATATTTAAAGGTAAATTTCATTAATTAATTATGATTAATGATGATAAAGTTATTTAATAATTATATTAAATAATTTAGTTTAAAAATGATTTTATTATTATAATAATCATTTTAAATAAAAATAAAGTGTTTAAAGATATTTTAAGTTATAAAATATAACTTTTAATATTTAAAGAATAATTTCATTAATAATTTAATATTAATGATATTTATTTAATGATTAATGATATTAAATTTATTTAATAATTATATTAAATAAATAGTTTAAAAATGGTTTTATTTATTTAAAAAATCATTTAAAAAGGATATAAATGGATTAAAAATATTTTAAGTTATAATTAATGACTTTTAATATTTAGATAATAGTTCATTAATATTTAAATATTAATGGTAATTATTTAATAATGATTTTAAATATTTTAAAAAATCATTTAAGGGTATTATAAATACTTTAAAAATATTTTGAGTTATTATACATAACATTAATATTTTGGCAATGGTTTCATTAATAATTTAATACTAATTAAATATTAATGATAATAGAATTATTTAATATTTAAATCATTTAATAATGATTACGATATTTCAAAAATTATGATAAATGATAATAATTATCTAATAATTATTATAAGGCCATGAAAAATAGTGTGACTAATATTTAAGTTATCTAATCGGATATTGTGATCTGAGAATAGAGTCTTAGACTCGATTATTACCCGAAAAAAAATTTGTCGGTGAAGGCCGAAATATTTCGAGAAATTGATGCGGACTTAGATAATTGGCTAGATAAATGTTTATTTGTGATTGATGGTTGTTAAAGATTGTGTGGCAATGTGATTAGGAATGTCTTAGCTGCTGATAGGCGGTGTTATGTGTTATGTTATGATATACTAATCGGTAAAATGATCGATTAATGATAAGTGATTCATAAAAGATAAAACTAAGTTGAGAATAGTAAGCGGTAGCATCGATGATATCCTAACTTTGCATTTTCTTTATGCAATGGACAAGTGTAAGAATGTTTCAAAGTTATATTATTATCTGATTGTTAAACTTATATTATATAAGCCCATTGATTATCAACATGTTAGTATATGATAATTCGGATAAATATATTTTGTTCGTTAATTTCTATAAATGATTATACAAGTGTCCCCACTTGGACAATCATTATTTTTCATCGCATGTTGATACACCTTTGATATATATATATATGTTGAATTATATAAGACCTTTGTTATGAAAACTTAAATGATTTGAACATCCGAAAATGGAAAATTTTATGCTGCCGAAAGTGACAGAGAATGACGATAACATCGTTCATGTAAATGTAGTATTGATCAATCTGAGAGGTACAACAGGTAGATCACCCTCCGTACCGTAAGTAAGTCATGACAGTTTCTGGATGAATTCTGTTTAAACCTTTTGAAAATGAAAAACAATGTTCATGGTATGTCACGAAACCTCATATCTGATCAATCGTAGTTTCAAAAATTTGAATGAGGGTTGTTATGTTATTATTATTAGTACAGATTACTTCACAACTCTTGACTAGTTATAGAAGATATTATAAAGAAAACATTTAAATTCTTTTGACATTATATATATATATATAATACTTCTGGCACTCAAATGCTCATCCTTGCTTAATTTAAATGTTTTCGACTAAGTGTGAAGGACCGAGAAAGTTCGGTAGAGACAAAGGAAAAGGAAATCTAACCAAATAAAATTGCGGCGATATTTGTAATAGTTTTATAAGACTATGAAGACTATGATATATATATATATATATATATATATATATATATATATATTATGACATGTAATGAATGTTTAAAGGTTACGTACTTGGGAGAACGACTCTAATGTATATGTAAACTTAATTTTAAGTTTTATATTATTGTTATTATTAGTATTATTCCGCTCATAGAAATGGTATCGTGATGTACCGAGTTCGGGTTTCAAGTATCTGGATTCGGGGACCTTGCAGAATGGTATCAGAGCTATAGGGTTAGAAACCTTAGGTGGGTTAGACCTTAGGCTATAACCTTAGAACAGAGGGAAACGTTGAAAATATAAATAACTCATATAGAGTTTACAATAGATGAATCAGATAAATTCATCGTCAAACAAACTAAAAGATAACTTATATAAAACCTTTATGTGTTATATGTTAATCAGGATAATTGTTGGGTGTAGATGTCAGGTGAAAAAGGATTAGGATACCCACGGATTTTAAAGAAGGAGCTAATATCGAAGCCAATAGCGGAAATAGAAGCTCACAATGAAACAAACTCGATTTAGGTGGTTATCATGGAAAACATAGTACCAGATCAGAAAATAGTGGATCTGGCGGATAATGATTCGAGACCACAAAGTTGAAGTCGATCAAGCATCATTGGAGATGCAAGAATTGAGGAACAAGGTATCTTCTCTAGAAGGGTTGTGGAAGATAGAAAAACTGCTTAACAGTCAATTGCGTCAAGCGTTAATAGAAACAATGGAAGAGCAGGATAAGCTTCAAATCCAAATCAATCAGATGGGAGCCTCAAGCAACACTTCGTGTGCAGCTCCGAGAGATAAGGGAAAAAGGAAGGTAGAACACCATGATTTAGGAAAACCGGGGAAGAAGAAATGGAAAAGAATATGTTATCTTTGCGGTTATGAAGGCATACCACTCTGTATTGTCCACGACTATAAGCAGGGGAGCATGTTTTGTTTGTGGAAAGGAAGATCATCAGGCAAGAAGCTGTCCAAGAAAGAAGACTTAGTAAATAGATAGTATAGGTTATGTTGTGTGAGCATGTTTAATATTATATGTGTGTTTAGTATAAAACTTTTGTGCAAGTAGTGAAGTAAATCCCGACTTTTGTAGTCACAATGGGATGACTGATGTTTAAAGCACTATGTGCTGTGATATGTAAAATATTTTGAAAGCAATGAATGAATATGAATCAAAGTTTGAGTTATGAAACAAGTTTAATAAGTTTAAACTTATATGATAAGGTTTAGAATGTAAGTTAATTTATGGTTTTACTTAACTGGATAATGCCGCCAAGACGTCGAACTCGAAATCGAGAGGCGTAAGAGAGTCATCAACAACGTTGAAGGACAACAACAAGCGGACCCAATGCAGCAGTTCACGAATATGGTAGCTCAGGCCATGCAACAAGGGAACCAGCCGGATAATCACTTGGCGAATTTTAAAGATTTTAAGGTCAGTAGGACCATCGGAATTCAAAGGTACAATGACCTGTAGAAGCCCAAACTTGGGTTAAAGAAATTGAGAAGGCGTTTGTAATAGCTAGGCTAGCTGAGGGGCAAAAGACCTCTTTTGCCACCTATATGATGAAGGGTGAGGCAAATTTCTGGTGGGAAGCGAATCAGGTGAGAGCAGGAGCAGGTGTGGTAGCATGGGATAGATTTAAGACCTTATTTTTCGAGAATTATTTTTCAACTTATGCACGAGGCTAGAATTGAGGTAAAATTTACGGAGTTGAAAACAAGGGATATGTCCGTGGCGGAATATGTGAAATTCAATGAGTTAGCTAGGTTTGCTCGCATCAAGTCGATATCGAGGCTAGGAAGGCGAGGAGATTTGGTGGGATTAAAACCTGCTCTATAATAAGGTGGTGTGTTGCAGATCCCAACATTTGCAAAGACTCATGGAGAAGGCTATAATTGCGGAAGAGGGAAGTGAGGCTATGAGTCTCTACAATAAGGAGAAGAAAAACAAGGGCAAGGTCGAGGGAGCTGAGAAGGTGAGAATTAATAGTGGAAGCAGGAGTGCTGATGGAAAAAGAAAGGGAAACTACTTTGGAAACGTGCAGGTGAAGCAAGAGGGAGTTAAGAAGCCAGCGATTCAGCGCAAAACGTGTGGAAAGAACCACTCTGGAGAATGTTTGAAAGAAAAATTTGTGTGTTACAAATACGGGCAGGAGGGTCACATCTGTCCTAACTGCCCAAATCCTAGAATGAACAGTGGTTGTTTTATTTGTGGATCATTAGAGCATAGGGTGAAGGATTGTCCAAACAGGGAGGGTAGAGTAGGGGTAGTGTGAATTTGGTAAGAATAGTGGGACATTAGCAATAGCAGAATGAGCGTCATCGAACAAACCAACAAAGTCAACATCAAGGGTCTTCAACATGGCCAGTTCAAGACACGGTGGCGCAATTGCAATGCAGTTCGGGTAATATTGAATAACTTTTATTTGCGTAATTAGAATTTTTTTATTTATAGTAAATTATTTTATAAAGAAATTTTGAGGGAGAAATTTGAGTTCTTTTAGAAATCAAATTTCCGTTTAATCGAAAAGATAAGCTTAATGTGATTAATTAAAGATCGGTTCGATTAAAGTTAATCGAGAGATCTATTTTGAAGATCGTGTATGTTATGAACCCGATTATGTGTAGGTTTTTAAGTGGTGATTAGGGACGGAATCCTTATAAGGGAGGGTGAATGTGACAACCCGATATTTTCTATATAAATAAATCTTAAATTTTGCGTATAAATTTTTTTTTTTGTTTAAGGATGAGGATTTGTACAAGATTATGTGTATATGTATTTATGTGGTAAATAAAAATATATTTATTACATGAATATTTTCAAGTAAATTTATTTTAGAATTATTGATTATTATAAAGTATATTTTTATAATAATTAATTTTAAGATAAAAATGTTTTTATTTATTTTCCATGAATATATAATCATATATTATTTAAATAATATATGAAGTGATTTTTAGAATAAATATAATCATTATTTTATTATATGAATTTTGTATGCATTATTAAGTTAATTATTTTACCTTAATTATTAAGGTTAAATATGAAAGAATAATCAGATATGGAATCCAAACCCTAATTTTGGATTATTGTCAATGTATGAGAATAATAATATAATATTTCTTATATTTTGATTTTTCAGTACTATGAATATGTACGGTATGTCCGTATTGATAAAGGTTGGTCAATTACGGTGCATTTTGACCAAACCCTAGTAATAATGATAAACCCTAATTTGAGATCCAAATTAGAGTGTGAGATTGTTTTATAAGTATGTAATATTAATTATGTCGTGTATTAATATATTAATTAGGTAAACCCTAATTAAAATTCTGGAAACCCTAATATTTAGAAAACCCTAATAGTAATTTGGTAACCCTAATTACCAAAAGACTAAATCCTAATTGCTATATTAGCAAAGTCAATGATAATTATATGATCTAAACCCTAATGTTCTTTCAGATAAAGTAATTAGAAAATTAATCTAATTAACAAACCTAAATTGTCGAATTTTAGAAACTAAAATTTGGTTATTTTATTATAAAACCCTAATTGCTTTATTAGCAAAGGTCATTATGATTAAGGGTAATAAACCCTAATGTTCATGTAATTACAAACTTAATTTAATTAACAATATTAATTTTGCAAGATTTTAGAAACTAAAAGTTATTTAATTTTAATTATTTAATTAATTTTTCTTTATTATTTTTGTGCAAACTCTAAATTGGAAATCCTAGATTTTTGTTTACTTATAAAACCCAAATTGGCTCAAACCCTAAACCCTAAATCAAACCCTAACCCTAAGTGTTTGGTAAGTTACAATTTTGCCATAAAATGAATTATCAAAGGACCAAAATGCCCCTAAGTGCATTAAAGAAGCTACTTGTAGGTTTTGACAATAGGAGCAAGTTGTTCACCAAATCAACAACTCCCAACAACTTCATTGACTCTAAGATGACAGCAATAAGCCTTAATCTTAGCCAATACATGAATCTTGTGGCTATATAAATGGATTAAAGGAGAGAGAAATCACTTTTGCTCACTAAATTTGCACAAAACCATACTCCACTCTCTCAAGCACCACACCCACGAAATTTGTTGATTATATCAGTCAGAAACACAGCCCCACGAAATTCCATACCAAAACAGCAACACAAAATCTGAATTGAGCATAAAAGGTACAAAACCCTAGTTTAAATTCTGTCCAAAATTTTGTTGTTAGATGTTAGAATTTGTTGTTAAAACTTATTGTTTATAAGATATTATGATGATGGGTTGGTATTTATCAAATCCATAACATTAAAGTGCTCGAAATTAAAGATTTTCAAAAATCGGAAAATTATTTTTTTGTGTTCGACATCAAATGTCGATTTGTAGATTGTTATTGTGTTTAATATTTTTGTTGTTTAAGTGTTTAATGTTGTAGCTTTGTATGAGATCTTTCATCCGTAGTAAGAATCAAGTTTAGATCCGGTTTATAATTCAAGTTATTAATGGTCAAAGGTCGTTGATCACCATGACGAGGGAAGAAATCTGGGTAACCCGTAAAGCTTTTTTCATTCGTGACAATGTTTTGTAACGATCGGATCTGTCGGATCTTCTAATGTTTTGATAATATGTTGTATTCATGTTGTAGTTTTGGTAAAGTGTACTATAGATTAATGTCTTAATATACCATAAACATTCAATGAATCAACATTTAGAAGCGGTCAAAGTAGGCCACTTTACCTTTGCTTCGGTGTTTGGGAATTTCGTAAAGCGTGAAGAACATCGTTTCTGACATGGGTTGACCGGGAACTAGCTTGTGATTTTGTTGTTGTTTACTCGATCTGTTGTTTTATTATTGTTCCTTGACATGTATACTACAAGTTTAAACCTTAATATTACACCTAACATGTTAGAAAAGCTAAGATTTAAGACTTTAAATGTAGACCTTCGAACTGTTCATCATTTCTGGGAAAACCTAGAAATGAAGAACAGCCTTGTCAGACTTTTTGGAGACTTATAACTTACTGATCGTTTGTGTTATGGTCATGATATCAATTGCTATTGATAGAATTACAGTTGCTCTATACACTGTGATCAAATCTATACTAGAAACATCAAGATCAAATGTTTATGCCTGGTCAAATTAAGTACCTTGTGTACTGACATGAAGTTCTGGGTTTGGCCCAAGAACACTCAAGAACACCTATAGCGACAGAAAGTGTCGCTATAGCCCTTTAGCGACAGAATATAATTTATTTTCCGGAAATTAATTAATAATTATAGAAAATTAGTTTTAAATTATTAAAAATACAAAATAAATTATTAAAAATTATTTTAAATTCTGAAAATTAGTTTTTAATTATTTTAAATATATTTCATAAATATTTAATATTTTTGGAATATTAAAAGTAATTAATTTATTTAATTATTATATTAAATAAATTATTTAAAATGATTTTAATTCATGAAAAATCATTTAAAATTATATTATGATATAAGAAAAATATTTTAAGTTATTTTAATAACTTTGATAATTTTCATTAATAAATAAATATTAATGATAATAAAGTTATTTGTTAAATGAATTAAATAATTAAATTAAAAATGATTTTATTATTTTAAAATCATTTTAAATAATAAGAAGGTATTTAAAAATATTTTAAGTTATAAAATATAACTTTTAATATTTAAAGGTAAATTTCATTAATTAATTATGATTAATGATGATAAAGTTATTTAATAGTTATATTAAATAATTTAGTTTAAAAATGATTTTATTATTATAATAATCATTTTAAATAAAAATAAAGTGTTTAAAGATATTTTAAGTTATAAAATATAACTTTTAATATTTAAAGAATAATTTCATTAATAATTTAATATTAATGATATTAAATTTATTTAATAATTATATTAAATAAATTGTTTAAAAATGGTTTTATTTATTTAAAAATCATTTAAAAAGGATATAAATGGATTAAAAATTTTTAAGTTATAATTAATGACTTTTAATATTTAGATAATAGTTCATTAATATTTAAATATTAATGGTAATTATTTAATAATAATTTTAAATATTTTAAAAAATCATTTAAGGGTATTATAAATACTTTAAAAATATTTTGAGTTATTATACATAACATTAATATTTTGGCAATGGTTTCATTAATAATTTAATACTAATTAAATATTAATGATAATAGAATTGTTTAATATTTAAATCATTTAATAATGATTCTGATATTTCAAAAATTATGATAAATGATAATAATTATCTAATAATTATTATAAGGCCATGAAAAATAGTGTGACTAATATTTAAGTTATCTAATCAGATATTGTGATACAGAATAGAGTCTTAGACTCAATTATTACTCGAAAAAGTCATTTGGAAGACCAGCGTATTCGTAAATTGATCTGGACTTAGATAATTGGCTAGATAAATGTTTATTTGTGATTCAATGGTTGTTAAAGATTGTGTGGCAATGTGATTAGGAATGTGCTGACTGCAATAGGCAGTGTTATGTGTTATGTTATGATATACTAATCAGTAAAATGATCTGATTAATGATAGGTGATTTCATAAAAGATAAAACTAAGTTGAGAATAGTAGCGGTAGCATCGTGCAAAGATATCCTAACTTTGCATTTTCTTTATGCAATGGACAAGTGTAAGAATGTTTCAAAGTTATATTATTATACAGATTGTTAAACTTATATTATATAAGCCCATTGATTATCAACATGCTAGTATATGATAATTCGGATAAATATATTACATTCGTTAATTTCTATAAATGATTATACAAGTGTCCCCACTTGGACAATCATTATTTTTCATCGCATGTTGATACACCTTTGATATACATATATGTTGAATTATATAAGACCTTTGTTATGAAAACCCGATGAGATATGAACATCCCGAAAATGGGAAAATTTTATGCTACCAAGCGGAGCAGACGAATAACGATAACATCGTTCATGTAAATGTAGTATTGATCAATACTGAGGTACAATAGGGCCGATCACCCTCCATACCCGTAAAAGTCATGGCGGTTTCTGAGATGAATTCTGTTTAAACCTTTTCGAAAATGAAAACAATGTTCATGGTATGTCACGAAACCTCATATCTGATCAATACGTAGTTTCAAAAATTTGAATGAGGGTTGTTATGTTATTATTATTAGTACAGATTACTTCACAACTCTTGACTAGTTGTAGAAGATATTATAAAGAAAATATTTAAATTCTTCAAATTTATATATATATATATAATACTTCTTTGGGCACTCAAATGCTCATCCTTGCTTAATTTAAATGTTTTCAGCTAAGTGTGAAGGACCAGAAAGTTCAGGCCGAGGCAAAGGAAAAGGAAACCTAACCAAATAAGACTTGCGGCAGTATTTGTAATAGTTTTATAAGACTATGAAGACTATGATATATATATATATATATATATATATATTATGACATGTAATGAATGTTTAAAGGTTATATACTTGTGAGAACGACTCTGATGTATATGTAAACTTAAGTTTAAGTTTTATATTATTGTTATTATTAGTATTATTCCGCTCATAGAAATGGTATCGTGATGTACCGAGTTCGGGTTTCAAGTATCTGGATTCGGGGACCTCACAGATGTAACCCCCACCGGGGATATGTGGATGCTTGAAAGATGTGCGTTGTGACCCTCGCCGGGGATACTTTATCAGTTTGTAACTTTGGCGTTTTAACCCCCACCGGGGAGGTTTAGCATTTCGTGGTTTTGTTTTGTAACCCCCGTCGGGGAGGTTTAGGGTTGTGACCCTGCAATGAAGGCATCGAACCTTTGTGGGGTATTATTGAGCATGATTTGTGAAAGCTAAGCTCATCGGTATAGTATACCCTGCATTCAGGCGAATACCAATGAGATGATGGGAGTTTAATTACAATTCGTACAAAACCGAGATTCCGTGCTATTACGCTTTCAATCACGTAGCATTTTTATTCCTAATTTGGTCTTTTTAGCTTGTGAGACCTCCTTTGCAACTCTAACTGGAGTGAGCCAGAGGTGTGGGACCCAGGTTGGAGTGCCACAGGTACACCTGTAGTAGCCGCAGGTGGACCTGCGGCCAACCATGGCTATGTTAAGCCCAAAGGTTGCTTTTATAAAGTCATTTTCAAGCTGCACTGCGAAGGAAATCTAAGAGCTCTTCTTCAGATCTGCTGAGTTCAGGTAACTTTCTACATATCCTGCCACCGTGCAAGCGTTCTTCATTGTCCTGGTAACATATGAATGTATTTTTTTCCAATTTCTATCCGTTGGAAAATGACTTATCACATGAAATGCATTTAGACACACAGTAGTGAATATGCATGCTGATATGACTTAATAAAAAATATTCAACATAGCAAATGTTAATATTAAACCATACTCAACATAATGATATGAAAAAAATTGACTTTTGAAACAGTCAAATTGGCACCTTTTATTGTCATTTCTTATCCTATCTGAGGACAAATGAGTAAAGGTAGAAAAGAAAATAATCCTAATAATTAGACTACACTTATGGATTTTTACTATGATGTGATAATGCATGTAGGGTGTATATGACTATGTATAGGTGTGCTATTGAATGGCCACCTAGTCATGCCTATGTGCATACGGATAGTCCCATTTACAAAGGGGGCTATGGCAAATTTTTTCCAAAATGTAGTCATTGAGTAGTCATGCATTTTTTAACTCTACTGTAGATGTATGTTAAAACAATGCATGCATGCATGTAATGTATTTGAAAAAAGCTCCCGGTAAGAAATTACCACACCCTTTCTGAGGTGATTTGGAGACTTGTTGTCCAGATATTATTGATCCAGATCAGCCAAATAGTTCCCGTAGGACCACTTTAGGTGTACGGAGGAGGGCTTTTGAAGAGCCTCAATGCCAGTTTATCAGACAGCCTTGTCGTTTAGTGGAGGCGGTGATACGTCCTATCCGGGTTGAAGTGCCAAATGTTGAGGACAAGGAGGAGGACGTACCGATTGAGGTTTCTGCTTCTGCTGCACGTGTTCCCCATAGGGATTTGCCAAGTATTCAAGTGGCGAACCCAGATCTTCTGGGTGACTTGAGTAGGCATCCTTCAGTATACCTGCACATAAATGAGGTATGAAGTTAGATCTTTAATCTTCTTTATTTTCTATTGAGTCAAGGATTCTGATGTTGATATGCTTTTGATGTAGGTTCCCGGCTTCACACAGCCTCGAGAGAACTAGTTTAGCATCCACTCTATGTATCAGGCTTTGCATGATGACTATAGAGCGATTGTACATGGCTGGGGATTTGGGGCGTTCTTCTCCATTCTTCCCCATCGCTGTCCCTGGGGTTACCTCAGGGCATTGTTTGAGCGGTGGTTTCACCAGACTCAGTCACTCCATTTGCTGGATTGTGAGGTGATGATGATGCCGATGGATTGGCAGTTTATCACAAGTATGGAGTTTGGAGGGGATCCAGTGCCTTGCACAACAAATTTTACCCCTACTACCGTCAGATCCTTGTTGGGAGTTCCGGCGGAGGTGCTCAAGGCGGGACTATTAAATACTGAGTCCTTTGGCGTAGATGCTATGAAATGGCCATTGAGTGAGCCCATACCCGATGATGTGAGTGTCGGGGATTGCGTTCTTGGCGATTGTTCGATGATCATTAGTGGGCGCCATGTGAGATAATTCCTCTACGGTGTCCTTCACTTTGATCAGTGCTACTCGACATGTGGACCGTATAGGAGAGTATGATTGGGGTTCCTATACCTTTGCCTACTTCCTCAGGGGAATACGCATGCGATTGCAGGGCTTGACCGAGGCGTGGTTAGGATTCTACCCATTTCTGCTGGTGAGTGTTTCTCTTATCTTTTCCCATGTATAGGTTAAGAGTGTTGACTGACAGCAGATGTTGCCTTTGTGTTGGAAGTTTTGGGCCTATGAGAGGCTTCCATGTTTGCGTCCTATGAGCATGCTAGGTTTAGACACCTATCCACGAGGATGGAGATGGCATCATTCCATACTAGCGGAGGTCCCTTTTGTTGAGGTTTTCACTCATTGTCGCCTATAGCTGGAGTTGTTGACAGCGGATGTTATCACATGGGTTCCTTACTCTGGGGAGGATTTGGGAGTTGGATTTGAGGATGGGTACTCAACTAGAGTTGAGTACGTTATTTCCACCCATAGGATTCCTCTCTTCACATATGGAGGATGGGAGCTCTATTTAGGAGAGCGTGCTATCAGGAGCACTACAGAAGAGATCCATATTCCGATCTTGCCTCCTATTAGGCGTTATTGACCTATTTTGCAGTCACCCGTCATTGACATCCCATTGATGGGGATTGACGATTTTACATTGTCAGAGGGCCCCTGGACTCAAGAGATGTTCCAGCATTGGTGGATCCCTCGTACCATTGGAGCTCAAACCAGTGCAACACAGTTTATGGGGGATATGGTTCCAGGATCCGTGATGATGATGGATTGGCTAGCCTGTGTCAGAGATCCGACTCATGTGACACAGATTGATAGATTGACCCGGCAGCTGGACTGGACACATCTTTTCATTCGACATCTGAGCAGAGATCCTTCAGAGGTAGATACTTTTGATCCTTCCAGCTCTGGCACTGGCCCCTTAGGTGACCCATATGGCTTTGCCGGTGCAGATCCTCCCTTGTATAGGCCTAACATCCCTGTAGATAGAAATCCAGTGACTCAGGAGGAATTACATCAGGTGGATAGGATCGATGATGTAGACATCGACACCATTGACTTTTTCTGATGTATTTCTCATTATCTCTTTTGATAGGCCTCTGTTAGCTATTGGGTAGCTTCGCCCCATTCTCGCTTTATCTTTTGATAGGCCTTCGTTAGATGTTGGGTAGCTTCGCCCCATTTCCCTGTATTTTAGCTGTACAAAGATGTATTAGATGATGATATACTTAGGAATGTATGTACAATTTTCCATTCCCTATATCATATTGCCATCTATTGCATAATGCATGTTATTATGTTATGCATATGTATGTATGTCCAGAGATATTCAGCATTGACCCCTGGATGGTCTTATGGCATGGCCCGTACAGATGTCTTCTTCGATAGTTAGCCTTATTGATCATACCCCACCATTTTTGGTGGTATCTAGTATGCGCTCATGGTATGATAGTATGTCACTATCAGACATGGTGACCGTAGATGATTTGTTGTAGCATACTATGACCCTGTTGATGTTTTAGGTTCCCACATGATTTGTAGAGGGTATGTTAGAGCACTGGGTATCGGAGAGGCGTGTTTTTCGATTGGGACCCAGGAGTTGACTCCTACTTTAGAGGAGTATGCACGGTTGATGATGCTATCGTTGGACAGACCTTGCGTGCATATGGCTATCGGAGACATGAGCAGACAGTTCATGACCCTCATCGGATTGAGACATAGAGTGGTATAGGACGAGATTACATCCGGCCACGTGATATCACAACTTTTTCTGTTTGATAGATTTGGCTCTGAGAATAGTTATGCACGACTTTCTGGGGATTTCACCACACCGAAGGACCATTGGCGTTTAGCCAGAGTGGACGTACTGCTATTGTGCGTATTGTCATAAATCTCCATGCCCTGATATATGGATGAGCTGGATATCGACATCATTATGGCAGTGAGAGCTCTCAGGGAGGGTCATACCATTATATTGATGATCATTGTAGAGACTCTGAGGTCAGCTATATACTGCTGTACTTATCCGGCAGGAGTGTTTACAAGTAGCTCGGTCATGCTGTATGTGTGGTTTATGTCACACTTGAGATCGATTGGTACACTTAGACAGCAGGGGTTTTGTTTCACCTATGATATAGCCATGTCATACTCTTTTCAGTCTGCGAAGTGTACATATGCTGCATCATGGTCATCTTTCCTTGCAGGGATTAGGGATCCGTTTGCTATATTACCGTGTTCAGGGCTTAGCTCACCCTACAACTTCATTACTCATGCTTCGGGCATGGATTATCTCCCTCTGGCTAGATTTAGGGCCATGATTACTTACCACCCACTCGTCGTGATGTGTCAGTTTAATCAGTTTCAGGACTTTCACCCTTTTGAGGGGGTAGTGAGTCAGCGCTTCGCTTTACACCGTTTATCAGTCAGTGAGTCAGTGCTTCGCTTCACACCGTTTATCAGTGGAGGACAGATCCAGGTTGTATGCCTATTGGGATCAACTAGAATTCATTTGAGTTTCTGTCGATCATCCGGTTGTTCTGCGAGTATTCCGCATGGATGGAGACAGAGACTGCATCGGTTGCGGTAGTATCCACAGTGCAAGAGACTGATTTCGACGATGAGGAGCCTATAGAGGAGGCTGACATTCCCATCGATGACTTGACTGCTGGGCCGCCAACATTTGAGATGGATTCTCCCACCCCGAATGCCAATGTTACCCAGTATTCAGCACATCATTTTGAGCAGAGCTTACATCTGATGACCTATGATAGAGATCAGACTAGGGCCGCGATGTTGACAGCTCTTGATGGGAGAGACGCCGCTCTGTTAGAGAGGGATGAGGCTAGATCAGCCAGGGATGCATTGATTGCAGAGTGGGATGCAATTAAGAGGTTCAACGCTGAAAGTGAAAGGCAGATAAGTGTATTGATGAAGAAGGGTGTAGAAGTATTTTTATGGTTTTTGTAGAGAAAGGGTAGAAATGTTTTTGTTATTTTTGTTGTTTATTACGACCGGGCCATATAGAATATGGTTGCCTACGTACTCCCGAGTATCAGGGAGATCAGGTCGACGTAGTTCGCCCCTCAGGACGAATTGCAACCAAAGAGAAGTGTGAATCCCATATGCAGGCTATACTACTGGGAGAAATAAGTTTGATCCCATAATGGGGATAAACTACAGGTGTGGAAAAAGTTTGATCCCGTCTTCAGGACAAACTGGAAGCGTAGAAAAGTTTAATCCCATCTTCAGGATAAACTGCAAGTGTGAAAGGTTCAATCCCGTCTTCAGGATAACCGAAATTGTGTGAAATGTTTGACCTAAAGTGAAACCAGGCTGCTGGTTTGAAGTGTATGTTTCCCTGAGGGGCCGAAGAGCATGTAAGAAATAAAGGGTTCAAAACCGGAATGACTGGTGATTTGATGATCAAAACCAGGATGTTTGTTTGATGGTAACTTCAGACATAGTACCATTTCACGGTGTCCGAGTTGATAAGCTATGGAAATTCATCGCCATCCATTTCTTGCAATCTTAGAGCATCTCATGTCAATACCTCATTGACAATAAATGGGCCTTCCTAGTTAGGAGCAAATATTCCCTTAGATTGATCTTGGTTGTTAATGATCTTCTTTAAAACCAAGTCATGTTGTTTGAACTGCCATAGTCAGACTTTTCTGTTGTAGGATCGTGCGATCCTTTGCTAATATAACTGACCATGGAAGATAGCCACGGTTCACCTTTCGTCTATTAGAGACAATTGGTGATACCTGTCTTGTACCCATTGATCTTCATCTAACCGAGCATCCATCAACACTCTGAGGGATTCCATTTCCACCCCATAGGCTAATGAGTAGGGGGTTACCCTAGTGGAAGTACGCATGGAAGTTCTGTAGGCTAATAAAGTCAAAGGCAAGAGGTCAGGCCATCCTTTGTGATTGGCGGACATTTTCTGCATGATCTTCTTGATGTTTTTATTAGTCACTTCAACAGCACCATTCATCTTTGGACGGTAGATGACGGAGTTAAGGTGTTTGATGTAGAATTTTTTGCATAACTCCTCCATCATTTTGTTGCTGAGGTTTTTAGCATTGTCTGACACAATGACCTCTGGTTGTCCATATCGACAGATGACATTGTTTCTGATGAAAGCAATGATGACTTCTTTAGTAACCATGGGGAAGGATGCTGCTTCTACCCATTTAGTGAAGTAGTCGATCATGGTGAATATGAATCGATGTCCATTACTGGCTTTGGGCTCGATGGGCCCGATCACGTCCATTCCCCACATTGAGAAGGGCCATGGCGAACTCATATTGTGGAGTTCCCTTTGAGGGGCGTGGATGGAATTTCCATGAATCGGCATGATATAGCACCTCTTGGCGATGATCATCACGGTCGACCTTGAGTGTAAGCCAATAATGCCCTGTTCTGAGGATCTTCTTGACAAGTAGGGGTCCGCTCATGTGAGGGCCACATACTCCACCATGGATCTCATCCATGAGTCTCTGAGCTTGGTCTTTATCCAGACATCTGAGGAGACATAATCCTGCATCTTTTGTAGAGTGCATCTCTGCTCAAGTAGAATTTTGTAGCAAGTCAATGAATCCGCTTCTTCTCAGTTAGGCTCACCTCAGCGGGTGTAGATCCATCTCGCAGATACTCCTTGATGTGTTGATACCAAGGGTTGTGGATGAGAGGTAGTTCATCCGATACTTCTCCAACATAGTTCCCATAGACTGGGGCTTTTTGCATTGCAATTATAATGCTTGGCATGTCTTCCTTGTCGGGTATGTAAATCAAGGAGGCCAACGTTTCTAATGCATCCACAAAATCATTCCTATTACGAGGAATATGTAGAAAGGAGATTTCTTCGAACTCTAAAGCCATCTGTAAAACTTGTCGATGGTTAGGCAGTAAATGTAATTCTTTGGTTTGATAGATTCCCGTGGTTTGTTTGATTACCATCTCAGAATCCCCAAAGACAGTTAACCGCCTGACGCCCATTGAACGGGAAAGTTTTAGCCCCATAATACAGCCTTCATACTCAGCTGTGTTGTTGGTGCTGACAAACTACAATTTGACGGTGACGGGATATTGCTCCCCCGTATTGTATACTAGAAGCCGCCCTGACTCGGAACCTTTTGTGTTAACAGCTCTATCAAAATACATTTTCCACGTACAACATGTATCGTACTGATGTTGTTGCTGAACTGGCATTACCCTTTCATCGGGGAAGTATGTGTCCAAGGGTTTGTAGTTCCCTGTAGGTGCAGTGGCCAGTTGATCCACAATTCCTTGACCTTTGACAGACTTCTGCATCACCTAGACGATGTCAAATTGTTGTAGGATCAACTGCCATCTAGACAGTCGACAATTTAGTATGGGCTTACTGAACACATATTTGAGAGGATCCATATGGGATATGAGATGGGTTGTATGACCATGGAGGTAATGTTGTAACCTCATGGAAGTCCTAAAGCACAACAAGTCTTCTCGATCAGAGTGTACTTGTGTTCACTGGTGCTGAATCTTTTGCTGAGGTAATAGATAGCTCGTTCTTGGCCTCTATCGTCTTTTTACCCCAAAGATCTGACCCCATGGCATTGTCATTTATAGATTGTGTACATGAATAGGGAACATCATCCTAGGAGGTACCAAAATAGGAGCGTTAACCAACTGCTCTTTAATGGTAAGGAAGGCTTTCTTACACTCATCATTCCATTTCATGGAGGAGTTCTTCTTCTTATGACTTGAAAATGGGCTCACGAGGTTCTTTGTGAGTTGAGAAATGAACTCGCTAATGAAGTTGATTCTTCCCAAAAATCCCGTATTTCTTTCTGCGTCTCGAGGAATAGGCATTTCCTTGATGGCCTGGATTTTGGTAGGATCCAATTCAATCCCTTTGTGGCTGACTAGGAAACCTAGCAACTTGCCTGAGTTAACACCAAAGGCGTACTTGGATGGATTCAACTTCAAGTTGTACTTACACAACCTGTTAAAAGCTTTCTGAGATGGTCTAAGTGGTCCTCCTCCTTTCGGGATTTGGTAATGATGTCATCCACGTAGATCTCTATCTCTTTATGCATTAAATCATGGAAAAGAGCCATCATAGGTCGCTGATAGGTTACCCCGGCATTGATGAGGCCGAATGAAAACCGTTTGTAAAAAAAGTCCCCCAAGGCATGATGAAAGCTATTTTCTCACGGTCCTCCTCAGCGACCATAATTTGATGGTACCCCACAAAGCAATCAGCAAAGGAGTACATGCCATATTGAGCTGTGTTGTCAATAAGAATATGGATAAAGGGCACGGGAAAGCTATCTTTAAGGCAAGCATTGTTCAAATCCCGGTAATCCATGCAGACTCGCACCTTCCCTCCTAGTTTAAGCATGGGAACAATGTTGGATATCCACTCCGGATATGTAGACACCATGATAATGCTAGCTTGAAATTGTTTCACAATTTCTTCTTTAACTTTTAAACTCCACTCAGGTTTCAATCGCCCGAGTTTTTGCTTAACTAGCTTGAATCCCTCTTTAATGGGAAGGCGATGAAGAACAATGTCAGTGGACAAACCCACCATGTATTCATGAGACCATACAAACACATCCTGGAATTGGGTTAATAGTGCAACCATGTCATTCCGCTGGTTTGTGGTAAGGTCTGAACCAATTTGGATTAGCTTAGGGTTTTCTAAGGTTCCAAGGTTGAAAGAAGTGGTTTGATCAAGATTGGGTTTGGGTTTGTTAGCGACCCATTCCTTAATCTCCTGAGGTGTCTCAATGTCCTCTTGTATATCCATCAAGTTTGAGTCCAACTTTGCATCAAAGTTACAGCCCTTGTGGAAAGAAGGCACCTCATCAGAAAGTACAAGCACATCTAAATTCAGAGTCCTGAAACAGAATATGCTTTCACTTAATATATGCAACTGTTTGATCATACAAAAGTGTTAGCATGTACTTGATAAAATAACTGCTAGTACTATAAAGAAAAGCAAGCAATTAAAGTTATCTACAGGGTAGAGGGATTTTTTACTCATTTTACCCGCATCGACCAATGCATGGATTGCTGCTCCAATGCTTGAGATTGACATTCATCTTCACCAAGGTGGCATAAGGATAGATATTTAGAGATGAGCCTCCATCTATCAAAACTCCAGCTAACATGTACTCGGAAGACAAAACTACAATGTGAAATGGCTTGCAATGATCTGTCCCTTCCGACGGTATATCGTCATCAGTAAAGGATATCACATTGTTATTGAAAATGTGATCAACCAGATATTGAAATTTTTCCACATCCACTTATTTTGGCAAGTAGGTTTCTTCCAAAACCTTCAATAAGATCTTCCGATGATCTTCGGAAGAGAAAACCAAGTCCAGTATAGATATCTGGTGTGGAGCTTCTCGTAAGGTTAAAACCACCTTGACTTCATTGTGGCCCATAGTGAGGAGGAATTTTTTAATCTTCTCCATGGGAATCTTCCCCTTTGCTTCGCAAGTAGGTTTCATAGCCCATTGAGGAAGATACAATGGATTTTCCCTCGACACTGTAGCAGTAGTATGAGATGTGGATCCTTCAGCTTCTCCATAATTCCATGGAACTTTGTGTAAGCTGACAACAGGATGTTGTGGTTTGAAGGGTAAATAAATTGGCTCTGGTGCGACCACTTTCAAAGGATTGTCAGCCCCTTTGAGTTGAATTGGTTGTATTAGAAATACTTTAACAGTCTCATCATCCACTTTGGATATAACTGCTACTGATCCCTTCCATTTTGTAGGACATGCATTCCCACTCTTGAGTTGCACAGTGTAATCATCTACTAGTTGCAGGACACCGCTATCAATATGATTCTGAATGAGATGGCGGAGTGCCCAACATTCTTCTGTGCTGTGACCGCGAGAATGTGAATGATATTGACACACTTCATCAGATTGAATCCGTCCTGAGTGGGGATTGATTGGAGGCAGAAGGAAGGTAATTCTTCCTTCATTGATCAACATTTGCAGTATCTCCTCTATAGATTGGCCAAGATAGGTAAATTCTCTCTGATTGGCAAAATCCCGACGGGCTTTAGCATTTGCTCTCTTTGCAACCTTATCCTCCATAGCTTCGCTTTCTGAAGGTGGTGATGGAGCATTCATAATAAATGAAAGGAGATAGGCATGCTCCTGCCTGATTAATTGGCGTGTGAATTGATGCTGGTGGGTCACCAGTTCTGCCAATTGCTCAATTTGTTTACAAATAGCTTTCATCTTTCATTCAATAGTAAACTAGAACTTTGCATAATCCCATTTGTCAACACCATCTTTGATGATCGGGGATGATTCACTGTTAAAACTGGAACTATGTCCAGTGCTCCAATTGATCATGTTGACCTCTTCTTCTTTGTGTTGAGGAAGAGGGTTGTCTTGTACATGAGGTTAATCTAGTTTGGTGACCACGATCTCACCGTTGTCTATTAAATCTTGGATCTTGTGTTTCAAGGCCCAACAATCTTGAGTATTATGTCTAGGTGCTCAGACATGATAAGCACACTTCCGAGTAGCATTAAAACCCCTCTCATTAGGGTTGGCTGGTGGAAGAAGATGTGTAATTTTCTTCTGAGTAGTCAGAAGAGCAAGGATATTCTTGAGCGAGCCCCCTAAGGGTGTGAACATTCGAGGACGCTTTACTTCTCCACTTTTAGGCAATGGAGGGTTTGAAGGTTGTGCTTGAAATGGGGAGTAGTTTCTCCTTTGTATAGGCACGCTTTGATTGCCTTTTTTGACCTTATAGTATCAAGGAAACATCCTCCTCTTTTTTTTATGGACCCTTCGGGGGTTGTTTCCATAAGATCCAGTCTGGATGTGCTCAGCAATAGCTTTAAGAGCGGCTAGGTCTTGAATTTTACCGTACTTCAATCCCATCTCAGCCATCTCTCCGTGCTTGATCATTTTAAAGAATGGTTTGCCAATACCAGCTAACACTCTCTCATAGAAAGGGGCTTCCTGTACATTTATGAATGTCATGACCTTTTCTGATTCTGTCATGGAAGGAATAACTTGAGCAACAAAGCGCCTCCATATTTGAGCATACTCTCTGAATGACTCATTAGTCTGTTTCTTGACCTTGGTAATTTGGTACCGGTTAGGAGCCATCTGAGATTGAAAACTGTATTGAGTGAGGAAGGTGTGAGCCTGCTCTTCCCAGCTATGGATCTTTGAGTTGTCTAATCTGGTATGTCATGAACGGGCTTCTCCAGTCAGACTTTTCTGAAACAGCTGCATTCTGAGCTTTTCATTTTCTGCGTAAGATCCAAGTTCTCCAATGAACACCTTTAAATGTGTATAAGGATCCCCTAATCCGTCATACTTTTCAAAATGAGGGGTTTTGAATTTCTCTGGATAATGAACACCAGGGAAGATGCACAGGTTAGCATATGAAACACTTCTATGTGTTCCAATCCCTTTAAGAACACGGATAGTTTCCTCCATTTGGAGTACCTTCTTCCTGATATCACCGGTGTCTGGATCTCTTTTGAGATGGGTGCCTTCTGGGTCTTTGTTGGTCGTATCCAATGGAGGTTCTAGATTTGTTTTATCTAGACCTTGTGTTCCTCTTTGTGTAGGGGATTCTGTATGTGGAGGCATCTTTGTACCCTGAGTGGACTGATACAATTCTTTAAGCAAGACAGCCAAATTTGTGATTTACTAACTTAATCTGTCAGAAATAGGATTAGACTGGTCAGATGAAGACATGATTGGCTATAGGCTCGTGGCCTTTTTGGATTTTGAGCGGGTAATATGCCCAATGATTTCCCTACAAAAGACTTATGTAGTTTAGTCTTAGGGTAATGTAAATGTTATCATAACATGTCCATTTTAGGAATATTGTCCTACAAAATCGGGTGTTAATTGATAACATGTATGCACAGATAATCTTCATATTTTCCATTACATACAAATGATCATGGAATAAAATTACAAGTAAATGTTTTTACAAGTAATTTAAAATGGAAAGCATGAAGAGACTTTCCTCCGCGTTTGGTTTATCAGAGGTTGACCTATCTTAGGGTTTCTCTCACGAATTTTTGGCATGAAGGTTCCCAGATCATCGTAATCTACTTGACGAGAAGTTAATCCTGTCTTTTAACTGGAGCGAATCTGGGTGGTGCCTTTCCTGAGCCCCGTTGGAATTATTCTTCCTACGAGTCCAGTAATAAAAGACCGACAGGAAAGCCTCCTGGTGGAGGAACCACACAACATATATTAACATACAACGTGTCTCACCGTTTATGAAAATGATGACATGTGCGAAGCACTAATATCACAAATAGATATAGTATAGTGCAGTAAGTAAAATGCATCCATACACATTCATCATAAATGTAAATGCAACATTCACACACAATCATACAAATGTTTTGAAAAGCTTGTAATAGCAGCTTAAGCCCACTTACTGGAGTCCCCGGCAGAGTCGCCACCTGTCGACGTCAGGATTTTTAGTGTCCCTTTTTGTTACTTGTTCTTTGGTGTTCTCATGTTAATGTGAGATTTGTTTGAAAAAACAAGTGAAAAAGGCCCGACATGTATAATGTCGACGATTTGACTTTAAGAGTCGCCAGTTTGTGTATTTAACTGGTTGCACCAACGCAACCGAAAAGGTTTGTACATTGACCCAGTGATGTGACACTGCTAAACGGGTTTGTGAAACTGAGATTCATTTGGGTTCGGGGGCTTGATTATGCGGAGGGAAGGTGTTAGGCACCCCCACGACATCCGTGTTACCACGGTGACCTCCACTTTTCAAAGAAACTGTTATATGAATGTGTGTGTGTGTGTGGATCAATGTGCAATTATTTGGAAGTAGTGCTATGCCTCGTTCGCACCTATATGCAGAGGGTGTGAATTTATAAAAATTCAATTTTTAACAAGATATAGCAATGAAGTTTTGTAAAAGAGGTTTTTTCAAACCCTGTGCTCAATAGTAATTGAGGCCTTTGATACTTCCATTTTATTATTAAATGTTTGGCTTATTTGCTTTTATTTTCGAGATGCGAAGCATCTTCGAGAAAACAATATACAACAGTGCCAAACTCCTCATGGGCATGACAAGCATCCAAGGAAATTCAAACACTGTAAAATAATGTACAAGCTGCTCACAGCTGAAAAGGGTCCATCACGGGAACCGAATCTATATTCAGTAAATAGAATCTATGATCACATGATTCCTAGGCTCACATGATACTGCAGTTTGTATGGAAAGCAGTAAGTAGTTATATATATAAAAGTTGTATATATATATACAGACATGATCAACCACCACGAAGCAACTCCATGGGGGATCAGAAATATAGATATATAAAAGCGGTAACTATATATATATATATATATATATATATATATATATATATATGGACATAATCAACCACCACGGAGTAAACTCCAAGTGGGACGAAATGTAAATAAAGCTGTAAAAGCAATCAACTGCAACGAAGTAAACTCCAGGCAGGACGAAATGTAAATAAAGCTGTAAAAGCAATCAACTGCCACGAAGTAAAATCCAGGCAGGACGAAATGTAAATAAAGCTGTAAAAAGCCACAGAGTAAACTCCAGGCTTGACAGGAATGTAAATATATATATATATATATATATATATATATATATATATGTAAAAGCAGGTAAACGCTCCAGACATAAGTCTAGGCTCAATCGAGGCATAACTCGATAATGTTAGTCCATATATGAAATATATACATATATAAGTATATATATACAAACAGAAATGAAAACCACGGACCGAAGTCCGGGCAAACACACACAACACGACTCTCAATGTGTATAACATTGTGTGCTATTATGAAAAGAAAGGTTTATAGAATGTGCGAAGGCTTACAGTGGGCTGCCAAGGTAGACTTCTATGAATATATATGGATGAATACTCAGCTCCCGCCAGACAAAAATATAGCTATATATGAGCTAACAGATGTTTAGAATGAAGAAAACACTCAATATGGCCGCAGGTCTATATTTATAAACTGATGGCCGCAGGTGTACCTGCGGCAGCCGCAGTTACACCTGGACTTTGCGGGTCTTGTGGTCTCGAAGTACGTGCACTCATGCACTATAATGTCTGCTCGTACTTGCAAAACTTCAATCCAAGCATCCGAACGAGGTATATGTGACCATCTTCGGACCCCTTATGTCGAGAGTTATGCAATGACATGGATTAGAGGTTGTACGAAGTCAGGAAGAGGGGACCATGCCCATAGTCTTTAAGCTTTAAATTCTATCCGATGTACTGCCACGCGTAATAGTTACTCGGGATTATAACTCCTCGGTTCTTGTGGGACATTGTTGGATGTATGTATGTATGAAGTGTTGAGATGATGCGCAGGTGTTGAAGTGGCAAGATGACGTTTAGCTCTTCGCCTGGGTTATTGCCGGTTTGAGTTGAAAGCAGACGTTGCTCAGGGTTACATCTGATATTGGACTACTTGTTTATATACCGCAATGTCATCTTGTGAGAGTGTCTATCTGCCCGGTGTTAGCTCCGGGTCTGAGGTATGAGTGCCTCGGTAGAAGGTCTGAGCTTGAAGCAGATAACATGCATGGAAATAAGCATTTTCGGAGTTATCGCCGAAACTACAATAGTATTCCTTGGGGTTATCTCCAAGGACGAAACTCGGGATTATCTCTGAGGCTGGAAATGATCCTTCCGGTGTGTGTTACGGGGTTGGAAATAATGTTCCCGGTGTGTGTCCCGGGTTTTGAGATTGATCTCCGGTAGTATCCGGAATGGATGTGAGCTGTCTTCCAGGGTTATCTCCGAAAGATGAAACTGCCCTCATGCAATGTCAGTAACAAGCGTGCAAAAAATTTCGAGTGTCTACAAACCTAAAACATCAATAGGGTCATAATATGCTGCAACAGATGATCTACAGTCACCATGTCTGATGGTGACATGCCATCATATCACAATCGCATACCAGATTCCACCAAAAATGGTGGGGTACGATCAATACGACTAACTGTCGAAGAAGACATCTGTGCGGGCCGTGTCATAAGACCATCCAGGGGTCAATGCTGAATATCTCGGGGCATACATACATATGCATAACATAGTAATATGCATGATACAATAGATGGAAATATGATATTGGGAATTGAAAACTGTATATACATTCCTAAGTATATCATCATCTAATACATCTATATACAACTAAAATACAAGGAAATGGGGCACAGTCGCCCTACATCTAACAAGGTCCTATCAAAAGATATAGCGAGAATGGGGCAAAGCTACCCAATATCTAACCGAGGCGTATCAAAAGAGATAACGAGAATATACATCAGAAGAAGGCAATGGTGTCAATGTCTATATCATCAATCTTGTCTACCTGATGTAACTCCTCCTGGGTCACTGGATCTCTATCTACAGGGATGTCAGGCCTATATAATGGAGGATCTGCACCGATAAAACTATATGAATCACCTGAGGGGCAAGCGCCAGAGCTGGAAGGATCAAAAGTATTTGCCTCTAAAGGATCTCTACCCAAGTGTCGGATAAAGAAATGTACCCGGTCCAACTGCTAGGTCAAACTGTCGATCTGTGTTACATGAGTCGGATCTCTGACATAGGCTAGCCAATCCGTTATCATCATGTATTCTGGAACCATATCCCCAATAAACTGAGTGGCGCGAGTCTGGGCTCCAATGGTATGAGGGAACCACCAATGCTGGAATATCTCCTGAGTGCAAGGACCCTCTGATAATGTGAAACCGTCAATCCCCAACAATGGGATATCAATGATGGGTGACTATGAAACAGGCCAATAACGTCTGGCATGAGGCAAGATCGGCATGCAAATTTCTCCTGTAGTGCTCTTGATAGCACGTTCTCCTAAATAGAGCTCCCATCCTCCATCTGTGAAGAGAGGAATCCTACGGGTGGAAATAACGTGCTCAACACTAGTCGGGTACCCATCCTCAAATCCAATGCTCAAATGCTCCCCAGAGTAGGGAACCCACGTGATGACATCCATTGTTAACAACTCTAGCTGTAGGCGACAATGAGTAAAACCCTTAGCAATAGGAACCTCCGCCAGTATGGAATGATGCCCTCTTCGTCCTCGTGGATAGGTGTCTAAACCTAGCACACTCACAGGACATAAACATGGAAGCCTCTTATAGGCCCAAAACTGCCAACACCAAGGCAAACTTCTACTGTCAGTCAACACTCTTAACCAATACATGGGAAAAGACAAGAGAAATACTCACCAGCAGAAATAGGTAGAATCCTAACCAAGCCTCGGTCAAGCCCTGCGATCGCATGCGCATTCCCCTAAGGAAGTAGGCGAAAGTGTACGAAACCCAATCATAATCTCCTATACGGTCCATGTATCGAGTGGCGCTGATCAAAGCGAAGGACACCATAGAAGAGTTATCTGCTATGAAGAAGCCCCTAATGATCATCAGGAACATTAGCTGAAGAATGCGATCACTGACTCTAACATCATCGGGTATGGGCTCACTCAATAGCCCGCTCATAGCATCTGCGCTCAAAGGACTTGTGCGAATAGTCCTGCCCTTGAGCGCCTCCACCGGAACTCCTAGCAAGGATCTGACGGTAGTAGGGGTGATATCCGCCGTACAAGGCACTGGATCCCCTCCAAACTCCATACCTGTGATAAACCGCCAATCCATCGGCATCATCATCACCTCACAGTCCGGTAAATAGAGTGACTGAGCTACTGAAACCAGGGCTCAGACAATGCCCTGAGGTAACCCCAGGGACAACGACGGGGAAGAATGGAAAAAACATCCCGAACCCCCATCCATGTACAATCGCTCTATAGTCATCATGCAAAGCCTGATACATAGAGTGGATGCTGAAATAGTTCCCTCGAGACTGTGTAAAGCCGAAAACCTACATCAAATGCAGATCAACATCAGAACCCTTTACTCCTCATCAATAGGAAATAAGGAAGATTAAGATCTAACTTTATACCTCATTTACGTGCAGGTAAACTGAAGGGTGTCAACTCAAATCACCCAGAAGCTATGGGTTCGCCACTTGAATGCCTGGCAATCCCTATGGGAAACACGTGCAGTAGGAGCTGGAACCTCAACCGGTACATCCTCCTCCTCGTCCTCGACATCCGGCACTTCAACTTAGATAGGACGTATCACTGTCTCCACCAAACGATGAGGTTATCCAACAGAATGGGGTTGAGGCACTTCAGAAGCCCTTCTTCATACACTAGAAGTGGTCCTGCGGGAACTAATTGGCTGATCCGGATCCATAATATCTGGACAACAAGTCTCAGAAATGGTGTGGTAAATCTTACCTGGAGCTTTTCAAAATGCATTTTATGACTACATGCATGCATGCATTATTTTAACATTCGTCTACAGTAGAGATAAAAATGCATGACTACCCAATGTCTACGTTTTGGAAAATTTTGACATAGTCCCCTTTGTAAACGGGACTATCCACATGCACATAGGAATGACTAGGTGGCCATTCAGTAGCACACCTACCCACAGTCATATACACCCTACATGCATTAATACATCATAGTAAAAAATGCATTAGTGAAGTTTAATTATCAGGATTATTTTGCTTTTCTACCTTTACTCATTTGTCCTCAAATAGGATAAGAAATGACAGTAAAATGTGCAAATTTGACTATTTCAAAAGTCAAATTTTTTTATATCATTATGTTCAGCATGGTTTAATACTAACATTTACTATGTTGAATATTTTTTTTATCAAGGCATATCAGCATGCATATTCACTACTATGTGTCTAAATGCATTTCATATGATAAGTTATTTCCAACGGATAGAAACTGGAAAAGAATACATGCATATGTTACAAGGACAGTGAAGAACACTTGTACGGTAACAGAATCTGCAGAAAGTCGCCCGAACTCAGTAGATCTGAAGAAGAGCTCTCGGATTTCCTTTCACGGCGCGACTTGAAAATGACTTATGAAAGCAACCCGTAGGCATTACATACCCACGGTTGCCCGCAGGTCCACCTACGGCTACCACAGGTGTACCTGCGGCACCCCTACATGGGTTCCACACCTCCGGCTCAGTTCAGTTCGAGTTGCAAAGGAGGTCTCACAAGCTAAAAAGGCAAAATCTGGAATAAAAATGATATACGATTGAGCGGAATAGCCTGGAATCCTGGTTTTCATGGGCCAAACTCTGGCTCCGCACATCACTCATTGGTATTTGCCTGAATGCAAGTTATCTTATCTTAGATGAGCTCGACTTTTGTAAATCATGTTTCGGCAATGCCTGTTGATGCGATATCGCCAAACACAAGGTCGTAACCCTAAAAGACGTGTTCCCCAGCGGGGGTCACAACGCCGAAGTCATTCATTGATAAAGTTTCCCCGGCGGGGGTCACAACGCCGAAGCCATTCATTGGTAAAGTTTCCCCGGTGGGGGTCACAATGCAAGACTTTCAATCATCCATGTATCCCCGGCGGGGGTTACAACACATTATTCATCCATGAACGAATCCCCAACGGGGGTCACAACGCAATGCAACCATTAATACACACATCAATGAAGGTCAAGCAGCCTTGACAGTTTTCCCAACAACGATTTATCCGGTGATACACACATTAGTGAAGGTCAGGCAGCCCTGATGATACATACTGTTGGCAGTAACTCCGACAAGATTATGGTATATGTTATAACACATCCTCAAAACAAATAAAGCTTTATCCCCACAGATCTCTTGCACATAAGAGGCACATCTTTGGAGTAAATTCTGTATCAAGGATCCAGGACTTTGTTGATAACCCCTACGTCAACATCCTTGAAGACTTGGATCGCATGTCCAAGACATCACTGATTGTCATCCCCAGCAGGATTAACAGGGAATCGACAATTATTCCATCATGTTGGGAAATAATCCAACAATCTACATGCATCATGCATTTGCATCATGTTGCTGCACATAACATCATGTTTTTCTTGTTGCATTTCATGTGTATAGGATTCTTATCCTATCCATGCCTTGCATTGCATGAATATGATAAAGAGGGGCATTTGTAGACACTCAAAATTTTCTACACACCTATTACTAACATTGTAGGAGGGCAGAGTCTTCTTTCAGAGATAACCCTGGAAGACAGCTCACATCCATTCCGGATAATACCGGAAGTTCAGTTTTAAACCTGAATCATACATCGGGAGTATCATTTCCAACCTCGGAGATAACCCCGAGTTTTGTCCTTGGCGATAACCCCAAGGAATGTTGTTGCAGTTCCGGCGATGACTCTGGAAATGCTTATTTTAAATGCATGCAATCAGCTTCAATCTTAGACCTCCTGCCGAAGCACTCATTCCAAAGACCCAAAGCTAACACTGGGAAGACAGGCACACTTAAAGATGACATTGCGGAATTTAAATACTTGCAGCAGTCCAATCTCAGATATAACCCTGAGCAACGTCTGCTATCAACCCAAACAGGAGATAACCCCAGTGAGGGGAAAAATCATCATCTTTCCACCTCAACCCCAGCGCACCGTCTCAACATTTCATACATACATTTCTACACAGTAATATCCCACAAGAGCCAAGGAGTTCATGTCTCGAGTGAGTATTACGCGTGGCAGCACACCGGATAGAATTTGAAGCTTGAAGACCATGGGCATGGTCCCCTCTTCCTGACTTCGTACAACCTCTAATCCCATATCATTGCGTAACTCTCGACAAAAGTAGTCCAAAGATTGTCTTGCACACCTTGTTCGGATGCTCGGATTGAAGTTCTGCAAGTTCGAGCGGACATCACAATGCACGAGTACACATACTTTGAGACGGCAGGACCCGTGGAGCTCGGGGCACCCCGGGCAGCTGCAGGTGCATCTGCGGCTGTCGCAGGTAGACCCGCGGCTCCCAACTCTATAAATAAATAGCTTGGGGTGGCCATTTAAAAAAAAGGCGAGGAAGCCCTGTCCAATATGCTCTGTACACACCCCATATTAAGTGCTTTCTCATTTTAAACACTTGTTAGCTCACACATAGCTATATTTTATCAGTGGGAGCTGAGTGTTTTTCCATCTAGAGTCATAGAAGTCTGCCTTGGCAGCCCACTATAAGCCTTCTCACACTTTATAAAGCCTTTCTCTTCATCTTTGCACACATTATTCTTCACATTGAGAGTCGTGTTGTGTGTGTGTGTCTGGACTTGGGTCCGTGGTTTTCATTTCTGTCTATTTATATATACTTATAGGGAAATGATTCATAAAATATGTTAGTCGGAGGAATTTGTTTCAACTAAACGCTCATCGGTAGTCAAAATTAGAGTGAATGGTGAGATGAGGGCTAGCCCATACTACTCCTCTAGCGGTAGATCAAAATTTTTTTGTTGGTACTACTCCTCTCTTGGCCGGTCAAAATGATTGTGTTTTGATTTGGCCGCTAGAAAAGAAGATCAACAAAAAAAAAATGGCTTAATTAGTGATTATCCTCGGTAAAATAAAATAATAAAAAATTATAAGAATAATTATAAGGATAATCAGTAATTATCTTTATACTTATCCTTATACTTATTAATAGATTATCCTTATACATATTACTTATTAATCAAGTAAAATAAAATAATAAAAATTATAAGGATAATCGGTAATTATCTTTATACTTATCCTTATACTTATTAACAAAATAAGTATGTATAAGAATAATTGCGATTATCGTCTTATGATTTTAAGTATAAATAGGAAATAGTGATTGAGATTATATATTTGAGTAAAAATATAATATAAATTCAATCACTATTTCCTATTTATAATTAAAAACCATAAGGCGATAATTATTAATTATCCTTATACATACTTCTTTTATTAATAAGTATAAGAATAATTACTGATTATACTTATAATTTTTTATTATTTTATTTATTGATTAATAAGTAGTATGTATGAGGATAATCAGTAATTAAGCCAAATTTTTTTTGGCCACTACTCCCTCTAGTGGCCAGTCAAAACACGGTCGTTTTGACTTGGGCACTACTCCCTCTAGTGGCCAGTCAAAACACGGTCGTTTTGACCGGTCACAGCTGTGAGAGAATGTGACAACAAAAAAAATATTTTTTGTGGTAGCTAGAGAGAGTAGCGGATGGGCCCTCATCTCAGCCATTCACTCTAATTTTGGATGGATGGATGAGCGTTAATTGAAACAGTCCCTTTGGCTAACGTATTCTATGGATCATTTCCCATAATTATATATGTATATATTTATATATGGACTAACATTATCGAGTTATGCCTAGATTGAGCCTAGACTTATACATATAAACTGTTGTTAGACTCTATTTAATGATCCTGGATTTTACATCCGGAGTGTTTATTGCTTATATATATATATGTATATATATATATATATGTATGTATAGCAATAAACACATCCAGAGTGTTTATTTCTTTTTATATATATATATATATATATATATATATATATATATATATATATATATATTTATATATATGAACTGTTGTCGAACTACATTCGATGAGCACAGGTTTTATATCAGGTGTGTATATATAGGTCCGATTCTTATAAGGGGCCCTTACTTTCTTAAAATACGCACTTTTTTTTTTTTAGCTTTTTTTTGAAAACAACTAAAAAAAGTTTAATATTATGGGCGAAATTTTTCATAATCTGATATTTTGGGTGTGATTTAGATACATATAACAATACAGTCGAGTATTATGAAAATTTGAGCCCATAAAATATTAAACTTTTTTTTAGTTGTTTAAAAAAAATAAAAAAATTTCCGCATTTTAAGAAAGTAAGAACTCCTTACCCCAATCCTCTGTGTGTGTGTGTGTGTGTGTGTATATATATATATATATATATATATATATATATATATATATATATATATTTACATTTTTGTCGGGCTTGAGTTTACTTCATGGCGGTTGATCATTTTCTTTGCTTTCTTTACATTCGATCCACTTTTGAGTTTACTTCATGGCGGTTGATCACATTATTGCTTTATTTACATTTACGATCCTCCATGGAGGTGCTTCATGAGTGGTTGATCATGTCCATATATATATATATATATTTGTAGCTTATATATATATATATATATATATATATATATATATATATATATAGCGCTTCATCGCTTTTCATATAAATTGCGGCATCATGTGAGCCTAGGAATCGTGTGATCACAGATTCAGTCTAATAAATCTAGATTCGGTTCCCGTGATGGACATTTTCAGCTGTAAGCAGCTTGTACATTATTTACGGTGTCTGAATTTCCTTAAATGACTTTCATGCCCATGAGGAGTTCGTCACTGCTGTATATTATTTTCTCGAATATGCCTCGCATCTCAAAAATAAAAGCAAACAAGCCAAACATTTAATAATAAAATGAAAGTAATAAAAGGTCTCAATTACTATTGAGCACAAGGTTTGAAAAACCTCTTTTACAAAACTTTACTGCTATATCATGTTTAAAACTGAATTTTTCTACAAATTCAAACCCTTTGTATATAGGTGCGAACGAGGCGTCACACTACTTCCAAATAAATTGCACATTGATCCACACACACACACACATTTATATAACAGTTTCTTGAAAAGTGGCGGTCACCGTGGAAACACGGATGTCGGGGGGTGCCTAACACCTTCCCTCCACATAATCAAAACCCCAAACCCAAATGAATCTCGGTTTCACAGACCCGTTTAAGTAGTGTCACATCACTAGGTCAATGTGCAAACCTTTTCTCGGTTGCATTGGTGCGACCAGTTAAAAACACCAACTGGCGACTCTTACAGTCAAATCGTCGACATGATACATGTCTGACCTTTTTCACTTATTTTTTCAAACAAATCTCATATAACATGAGAACACCAAAAAATAAGAAATGAAAAGGGACAAATAAAAATCCCGACGTCGACAAGCGGCTAATAAAAACATCAAGAAGATCATGCAAAAGATGTCCGCCAATCATAAAGGATGGCCTGGCTTGATGCCTCTGACTCTATTGGCCTACAGAACATCAATGTGCACTTCCACTAGGGAAACCCCCTATTCATTGACCTGTGGGATGGAAGCAGTGCTCCCCATAGAAGTGGAAATGAAATCCCTCAGAGTATTGATAGACGCTTATTGGGTTAAATCTATATACGCACAACACGCAAGTATACGTGGTCAATAAGTAATATAGTATTAAGTAGAGTATTGTTCCCACAGAGAATTAGTATGAATTCAACGCTCTCAATTATCATCTTTCTATTAATCCAAATTTTATTAAACTATCCAATCTAAAAATTATAATTATAAAAACTAAATATAATAAAAAATTGAAATCACCACACAATTAACAAAACCTAAAAACTGAAATTTTTAAACAAGTATTGTAGAATTAGGCTTACAACTTTACTTTACGCTTCACTCTGATTATTACTCTTTATTCCAATTTAACTCACTATTCCAGTTTATTAATCAATAATACTCAAGTAGAATTAGCCACCTCTCGATGCACTAAAACCATATTAACTTAAATCCATAATTTAGATAGAATTAAGTTATACACCTTAATTAACTAACTCACTAGATCTCTATGTGAATTACAATCAAAGAAAGTTTAAGTTTAAGTTCTCTATTTGATTACATGCATTGTTAAGCATATCTCTACCCTAACATTCATCAAGATTCCATTCATTCATAGAATTCAAAAAACACATGCTATATTAATTAAGTCTAGACTCGTAATTCCTCTCTCAAATCCATACAAGTACACAAAGAATTGGTGATCAAGCAATTCATAAATTCAAGCATAAATTAATATAGATAAACTGAGGAATAGCTTATTAAACTAAAAATCAAAGATTACATAATCATCATTCCACATAAAGATCCATTATAAGCATAAAAGTAATTTAGTTCATCATCAATGAAATAAAAACTGAATTAATTAAAGAAAACATGTGACGCCCCCAAATTCGGGTATCTTCCAACCCAACAGATGGTGATACACGGTACTCATAATCATACATTCATTCTATTAAAAAAACAACACAATGAGTGTATTAACTACTTTCTTATTACATTCATAATAAATCATTTCCCAGGTTCAGAAACTGAATACATTATTCGTTGTTCATAAGTATAGTACATACAAACATACTAGTCTATTACAGGATAACTAACTATCCATTTTAGCCTTGCCTTTATCTTTCTTAGATCCCTTAGTTCGTTCGGCCTTAGTTGCAATCATATAAATCAAGCAAAAAGTGAGCATTACTAGCTCAGCAAGTCTAGCAAAGGATAATATAAATACCACGTTGAGAATTATATGATTATCTTCCATAACTAAAAAAATGGTTATGAAACTATAAAACATTTACTATCACTTCTCATTTCATAACAATAATTCCAAAGTATATATAATAGCTTAGGAATTCTGAACCGGTCGAAAGACCATGAACATACTCTTTTCGTTTTCATACTTGAAAAGGACAACCCGGCACTAAGACCGTAAGTTTGATATTTCTTATGAGCACTTCTAGGTGATTAGCCTATAGTACTCTATGCTGATCAACACTCATCCGTTAAACATATTTATGTTTAAGTTTTGGCAACCTCACGTGCCCATCGAATAATCAATGGAAAATACATTTATTTGTTCATATACAAACTTACCTTGAATCCGTACCAAATACTTGGCATAGGGAATTTATTTCATTAATAAATGTCAATTCGACTTATTACTCTTTCTTTTAGCTTGTTAACGTTCTTACGTTACTAATCGAGACTTACTCGTTATTGTTTTATTACCAAAGCTCGAATACATTTTACTTTCGTATATTTTGCGTTCTTCATTTAATCTCTAATAAACAACATTTACATTTTTGAAATCACTAAGTAAGTGATTTAAAGTTAGTCTTACCATGTATATTAAGTACATTCATGTTCCACTATTGGTTTACAACCACTTGGGATTAGAAACCAAATTATGCAACAAATCCTCACTGCCGGCGATGCGGTGCCTAGGCGCCAGACTCCAGCACACCATTGGCACTACAACGCCAATTAATAGTGGCTAAAGTCCAGACCCGGCGCTGCGTCGTGACAATCCTTTGCAATAGTGGCACTGTAGTGCCACTTTCCGGTAAATAATCTCCCTATTCACGGCACTTTCTGGCTGACCATTAACACTTGGGTTGGTATTACATTTCTCCTCGAGCCTCGATTAACTTTGATGGTTTGGTTTTTTACTGAACTTCCGGGCTCATAACTTATTCGTTTTACATCCGAATTGGCTCATTCAAAAGCCATTAGCTCCTAAATCATGTGCACTACGATTTCATCAGAAAAAATTTCATTTTTGAATCTTTTAACATGGAATTCACCGATTAGTTCATTATTAGGCGTTCGTTTATTATTCGTGAGCGTTCAAAGCTCGTTTTCTTCGTTCTAAGTCAGAATTCGACGATTCTTGAGTCTGCGATTCTTGAATACCTTATCTCACGTGATGCCACTGAAAACCAAAGTTTCCAAGTTATACAAAAACTTTTGACTACTAATCCGAGATTTTTACGTTTTCGATGTTTAACGCTGAATCTCGAAAATTTTGCCATAACTTCGTTACTCGTGTTCTATGCACCAAATCAAATGGAACAACTCCATTGATTCATCATTTACATCCTAACCAAGCAATATGCACATACCCTATCAATTATGATTTTCAATTTGTCCATCAACAACCAAGTTAACGTTCAAAGGTTTCTTCGGTTTAAACTTACGTAACCACTTACGATTTCTACTTAAACATGACTTATCAATGTTTTACTCATTAATAGCCATCCATATTCCTCTGGAAGAGACATGCTCCACCAATCTACGATTCTCTTACGAAAATAAATCAAAAAGATTGAAGACTAATGTTTACGAAATATTACCTTTTCGTTCTTCGCGTTCTTGCTAAAAACTCTTATGATTTGCTTCAAGGTAGCTTGATTACTTTATTCTAGCTCTTTCTCTATCTCAATATATGTTGGCTAATGTTTGTAAAATATCAAATGACCAACCTAAGCTTTCTTATATAGGCAATTTAAATAGAGGGTAAAATGGTCAATTGGTCACCTCCATACTATTCATCACCTCCTTAATAACTTAGCCACCAAGTAACCACTTTACTTGGTAGCCAAGTGGCCGGCCCACATGCCCCATGGGTTTCCCCCTGGGTTTTACCCATCTGGTGACCCGTCGATTTGATCTGCGTTTCGGTTTCTTGGATCGGGCTTGATTTAACCTAACATTGGGCCTTAAATTGGGCTTGCTTAGACAATTCATTGGGCTTGATACAATCCAAGTCCAATTGAATTCTACAAATTCCACGAACTCAAAGTCCATTAAGACTAATCGTATTCTACGCGTATAACTCACGTATTCTCTTCGTATAGTATTGATACGATATTCGTATTATACGTCATAATATTCCTCATACTATACTTGTATTCTAACTAGTATCATACTCGTATATCACACGTATAATATCCTAATCATTATACGCATTACATTTCCTTCTCGGAAATCACTTTCCCTAACCCTTAGGTTTTAAGTCCGTAAGAGAAAACTTCATTTTCTATAACTGAAATATTATTGGATATTCCATCTCGTCTTAGAATTCTATCATTACGTTTTTCTCAGAATTTCAAACTTAGTTCCCGAGCAAAAATGGATGAATAGTGTTTTTACGGAAATTTCTAAGAAAACTTTTATTTTCGTCTTGGAAATTCAAAATAATTAATTCTAGCACATAGCCAAAATCCTAACCACATCCGCACATTCTACGTCATAGAACGACCTTCAAATAGCTTACTCGCATAAATAATCAATTAAATTCATTTAATCCACATAATCAAATAAAACTTTAATTGATTTAAAAATCTATTTTCTCGGGCGTTACAAAACATCATCCCAATTACAAATATAAAACTAAAGTAGAAGAATAAATCTAGAACCACCCTTCTCTATAATCTAATTTGCAATTGTTGTGAAACTCCTTCAAAAACTCTCTCCAATGCTCTTGCCGCAAAATCTGTCTTCAATGTTGTTAATTGCCTTGTATCATGTCCATCCTGTTTTTTTCTTGTCAATTATATCACTAAGACATGTATTCTGACTCTAGTTCCTTGCCAATATGAGTTTTATGACATCCCAAACATTTGTCTTCACGTTACTGTAGCATTAGAAACCAACCAGGAGACTGCTATGCCCCGTACCCTAGCCCCGGCTGGGGTGTTGCCTTTCAAATAGCTAGCCCCAGCTGGCTTATGGACTGTTAACTCATATCAAGACCCCCCCGCCCCGGCGGGGATATTATGCACTAAAAGGTTAGCCCCGACTGGGTATATTTTGTTAGTTGTCCTCTTTAAGCTCCAAACTTGCCAAGTTTTTCAAAAACTCCACCTTTTTTGTCCAATAGCCACTCCACCAATCCTAAACACAAAATAACACTAAATAAGTAAAAAAAAAACAATAAAAACAAAGATTTCACACAACTTAAGCTTGAATTAAAAGCCGATAAGTAGGTATAAAACCCACTTATCAAAATCCCCCAAACTTAAATCGTGCTAGTCCTCAAGCATAAAATAAAACAAACATGTTATACAATGCAATGAAATGAGATGTAATGCTTCTAATCTATATGCCTACGAATCCAGTAATCATAAAATCAAATTTATTCAATCGGTCTCAGAGAAATCAAGCAAACATGACAATACTTCATATCAAAACAAATTAATAATTCCTTATCAATCCTCGAATCTTAAACTGTTATTACTGGTATAGTGTGTGTGTGCTCAACTTCAATGCTAACTGACGCAAATTCAAATTAAATAATAACAAGTCTCTTAGAAGGCATCATACAATTTAAACTCAAGAAATTTTACAAGATCCAATTAAAACCAAGCAATCACCAAGATCAAAGGTCCAAATAGGGTACTTATGCTTTCTTTTTCAATCACGGGGGCTTTTTGCTCTTATTCTCATTTTATTATTCTTCTTTTTTTAATAGATAGTGAATGCGTTTTACGCTCCATCTCATGCCTGTGTTTATGGGGAGTGTTTTTTTCATGCTTCTTCTCAACCCACCACAAGACTCAATGTTTTTTAAGAAGCTTATATACCCCACTTTCCCCCCCCCCCAAACTTAATCTCTTGCCTAATTCTTCATCTTTACTGCCTATCCTTGTCATTCTTTCATTTAAACTAACAGTATCCTTTAGAAATTCCTTTTGTATCAATTTGAATTAATCAGTCCACATAGGTGTCATTAACGTGTTAACCTTATTATACCAGTTTCAAATAAGCACAAGATCCAACTCATAACAAAAGATTATATCAAAGTTCTAATATTCAGTACCGTTCTTGTTTACTTAATACAATCTCATCATTGGCCAAAAAAAATGAACTACATCAAACTGCTGGACATATGCAATATAACACAATACTTAACTAAATTTTTTTTAGATATATATGCGATGAACATAACATGATTGACACTTAATAAAACTATTTAAAATCCTAAGCTACTATGCAACTATGCAACTACATGAATGCAAACATTTAATAATCCTAAAACTAAACAATGAACTAATATATGCAAACCTAACTACCGAAATTAAACATGTAAACACGAAAATTAAACTAAATCCCCCAAACTTGAAAATTACAATGTCCTCATTATAAAGATAGAGCAATAAATGAGTGAGGACTTCCTTGTAATCGCCTATGCTTGGGGTGGTGGTGGCTGTTGATCGTCATCGGAATCGCTGGGTGGAAACCTTGGCATCGGTGTTGGCTGTTAGTATGGGAATTGTGCATTGGAATTGAAACTTTGGAGCGTCGCATTCAATGAGGCGAAAAACATATTCATAGCTTCAATCATATGGTCCTACCTCATTGCGAGTCTCTGTATCTCTCTTCGGGCCTCCTTGTTGTACTCATCCACTTGTCATTGAAGGTTCAGGAACTGAGGGCTAGGTATGTCTTCGGGCTATGGAGTCGCCTCCGTTCCTTGCTCTCCCATCGTTGAATCCCCGTGAAACTTGTTGTCATCCGAGATGTCACAAATACAAAGTACTAAATAGACAACACTTAAACCACAACATTTTTTATAAAAACGTTGTGGTATTTTTTTTACAATGTTTTTAAAAAAAACGGTGTAGATATATATGCAAAAACGTTATCTGTGACAACCCGAGAATTTAGACAATTTAATAAAATCTTAAAAGATTGAATAGAGGTTAAATAATAAACCTAGACAGAAAATAAGTGTATGTATTTGACATTTTTAGAATGAATGTTGTGAATTTTAAAAAAAAACTTTTGGTGAAGGTCTACAGTGTTAAGAATATCTGTGTACAGTATGTGGTTAAGGGTCAAGGGTTGACCAGATAAACTATATCAGTCATAAACCCTAATAATATTTTAGAACCTTGACGTTTAGTTAGAAAACCCTAACGACTGATAAAAAACCCTATTACCGGCTATGGAAACCCTAATTTCAGTTTCGGGAGTCCGTAATCCTAATTCGGAATATTAAAACCCTAATTGGGAAGCTTGAAGATAAGTATAGAGTTTCTATGTTATTTATTTAATTAGGGATAACCCTAATTGATTAATTAGAAAGCCCTAATTTCTAATGTTAGAAACCATAATTATAATTTTGTTTTTTTAGAACCTAATTAGATAAGTCTAGAATATATATTTGTGTAACCTTAGGGTTAAACCCTAAGGGTTGAAACCTATTGATTGTGAGAAGTTACTAAGTTGCCATTCACTTTATGAGTCAAAAGACTAAACTACCCTTCTTTATATTTTAATGAGGTGGAGTGTAGATCTAACCCTACTTGTGGTTGGTAACCAACCCTAGGATAGCCATGTGGTCTAAAGAGCTACTTTAATCAATCAACAACTGATCACATGATCAGCCATTGCATATTATCATTATATATATTGATCAAAGAGAGGAAAAGTCACAAAACCAAGCTCAATTACATCCTTACACTCAACCAAACTTTTCTCTCTCCTTAGCCACGAAAATATTGAGTAAATCAGTCACTAGTAAGAGCATTAGCAAGCCAGGAACAAATCACAAAGGTCAGAATCAAGATCAAAGCATTTATGAGGTATAAACCCTAAATCTTGAAATTCTTAGATTTGATGTTAGATGTTATGATTTGTTGTTTAGAAGTGTGTTATAAGGTGTTAATTAGTGATCTGGGTTGTTAAATCCCAGATCCATAACATCAAAGTTCTCGAAATTTGAGTTTTTAGAAATCTGGAAATTTAGAAAAATGTGGCCTGACAGTCATATGTCAGAGGCCTTAGATCTGTGTGTGTTTGATGTTTGGTGTACTTCATGTTATAGATATGTTCTTTGATGTTAGGGCTTTAATCTGAGACTTGAATCAACCTTATAGCATGTCTAGATCATAACTTATAAGCAGTCAGACTGCGTTGACCGGTCATGGAGACTGAGTTTCTGGGCAACCTAGAAACCCAAATCTCATCTGACAACATATTCTGAGCCCTTGATCTTGCAGTATATTAATGTTTTGGTTATGTTGTTGTTTGATACTTGTAGTATGGTATAAGGAGTACATAATTAAGCCTTTAGTTTACCCAGAATGCACATAGAATCAAAGATATTGTTGGTCAAAGTATGGTTGACCATCATGTCGGATGAAGATTTCTGGGAAACCCAGATCTTCATGAACCGTTTCTTGACCCCTAGTTTGACCGAGCTAGAACTTACTGATTTGATGTTGTTAAGTAGATCTGTTGATATATAATTGTACTCTGATATTCCTTCTACATGTTGGAACTCTTAGATCACACAAACTAGACATATACTGCAATCTATAAGGACCCAAAGTAGCTACCTCGACTGTTCATCATTTTCTTGGTAACCCAGAAAATGAAGAACATGTTTGACAAGGACTTTGATGGCCTATAACTTGCTGTTAAGATGCAGAATGGCCATGAAAGTTGTTTGTAGTTGTAGTACTACATAAGTACTATAATCATAACACATTAGCCAGCCTAGAAATGTAACGAACAAAGATCTAAGACTAGTCAAACCTGAAGACTCGAACTCTGACATGATGTTCTAGGCAGCTCAAAAACATGCTCAAGAACACCTATAGCGACAGTTTTGTCGCTATAGGGCCCTTTAGTGACACTTATTTTTTGAAAATTATTTATTTTATTTAATAAATAGAGAAAAATGATTTTTAATTATTAAAAATACATAATAAATTATGAAAAATTATTTTAAAACTAGAAAAATAGTTTTTAATTATTTTGAGTATATTTCAAAAATAATTAATATTTTTGGAATATAAAAGGCATTTATTTATTTATTTATTATATTAAATAAATTATTTAAAATGGTTTTAATTCATGAAAAATCATGAAAAATTATATTATGGTGTTAGAAAATATTTTAAGTTATTTTTGATGACTTTTGATATTTTGTGATGAATTTCATTAATAATTATTATTAATGGTAGTTAATTTATTTAATGAATATATTAGATAAATTATGGAAAAATAGAATTAATGCTTTAAAAATTATATGAAAATAATTTAATTGTTATAAGAATATTTTAAGTTATAAAGTATAACTTTTGATATTTTGTCATGAAAATATTAATACTTTAATATTAATATAGGTTATCGGATAATGGATTTATGTTTAAAATCATATAAATATGATTTTAAGGTATTAAAAATACTTTATGATATTATAAATATATTATAATATTATATTATGATTTTCATTGATATTTAATATTAAATTAATATTAATGATTAAGGAATTATGTGGTATTTAAATTATATAAATACGTTATTAATGATTGAAAAATCATGATAAATAGTAATAATTATCTGAAAATTATTATGGGCCTATGAAAATTATGTTGACTGATTAATAAATTAGCTAAGATATTGTTAGGTGTTTAGGCAGAGTTTAATTGAACTTAGACTCGATAATTGTCCGACTAGACTGTCGGGATGTAATAATAGTACCGAACTCAACTCAGACTGCAATAGTTTGACTTGATACTAGGTCTCATGTGTTGTATAGACTGATAGGATTATGCGGTAATGTGCTTAGGTTATTTTATACTGTGATGATATTATTCTAATATTTGGAGATCGGTATTATCTATATTAGGTCTTCGGATAAAGCTAAGTTATATTTCAGAATTCAGAATCAAGCAGATGCAAGCAAGTTTTTCTTAACTCTACTAAGAGTTGTTTCATTCATATATGCTTATGGTTAATCATTGCTGATTGCCATGTAGAATTGTACTTTGTACATATTGTATATATAAGTCAGGTATGAAAGGCTGATCACCTTCATTACCATTTGGTTCAGATATATTTGTTCATGTTTAATACTTGTTCAGTCAAAAGTTGTTCATGCTAATTCACAACTACATTGTTGAATTATAGCCGACTTTTATTATTAGAGACTCTTTCAATCATGATATGTCCTTAAATAAAATTTAAACTTCTTTGGGCAACTTTCATGCTCACCCTTGCTATATCATGATAAAACATTGCAGATTAAAGGCGAATGCTTGGATATAAGGAAAAGTTAGAGCCAAGTTGACTTGGGACTATGTGTAAATGACTAGATTCATAATAAATAATTTATTATAATAACATTGTATGTTAGATAGGATAATGAATTGTGTATAAGTTATGGTTACTCGACCTTGGGGATAGTGTATAATGTTTAATATATAAATAATTTATGTTTATATCTTCCGCAATAGATAGAAATAGTGTACCAGATCCGTGGTGATTAGGACTCGAATTTTTGGGGCGCTACATTATCTATTTAAAAGGGCATTTTTTTGTTTTAACTAGATAATGTTTTTTTTAAAACGTTGTCTATCAGGAAAAATACAGAGCTAAAAAAAAGGCGGTTAAATGAAAACTTAAAATTAAATTTGCTCTCTTTCGCATTTCTCACCGAGTGTCTTCCTCTCTCATCTCTCTGTTTAACCTCTTTTCGTTCCATCTAGAAAACAAAAGCTAGGGTTTGCCTAGATTTCCTGTAACTCTCAAATCTCTAGATCCATGGCAAAGACAAGCGGAGGGCACACCTTTAACACCGATTAACGATCGATTCGGCGAAACGTGAGTCAACCTTAGCACCTAGAGAAGCTCGACGATTGAACCTGAACCTCTCTAAGCGTGCATCCGATTTGGGGTGTTTCTTTGATGAAGATGAAGCGAAAAGGATAGACATCTAAGGGTAAAAGTAAAACCCTTTTCACAGTCTTACTCGGCATAAAATAGGTATGTACTTAAGAAGCTTCGTTTTGCTCGACAAGAAGATTTGGCATTATTGAGCTTCTCCCCTTCGTACTCTAAAGCAGCAGGCCATTTCTTCTTTCAAAGAAGGAATTTCAACAATTTTATCCCAATGGAGAGCCCTTCAACTGGTAGTGGAGAACAAATGGAGAGGCAACGATTCCCTTATGAAATCTAAACAACTTGGATCCGATATCTTCTCTTGGTTCTCGAGCTAAAGGTAACAAAAGCCTGTGACGCCCCCAAAATAGGTATACATCACCCATCTTGAGTCGCTAAATACATGGTATAGAATTCAAATACAAACTTAATTATACAACATGAGCTGTGAGTTTTAATACAAATATTGTCTTCTAGAAAGTATTCAAACTCAAATTACGACAAAGCATAATCTGAGATTTTTAACACGAATATTGTCATCTAGACAATATCCACACTCAAATTCAATCTTATTATATTTATTATCACACTATTTCATAGAATAGTGAGGACTACTAATGCTATCATCTAGACCATCACTCTGTTCCCCGACTAGTCCCTGCTACGTTCTCATTTCCTGAAGAGAACAATGAAAGCAAAAAGGGGGAGCTCAACTAGCCCAGTAAGAAATATTATGACTAAGATAATGCAGAATAAATTATCGTTAGCCTTCAACAGTGTTAAACTGATACAATATAACAAACATCAAGTTTAACGGCAGCGGAACAAGCAATCCATTAGAAGAGTCAAGTAGAGAATAAGATATACTATCTTCTATGATTTAAAAGATTTTTCATAACTTTTATCACTGAAACTCAGCTTAATAAATAATCCACATCATCAAATCATCCCTGCACTATAGGCCAAGGATATTCTTTAGTATCACGACCACGAATTATCCATGCACTACGGGCTAAAGATAATCATGTTTTCATCAATGGTCCTGATCATGCCATAAAACAATTCATCTTTGCACCCTTGGCTGAAGAGAATCCATGGCCATAATCATACCAAAAACTGTCCATCAATGCACTACGGGCCAATGAGGACATTTTTCACATTATTTGTAACATTACGGTCACGATTATACCGAGTAATCCCTGGTCATAATCATACCAAGTCCATCTATGCACTACAGGCCATAGATGACTTTCAACTTAATATAAACATGAGGATGCTGACAATGACATAATAATTCAATAAAACAAGTTCAAGAATTAATTTATCAAGGAACTAATAACGTCCAAATTGTCAACATGATACTTCTTTGTAGAGTAAAATTCAAGAATGCTCAGAAGAATATTTCCATGAAAAGATACTGGATGAAGCATAAATATCAAGGATATTCCACTAATTTCATGGAGTATAGAAGTCAAAACTTTAACCAACTGAGTATAATAAATAATTGAATAACAAAAGAAATCACCAGGCATGCGATAGACCGCACAGACAGGTTATTCCAACAGAATAATAAATAACGGAATTAGGTCATGCGTAAATGCACATAAAGGATATTCCAACAAAATAATAAATAATAGAACCAGGTCATTTGTAAACGCACAGACAGAATATTCCAACAGAATAATAAATAATGGAACCAGGTCATGCGTAAAGCACAGACAGGATGTTTCAACAGAATGATAAATAATGGAACCAGGTTATGCGTAAAGCACAGACAGGATGTTCCAACAAAATGATAAAGAATGGAATAATAGAAGAATTTCACCATCTATGCAAAGATTGCATAGAGGCGGGTTATTCAACATAATAATAAAGAATGGAATAACAGAAGAATTTCACCAAGTATAGGGTAGTCCGTGTATACAGGTTATTCCAATAGAATAATAAAGAATGGAATAACAGAAGAATTTCACCAAGTATAGGGTAGTTCGCGTATACAGATTATTCAAACAGAATAATAAAGAATGGAATAATAGAAGTTCTCTTCATGAATACAAAAAAATAATACCCCTTACGAGTACAAAAAATAATATCCCTTACCTTAGAAAGAAGCTGGATACTGGAGTAGTGAAGTAGCAGAATACTTTTCTTCTTTCTCTCTAGAGTTTCAGTGAATTCGTAAGAAATAATGAAGGAATGAGCTTCTATTTATAGGAGAATGGACTGAATAGTAACTAATTCATGAACGGTCCAGATTAATTTACTTTTAAATGGACGGTCCATATTGATTTACTATGAAGAACACTATGCAGGCACTATGCAACACTATGCGTAATAAAATATAATATATTCTAATTATTGTCTAATAAAACAAATAACTTTATAAAAGTATTTTGTTTTATATAAAAAGATTTTACTATGCAAAATACTATGCAGGCACTATGCAATACTATGCATAATAAAATATAATATATTCTATTTATTGTATAATGAAACAAATAAATTTATAAAAGTATTCTATTTTGTATAAAAAGATTTTACTATGCAAACCACTATGCATAATAGAATATAATATATTCTTAATTATTGTCTAATAAAACAAATAACTTTATAAAAGTATTCTGTTTTATTACATTAATAATAATAATAAAACAAAATTTATCTAGACTTTGCAAAAATTTATAATTAACTAACTTAGTGCTAACTTCGATTCAAGGTTACTCACTTTTGAGAAGTCACGAAAAAATGCTCTTCCGAAACCACCGATTTTTTTTTTTTGTCCATATCCGCCTTTGGTGCCACCAGTTCCCTCATTTGGACTTGACTTTGGTGCACGACAAAATCGAGCTAAATGACCTTCTCTTCTTGAAATTTCCACTTTTATCATATTGGCCATGATTACCACCGAAGTGGTTACCATTCTTGGCATGATAATTTCCCCCACGATGGTTATCATTGTTAGATATGCGTTGCCATTTAAGATGATTATTATCGTGTTGTTGGTCGTTACCTTTTGCTTGAGCTGAATAAATGCTCTTATGTGCTTCATTGCTTATCTCAGCATTTTCAGATGCCATTCTCAAACACTATCACAAAACAAGGGTTAATTAACATATCACATATTATCCATATATTAATTGACCAATTAAATACCAAATAAACTTGATAGAGGTCATACTAGTGAAGGAATTCCCTGTCTCTCCCTCCTAATTCTTGTCTCACATCTCATTGGGGATCATATCCCTAAGCTTTGATACCAACTGTGACGCCCCCAAAATAGGTATACATCACCCATCTTGAGTCACCAAATACATGGTATAGAATTCAAATACAAAATTAATTATACAACATGAGCTGTGAGTTTTAATACAAATATTGGTTTCCTTGCACAAGTAATACTCCAATCTGTCCACATCTAATTTATATCAATGGTGGTGGTGGTGGTGGTGGTGGTGGTGGTGGTAGTGGTAGTAGTAGTAGTAGTAGTAGTAGTAGTAGTAGTAGTAGTAGTAGTAGTAGTAGTAGTAGTAGTAGTAGTAGTAGTAGTAGTAGTAGTAGTAGTAGTAGTACTTAAATTCTAGTGATTTTTGATGCCTTACTCATAAAAGAACCTTGCTAAAAGGTGTCTGATGTGGTGTAATATGTGCAAATTTATGGAAGATGTAAAGATGTAACAACAATTATGGTCTTCGACTATTGTATGTTCCTCTCCTTTATAACGGCAATTATGGTCTTCGACTATTGTATGTAAAGATGTAACAACGATTATGGTTTTCCATTATGGTGTTTGTCGAAACTGTAGAATTGTGTGTGGTTGGATTACTTGGAATCTTTGATAAATGATTGACGTTACAACTCTTTTAATCTTTCAGGCTACAATATGCTAATCTTTTAGGCATTAGCTTATTGCAGGTGTATTGGTAATGTAGATGAACAACAACCTTTTTTTTCTTGTTTTTAATCTACAACATTTTAAAAACGTTGTGTAAATATGCTTAAACATTGTCTGATATACTAAACAACAACATTTTTCTCCAAAAAACGTTGTTGAATCATACCTTCTATAACGTTTTTAAACATCTGCTAATTTTTTAAAAATAAATCTACAACATTTTTTCCCCTAAAAAACGTTTTGTATTGTGCTTAACTACAACGTTTTTAAAACGTTGTGTAAGGGTGTCAAATAGATGACACCCTTAACCACGACATTTTTCTGATTGAAACCACAACGTTTTTACCACGTTGTCTATTTACTATTTTGTAGTAGTGTGTCCTCAGCGTCAGCCTCATCCTCCGAGGCTGATGGAAATAAAAATCCCAATCCTCTAGGATGTGACTCGCCCCCGGGCCACACTGAATACCGCGCTATCATCCTCGAGTCTAGTTGTAAGACCTCAACTTATTATAAATAAAATAGAAATTTTCTCTATTTATTATCTTGAAATAATAAGGAGTTAATTTGATATAATACTTTGGTTATGGGTGAAATGTGCAAATTTTGCAAAATAAGCAAGTGGTTATAAAATATTCTTTGTGTCGGGGAATAATCGTTTGGTCGTGGAATTTTCTTTTTGTCGGGAATATCCGTACGACGACACAGTCAATTGAGGGCCCCATAACGGAATAATTGTCGGATGAAGAAAACGACAAAGTTGAGTTTTATAAATAACGGCGTAATTGTTACTGTTAACACTGTTGGATTACCTGGTGGTTAAAATACAATAATATGCGTGGTGGCACAGTAGCACACATTATTATACAGTATTGCTGAATTATTGATTCGTACATAAGAAGGTACTACTCAATAATTATTGCAGTAATTACTGTTCAATATTTTATTTTATTGATTCAATAATTGCTGCATTGATATTTTATATTATTGTTGTTTCAATAATTGTCACTGTAAAGTATTTCCCATTATCAGATCAGTAATTCATATTATTTGAATAATATTATTAGATAGCATTATTGGCAATGTCTAGAAAGTTCTGTCAAGGAGAGGTTTGGTCATCTAATTGCGCGCCAGTAAGAAGAAATCCTTATTGGAAAGCCCCCTCTTTCCTGGGAACGGCTTGGTTCTCATATTTGTGTTTCTGTAATATTATTTGAGAATAATTAGTTATTGATTTATATAATAAGGAAATATTTATTTGATGTGGATATAAATGATGGATTTATTTATGTGGTTATAAATGAAAGAATTAATGTTGAGGTGTTTTATCAGTATTTTGTCGGATTGGAGGTATTAAAATATCAAACCAGTGTTCTTGAGATATATTGCGTGAGTTATAATTTTTGATTCGACCGTTGGATCGCTATGATTTTTGGATATGTTATACATATATAAGTTGAGTATATATCTACAAATTTTGAACCGTTAAAAATGAACGTATGATTTGTTATGAATTTTAAGAGGTGATTGGTTCAGAAATTGTTGAAGTATCCGAATTTATCATTTTGGTGGAAAATTCTAGAATTGGTGGGCCCCACTTTTGGTTGGTGAGAAATGTGCTTAAATTGAATTTCAAATGTGTTGGGTGGAAATAGTACTAGGTAAAGCCATCAGGTAGTAGGTCAAGTCTGCTTCGGCGTGCTAACATTTTCTTATAAATAGAGGGCTAAGTTAGAATTGAAAATCACACAAGAAACTAATTTTCACTCTTTCTCTCTCTATATTATCGAGCATATTCTTGTGAGTATTTTGATACTTTGAGTGTTGCTATACGGTGCAAGTTCCTTCAGCACTATATCAAGTATTCCAGTCAGAAGTACTATCTTTTTGAGGTAAGGGATGTTATTTTATTTCATAATGATGTTATTCTTTCAATATCATTATACCGAAATATTGGTATGGATTTTATTGTGAAATTTCTACCTTTTTGTGTCGGGGTTACTATTCACGTATACAGCACTATTCACGTATACGACACTATTCACGAATACGACACTATTTACGAATACGACACTATTCACCGAAAAATGAATTTTTCTTCTTTTTATCCAAGATGTCTATTATGGTTACTATCTTTGATTGTATCCATGTTTTGGTCTTTATTTTTGAATTCTGCTTCACAATTAGTTATTATGAAGTATTATTGATCTTGGATAAACTGTTATACAAATCCCAAATATTTGTCCTTCTGTCTCACTGGATTCGTTTTCTTTAAAATATTTTTCATCATCCTTAGTCTTAAATGATGATGTTACTGAATATCTTTGGCCTGTAGTGCAAAGATGAATGATTAACTGATGAATATCTTTGGCCCGTAGTGCAAAGATGAACAGGTGTTGATGATGAACTTTTAAATCTTAGAAGATAGTAGAACTCATTCTCTACTTGACTCTTCTAATGGATTGTTGTTTCTGTTGCAGAATATTGATCTAAAACTTGTTGTCTATTATATTCTATTAGATTTTTCCCTGTTGAGGACTAATGATAATTTGTTGTATATTATCTTAGTCATAATATTCTTTACTGGGCTAGTTGAGCTCACCCTTTTCCTTTTTGTTCCATTTTTCTTCTCAGGAGGTGAGAACATAACATGATCTAGTCGTGGTATGGAGTGATGATTCTAGAAAGTTGTTGTAGCAGTCTCACTATTTTTGAAAAATAGTGTATGAATAATTGTAATGAGGACTTATTTGAGTGTGGATATTGTCTAGAAGATAATATTTGTATTTAAACTCACAGTATGTGTTGTCGCATTTTGCACGACAATTGTAATAATAAAGTTATAGTTGCTTTCTGTACCATGTATTTGGCGACTCAGAATGGGTGTCGTATACCTATTTTGGGGGCGCCACAGTTGGTATCAAAACTTAGGGATATGGTCTCTGGCGGAGATCGGGGAATAGAACTAGGAGGGGAGAGATGAGTAAATCCTTCGCTAGTGTGTCCTATCTAAGTTTATTTGTTGATCGGTCATAATATAGGGATATTATGTGATATGTTAATTTATTTAATTAACCCTTGTTTTATGGGCGATTTAAGAATGGTCACGAGAAGCGTTAACAATGGAGTGTATGAGATTGTGGAACAACCTTTAGTCACAAACCCGGAGAGAGAACGTGCAGCGGAAGGCAATATTCTTCCCTGTAAACAACACTCACCAAGAACAAACGATGAATGATGGAATGTTTAGGAGCTTTTTGCAGTTCATGCAAAATCAGACGAGGGAGACTCGTGTACAAAATACAGGTAGAAATGATGATAACGCGCGATCTATCACAGCCAAGCAGTTCAAGGAGTTGGGACCACCAGATTTCTGGGGAAAGCCTTATCCTATTAAGGCGGAAACATGGGTCAAGCAAATTACCAAGATATTCAATGTCTTGGGATGTACGGAGGAACAGAAGGTTGCATTCGCCACCTTTATGTTCCGTGGTGAGGCAGATTACTGGTGAGAATATGTGAAGCGTACCCAGCCAGCCGCACTCAACATGTCTTGGGAAATATTTCAGAAACTGTTCAATGACAAGTACTTTCCTGAAAATATTCGTCATATGAAGGAGTTAGAGTTTATTAGATGGAGCGAACAACATAAGCGTGTCTCTCGACGAGCTAAGTGAAGCGGAGTTATCCATGTTTGCACCTCATTTGGTAGAGAATGAGAACGATTACGATGATGCGGATGTTTCTGAGAGGTCTAAAACCTGAGATTCGTCAATACCTTATCTCTCATAAATTTTCTCTGTATTCAGATGTTGTCAATAGGGCTCAATTATTAGAGCGAGATAATGAGTATACTCAACCGAGGGACCACAACTGTGGTAATACTGGTGTGGAATCATCGTGAGAGCGATGATAACCAGCGAGGAGGGAAAAATACGGACAAAGGCGGTAACCACTTGGGTGGTAATTGTGGTCATGATAATAGGAGAGGTGAGTCAAGTGGAAATTTTAGAAAGAGGAGATTCAACAATGACGGGAAGACATCAGCACCAGCACCAGCACCAATAACAAATTCTAGGGGAGGAGAACGACCGCCAGTTAGATATTACAAATGCGGGAAAGAGGGACATATCAGCCCAAACTGCCCACAACAATCCAAGGTATGTTATAATTGTGGAAAGGAAGGACATATCACTCGAGATTGTATTATAGCGAAACCAAGTTTAGCGGGGATGGTGACTCCAAGGGTTGTCCCGAATAAGTCGAAATCAGCAGTTCCTGGAAGAGCATTTGTCGTGACTGGCCAAAACGTGAGGAACCCGAATGAGGTGATCACGGGTAAGCGAATCTTGAACTCTTGCGAAGTTTATACCTTGCTAGATACCGGTTCTACCCATTCTTTTATCTCTCCTGCTTGTGCTCAACGTTTAAACTTGACTCCAGAGAAATTAGACTTTGATTTATCTGTTGAAACTCCGTTGGGTGAAACCTTCATTACATCTACCGTTTATAAATCTTGTTTGATCCAAGTTGGCACAATCATATTACCTGTTGATCTTATTTCTTTAAAGATACTTGCTTTTGATGTGATTTTAGAAATTTATTAGTTAACCACTCATCATGCCAAAATTGATTGTTTTTGTAAGGTTGTTAGTTTTCATATTCCTAACCAACCTATCATACGAATTCAAACAACTAAACCACTAAAATCAGTCACTGTCATATCAAGCTATAAAGCTATTTGTTTATTGAAAAACGCATGTCAAGCTTTCTTATCACACATTATGGATTTGAATAAAGACAAGTCAGATTTGGATAATATTTTTGTTGTTAGAGAATTTCCTGATGTATTTCCTGAAGAACTTCCCGGTCTACCCCCAGAACGTGATGTTAAGTTCTTTACAGACCTTGAACCGGGTACAAAACCCATTTCTAAAACCCCATATCGAATGGATCCTATTGAACTTCAAGAGTTAAAAGTCCAACTACAGGAATTGTTAGACATCGGTTTCATTCGTCTTAGTACATCTCCTTGGGGTGGTCCTGTTTTATTCGTAAAGAAGAAAGACGAGAGTATGCGACTTTGTATTAACTACCGAGAATTAAACTATGTCACCATCAAAAATAGGTATCCGCTACCTCGCATTGATGACCTGTTCGACTAGTTACAAGGAGCACAATTCTTTTCAAAGATCGATCTTCATTCTGGATATCATCAGCTAAAGATTAAACTTAGGATATTCCAAAGACTGCCTTCAGAACTCGGTACGGGCATTATGAATTCTCAGTCATGTCTTTTGGATTAACTAATGCTCCTGCTGCTTTCATGGATATGATGAACTGAGTATTCAAGGAATATTTGGATCAGTTCATTATTGTCTTTATTGATGACATCTTCATCTATTCCAAAAGCCGTGAAGTTCATGAGCACCATTTGAAGTTGATACTTGAAAGGCTTCGTGAAAACAAGCTTTATGCCAAGCTAAAGAAATGCGACTTTTGGCTTGAGGAAGTAGCGTTCCTTGGGCACGTGGTGTCAAAACATGGAGTATCTGTTGACCCGGCGAAGATTGAAGCAATACAAAGTTGGGAGCAACCGAAGTCAGTGACCGATGTACGTAACTTTTTGGGCTTAGCTGGTTATTATCGGAGATTCGTGGAAGGATTTTCTCGAATCGCTACTCCGTTAACTCAGCTGACTCGGAAAAGATATAAAATTCGTATGGAGCGAGGAATGCGAGAAGAGTTTCCAAGAGCTCAAGAGGAGACTCATTTCGGCACCTGTTCTAGCAAAACTATCTGGTTCGGATGGATTTGTTATCTACAGCGATGCTTCAGGCAAAGGGTTAGGATGTGTTCTTATGCAATATTGGAAAGTCATAGCCTATGCCTCGCGATAACTCAAAGAATATGAGAGGAATTATCCTACTCATGATCTGGAGTTGGCAGCAGTCGTATTCGCGTTAAAAATTTGGAGACACTACTTGTATGGGGATAAAGTGGAGATCTATACGGATCATAAAAGCCTCAAATATTTCTTCACCCAAAAAGAACTCAACATGCGGCAACGACGTTCGCTTGAGCTGTTGAAAGATTACGATCACACTATTCAATATCATCCTGGAAAAGCGAATGTAGTAGCTGACGCATTTAGTAGAAGATCATATGCGAGTACGAGTGCGATATTGTCCACACAAAGGCCCATTTTGTATGACTTACAAAGGATGGAGATAGAATTAAAGACTCCAGGGACCCACATGATGGTGGTGAATATACAAGTAGAATCGACTTTAATCGATAAAGTTAAAGCTGCTCAAGCTACGACCTGGGGCTGATGTGTATGAAGAAGAAAGTGCAAGAAGGAGCTATTCTAGAAGCAAGAATCGATGAAGAAGGAATACTTCGAGTCAACTTTAGACTTTGCGTTCCTAACGATTCTAACTTGAAGCATAGAATCATGATGCAGGCACACAACACCCCGTTTGCAATCCATCCTGGGAGTACCAAAATGTATCATGATATTCGACATACATTTTGGTGGAACAATTTGAAGAGAGAGATCGCGGAGTTTATCTCAAGGTGTTTAACTTGTCAACGTTTAAAGGCGGAGCATCAAGTGCCAAAAGGTCTATTGCAACCACTTGAGATTCTGGAATGGAAGTGGGAACACATTACTATGGATTTCGTTACGGGTCTTCCCAATGTTTCTCAAGGTATAGATGCAATTTGGGTTATTGTTGATAGATTAACCAAGTCTGCTCATTTCTTGCCTATACGTGAGACTTATTCCCTTGAACGTCTTGCTCGTATGTACTAGAATGAGATTGTTAGATTTCACGGCATGCCAGTATCCATAGTTTCTGATCGTGACCCAAGATTCACTTCACGATTTTGGGTTAGCTTGCAGAAAGCTATGGGCACGGATTTACAATTCAGTTAGGCATAATATCCTCAAACGGACGGACAATCAGAGAGGACTATTCAAACTCTTGAAGATCTATTAAGACTATGTGTCCTAAACTTCAAAGGGAGTTGGGATAAGTATTTACCATTGGTGGAATTCTCCTACAACAATAGTGATTTATTTACCATTGGTCAAAATTAGGGTATGTAAGACCCCAACTTTTAGGAATAAAAATAGAATATATTCGTTTTATTAGATTATAAATAGAATATATTATGTTTTATTTAAAAGATTTTTTTTTATTAGAATATTTTATTAAATCAATCTAGACCGTCCATTTAAAAGTAAATCAATCTGGACCGTTCATGAATTAGTTACTATGCAGTCCATTCTTCTATAAATAGAAGCTCATTCCTTCATTATTTCTTACGAATTCAATGAAACTATAGAGAGAGTTTTTCTTCTGTAATATCGAGCTTATTTTTTTAGAGTTTAAGAAAGCTTTGAGCGTAGAAGATAGTACAAGTTTTCTTCAAGTATATTCCCGCCATACCCGTCGGAATACTCTTCTTTTTTAAGGTAAGGGGTATTATTTCTTTTTTATTCATGAAGAGAACTTCTGTTATTCCATTCTTTATCATTATATTGGAATAACCTGTCTATGCAAAGTACCGTATACATGGTGAAATTCTTCTATATTCCATTCTTTTTCATTATGTTGGAATATCCTGTCTATGCGAAGTACCACATACATGGTGAAATTCTTCTATTATTCCAATTTTTATTATTCTGTTGGAACATCCTGACTGTGCATTACACATGACTTGGTTCCGTTATTTATTATTCTATTGGAACATCCTGTCTGTGCATTTACGCATGACCTGGTTCTGTTGTTTATTATTCTATTGGAATATCTTGTCTGTGCGTTTACGCATGACCTGGTTCCATTATTTATTATTATGTTGGAATATCCTGTCTATGCGTCTAAGCATGACCTGGTTCCGTTATTTATTATTCTATTGGAATAACCTGTCTGTGTGGTCTATCGCATGCCTGGTGATTTCTTTCTTTATTCCATTCTTTATTATACTCAGTTGGTTAATGTTTTGACTTCTATACTCCATGAAATTAGTGGAATATCCTTTATATTTGCGCTTCATCCAGTATCTTTTCATGGAAATATTCTTTTGAGCATTCTTGAGTTTTACTCTACAAAGAAGTATCATGTTGACAATTTGGACATTATTAGTTCCTGGATAAATTAATTCTTGAACTTGTTTTATTGAATTCTTATATCATTGTCATCATCCTCATGTTTATATATGTTGAAAGTCATTTGTGGCCTGTAGTGCATAGATGGACTTGGTATGATTATGACTAGGGATTATTCAGTGTAATCATGACCGTAATGTTACAAATGATGTGGTAAAAGTCCTCATTAGCCCATAGTGCATTGATGGACAGTTGTTGGCATGATCATGACTATTAATGAATACACGAATATCTTTGGCCCGTAGTGCATGGATAATTTGTGGTCGTGATACTAAAGAATATCCTTGGCCATAGTGCAGGGGTGATTCGATGATGTGGATTATTTATTAGGCTGAGTCTCAGCGATAAAAGTGATGAAAAACCTTTTAAATCATAAAAGATAGTAGATTTTATTCTCTACTTGACTTTTTTAATGGATTGCTTATTCCGCTGCAGTTAAACTTGATGTTTGTTATATTGTATCAGTTTAACACTATTGAAGGCTAAGGATAATTTATTCTGCATTATCTTAGTCATAATATTTCTTACTGGGCTAGTTGAGCTCACCCTTTCTTTCACTGTTCTCTTCAGGAAATGAGAACGTAGCAGGGACTAGTCGGGAAACGGAGTGACGGTCTAGAGGATAGAATTAGTAGTCCTCACTATTCTATAAAATAGTGTGTTAATAAATGTAATGGGGACTTATTTTGAGTTTAAATATTGTCGAGAAGACAATGTTTGTATAAAAACTCACAGCTCATGTTGTATATTTAAGATTGTATTTGTATTATGTACCATGTATTTGGCGGCTCAGAATAGGTGATGTATACCTATTTTGGGGGCGTCATAGGGTATATACCTGGTATGTTGAAGAGGTAAGGATACCTTGATTTCATTTTAGATTCTAACTCCCAGGTCATTTCCTCAACATCATGGTTTCTCCACAAAACTTTGACTTGAGGTATAATCTTGGAGCGTAGAATATGTTCCTTCTTATCCAAGATTTGAACAGGAACCTCTTCACACGTTAAATCTTCCGCTATTTCGTCCGTTTCTAACTCAATAATAAGGTTCGGGTCTTCCACATATTTAGGTTACATGGATATGTGAAAAACGTTATGAACACGAGACATACTTGGCGGTAAAGCGAGTTTATAGGCCACAGTTCCTACTCGATCGAGGATTAAAAATGGGCCAATGAATCGAGGATTGAGCTTTCCTCTCTTTCCAAATCTCGTAACTCCTTTCCATGGAGCAACACGTAATAATACATGATCTTCAATATCGAATTCCACGTCCTTTCGATGAAGATCAGCATAACTCTTTTGTCGATCTTGTGAGGTTATACGTTGTCGGATCGTTTGAATCTATTCCGTAGTCATAAGTACCAACTCTGGTCCCAACAACGTTGCTTCACCCACCTCATCCTAGCATACTGGAGAACGACACTTTCTTCCATATAACGCCTCAAATAGAGCCATGCCAATACTTACTTGATAACTGTTGTTGTAGGAAAACTCCACCAACGATAAAAACTTGTCCCAACTTCCCTTGAAGTCAAGGACACAGAGTCTTAATAAATCTTCCAGAGTTTGAATAGTCCTCTCTGTTTGTCCGTAAAATCGAGGATTATATTAGAACTAAATCGTAAATCCGTGCCCATAGCTTTTTGCAAACTAACCCAAAATCGTGAAGTGAATCTTAGGTCTCGATCAGAAACTATGGATACTGGCATACCATGCAGTCTTACAATCTCCTTTATGTATATACAAGTAAGACATTCAATTATATAAGTTTCTCGTATTGGTAAGAAATGAGCAAAATTGGTCAATCTATCAACAATGACCCAAATTGCATCTATGCCTGGAGAAACCTTGGGAAGACTAGTAACAAAATCCATGGTAATGTGCTCCCACTTCCATTCTGGAATTTCAAGTGGTTGCAATGGACCTTTTCATACTTGATGCTCCGCCTTGACTCGTTGACAAGTTAGACACCTTGAGATAAACAGCGCTATCTCTCTCTTCATATTGCTCCACCAAAATGTATGACGAAGATCACGATACATTTTGGTACTCCCAGGATGGATTGCAAACGGTGTGTTGTGCACCTAAATTATGATTTTATACTTTAAATCATGGTCGTTAGGAACACAAAGTCTAGAGTTGACTCGAAGTATTCCTTCTTTATCGATTCTTGCTTCCGGCATAGCACCTTCTTGCACTTTCTTCCTCATACTCATCAGCTCCAGGCCTGCAGCTTGAGCATCTTTAACTTTATCAATTAAAGTGGGTTCTACTCATATATTCGCCATCATCACATGGTTCCCTGGAGTCTTTAACTCTATCTCCATCCTTTTCAAGTCACACAAAATGGGCCTTTGCGTTGTCAATATTGCACTCGTACTCGCATATGATCTTCTGTTCAATGAATCAGCTACCACGTTCGCTTTTCCAGGATGGTATTGGATGGTATGATCATAATCTTTCAACAGTTCAAGCCAACGTCGTTGTCGCATGTTGAGTTCCTTTTGAGTGAAGAAATATTTGAGGCTTTTATGATCCGTAAAGATCTTTACTTTCTCCCCATACAAATAATGCCTCCAAATCTTTAGTGCAAAAGCATACCGCTAACTCTAGATCATGAGTAGGATAATTCCTCTCATATTCTTTTGAGTTGTCGTGAGGCATAGGTTATGACTTTCCCATCTTTGCATGAGAACACATCCCAACCCTTTACCGAAGCATCATTGTAGATGACAAATCCCTCCGAGCGGATGGTATTTTCGAGCAGTCTTTGAAATGAGTCTCCTCTTGAGTTCTTGAAAACTCTTCTCACATTCTTTGCTCCAACCGAATTTTGTATCTTTCTGAGTCAACTGAGTTAATGGAATAGCGATTCAAGAAAACCCCTCTACGAATCTTCGATAATAACTAGCTAAGCCGAGAAAGCTACGTACTTCGGTCACTGATTAAGGTTTCTCCCAGCTTTGACTTGCTTTAATCTTTGCCGGGTCAACAGATATTCCATGACTTGATACTACGTGCCCAAGGAATACTACTTCCTCAAGCCAGAACTCGCATTTCTTTAACTTGGCATAAAGATTGTTTTCACGAAGCTTTTGGAGTATTAGCCTCAAGTGTTGCTCATGACCTTCACGACTTTTGGAATAAATAAGGATGTCATCAATAAAGACGACCACAAAGTGATCCAAATATTTCTTGAATAATCGGTTCATCATATCCATGAAGGCAGCAGGAGCATTAGTCAATCCAAAAGACATGACTAGGAATTCATAATGCCCGTATCGAGTTCTGAAAGCCGTCTTTGGAATGTCATCGGTTCTAATCTTCAATTGGTGATATCCGGAACGAGGATCAATCTTTGAAAAGAATTTGGCTCCTTGTAACTGGTCAAACAGGTCATCAATACGCGACAATGGGTACCTATTTTTTGATGGTGACATGATTCAACTCCCGATAATCAATACAAAGTCGCATACTCCCATCTTTCTTTTTCACGAATAGAACAGGAGCACCACAAGGAGAAGTACTAGGACGAATAAAGCCAATGTCTAACAATTCCTGCAGTTGGGTCTTTAATTCCTGAAGTTCAATAGGAACCATTCGATATGGGGCTTTGGAAATGGGTTTTGTACCGGGTTCAAGGTTGATACAAAATTCAATTTCATGTTTGGGGGGTAGGCCAGGAAGTTCTTCAGGGAATATGTCAGGAAATTTATTAACAATAGAAATATCATTCAAAACTGACGTATTTTTATTAGATCCATGACATGAGCTAAGAAAGCTTGACATCCGTTTTTCAATAAAAGAATATCTTTATGGCTTGAGATGACAGTGATTGATTTTAATGGTTTGGTTGCTTGAATTCGCATAATAGGTTGGTTAGGAATATGAAAGTTAACAACCTTACAAAAATAATCAATTTTTGCATGATGAGTAGTTAACCAATCAATCCCTAGAATCACATCAAATGCAAGTATTTTCAATGAAATAAGATCGACAGATAACGTGCGGGTGCCAATTTGAACTAAACAAGACTTATAAACCGTGGATGTAATGAAGGTTTCTCCTAACGGAGTTTCAATAGATAAGTCAAAGTCTAATTTCTCTAGAGTCAAATTTAAACGTTAAGCGCAAGTAGGAGAAATAAAATAATGGGTAGAACCGGTATCAAATAAGGTATAGACTTCGCTAGAGTTTATGATAAGCTTACCCATGATGATCTCGTTTGGGTTCCTTGCTTTCTGGGAGGTCATAAAAAACGCTCTCCCTTGCACTACCGGCTTTGACTTTTCGTGGACGACCTTTGTTGCCTCTATCCTAGCTGAACTTGTCTTATGTGAACGATAAAATCAGGCTAGGTGACCATCTTTTCCATAATTATAACATGCTTTGGATGGCGTCGCGCAATTTGGACTAATGTGTCCCTCCCCTCCGCAATTGAAGCATATGATAGGTGGTCGTTCTCCTTCCTTAACAACGGGTGCTGGTGCTGACGTCTTTCCATCATTGTTGAATCTCCTCTTCTTGAAATGTCCATTCTTATTGTTTTGGCACTGATTACCACCGAAGTGGTTACCATTTCGGGCCTGTTGATTCCCTCCACGCTTGTTGTCACCGCTTCGATGACTAGTCTCACTAGTATTATCATTTTGCCAGTTGCTCTCTTTTGGTTGGGTTGAATCATTATCGCGCTGCAATAACTGAGCCCTATTAACAACATCTGAATACAACACACAGTTTATGAGAGATAAGATATTGACGTATCTCGGGTTTCAAACCTCTTAGAAACATTCACGTCATTCTCTCCTCATTATCAACCAAATGGGACGCAAATCGAGACAACTCGGCAAACTTGGCTTCGTACTGTGACATAGTCATGTTGTTTTGTTCTAGTTTGATGAACTCTACCTCTTTCATGTGACGAATACTTTCAAGAAAGTACTAGTCATTGAACAGTTCTTGGAACTTCTCCCAAGACATCTTCAGTGCGGCAGGTTGAGTACGCTTTATAGATTCTCACCAGTAATCTTCCTCTGGCCGCAACATGAAGGTGGCAAAGGGAACCTTTTGCTTCTCGGAGCATCCCAAGACATCAAATATCATGTTGATATGCTTAATCCACGTCTCCGCCTTAAGTGGTTTTGGCTCTCCAAAAAACTCCGGTGGTCCCAATTTCTTGAACTGCTTAGCGTTGACCGTCCGAGAGTTGCCAGTGTTTCCACCTGCATTTTGGACAGGAGCCGCTCTTGCCTGATGTTGCATGAATTGCATAAAGCCTATGAACATTCCATGGTTCATCATCTGGTCCATGTTGTTGTTTGCCTGAGGATTGTCGCTTTCCTGATGCACATTATCCTGATTATTGATCTGTGGAGACTCAACGGTCTCCTGTGCTCCATTAATGTTCTCAACATTCTCGGATGTCATTTTCAAATACTGCCAAAAAATAAGGGTTAATTAACATATCACATATTATCCCTATACTCTGACCGACCAATTAAATACCAAATAAACTTAGGTAGGTCATATTAGCGAAGGAATTCCCCGTCTCTCCCCTCCTAGTTCTTGTCTCACATCTTGGCCAGGGATCATATCCCTAAGCTTTGATACCAACTTTGACGCCCCCAAAATAGGTATACATCACCTATTCTGAGTCGCCAAATACATGGTACAGAATACAAATACAATGTTAAATATACAACATGAGCTGTGAGTTTTAATACAAACATTGTCTTCTAGACAATATTTAAACTCAAAATAAGTCCTCATTACATTTATTAACACACTATTTTATAGAATAGTGAGGACTATTAATGCTATCCTCTGGACCGTCACTCCGTTCCCCGACTAGTCCCTGCTACGTTCTCATTTCCTGAAGAGAACAGTGAAAGAAAGGGTGAGCTCAACTAGCCCAACAAAAATATTATGACTAAGATAATGCAGAATAAATTATCCTTAGCCTTCAATAGTGTTAAACTGATACAATATAACAAACATCAAGTTTAACTACAGCGGAACAAACAATCCATTAAAAGAGTCAAGTAGAGAATAAAATCTACTATCTTTTATGATTTAAAAGGTTTTTCATCACTTTTATCGCTGAGACTCAGCTTAATATAGTCCACATCATCGAATCACCCCTGCACTACGGCCAATGATATTCTTTAGTATCACGACCACAAATTGTCCATGCACTACGGGCCAAGGATATTCGTGTATTCATTAATGGTCATGATCATGCCAACGACTGTCCATCAATGCTCTACTGGCTAATGAAGACTTTTACCACATCATTTGTAATATTACGGTCATGATTACACCGAATAATCCCTGATCATAATCATACCAAGTCCATCTATGCACTACAGGCCACAGATGACTTTCAACATAATATAAACATGAGGATGATGACAATGATATAAGAATTCAATAAAACAAGTTCAAGAATTAATTTATCCAGAACTAAAATGTCCAAATTGTCGACCGATACTTTTTGTAGAGTAAAACTCGTAATGCTCAGAAGAATATTTACATGAAAAGATACTGGATGAAGCGCAAATATCAAGAATATTCCGCTAATTTCATGGAGTATAGAAGTCAAAACTTTAACCAACTGAGTATAATAAAGAATGGAATAACAAAAGAAATCATCAGCATACGATAGACAAGATGCAGAAAAGTTATTCCAATGAATAATAAATAACGAGAATCCGGTCATGCGTAGATGCATGCATGTGATATTCCAATGTAGAATAATTAATAATGGAACCAAGTCATGCGTAAACGCACAGACAAGATATTCAAACAGAATAATAAACAACGGAACCAGGTCATGCGTAAACGCACGCATGTGAAGTTCCAACGAGAATAATAAATAACGGAACCCGGGTTATGCAGAACTATGCATGTGATGTTCCAAGAGAATAATAAAAATGGAATAACAGAAGAATTTCACCATGTATGCGGAACTTCGCATAGACAGGTTATTCCAACATAAAAATAAAGAATGGAATAACAGAAGAATTTCATCATGTATACGGTACTCCACGTATACAGGTTATTCCAACAGAATAATAAGGGATGGAATAACAATAGCTCTCTTCAAGAACACGAAAGAAATAATACCCCTTACCTTAGAAAAAAATCTGGATACTGGAGTATTGAGGTAGCAGACTTCTCTTCTTCTTTCTCTCTATAATTTCTCTCTATAATAAATGCTCTATAGCTTGAGTGAATTGGTGAAGAATAATGAAGAAATGAGCTTCTATTTATAGGAAAATATAGTTTCGATAATTGTACATTTTGGGGCTCAGAATATTACAGTATAATACCTTCCTCTTTTCCTTTATTTTTAATTTAGTCCTGCAAGTATTATCAAACTTGCACCACCTCCCCTAATAGTAAATAATGTGAATCAATAGTAAATCATGTGACTCAATAGTTCTAGACATGTGAAAATACGAATTACAGTATAGTATCTCCATTTATACCTCCATTTTTAACTTAGTCATGCAAGTATTATCAATCTTGCACCAACTCCCCTAATAGTAACAAAAATGTGAATCAATAGTACACACATGTGAACAAATAGTTATAATCATGTGAATTAATAGCAATTAATTGCTCATTTATTCGATTAATTACCTGACTGGTCAGTATAACTTCCAGACATCCATTAATACCGAAATAAATGTCGATTTCCACTAACACTAATAATTCCAACACAATGGAACTATCAATTTCATCTTTAATCAACACGAACTTATTCATCATTAAAATTATAACTCACAATATTTAACAACCGGGTCGTTCCTAGGAAAAAGGGGGCTTTCCGATAAGGATTTCTCCTTATTGGCGTGCAATTAGATGACCAAATCTCTCCTTGACAGAACTTCTAGACATTGTAAATATTGCAATTTAATAATATGAATAACTTTGTCGTCTCAATTATTGATTTAATAACATAAAATGCAGATGATACTGTGACAATAATTGAATCAATAATATGAGAGATATGATGCAGCAATTACTGTAGCAATAATTGAGTGACTTCTCACGTAAGCATCAATAACCAATACCGTGTGCTACTATGCAACCACGCGTATTATTGTACTTTTACTACCGGGTAGTTCAACAGTTTTAACGGTAAAACTTTCGCCGTTATTTTTATAAAAAGATAATTCTGTCATTTTCTAACTACGACAATACTTTCGTTGTGGGGTCCACCAATGATTGTGCCGTCGTATGAATATTCCATGTTAAAATGAATATTCCCCGATCAATCGAATATTATATAACCACTTGCTTACTTTGCAAAATTTGTAAATATTACCCACAATTATAACATTATCAAATCCACAAAATAATATTCAAAAATATATTTCAAGAAAATATTCTTTATTCATAAAAGTTGGGGTCTTACAGAAACAACTTAGAGCACATGAACGTGTACCATATCTTCCCATAGCGGCTGAGATCCTTACTGTGAAAGACAGTGCCCCCTTTTTAACCCTTGATCCATGTAGCACCCGGTTTTGTCATTTCCTTCATAATAGTCTCATAATCAGGATCATGGTCACGTAAATGAACGTACTGGAAATGTCTAGGCACTCGTAATAGGTCATATGTGTTAATGGCGTCGGCACTGAAAGGAACTAACCTACCCCACACAAATGCGTTGAAGGGGGCCTTATCCTTGGCGTTAGCATATAATTCTTTAACCTAATTCACAACTGTGGCTTCGGGCTCTTCTGTGAACTTATTCCAACCATTTTGATATATTTGTTGCATCATTTCACCGTCAACATGTTTAGGTGCCAACCCCCGCTCTGGTGTGAGTGCTTTTGTTACAAGGTAGTCCTAACGGTCAGCAACATCGACACTTATGAATTTACGTCTATCAATGGCCCGCGTTGGTGGTGTAGACCCTGAACCCTCTCCACGTTGCCTCTTTGATACTGGTTTAGGTGCCATTAGAATTGGAATTTGTGAGACTCAACAAAAGTTTCCCCCAAACTTCACATGTAGACACTCAAAATTTTCTGCACTCCTATTACTAACATTGCAGGAGGGTAGATTTGTCTTTTGGATATAACCCTGAAAGACAGCTTGCATCCATTCCGGATACTACCGGAAGTTCAGTTCCAACCCAGAACACAAATCGGGAACTTCATCTCAAACCCGGAACACACACTGGGAGTGTCATTTTCAATCTCGGAGATAACCCCAAGATATGCAGATCAAAAGACCGACAACAACACCGGAGAGGACAATTCTTTCTCGGCGATAACACCGCGACGATCAGTTCCAGTCCCAGAGACAGCACTGGGAGTAACAACTCCATCCTTGGTGATAGCCCCAAAAGATGCCATTGCAGTTCCGGTGATAACCTCGGAAATGCTTGTTGCAAACACATGCAATCAGCTTTAACCCTAAACATCCTGTCGAGGCACTTATACCTTGGACCCGGAGCTAACAACGGGCACACAGGCACACCCACAGATGACAGTGACGCATACAAACAAGCAGTCCAATCTGAGATGTAACCCTGAGCAACGTTTGCTTTTCGCTTAAACCGACGATAACCCCGGTGAGGAGTCAAAACGTCATCTTACTGTCTCAACAAGATGATATCGCGGTATACCAACAAGTATTCCAATCTCAGATGTAACCATGAGCAACGTCTACTTTCAACTCAAACCAGCGATAATCCCGGCGAGGAGTCAAACATCATCTTGTCCCTTCGACACTGGCACGTCGTCTCAAACCTTCATACATGCATACATCTAACAATGTCCCACAAGAACCGAGGAGTTACAATCCCGAGTAACTATTATGCGTGGTAGTGCTTTGGATAGAAATTGAAGCTTAAAGACCATGGGCATAGACCCCTATTCCTGACTTCGTATAACCTCTAATCCATGTCATTGCGTAACTCTCGACACAAGCGGTCCGAAGAAGGTCAGATATAACTCGTTCGGATGCCCAGATTGAAGTACTGCAAGTTCGAGCGGACATTATAGTGCATGAGTACACGTACTATGAGACGATGGGACCTGCGAGGCTCAGATGCACCACTATCGATCAAGTAGTACAAGCTCATGGGTATCGTCAGCAGTGTACTGAGGCCATCCGTCTATATATACAAGCCTTGGGGTCAGCCATTTGAAAGAAGAGAAGGAGAGGAAAAGGTGAGGAAGCCCTGTCCATTTTACTCTGCATACACATCTTTTGAGTGTTTCCTCATCTTTAAACACTTGTTAGCTCACATATAGCTATTTTTTATCCGGCGGGAGCTGAGTGTTTATACATTTAAAGTCATAGAAGTCTACTTTGGTAGCCCACTATAAGGCTTCTCCCATTTTATAAAGCCTTCTTCTCATATGAGCACACACTGTTATACACATTGAGAGTCGTATTGTGTGCGTTTGCCCGAACTTCGGTCTGTGGTTTTCATTTCTGTTTGTATATATATACTTATATATGTATATATTTCATATATGGACTAACATTAACGAGTTATTCCTCGATTGAGCCTAGACTTCGGTCTGGAGCGTTTATTTGCTTATATATATATATATATACTTATATATATATATATATATACTTATATATATAATTGTTGTCAGACATATCTGATGAGCCTAGATTTTACATCCAGTGTGTTTAATTGCTTTTATATATATATATACATATATATAATTGCTTTCGGACATATCCGATGAGCCTGAATTTACATCTAGTGCGTTTACTGCTTATATATATATATATATATATATATATATATATCTGTACATATATATATATTTATATTTCTATCAGGCCTGGAGTTTACTTCATGGCAGTTGATCGCTTTTACAGCTTTATTTATATTTCGTCCCGCCTGGAGTTTACTTCGTGGCGGTTGATCATGTTCATATATATATATATATATATTTACAGCTTTTGTATATATATAACTGCTTACTGCTTTCCATATAAATTGTAGTATCATGTGAGCCTAGGAATCATGTGATCACAGGTTCAGTCTACTGAATCTAGATTCGGTTCCCATGATGGACATTTTTCAGCTGTAAGCAGCTTATACATTATTTTTACAGTGTCTGAATTTCCTTGGATGGCTGTCATGCCCATGAGGAGTTCGACACTGCTATATATTATTTTCACGAGAATGCTTCGCATCTCGAATATAAAACCAAACAAGCCGAACATTTAGTAATAAAATGGAAGTATCAAAGGCCTCAATTACTATAGAGCACAGGGTTTGAAAAACCTCTTTTACAAAACGTCATTGCAATATCTTATTTAAAACTGAATTTTTCTATAAATTCAAATCCTATGTATATAGGTGCGAACGAGGTATAACACTACTTCCAAATAATTACACATTGATCCACACACACACACACATTCATATAACAGTTTCTTTGAAGAGTGGCAGTCAACGTGGTAACACTGATGTCGGGGGGTGCCTAACACCTTACCTCCGTATAATCAAGCCCCCAGACCCAAAATGAATCTAGGTTTCACAGACTTGTTTAGCAGTGTCAAATCACTGGGTCAATGTGCAAACCTTTTTTGGTTGCGTTGGTGCAACCAGTTAAATACACCAACTGGCGACTCTTAAAGTCAAATCGTCGACATTATACATGTCGGACCTTTTCACTTGTTTTTCAAACAAATCTCACATTAACATGAGAACACCAAAAACAAGTAACTAAAAGGACACTCAAAAATCCCGGCGTCGATGTGTGTGGCGACTCTGTTGGGGACTCCAGTAAGAGGGCTTAAGCCGCTATTACAAGCTTTTCAAAATTGTTGTATGCTTGTGTGTGAATGTTGAATTTGCATTTCTGATGAATGTGTACAAATGCATCTTACTTATTGCACTGCTAAATATCTATCTGTGATATTAGTGCTTCGCACATGTCATCATTTTGCATAAACAGCGAGACACATTGTATGTGAATGTATGTTGTGTGGTTCCTCCACCAGGAGGCTATCCTGTCGGTGTTTGATTACTGGACTCGCAGGAAGAATAATTCTAGCGAGGCTCAGGAAAGGCACCACCCAGATTCGCTCTAGTTGAAAGACCGGATTAACTTCCAGTCAAGTAGATTTCGATGATCAGGGAACTTTCATGCCAAAAAGCCGCGAGAGAAACCCTAGGATAGGTCAACCTCTGATAAACCAAACACAGAGGAAAGTCTCTTCATGCTTTCCATTTTTCAATTACTTATAAAAGCATTGACTTGTAATTTTATTCCATGTTCATCCATATGTAATGGAAAATATGAAGAATATATGTGCATGTATGACATGTTATCAATTAACAACCAGTTTTGCAGGATAAAATTCCTAAAATGGACATGTTATAATAACATTTTTATTACCCTATGACTAAACTACGTAAGTCTTTTGTAGGGAAGCAATTGGGGCTGTTACCCGCTCAAAATCCAAAAAGGCCACAAGCCTACAACCAATCATGTCTTCTTCCGAACAGTCTAATCTTGTTTCCCGAGAAGAATTTGATGGACTAAGCAAACAAATCACAGACTTGGCTGTTCTACTGAAAGATTTACACCAGTCTACTTAGGGTACGAAGATACCTACGCATACAGAATCCTCCACACAAGGAGGAGTTCAAGGTCTGGAAAAAACAATTCCAGAACCTCAGTTGGATATAACCAACAAAGACCCTGAAGGAACCCATCTCAAAGGAGATCCAGACACCGGTGATATCAGGAAAAAGGTCCTTCAAATGGAGGAAACTATTCGTGTTCTCAAAGGGATTGGAACACATGGTAGTGTTTTATATGCAGACCTTTGCATATTTCCTGGTGTTCATTATCCAGAGAAATTCAAGACCCCTGATTTTGAGAAATATGACGGATTAGGGGATCCTTACACACATTTAAAGGTGTTCATTGGAGAACTCAGATCTTATGCGGAAAATGAAAATCTCATAATGCAGCTGTTTCAGAAAAGTCTGACTAGAGAAGCCCGTTCATGGTATACCAGATTAGACAACTCAAAGATCCATAGTTAGGAAGAGCTGGCTCACGCCTTCCTCACTCAATACAGTTTTCAATCTCAGATGGCTCCTGACCGGTTCCAAATTACCAAGGTCAAGAAACAGTCTAATGAGTCATTCACAGAGTACGCTCAAAGGTGGAGGCGCCTTGCTGCTCAAGTTATTCCTTCCATGATGGAATCAGAAATGGTCATGACTTTCATAGATGTACAGGAAGCTCCTTTCTATGAAAGAGTTCTAGCTGGTATTGGCAAACCATTCTCTGAAATGATCAAGCATGGAGAAATGGATGAAATGGGATTGAAGTCCGGTAAAATTCAAGACCTAGCCGCTCGTAAAGCTGTTGCTTAAGATTCACATGTCCGGTAAAATGGGATTGAAGTCCGGTAAAATTCATCAGCACTGAGTATGTAGCTTGCACGGCTTTAACTTTATCAATTAAAGTCGATTCTACTCGTATATTTGATATCACCATGTGGGTCCTTAGAGTCTTTAACTCTATCTTCACCATGTGGATTTTTGTGTTAACAACATCGCACTCGTTAACGCATATGATCTTTTACTCAACGCGTCAGCTACCACGTTCGCTCTTCCACGATGATATTGAATGGTATGGTCGTAATCTTCAACAGCTCGAGCCAACGTCTTTGGCACATGTTACGTTCGTTTTGGGTGATGAAATACTTGAGGATTTAAGAAATGGGTTTTGTACTGGGGTCAATACAAAATTCGATTTCACGCTCTAGGGGTAGGCTAAGAAGTCTTCAAGAATACGTCAGGAAATTTATTAACAATAGAAATATCATTCAAAATTGTGATTCTCATGCAAGACTTGGATAACACACGTAGTGAAGGTTTCTCCTAACAGAGTTTCAACCGATAACTCAAAGTCTAATTTCTCCGAAGTCAAATTTAAACGTTGAGCGCAAGTAAAAGAGATAAAAGAATGGCTAGAACCGGTATCTAATAAGGTATAGACTTCGCAAGAATTTATAAATAACTAATCAATGCTAACTTCGTTCGGATTACTCGCTTTTTGAAAAGTCACAAAAAATGCTCTTCCTGAAACCACCGACTTTGTTTTGTCCGTATCCGCCTTTGGTGCCACCGTCCCAGCTGGACTTGACTTTGGTGCACGAAAAAATTAAGTTAAATGACCTTCTTTTCCATAATTAAAACACACTTTGGACTATTGCGTACAGTTTGGACTGATGTGTCCCTCCCCTACTCATTTGTAACATACCACCGGCGGTCGTTCTCCTTCCTTAACAACAGGTGCTGGTGCTGCTGTCTTTCCATCATTATTGAACCTTCTCTTCTTAAAATTTCCACTTCTATTATCTTGGCCATGATTACCACCGAAGTGGTTACCATTCTTAGCATGACAATTTCCCCCACGATGGTTATCATTGTTCCGATGGTCGTTGCCACCGGTATGATTATTATCGTGTTGTTGGTCATTACATTTTGGTTGAGCTGACTCAACGGTCTCATGTGCTTCATTGCTTATCTCAACATTTTCAGATGCCTTTCTCAAACACTGTCACAAAACAAGGGTTATTTGACATGTCACATATTATCCCTATACTCTAACCGACCAATTAAATACCAAATAAACTTAGGTAGGTCATACTAGCAAAGGAATTCCCCGTCTCTCCCCTCCTAGTTCTTGTCTCGGAAGTGTGCTTATCATGCCAGAGCACCTAGACATGATACTCAAGATTGTTGGGCCTTGAAGCACAAGATCCAAGATCTGATAGACAACGGTGAGATCGTGGTCACCAAACCAGATCAACCTCATATGCAAGACAACCCTCTTCCTCAACACAAAGAAGAAGAGGTCAACATGATTAGTTGGAGCACTGTACAAGGTTCCAATTCTAATGGCGAATCATCCCAACCCATCAAACACGGTGTTGACAAATGGGATTATGCAAAGTTCCTGTTTACCATGGAACAAAAGATGAAAGCTCTTTGCAAACAAATTGAGCAGTTGGCAGAACTGGTGACCCATCAGCATCAAGTCACACGCTAATTAATCAGGCAGGAGCATGCCTATCTCCTTCCATTTATTATGAATGCTCCATCAACACCTTCAGAAGGCGAAGCTATGGAGGATAAGGTTACTAAGAGAGCAAGTGATAAAGCCCATCGGGACTTTTCCAATCAAAGGGAATTTACCTATTTGGGCCAATCAATGGAGGAGATACTTCAAATATTGATCAACGAATGAAGAATTACATTCCTTCTCCCTCCAATCAATCCCCGCTCAGGGCGGTTCAATCCTAATGAAATGTGTCAATATCATTCACATTCTTGCGGTCATAGCATAGAATAATGCTGGGCACTCTGCCATCTCATTCAGAATCTTATTAATAGCAGTGTCCTGCAAATAGCAGATGATTACACTGTGCAACTCAAGGGTGGGAGTGCATGTCCTACCAAATGGAATCAGTAGCAGTTATATCCGAAGTAGATGATGAGACTATCAAAGGATTTCCTATATAACCCATTCAACTCAAAGGAGCTGACAATCCTTTGAAAGTGGTCGCACCAGAGCCAATTCCTTTACCTTGCAGACCACAACATCCTGTTGTCAGCTTACACAAAGTTCTATGAAATTATGGAGAAGCTAAAGGATCCACGTCTCATACTACTACTACAGTGTCGAAGGAGAATCCACTGTATCTTCTTTAACGTGTTATCAAACCTACTTGCGAAGCAAAGGGGAAGTTGCCCATGGAGAAGATTGAGAAATTCCTCCGTACTATGGGTCACAATGAAGCCAAAGTGGTTTTAAGCTTACGAGAAGCTCCACACCAGATTTCAATACTGGACTTGGTTTTCTCTTCTGAGGATCATCGGAAGATCTTACTAAAGGTTTTGGAAGAAGCCTACTTTCCAAAATCAGTGGATGTGGAAAAATTTCAACATATGGTTGATCACATTTTCAGTAATAATGTGATATCCTTCACTGATGACGATATACCGCCCGAAGGGACCGGTCATTGCAAGCCATTGCACATTGCAGTTTTGTCTTCCGGGTATATGCTAGCAAGAGTTCTGATAGATGGAGGCTCATCTCTAAATATCTGTCCTTATACCACCTTGGTAAAGATAAATATGAATCTCAAGCGGATCCAAAGCAGCCATACGGTCATCAGAGCTTTTGATGGATCCCGGCTAAATTACGTTGGAAAGATTAAATTGCCAATTGGGATTGCTCCCAATACATTCAATGTATCCTTCCACGCCCTCAAGATAGATTCAGGATACAACCTATTATTTGTGAGACCGTGGATACACATGGCTGGAGTTGTTCCCTCCACATTACATCAATAACTCAAATACATTATCAATAATAGTCTAGTCACTGTCAATGATGTGCCAGAATGTCCTGAACAAGGAACTCTACCAATTATCAGCTTCAATTCAGAAGTTGAACCGGCCAGTTTCCATACTCTGGAAGTGAGCAAAACATAATACAATTCTATTGGAACGTCACTTCCCGTACCGAAGATTTCTGCCGAGGTTATGTCGACCACTCAAGAAATGATGTCATTGGGTCATCAACCTGGACAAGGGCTTGGTAAAGATAAGCAGGGTATTAAGCACCCTATCCAAATGTCCAGTCAAATTGGAACAGCCGGGCTAGGATACTCTGCCAGTTCCAAACACAGGAATCCTCATAAGCATATGCAGGTTCCTCAAGATTCTGTCGCACTATGATTTTCTATACCTTTACTGCATGAGTTGATACAATCTCCAGTAAAGGTTCCAGCCCATGTTGTGGCTATGATGTTTTCAAAACTAGTGCCAATCAAAGCTAAAGAGGTGCTGATTCCTGATCCCAAGGCGGAAGAAAAGGAATGCAAACGTAAACATGACCTTGCCTTGATGATGGCAGGCATCCGCGTCATTGTTCATGATGAACATACAAACAGATACACCCCAGGCGATGATTGCCCAAATGTCATGGTTATCATTCGGGAAAAGGAGGACAATAACGATCCTTCCATCACTGCAGTCCTTCAGGACTTTGCCCTCGATAATTGGAGCAGCACTCCATACATTGGTCGACGAGGGTAAAATGGGCAGAAAATCCCTTTGCCTTGTAGATAACTTTAATTACTTGCTTTCCTTTATAGTACTAGCAGTTATTTTATCAAGTACATGCTAATACTTTTGTATGATCGAACAGTTGCATATATTAAGTGAAAGCATATTTTATTTCAGGACTCTGAATTTAGATGTTCCTGTACTTGCTGATGAGGTGCCTTCTCTCCACAAGGGCTGTAACTTTGATGCAAAGTTGGACTCAGACTTGATGGACATGCAAGAGGACATTGAGACACCTCAAGAGATTAAGGAATGGGTCGGAGACAAACCCAAACCCAATCTTGATCAAACTACTTCTTTTAATCTTGGAACCTTAGAAAACCCTAAGCTAATCAAGATTGGTTCAGACCTTACCATAAATCAGTGGAATGACATGGTTTCACTATTATCCCAATTCCAGGATGTATTTGCATGATCTCATGAAGACATGGTGGGCTTGTCCACTGACATTGTTCTTCATCGCCTTCCCATTAAAGAAGTATTCAAGCTAGTTAGGCAAATGCTCAGGCTATTGAAACCTGAATGGAATTTAAAGGTTAAAGAAGATATTGTGTCTACATATCTGGAGTGGATATCCAACATTGTTCCCGTGCCTAAACTAGGGGGGAAGGTGCGAGTCTTCTTGGATTATAGGGATTTGAACAAAGCTTGCCTTAAAGATAGCTTTGTCGTGCCCTTTATCCACATTCTTATTGACAATACTGCTCAATACGACATGTACTCCTTTGCTAATTGCTTTGCCGGGTACCATCAAATTATGGTTGCTGAGGAAGATCGTGAAAAAACTGCTTTCATCATGCCTTGGAGAACTTTTTGCTACAGACGATTGTCATTCAGCCTCATCAACGCCGGGGCAACTTATCAGCGAGCTATGATGGCTCTTTCCCATGATTTAATGCATAAAGAGATAGAGATCTACGTGGATGACATTATTGTCAAATCCTGAAAGAAGGATGACCATTTAGACCATCTCAGAAAGCTTTTCAATAGGTTGCGTAAGTACAACTTGAAGTTGAATCCCACCAAGTGTGCCTTTGGTGTTAAGTCAGGCAAGTTGCTAGGCTTCCTAGTCAGCCACAAAGGGATTGAACTGGATCCTACCAAAATCTAGGCCATCAAAGAAATGCCCATTCCTCAGATAGAGAAGGAAATACAAGGATTTTTGGGAAGAATCAACTTCATTAGCAGATTCATTTCTCAACTCACAGCAACCTGTGAGCCAATCTTCAAATTGTTAAGGAAGAACTCCTCCATGAAATGGAACGATTAGTGTCAGAAAGCCTTCTTCACAATTAAAGAGTAACTGATTAATGCTCTTGTTTTGGTATCTCCCTAGGCTGATGTCCCATGTTCATGTACCTGTCCATAAATGACAATGCCATGGGTCAGTATCTCTTTGTCAAGCGAGAAAAGACAATAGAGGCCAAGAACGAGCTATTTATTACCTCAAAGAAAAGATTCAAAGATCGGTGAACACAAGTACACACGATCGAGAAGACTTGTTGTGCTTTAGCATGGGCTTCCATGAGGTTACAGAGATTACCTCCATGATCACACAACCCATCTCATATCCGTGTGGATCCTCTCAAGTATGTGTTCAGTAAGCCCATATCAATTGTTGGTATCCGGATGGCGATTGATCCTACAACAATTTAACATCGTCTACGTGACGTAAAAGTCTGTCAAAGGTCAAGGAATTATGGATCAACTAGCCGCCGCACCTGCAGGGGATTACAAACCCTTAAAAAACATACTTTCCTGATGAAGGAGTATTGACAATCTAGCTACAACATTAGTACGATACATGCCGTACGTGGAAAATGTATTTTGATGGAGCTGTTAACTCAGAAGGCTCTGGAGCTGGAGCAGTTTTAATATCCGGTACGGGGGAGCAGTATCCTATCACCGTCAAATTGTAGTTTGTCAGCACCAACAACATAGCTGAGTATGAAGGCTGTATCATGGGGCTAAAACTTGCCCATTCAATGGGCATCAGGCGGTTAACCGTCTTTGGGGATTCCAAATTAGTAATTAAACAATCCACATGAATCTATCAAACCAAAGAATTACATTTATTACCTTACCATTGACAAGTTCTACAGATGGCTTTGGAGTTCGAAGAAATCTCCTTCCTACACATTCCTCATAATAGGAATGATTTTGCATATGCATTAGCAACGTTGGACTCCTTGGTTTACATACCTGACAAGGAAAACATGCAAAGCATCATGTTTACTCTGCAAAAAGCCCCAGTCTATGGGAATTACGTTGGAGAAGTATCGGATGAGCTACCTCCCATCCATAACCCTTGGTACCAACACATCAAGGAGTATCTATGAGATGAATCTACACCCACTAAGGCGATCCTAACTGAGAAGAGGCGGATTCATCGACTTACTATGAAATTCTACCTGAGCAGAGATGCACTCTACGTAAGAGATGCAGGATTAGGTCTCCTCAGATTTCTGGACAAAGACCAAGCTCAGCGACTCATGGATGAGATCCATGGTGGAGTATGTGGCCCTCACATGAGTGGACCCCTACTTGTCAAGAAAATTCTCAGAATGGGACATTATTGGCTCACACTCAAAGATGACTGTGATTATAACGTCAAGAGGTGCTATCAATGTCAGATTCATGGGAATGCTATCCACGCCCCTCCAAGGGAACTCCATAATATGAGTTCTCCATGGCCCTTCTTAATGTGGGGAATGGACGTGATCGGGCCCATCGAGCCCAAAGCCAATAATGGACATCGATTCATATTCACCATGATCCACTACTTCACCAAATGGGTAGAAGTAGCTTCCTTCCCTAGGGTTACTAAAGAAGTCATCATTGCTTTCATCAGAAACAATGTTGTTTGTCGATATGGACAACCAGAGGTCATTGTGTCAGACAATGCTAAGAACCTCAACAATAAAATGATGGAAGAGTTATGCAGAAAATTCACATCAAGAACCTCAACTCCGTCATCTACCGTCCAAAGATGAATGGTGCTGTTGAAGCGGCTAATAAAAACATCAAAAAGATCATGCAGAAAATGTTTGCTAATCACAAAGGATGGCCTGACCTCTTGCCTCTGACTTTATTAGCCTACAGAACTTCCATGCATGCTTCCACTGGGGCAACCCCCTACTTATTAGTCTATTGGATGGAAGCTGTGCTCCCCATAGAAGTGGAAATGGAATCCCTCGGAGTATTAATGGATGCTCAGTTGGATGAAGACCAATGGGTACAAGACAGGTATCACCAATTGTCTCTAATAGACGAAAGGCGAACCGCGACTATCTTCCATGGTCAGTTATATCAGCAAAGGATCGCATGATCCTACAACAAAAAAGTCCGACTACGGCAATTTAAACAACATAACTTGGTTTTAAAGAAGATCATTGACAACCAAGATCAATCTAAGGGAAAATTCGCTCCTAACTAGGAAGCCCCATTTGTTGTCAAGGAGGTATTGACAGGAGGTGCTCTCAGATTGCAGGAAATGGATGGCGATGAATTTCCACAAAAACATTTCTGCCCTTTCTCTACAAAAAACAACAAAAATACTTCTACACCCATCTGACTTTCATATTCAGCTTTGAACCTCTTACGCCAGGTTTGAACTACGCAGACTTGATCTCCTCTTCAATTGGAGTACGTAAGCAGCCATTTATGGTGTAGTCTAACCCCTACTAGAGAAAAATTACTTATCACATGGTACTGGGATCAACCTTCAATTCACCACATTTCATCGGTTTCAGATCAAAGTGATGGAATTACCCAACCTCTTCTCACAAATAGAAGATTCGGTGACCATCTAAGCTGTGATCGTGCCTCAAAGAGCAATACCAACCCATAAGAGATGGAATTAACTAGGATTCTCATAAATAGAAGTACTGGCGACCATCTGTGGTGCGGCTAATCTCAGAGAGGAAGAAACCATCCTCCTCTCCACTTTTCCATACAGATACCAATCCCAAGACACCAAAGATGGTATGGATTTATAGAAATCAATGATTCGTTCTAAGAGATCTTGCGACGTCTCATTGTCCATCTATCAAGGATAAGTTCAGAATGCATCAAGATCTTAAGGCCCTAGAGAAACAGGCAAATATCAAGCAAGTATCAAGGCAAAACTAAAAGGGAAGTGAATTAAAAAATATTTCCCTGCCCTACACGATGAATGTTTGATATATACATATGTGTTATACATGACAAAAATGGCTAAGCTAGTCTGTGTAGGAAAATAAAAAGCTATCTATAGATCTGTATATATGGGGACTATCAGATCTAACATAGCATCCCTCTCTAAAGATGGAGGTAGCGTTGCAAGCTCCTGCCCAAGGGTATCTACACGAGCTAGCAGATCAGAAGTTAACTGCATGGTGGCATAATGCTCATTAATTTAAGCACACATGTCGACAAGGCTGACAGTCATCTGGGATCTTACGGAAGTACTATCTGTGATGGCCATATCCCTAACAGATAAGGCGACTTCCTACTCCTCAATTAATGCATCCCTGGCTGATCTAGCCTCATCCCTCTCTAACAGAGTGGTATCTCTCTCATCAAGAGTTGTCAACATCGCGGCCCTAGCCTGATCTCTATCATAAGTCATCAGATGTAAGCTCTGCTCCAAATGCTATGCCAAATAATGGGTAACAATGGCACTCAGAGTGGGAGAATCTATCACAAATGCTGGCAGCCCAGCAGTTAAATCATCGATGGGAATAACAGCCTCCTCTATAAGCTCCTCGTCGTCAGAATCAGTCCTCTGCACTGTGGATATTGCCGCAGATGATGCAGTCTTTGTCTCCATTTATGCGAAATACTCTGCAGAACAACCTGGATGACTGACAAAAAACTCAGCCAACTCTCGCTGATTCCAACATGTATACAACCTGGATCTATCCTCCGCTGACAACCGGTGTGACGCGAAGCACTGACTCGCTGCCTCCTCATACGGATGAAAATCTTGAAATTATCAAACTGACACATAACGGCCAAAGGGTGGTAAGTGATCATGCCCCTCAAACCAGCCAGAGGGAGATAATCCATGCCCGGAGCATGAGTAATGAAGCTGTAGGGTGGGCTAAGCCCTGAACACGACAATATAGCAAACGGATCTCCAAACCCTACCAAAAAAGTTGACCAACATTCAACATCTGTACACTCTGCCAGCTGAAAGGAGTACGTCATGGCTATGTCATGGGTGAAACAAAATCCATGCCATCTAAATATGCCAATTGGTCTCAAGTGTGACATAAACCACACATACAGTATGACCGAGCTACCTGTGAACACTTTTACCAGATAAGTGTAGCAGTTTGTAGCTGACCTCAAGGTCTCTGCAATGATCACCGGTATAATGGTATGACCCTCCCTGAGAGCTCTCACTGTCATGATGACACCGATATCTAGCTCATCCATGTACCGTGACATGTAGACATATGACAATACGCATAGAAGCAGTACTGTGACGCCCCCAAATCCAGGTCCCTTCGAACCTCGAATCTGGTCCGCCACGATACTACTATCGTCAACTATTATATCTTATATTCATAACTTAAATGAATATAACCTTGCTTATTATGATTTAAAACATAAATTCTTTCCATTTCCAGGATCTATGTAATGACCCCAAACTTTTATAAGTTTCTAATCTTGGTCATTTACTATTCCTGTTTTACATCACATTCGATGTTATACAAATATGCGGAATAATTTAAACTTTTTCCATCTCCTTTGAAAATAAATCTTTTATTGATATCTTAACTCGAATCAATTACAAATCCCTGAATCAAATTATTCTATGATTCACTCTATTCGAATTATTGTATAAATATTTACATCTCAATTCGAATTTCTCTATGTATCACATAATATAACTTTACGATGCAACATGTATTACTCATTATAAACTACTATCATGTACATCTACTAGAACCTAAACATGGTTCGAGAGCATCTAGTTAAATAATAAATTAATCTCCTTCGATACCATTGAACTTTATCAATCAAATAACACATAACCTTTACCGTATATCCTTAACCTGTAAAAGTGGTTATTTGCAAGGGTGAGCTCGACAGCCCAACAGTTCTAACATTTTTCATGCAGCACATAGCATATAATAGCATATTCAGTTCATGCATTCATAATCAATTAATATTTACTAAGCATGTTACTTCTCATATAACAGGGATAGAGATTTAACTCACAAACATATCATCAAAGATCAACTTTCACATTTCATACATATCTCATATGCATTTCCTATATATACATCAACATTTCCATAGCATAATATAGATCAACTAACAGTTATCAAATTCATATATCAAATAGGAACTGAAAGACTTGCCTGATTCGTAGTTTATTAACTACGACTTAACTGCTTAACGCTTATCTTCACTTCATGTATTCCTACATAGTTATATAATCATGGATTTATATCCATTAGTCATGCATTCATACATTCTTAATGTAATAATAATTTTACATTGTTCTTTGACTAGGTTCGTAAAACCTACACTTCACTTTCTCATCATAATCTTAGAATAGCAAGGTATGAATAGTACACCTTAGCTACACATGTTCAATATCAACATTCATAAATCTATTACACACGTGACTCACTATGTGTTTGACACATATTTAAAGTTTATAGATACGCGATCCACATCGTTCTTACATTTTGCAAACTTTAATAAAATTAGCAAATTTGGGTTTTATATAACCATTACATGCTCACATGCTTAACACATCATTTATGTCAAGTTTTATAGCTTTATACATTCATTACACATATGCTTTAAAGTTCAAATCAAGGTTAAAATAGTCAGGAATCACTGCCCTGTGGCGTAGCTGCGCTATAATTAGGCCTGGGATGGGCGCAACTATGCTGTCCCCCAGCCAGAACAAAATTGAGTATTTATTTTCTGGTTTCATCAGAGTCCTTAGCATACATGACTGTTAACACATAACTTACCCACACGTTAAGATGTCTTAGCATAAGTTGGATGTCTCTTATGTTTTTACTTTAAGTTGTTTTCACTAAGTAGGTTAATGTATAAGGAATGAACTATCTTAACCATTTCATCACGTAAGGATGTTAAATGCCTATAACGCGTATGCTCGTATATATTCATCTCATTAGTTCATCATTTGAGAAATCATTACAATTTATACTTGCACGACTTATATGGTGTCTAACTAGATGAGCACACATGTAAGCCATGTTTATAAAAGTTTAGTTTCGCAAGGCATTCAAATTCACTTTTTAAAAGTCATTCTAGGCCAAGCTAAAGCAACTATGTACAACTTTAAATCTCATTTCATAGCTAACTAAGCCATGTATGTATGTTATTACATTTAGAACTTGAAGTTCATAAGTTACTTTAAGTTCGTTCTCAAAGTTTTAAGTTTTCTTTAGAAAACATTTTCAACTAAGCTATTATAAGTTGATAATAAGTAAAGCCACTTTAAATCACTTCTCATGCTTAGGTATACTCATATCTCAACAATAGGTATATGTTATAATATCATTACTTCAAAGACTCAAGGTTCGTAAATATTCAATTTTCAACATTCCAAGTTTCTTTTCAAAACATATACTAAGTTATGCTAAAGAATTCCATTATGAGTAAAGTAATCTTAGCTATATGACATGTCTATTATCATGCATTTTCATGTTATATCACTTAGAATAACATATTCCATCATCGGGAGCACTATACTTGCGTATGTTCACGCTCGACGCCCTCCGATCGCTTCTGAATATGTAATAGTCACAAAGATGACTATTTTTACCCTTTCTAACGATCTAACATTGAAAACCTTAAAGAACAAACGTTTTAGGTCTATTCATCCTCATTCTAGATCATCTTGAATCACCTCAATCGGAGTTCGTATGAAAAAGTTATGCTTAATTTTACTACAATGAGTCATAGCGATTGCACGCAGACAACGATGTTAAGGCAATTTGTGCCCTAAATGGCCTAGGGGAAGCGCATTTATGCCCCAAGTCATGAAACAGCCCTCGTGCTCGCTTCTTGGCGATTACAGACCCTTACTCCTTCCAATGATCATAACAAGAGTTATACTCATCCAATTCAGTCCATTTTTGATTCTATAGGTTTGTAACTCATAAAACTATAACATACCAATTACCCATCAACTAAGATAAACATTAACTAACCCAAATATGGATTTACAATTCATGTTCATACTAAATGTTCCTGTTTGACAAATTTAGCGAAATCATCCGCTACGAATTTGTTTCTAAACCAAATCGGTTCGTTTAACTACCGTTGTTTTCGTATTAAACTATATTAACAACATCTAACAACAATTCATAGATTACATCAACACTTAGCCATCATATTTGTGACTCAAAAGTAACTTTTTCATGACATTTCTAAGAAATTGCAACTTAGGAAATCAAAAGCATAAACACTAGATTCATTACCTCTTGATGGCTTTAATTTGATAGTTATAGCACTCCAAACCTCTGCTTGCTCTCAATTCTACAACCTCTCATAGCCAATTTTCTCAGATAATTTATCAAATGGGAAAGAGATGAAGGAGACTCTATTTATAGAGGAAGTGTTGTCCATACAATGGTTGTATCTAACAATTGAAACCAAGAGTAAGAAGAAGAGTCTAATGGATGTTGTAGAGTTGGTGACCAACTCCATCTTCTTCCATCCCTCTAGCCATCATCAACTCTAACTAGCCATTTTATTTCTCAGCAATGGTAGAGTTAGGCCATTGGCCTATACACGTGATGATGAGATGAGACTCACAAAATGCGGCAACCCATTTGGTGTCTCAGCATCCTTGCAACACTCATACCAATTACTACTCTTATGTTATATGTTATACACATCTCAACCATACATTAGTTCTAACTTAATGTCACAATATGATTTAATATTTCAAGGTAGTAGATGTTATGCAACATACATATAATCCATGTACAATAACTACACGCGATAAAATATCGCAGTTAGGCATAAATACCGGGAAATCTCATAATTATCTCTACCACTCACATAACTACATTACAACCTTATTTAATATTAATGTTTATTCAAACATTTAATCTCCTACCAGTTTCTAGAATACGCAGATATTTAATTATTTTTGTATTACCACCACATATGATTTCACTGTACCACTTGGTACCTTATATCATTAGCCTCAATTAAATGTTAGACCCCACGTATTCTTAAGCCGTAGATATTATATATTACTACTGCTCACATTCTCCATATTACCCATAGTAATATTATTTAATGATTATACCCACATTAATATTTTAATTGGGCTAATTATCATTTAGTTGGGTACTTTCAACCCACACAATAATTAATTAATATTAATTATTTCTTTTCCATAATTATTATGCATTCCTTTAATTAATAGAATATAATATTCCATAATATCACTTAATTAGCCACTAATTAATTCGGGTTAATTAATTAAACCTTATTCAAATCCATTCATGGACAACTTAACCATCATTTAGGATTTTATTATCCTTATGAGTCCTTAATACCCATTACTTGAATTTTAATTTCAAAAAAATAGATTTTACAGACCGGCGCAACTGTGCCATACCAAATTCTCAAGCAGACAAGTTCTGCATTAGAAGAACTAAAACATTACACTTCTAAATACTTTACACAATCTTTTTAAGTGTTAACTCGACTAACATCAATCCTCTATTTGATTTCACATCATCGATTACTATTTTCCTTAACAATTCAAGGATCACACTTCGAGTTTTAAAACTCTATCTCCCTTATTAGTTTAATCCAGCTATACATCTCCTGTATGGTTTCTTACCACCGACAACACAACATACATACATGCATACCTTTAATCCTCACTTCTTGCCGTGTAACAATTCACTCAATAATTCTCTAACCACTTTAAAGGTATATCGATTCTCTTCTCTTGTCAACCACGTACATATATACAAGTCCAAACCTAACACACCTCGAGTCTTTAATAGTATTCAATATAGTACACTGAGTGGTTTCCCACAAACAACCAACAAATCAGTTTCCGTCTCGTCTACACTGTTTTCACAGTGAGTTAGATCGGTTTACCAATTCGTATATACCTACGCTCTTTGAAAGAATCGTTTAGCCCAGCTCCTATACGTCAACCATTAAAGAGTAAGATTGCACTACCTTAGACTTGATATTCACTGGTACATATACTCAAGAAATTGGTGATTATCAAAGATATTTTAATGTCACCAACTTACTATAATAAAATAATTCTATAAATTATTTAAGGTCGATAGATAAATCTTATCCATCTTCATATAAATTAATCTCTACAATTTCTAACAAATATAAAATAATGGTATATATTTATTAACCACAACATTACTTATTACATAGTTCATATTACCATATGTAACACAATACCACATACCTCGTAACACATTATATATTTTTATTTGAACCCTTCACAAGCCTTAAGAATTTTATTCACTGAATTCTTATTTTGATATTTTCTGAAAATTCGGGTTCTTACAAGTACATCTGCTCTGGCTGAACGCCAATGATCCTCCGGTGTGGAAATCCCCGAAATGTCGTGCATAGCTGTCCTTAGAGCCAAACCTGTCAAACAAGAAACGCTGGGATATCACGTGGCGGGATGTAATCTCGTCATGTACCACTCTACGCCTCAATCCTGTGAGGGTCATGAACTGTCTACTCATGTCTCCCATCACCATGTGCACGCAAGGTGTGTCTAATGGCAGCATCGTCAATCGTGCATACTCCTCTAAAGTAGGAGTCAGCTCACGGGTCCCAAGCGGAATACCTATATGTCCGGTACCCAATGCTCTAGCAATCCCTCTACAAATCATGTGGGAACCTAAAACATCAACAGGGTCATAGTATGCTGCAGCAAATCATCTACGATCACCATGTCTGATGGTGATATACTATCATACCACGAGCGCATACCAGCTACCACCCCAAATGGTGGGGTATGATCAATACGGCTAACTGTCGAAGAAGACATCTGTACGGGTCGTGTCATAAGACCATCCAAGGGTTAATGCTGAATATCTCTAGACATACATTCATATGCATAACATAATAACATGCATGATACAATAGATGACAATATGATATAGGGAATGGAAAACTGTACATACATTCTAAAGTATATCATCATCTAATACATCTCTGTACAGCTAAAATACAATGAAATGGGGTGAAGCTACCCAACATCTGACAGAGGCCTATCAAAAGATATAGAAGGAATGGGGCGAAGCTACCCAACAGCTAACAAAGGCCTATCAAAAGAGATAACGAGAAATACATCAGAAAAAAGTCAATAGTGTCGATGTCTACATCATCGATCCTATCCACCTAATGTAACTCCTCCTGAGTCACTGGATCTCTATCTACAGGGATGTCAGGCCAATACAAGGGAGGATCTGCATCGGCAAAGCCATATGGGTCACTTGAGGGACCAGCGCTAGAGCTGAAAGGATCAAAAGTATCTACCTCTGCAGGATCTCTGCCCAAATGACGAATGAAAAGATGTGACTGGTCTAGCTGCTGAGTCAATTTATCAATCTGTGTCACATGAGTCGAATCTCTGACACAGGCTAGCCAATTCGTCATCATCATGGATCCTGGAACCATATCTCCCATAAACTGTGTGGCGCGGGTCTAAGCTCCAATGGTACGAGGGATCAACCAATACTGGAACATCTCCTGAGAACAGGGGCCCTCTGACAATGTAAACCCGTCAATCCCCATTAATGGGATGTCAATGACGGGTGACTGGGAAACAGGCCAATAATGCCTGACAGGTGGCAAGATTGGCATATGGATCTCTCTTGTAGTGCTCCTAATAGCACGCTCTCCTAAATAGAGCTCCCATCCTCCATCTATGAAGAGAGGAATCCCGCGGGTGGAAATGTCGTACTCTATTCCAGTCGGGTACCCATCCTCAAAACCAACTCCCAAATGCTCTCCAGAGTAGGGAATCCATATGATGACATCAGCTGTCAATAACTCCAGCGGTAGGCGACAATGAGTGAAACCCTCAGCAACAGGGACCTCCGCCAGTATGGAATGATGCCATCTCCGTCCTTGTGGATAGGTGTCTAAACCTAACACGCTCACAGGACGTAAACAAGGAAGCCTCTCATAGGCCCAAAACTGCCAACACAAAGGCAAACATCTGCTGTCAGTCAACACTCTTAATCTATACATGGGAAAAGACAAGAGAAACACTCACCAGCAGAAATGGGTAGAATCCTAACCACGCCTCGGTCAAGCCCTGCGATCGCATGCGTATTCCCATGAGGAAGTATGCAAATGTATAGGAACCCCAATCATACTCTCTTATAAGGTCCACGTGTCGAGTGGCGCTGATCAAAGCGAAGGACACCATAGAAGAGTTATCTGCTACAAAGCAGCCACTAATGATCTTCAGGAACAATCGCCGAAGAATGCGATCCCTGAGTCTCACATCATCGGGTATGGGCTCACTTAACAGCCTGCTCATAGAATCTACACTTAAAGGACTTGTACGAACAGTCTTGCCCTTGAGCGCCTTCGCCGGGACTCCCAACAAGGATCTGATGGCAGTAGGGGTGATATCTGTCGTGCAAGGCATTGGCTCCCCTCCAAAATCCATACATGTGATAAACTGAAGGATGCCTACTGAAGTCACCCAGAAGATCTGGGTTCGGCACTTGAATACCTGGAAATTCCCTATGGGGAAAACGTACAGCAGGAGCGGGAACCTCGATCGGTACATCCTCCTCCTCGTCCTTGACATTCGGCACTTCAACCCAAATAGGACGTATCACCGCCTCCGCCAAACGATGAGGCTGTCTAACAGAACGGCGTTGAGGCTCTTCAAAAGTCCTCCTCCGTACACAAGAAGTGGTCCTGCGGGAACTACTCGGCTGATCCAGATCCATAATATCTGGACAACAAGTCTCCAAATCACCTCAGAAAGGGTGTGGTAATTTCTTACTTGGAGTCTCTTTCAAAATGCATTCTATGACTACATGCATGCTTGCATTATTTTAACATACATCTACAGTAGAGTTAAAAATGCATGACTATCCAATGCCTACATTTTGGAAATTTTTTGCTATAGCCCCCTTTGTAAATGGGACTATCCATATGCACATGGGCATTACTATGTGGCCATTCAGTAGCACACCTATACACATTCATATACATCCTATATGCATTAATCATATCACAGTAAAAATTCGTAAGTGTAGTTTAATTACCAGGATTATTTAACTTTTGTGCCTTTACTCATTTTTCCTTAGATAGGATAAGAAATGACAGTAAAAGGTGCCAATTTGACTGTTTCAAAAGTAAAATTTTTTCACATCATTATGTTCAGCATGGTTTAATACTAACATTTACTATGTTGAATATTTTTTATCAAGTCATATCAGCATGCATATTCACTACTATGTGCCTAAATGCATTTAATATGATAAGTTATTTTCTAACGGATTGAAATTGGAAAAAAATACATGCATACGTTACCAGGACAATGAAGAACGCTTGTACGGTGACAGAATATGCAGAAAGTTGCCCAAACTCAGCAAATCTGAAGAAGAGCTCTCAGATTTCCTTCGCTATGCAACTTAAAAATGACTTATAAAAGCAACCAGTCGCTTATACATAGGCACGGCTGGCCGCAGGCTAACCTGCGGCGCCTGCAAGTATACCTGCGGCCCGCTTGCATGGGTCCCACACCTCCAGCTCACTCCAGTTAGAGTTGCAAAGGAGGTCTGATAAGCTAAAAAGTCCAAATCAGGAATAAAAATTCTACGCAATTGAGCGGAATAGCCTGAAATCCTGGTTTCTCGTCGGTCAAAGTTAAACTCCCGTCGTCTCAATGGTATTCGCTTGAATGCAAGGTATACTATACCAATGAGCTCAGCTTTCACCAACCATGCTCGGCAATACCCCACAAAGGTTCGATGCCATCATTTCCAAGGTCACAACCCTAAATAATCCCCGGCGAGGGTTACAACGCAAAACCATTAAATATCAAACCTCCCCGGCAGGGGTTATAACGCTAAAGTTATTAGCTTATAGCAAGGATCCATCCGGTGATACACACATCAACGAATGTCAGGCAACCCTGACAGTGAAAACACTGTTGGCAGTAACTCCGATAGAATGAGGGAATATGTTATACACATCCTCAAACAGACAAAGCTTTATCCCCGCAGATCTCTTACACACAAGAGGTACCTCTATGGAATATAAGCCAATGTCTAGGATTCAAGACTTTGGTGATAGTCCCAACGTTAACATCCTTGAAGATTTGGATCGTATGTCCAAGCCATCACTGATTGTCATCCCAACAGGATTACCTGACAATCATTCATGCATTTGCATCATGTTGCTACATATGACATCATGTTTATCTTGCTTGCATTTCAAGTGTAGTATTCTTTATCCTATCCATGCCTTGCATTGCATGAATATGATAAAGAGGGGCATCTGTAGACACTTAAAATTTTCTGCACTCCTATTACTAACATTGCGGGAGGGTAGATTCGTCTTTTGGAGATAACCACGAAGGCGGCTCGCATCCATTACGGATACTAGGAAGTTCGGTTCAACTCAGAACACTGGCCGAGAACTTCATCTCAAACCCGAACACACACCGAGTGTCATTTCCAATCTCGGAGATAACCCCAGAGATATGCGAGATCAAAAAGACCAAGCAATAACACGGAGAGGACGATTACATCTTCACGATAACACTGCGACGATCAGTTCCAATCCCAGAGACAACACTAGGAGTAGCAACTCCATCCTTGGTGATAGCCCCAAAAGATGCCATTGCAGTACCGGTAATAACCCCGGAAATGCTTGTTGCAAACATATGCAATCAACTTCAACCCTAAACATCCTGTCGAGGCACTCATACCTCAGACCCGGAGCTAACAACGGGCAGACAGGCACACCCATAGATGATAGTGACGCATACAAACAAACAGTCCAATCTCAGATGTAACCCTGAGCAACGTCTGCCTTTCGCTTAAACCGGCGATAACCCCGGTGAGGAGTCAAAACTTCATCTTACCATCTCACCAAGATGATATCGCGACATACCAACAAGTAGTCCAATCTCAGATGTAACCCTGAGAAACGTCTACTTTCAACTCAAACCGGCGATAACCCCGACGAGGAGTCAAACGTCATCTTGTCCCTTCGACACTGACACGTCGTCTCAAACCTTTATACATACATACATCCAATAATGTCCCACAAGAACCGAGGATTTACAATCCCGAGTGACAATTATGCGTGGCAGTACTTTGGATAGAATTTGAAGCTTGAAGACCATGGGCAAAGACCCCTCTTCCTGACTTCGTACAACCTCTAATCCATGTTATTGCGTAATTGTCAACACAAGCAGTCTGAAGAAGGTTATATATACCTCGTTTGGATGCTCGAATTGAAGTTCTGCAAGTTCTAGCGGACATTACAGTGCATGAGTACACGTACTACGAGACGATTGGACCTGCGAGGCTCGGATGCACCACGACCAGCCGCAGGTACAACTGCGGCTGCCATAGGTGTTCCTGTGGCCATCCATCTATATATACAAGCCTTGGGCTCAACCATTTGAAAGAAGAGAAGGAGAGGAAAAGGCGAGGAAGCCCTGTCCATTTTACTCTACATACACATCTTTTAAGTGTTTCCTCATCTTTAAACACTTGTTAGCTCGCATATAGCTATTTTTTATTCGGCGGGAGCTTAGTGTTTATCCATTTAAAGTCATAGAAGTCTACTTTAGCAGCCCACTGTAAGCCTTCTCCCATTTTATAAAGCCTTCTTCTCATATTAGCACACACTGTTATACACATTGAGAGTCGTGTTGCGTGCATTTGCCCAGACTTCGGTCCGTGGTTTTCATTTCTATCTGTATATATATATACTTATATATGTATATATTTCATATATGGACTAACATTATCGAGTTATGCCTCGATTGAGCCTAGACTTCGGTCTGGAGCGTTTATTTGCTTATATATATATATATATAAACTATGGTGGACTACATCGATGAGCACAGATTTTACATTGGTTGCTTTTTTATATATATATATATATATATATATATATATATATATATATATATATATATATATATAATTGTTGTCGAATATATCGATGAGCCTAGATTTTACATCCGGTGCGTTTAATTGCTTATATATATATATATATACATAATTTCTGTCAAACATATCCGATGAGCCTGGATTTACATCCAGTGCGTTTACTGCTTTTATATATATATATGTACATATATATATATTTACATTTCTGTCAGGCCCGAAGTTTACTTCGTGGCCATTTACAACTTTATTTACATTTCGTCCTGCCTGGAGTTTACTTCGTGGTAGTTGATTGCTTTTACAACTTTATTTACATTTCGTCCCGCCTGGAGTTTACTTCGTGACGGTTGATCATGTTCATATATATATATATTTATAGTTTACATATATATATATATATATATATATATATATATATATATATATATATATATAGCTCGCTTACTACTTTTCATACAAATTCTTTGTATCATATGAGCCTAGGAATCATGTAATCACAGAGTTGATCTCATTGAACCTAGATTTGGTTTCCATGATGGACATTTTCAATTTGTAAGTAGCTTGTACATTATTTTTACGATAATACGAATTTCCTTAGATGGTCATCATGCCCATGAGGAGTTGACAGATCGATGTATATTATTTTCTCAAGAATGCTTCGCATCTCAAAAATAAAAGCAAACAAGACGAACTTTTAGTAATAAAATGGAAGTATCGAAGGCCTCAATTACTACTGAGTACAGGGTTTGAAAAACCTCTTTTACAAAATGTCATTGCAATATCTTGTTTAAAACTGAATTTTTCTATAAATTCAAACCCTATGTATATAAGTGCGAGCAGGTACAACACTACTTCCAAATAATTGCACATTGATCCACACACACACACACACATTATATCTTTGATTCTTTGAAGAGTGGCGGTCACCGTGGTAACACGGATGTCGGGGGGTGCCTAACATATTCCCTCCGCATAATCAAGCCCCCTGACCCAAAATGAATCTCAGTTTCACAGACCCGTTTAGCAGTGTCAAATCACTGGGTTAATGTGCAAACCTTTTTTTCGGTTAACGTTAGTGCAACCGATTAAATACACCTGTTGGTGACTCTTAAAGTCAAATCGTCAACATTATACATGTCGGACCTTTTTCACTTGTTTTTTCAAACAAATCTCACATTAACATGAGAACACCAAAAAACAAGTTACAAAAAGGGACACTAAAAAATCCCGACGTCTACATCACATAAGCAATCTATCGAATACTTGGTGTGCAAGACACGAATTCCCCCCAAACTTACTGATTTTGCTTCAACTAGGGTGATAGGTGTTGAGAAATTATAGAAATAAACTACTCACTCTCTGTATATCTCCAAGTGTTTAATTTTCTCTTCCCTCTTGTGCTGTAACAATCCTCTCAAGAAGAATCCCACCCTTGAATTTCTGAATTGATGTGAATAGATGTGGTTATGGTGTTGTGAAGATATGGTTTTATAGAGAGGGTGTAATTTATAGAATTGTGGGTTGGAGTAGTGGGTAAGTCGTTTGATGGGAATTAATTTGCAAGTTCGTGGGTTGAGATTGTGAAGGAGTGGGATTATTGGGTATCACGTACAAAAAGGTTAGGAGAACATGGTCCGAACATTATATAACTGCTGCAACCACCTTTTCAAATTCTAGACCCCGCCCCTGCGCGGGGTATTAGCTTTGAAATGCCTACCCCGTGGCATGCTCACTAATTTTAAAATAGGAACACCCAGCCCTGGCTGGGGTATTGTGCTTTGGAAGGCCAGCCCCAGCTGGCTTGTAACCTGTTATTGACTCTTAACCCCATTTGGTTTGGGGTATTATTTTGAAGGGGCATACAGCAACTAGTGGTCTGCTAATGCCTTATTTTGCTCATTCCTTGCATCCTTAACATATTTATTTCCTTCTTAAGTACCTAAAACATCATTAAAACATGAAAAGAAGTCAAATTGAGAAATTTAAGCATGGTAGGTAATCATGGTAGGTAAGAGTATCTAGAATAACATAATGTACTTACTACTTACTGAGCTTATTATCGACATCGGGATTTTTGAGTGTCCCTTTTCGTTACTTGTTCTTTGGTGTTATCATGTTAATGTGAGATTTGTTTGAAAAAATAAGTGAAAAAGGTCTGACATGTATAATGTCGACGATTTGACTTTAAGAGTCGCCAGTTGGTGTATTTAACTGTTGCACCAACGAATGTAGAAAAAGGTTTGCACATTGACCCAATGATTTGACATTTGCTAAGCAGATTACGTGAAACCAAGAGATTCATTTTTGGGTCCGGGGGCTTGATTATGCGGAGGGAAGGTGTTAGGCACCCCCGGACATCCATGTTACCACGGTGACCGTCACTCTTCAAAGAAATTGTTATTTGAATGTGTGTGTTTGTGTGTGTGTGGATCAATGTGCAATTATTTGAAAGTAATGCGAGGCCTCGTTCGCACCTATATACAAAGGGTTTTAATTTATATAAAAATTCATTTTTAACCACAATATAGCAATGACGTTTTGTAAAAGAGGTTTTTCAAACTCTGTGCTCAATGGGAATTGAGACCTTTTCATACTTCCATTTTATTATTAAATGTTCGGCTTGTTTGCTTTTATTTTCGAGATGCGAAGCATTCTCGAGAAAATAATATACAATGAGCCGAACTTCTCATAAGGCATGATGACTTATATATATATATATATATTTGTATATATATATATATATATATATATATATATATATATATATATATATATATATATATGAACATGATCAACCGCCACTTAAGTAAACTCAAAGGGACAAAATATAAATAAAGGTGTAAAAGCGATCAATCGCCACGTAAGTAAACTCAGCGGCAGACGGAATGTAAATATAGCTGTAAAAGGCCACGAAGTGAACTCCAGGCCTGACAAAAATGTAAATATATATATATGTACAAATATATATATAAAAGCGATAAATGCATTGGATGTAAATCCGGGCTCATCGGATATGTCCGATAAAGAATTATATATATATATATATATATATATATATATATATATATAAGCAAATAAGCGCTCCGCATCAAGTTCAGGCTCAATCGAGGCATAACTCGATAATGTTAGTCCATATATGAAATATATACATATATAAGTATATATATACAAACAGAAATAAAAACCACAAACTGAAGTCCAGGCAAACGCACACAACACGACTCTCAATGTGTATATAACGATGTGTGTGCTATATGAGAAGAAGGCTTTATAGAATGTAAGAAGGCTTACAAAGAGAATGCCAAAGTAGACTTCACTGACTTTAAATGGATAAATACTAAGCTCCCGCAGGATAAAAGATAGCTATATGTGAGCTAACTAGTGTTTAAAGATGAGGAAACACTCAAAAGATGTGTATACAGAGTAAAATGGACAGGGTTTCCTCGCCTTTTTCCTTCCCTCCCCCTTTCAAATGGCTAACCCCAAGGCTTGTATATCTAGACGGCGGATGGCATGTAGTACACTGTGGTGTGCGCCATGATTATACTATTCTTTGAGTCGTGGTGCATCCGAGCCTCGTGGGTCCCGTCGTCTAGTAGTACGTGCAATGTAATGTCTGTTCGAACTTGCAAAACATCAATCCGAGCATCCGAACGAGGTATATCTGACCTTCTTCGGACCACTTATGTCGAGAGTTATTCAATGAGATGGATTAGAGGTTGTACGAAGTCAGGAAGAGGGGTCTATGCCCATGGTCTTCAAGCTTCAAATTCTATCCAAAGTACTTCCACACGGAATAGTCACTTGCGATTGTCACTCCTCGGTTCTTGTGGGACATTGTTGGATGTCTGTATGTATGAAGTGTTGAGATGACGTGCCATTGTTGAATGGACAAGATGGTGTTTGACTCCTCGTCAGGGTTATCGTCGGTTTGAGTTGAAAGTAGACGTTGCTCAAGGTTACAACTGAGATTGGACTACTTGTTGGTATGTCGCGATATCATCTTGTTGAGATGGTAAGATGACGTTGTGACTCCTCACCGGGGTTATTGCCGGTTTAAGCAAAAATCAAACATTGCTCAGGGTTACATCTGAGATTGGATTGCTTGTTTGTCTGCCTCACTATCATCTGTGGGTGTGCCTGTGTGCTTCGCATCTCTGGGTCTGAGGTATGTGTGCCTCGAAAGGATGTCTGGGGTTGAAGCTGATTGCATGTGTTTGAAACAAGCATTTCCGGGGTTATCACCGGAACTGCAATGGCATCCCTTGGGGCTATCACCAAGGATGGAGTTGATACTCCCAGTGTTGTCTCTAGGACTGGAACTAAACGTCGCGGTGTTATCCCCGAGATAGAACTGTCCTCTCCGGTGTTGTTGCCGGTCTCTTGATCTATATATCTTGGGGTTATCTCCTAGATTGAAAATGACATTCCCGGTGTGTGTTCTGGGTTTAAGATGAACTTCCGGTAGTATCCAGAATGGATGTAAGCTGTCTTCTAGGGTTATCTCCAAAAGATGAATCTACCCTCCTACAATGTTAGTAATAGGAATGCAAAAAAATTTGAGTGTCTACAGATGCCCCTCTTTATCATATTCATGCAATGCAAGGCATGGATAGGATAAAGAATACTAGACACTTAAAATGCAAGCAAGATAAACATGATGTTATATGTAGCAACATGATGTAAATGCATTTAGAATGCATGAATGATTGTCAGGTAATCCTATTGGGATGACAATTAGTTGTGGCTTGGACATACGATCCAAATCTTCAAGGATGTTGACGTTGGGACTATCACTAAAGTCTTGAATCCAAGAAACTGGCTTATATTCCATAGAGGTACCTCTTGTGTGTAAGAGATCTGTGGGGATAAAGCTTTGTCTATTTGAGGATGTGTATAACATATTCCCTCATTCTATCGGAGTTAATGCCAACAGTGTTTTCCCTGTCAGGGTTGCCTGACATTCGTTGATGTGTGTATCACTGGATGGATACTTCCTGGGTGTATTGTCAAGGTTGCTTGACCTTCATTGATGTATATGTCAATGGTAGCATTGCATTGTGACCCCCGCCAGGGCCATGAGGATAAGCTGCTTAGATGGGTTTACTTGTCATCGGCTGTCATGGCGTCAAGGTTGCTTGACCTTCATTGATGTGTGTATCAATGGTTGCATTATGTTGTAACCCCTGCCGGGGACACGTAGATGAGTTGATAACTTCGGTGTTGTAACCCCCGTCGGGGAGCTTTGATATATCATGGTTTTGCGTGGTAACCCCCGTCGGGGAGGTTTAGTATTTCGTAGTTTTGTGTTGTAACCCCCGCCGGGGAAGTTTAGGGTTGTGACCTTGCAAATGATGGTATCAGACCTTTGTGGGGTATTGCCGAGTATGATTTGTGAAAGCTGAGCTCATTGGTATAGTATACCCTACATTTAGGCGAATTCCATTGAGACGACGGGAGTTTAACTCTGATCGACGAGAATCCAGGATTTCAGGCTATTCCGCTCAATCACGTAGCATTTTTATTCCTAATTTGGCCTTTTCAGCTTGTGACACCTCCGTTGCAACTCTAGCTGGAGAGAACCGGAGGTGTGGGACCTATGTAGGGGGGCCACAGGTGTACCTATAGGTGCTGCAGGTTAGCCTGCGGCCAGCCATGCCTATGTATAGGCGGCTGGTTGCTTTCATAAGTAATTTTCAAGTTGCGCAGCGAAGGAAATCCGAGAGCTCTTCTTCAGATCTGTTGAGTTTGGGAAACTTTCTGTATATTCTGTCACCGTACAAGCATTCATCACTGTCCTGGTAACGTATGCATGTATTTTTTTCCAGTTTCTATCCGTTGGAAAATGACTTATCACATGAAATGCATTTAGACACATAGTAGTTAATATGCATACTAATATAACTTGATAAAAAATATTCAACATAGTAAATGTTAGTATTAAACCATGTTGAACATAATGATGTGAAAAAAATTAACTTTTGAAACAGTCAAATTGGCACATATTACTGTCATTTCTTATCCTATCTGAGGACAAATGAGTAAAGGTACAAAGTAAAATAATCTTGGTAATTAGACTACACTTACAGATTTTTATTGTGATGTGATTAATGCATACAGGATGTATATGACTGTGTATAGGTGTGCTACTGAATGGCCACCTAGTCATGCCTATGTGCATGTGGATAGTCCCATTTACAAAGGGTGCTATGGCAAAATTTTCCCAAAATGTAGGCATTGGGTAGTCATGCATTTTTAACTCTACTGTAGATGTATGTTAAAATAATGCAAGCATGCATATAATCATAAAATGCATTTTGAAAAGACTCCAGGTAAGAAATTTCCACACCCTTTCTGAGGTGATTTGGAGACTTATTGTCCAGATATTATGGATCTGGATCAGCCGAGTAGTTCCCGTAGGACCACTTCTTGTGTACGGAAGAGGGCTTTTGAAGGGCCTTAGCAGATTACATTAGACGACCTCATGGATTTGCGGAGAAGGATGATCGTCTCTACTCGGGTTGAAGTGCCGAATGTCGAGGACGAGGAGTAGGATGTACCAATCGAGGTTCCCGCTCCTGCTGTATGTGTTCCCCGTAGGGAATTTCCAGGTATTCAAGTGGCAAACCCAGATCTTCTGGGTGACTTAAGTAGGCATCCTTCAGTATACCTGCATGCAAACAAGGTATGGAGTTAGATCTTTAATCTTCCTTATTTCCTATTGATGAGGAGTCAAGGAGTCTGATGTTGATCTGCATTTGATATAGGTTCGCGGCTTCACACAGCCTCGAGGGAATTTGATGTAGGTTAGGATTCTACCCATTTCTGCTGGTGAGTATTTCTCTTGTCTTTTCCCATGTATAGGTTAAGAGTGTTGACTGACAGCAGATGTTTGCCTTTGTGTTGGCAGTTTTGGGCTTATGAGAGGCTTCCTTGTTTGCATTCTGTGAGCGTGTTAGGTTTAGACACCTATCCACGAGGACGGAGATGGCATCATTCCATATTGGCGGAGGTCCCTGTTGCTGAGGGTTTCACTCATTATCGCCTACAGCTGGAGCTATTGACAGCCGATGTCATCACATGGATTCCCTACTATAGAGACCATTTAGGAGTTGATTTTGAGGATGGGTGCCCGACTGGAGTAGAGTACATCATTTCCACCCGTAGGATTCCTCTCTTCACAGATAGAGGATGGGAGCTCTACTTAGGAGAGCGTGCTATTAGGAGCACCACAGGAGAGATCCGTATGCCAATCTTGCCTCCTGCCAGGCGCTATTGACTTGTTTCGCAGTCACCCATTGTTGACATCCCATTGATGGGGATTGACAGTTTTACATTGTCAGAGGGCCCCTATTCTCAGGAGATATTCCAGCATTGTTGGATCCCTCGTACGATTGGAGCTCAGACCCACGCCACACAGTTTATGGGGGATATGATTCCAGGATCCGTGATGATGATGGATTGGCTAGCTTGTGTCAGAGATCCGACTCATGTGACACAGATTGACATATTGACTCGGCAGCTGGACCGGTCACATCTTTTCATTCGGCATTTGGGCAGAGATCCTGTAGTGGTAGATACTTCTAGCTCTGGCGCTGGTCTCATATGGTTTTATCGGTGCAGATCCTCCCTTGTATCGGCCTGACATCCCTGTAGATAGAGATCAAGTGACTCAGGAGGAGTTACATCAGGTGGACAGGATCGATGATGTAGACATTGACACTATTGACTTTTTCTGATGTATTTCTTGTTATCTCTTTTGATAGGCCTCTGTTAGCTACTAGGTAGCTTCGCCCCATTCTCGCTATATCTTTTTATAGGCCTCTGTTAGTTGTTGGGTAGCTTCACCCCATTTCCCTGTATTTTAGCTGTACAGAGATGTATTAGATGATGATATACTTAGGAATGTATGTACAGTCTTCCATTCCCTATATCATATTGCCATATATTGTATCATGCATGTTATTATGTTATGCATATATATGTATGTCCAGAGATATTCAGCATTGACCCCTGGATGGTCTTATGACACGGCCCATACAGATGTCTTCTTCGACAGTTAGCCGTATTGATCATACCCCACCATTTGTGGTGGTAGCTGGTATGTGCTCATGGTATGATAATATATCACCATCAGACAAGTTGATCGTAGATGATTTGCTACAACATACTTTGACCCTGTTGATGTTTCAGGTTCCTCCAGGATTTGTAGAGGGTATGCTAGAGCACTGGTTACCGGACAGACAGGTATTCCGATTTGGGACCCGTGAGTTGACTCCTACTTTGGAGGAGTATGCATGATTGACGATGCTGCCGCTGGATAGACCTTGCATGCACATGGTGATAGGAGACATGAGCAGACAGTTCATGATCCTCACAGGATTGAGGCGTAGAGTGGTACAGGATGAGATTACATCCGACCATGTGATATCCCAGTGTTTCCTGTTTGACATATTTGGCTCTGAGGATAGCTATGCACGATATTCCAGGGATTTCACCACATCGGAGGACCATTGGCGTTCAGCCATAGTAGATGTACTATTTCTATGCGTATTGTCATACATATACATGCTGCGGTACATGGATGAGCTAGATATCGGCGTCATCATGGTATTGAGAGCTCTCAAGGAGGGTAATACCATAATACCGATGATTGTCGTAGAGACCTTGAGGTTAGCTATATTTTGCTGCACTTATCCGGCAGGAGTATTCACAGGTAGCTCGGTCATGCTGTATGTGTGGTTTATGTCACACTTGAGAACGATTGGCACATTTAGACGGCATGGATTTTGTTTCACCCATGACATAGCCATGACGTACTCCTTTTAGCCTGCGGAGTGTACAGGTGTTGCATGTTGGTCAGATTTTTTGGCAGGGATTGGAGATCCGTTTGCTATATTGCCATGTTCTGGGCATAGCTCACCCTACAGCTTCATTACTCATGCTCCGGGCATGGATTATCTCCCTCTGGCTGGTTTGAGGGGCATGATCACTTACCACCCTTTGGCCGTTATGTGTCAATTTGACCAGTTTCAGGATTTTCATCCGTATGAGGAGGCAGCGAGTCAGTGCTTCGCGTCACACCGGTTGTCAGCGGAGGATAGATCCAGGTTGTATGCATGTTGGGATCAGCAAGAGTTGGCTGAGTTTTCTGTCAGTCATCCAGGTTGTTCTGCAGAGTATTCCGCATAGATGGGAGACAAAGACTGCATCATCTATGGCAGTATCCACAGTGCAGATGACTGATTCTGACGATGAGGAGCCTATAGAGGAGGCTGTTATTCCCATCGATGATTTGATTTCTTTGGGTTGCGGCATTTGTGATCGATTCTCCCACCACGAAAGTGCACTTTGTTACCCAAAGATTCGGCACAACATTTGGAGCAGAGCTTACATCTGATGACCTATGATAAAGATCAGGCTAGGGCCGCGATGTTGACAGCTCTAGATGAGAGAGATACCGCTCTTTTAGAGAGGGATGAGGCTAGATCAGCAAGGGATGCATTGATTGTGGAGAGGGATGCCGCCTTATCTGCTAGGGATGTGGCCATCGCAGATAGTACTTCCGTTAGATCCCAGATGACTGTCAGTCTTGCCGACATGAGTACTTACATTGATGAGCATTATGCCACCATGCAGTTAGCCTCTGGTCTGCTAGTTCGTGTAGATACCCTTGGGCAGGAGCTTGCAGTGCTACCTCCGTCTTCAGAGAGGGATGCTATGTTAGATCTGATAGTCCGCATATATACAGATTTGTAGATAGCTTTGTATTTTCCTGCACAGATTAGCTTAGCTATTTTGTCATGTACAGCACATATGTATATATCAAACAGTATTATATATGGCAGGGAAATATATTTTGATTCACTTCCCTTTTAGTTATGCCTTGATATTGCTTGATATTTGCCTGTTTCTCCAGGGCCTTGTGATCTTGATGCATTCTGAACTTATCCTTGATAAATGGACATTGAGACGTCACAAGATCTTTCAGAACAGATCATTGATTTCTGTAAATCCCTACTATCTTTGGTGTCTTGGGACTGGTATCTGTATGGAAAAGTAGAGAGGAGGGTGGTTTTTTCCTCTCTGAGATTGACTGCACCATAGATGGTCGCCAGCACTTCTATTTGTGAGAAGCCTAGTTAATTCCATCTCTTATGGGTTGGTATTGCTCTTTGAGGCATGATCACAGCTTAGATGGTCACCGAATCTTCTATTTGTGAGAAGAGGTTGGATAATTCCATCCCTTTGATCTAAAACTGATGCAACGGGTCAAATTGAAGGTTGATCCCAGTATCGTGTGACAAGTATGTTTGTTCTAGTAGGGGTTAGACTGCACCGTGAATGGCTGCCTACGTACTCCTATTGAAGAGGAGATCAAGTCTGCGTAGTTCGAACCTGGTGTAAGAGGTTCAAAGCTTCATGCGGAAGGCAGATGGGTGTAGAAATATTTTTGTTGTTTTTGTTGTTTTGTAGAGAAAGGGCAGAAATGTCTTTGTTGTTTTTCTTTATTGGGACCGGGCCATATAGAATATGGTTGCCTATGTACCCCCGGGTACCAGGGAGATTAGGTCGACGTAGTTTTCCCCTCAGGATGAATCGCAGCTGAAGAGAAGCGTGAATCCCATGTGCAGGATATACTGCGGGGAGAAGAAAGTTTAATCCCATAACGGGGATAAACTGCAAGTGTGGAAAAAGTTTGATCCCTTCCTCAGGACAAACTGCAAGCGTAGAGAAGTTTAATCTCGTCTTCAGGATAAACTGCAGGTGTGAAAGGTTCAATCTCGTCTTCAAGATAACCGAAATTGAGAAAGGTTCAATCACATCTTCAGGATAACCGAAATTGTATGAAAGGTTTGAAATGAGGTAATACCAGGCTGTTGGTTTGAAGTGTATGTTTCCCTAAGGGGCAGAAGAGTATGTAGAAAGGAAAGGGTTCAAAACCGGAATGACTGGTGATTTGAGGATCAAAACCAGGATGTTTGTTTAATGGTAATTTCAGATATAGTACCGTTTCATAGTGTCTGAGTTGATAAGCTATGGAAATTCATCGCTATCCATTTCCTGCAATCTGAGAGAACCTCCTGTCAATACATCCTTGACAACAAATGAGCCTTCCCAGTTAGGAGCGAATTTTCCCTTGGATTGATCTTGGTTGTCAATGATCTTTTTCAAAAAAAAGTCATGTTGTTTGAACTTCCGTAGTCAGACTTCTCTGTTGTAGGATCGTGCGATCCTTTGTTGATATAACTGACCATGGAAGATAGCCGCGGCTCGCCTTTCGTCTATTAGAGACAACTGGTGATACCTATCTTGTACCCATTGGTCTTCGCCCAACTGAGCATCCATCAATACTCTGAGGGATTCCATTTCCACTTCTATGGGGAGCACTGCTTCCATCCCATAGACTAGTGAGTAGGGGGTTGCCCTAGTGGAATTTTGCATGGAAGTTCTGTAGGCTAATAAAGTCATAGGCAAGAGATCAGGCCATCCTTTGTGATTGGCGGACATTTTCTACATGATCTTTTTGATGTTTTTATTAGCCGCTTCAACAGTACCCTTCATCTTTGGCCGGTGGATGACGGAGTTGAGATGTTTGATGTGGAATTTTTTGCAGAATTCCTCCATCTTTCTGTTGTTGAGGTTCTTAGAATTGTCCATATAGACAAACAACATCATTTCTGATGAAAGCGATGATGACTTCTTTAGTAACCTTGGGGAAGGATGTTGTTTCTACCCATTTTGTGAAGTAGTCAATCATGGTGAATATGAATCGATGTCCATTACTGGCTTTGGGCTCGATGGGCCCGATCAAGTCCATTCCCCACATTGAGAAGGGCCATGGCGAACTCATATTATGGAGTTCCCTTGGAGGGGTGTGGATAGCATTCCCATGAATCTGGCATTGATAGCACCTCTTGACGTGATCATCATAGTCAGCTTTGAGTGTAAGCCAATAATGTCTCATTCTAAGAATTTTCTTGACAAGTAGGGGTTCACTTATGTGAGGGTTGCATACTCTACCATGGATCTCATCCATGAGTCGCTGAGCTTGGTCTTTATCTAGACATCTGAGGAGACCTAATCATGCATCTCTTTTGTAGAGTGCATCTCCACTCAGGTAGAATTTCATAGCAAATCGATGAATCCGCCTCTTCTCAGTTAGGCTCGCCTCAGCGGGTGTAGATCCATCTCAAATATACTTCTTAATGTGCTGATACCAAGGGTTGTGGATGGGAGGTAGCTCATCTAATACTTCTCCAATGTAATTCATATAGACTGGGGCTTTTTGCAGAGCAAACGTGATATTTGGCATGTTTTCCTTGTCAAGTATGTAAACCAAGGAGGCCAACGTTGCTAATGCATCTGCAAAATCATTCCTATTACGAGGAATGTGTAGGAAGGAGATTTCTTCGAACTCCAAAGCCATCTATAAAACTTGTCGATGGTAAGGCAGCAAATGCAATTCTTTAGTTTGATAGATTCCCATGGATTATTTGATTACCAATTTGGAATCCCCAAAGACAGTTAACCACCTGATGCCCATTAAACGGGCAAGTTTTAGCCCCATGATACAACCTTCATACTCAGCTGTGTTGTTGGTGCTGACAAATCAATTGTAATTTGGCTGACGGAATCTGCTCCCGTCATCGAATATTAAAAGCTGCTCGACTCTAGTGCCTTACAGATTAATGACTCCATCAAAATACATTCTCCACGTACGTCATGTATTGTACTGATGTTGTATCTGAACTGTCATTACCCCCTCGTCAGGAAAGTATGTTTCTAAGGGTTTGTAATCCCCTGCAGGTGCGGCGCCCAGTTGATCCGCAATTCCTTGACCGTTGACAGACTTTTGCGTCACGTAGACGTTCTCAAATTGCTGTAGGATCAACTGCCGTCTGGATAGTTGACAATTCAGTATGGGCTTGCTGAACACATACTTGAGAGGATCCATATGGGATATGAGATGGGTTGTGTGACCATGGAGGTAATGCTGTAACCTCATGGAAGCCCATGCTAAAGCACAACAAGTCTTCTCGATCAGAGTGTACTTGTGTTCACTGATGTTGAATCTTTTGTTGAGGTAATAGATAACTCGTTCTTGGCCTCTATTATCTTTTTGCCCCAGCATACAGCCCATGGCATTGTCATTTATGGACAGGTACATGAATAGGGGAACATCATCCCTGGGAGGTACCAAAACAGGAGCGTTAATCAGTTGCTCTTTGATGGTGAGGAAGGCTTTCTGACACTCATCATTCCATTTCATGCAGGAGTTCTTCCTTAACAATTTGAAGATTGGCTCACAGGTTGCTGTGAGTTGATAGATGAATCTGCTAATGAAGTTGATCCTTCCCAAAAATCCCCGTATTTCCTTTTCTGTCTGAGGAATGGGCATTTCCTTGATAGGCAGGATTTTGGTAGGATCTAGTTCAATCCCTTTGTGGCTGACTAGGAAGCCTAGCAACTTTCCTGACTTAACACCAAAGGCGCACTTAGTGGGATTCAACTTCAAGTTGTACTTACACAACCTGTTGAAAAGCTTTTTGAGATGATCTAAATGGTCATCCTCCTTCTGGGATTTGACAATGATGTCATCCACATAGATCTCTATCTCTTTGTGCATTAAATCGTGGAAAAGAGCCATCATAGCTCGCTGATAGGTTGCCCCAGCTTTGATGAGTCCGAATGACAACCGTCTGTAGCAAAAAGTTCCCCAAGGCGTGATGAAAGCAGTTTTCTCACAATCTTCCTCAGCGACCATAATTTGATGGTACCCCGCAAAGCAATCAACAAAGGAGTACATGTCATATTGATCAGTATTATAAATAAGAATGTGGATGAATGGCACAGGAAAGCTATCTTTAAGGCAAGCTTTGTTCAAATCCCGATAATCCACGCAAACTCGCACCTTTCCCCCTAGTTTAGGCATGGGAACAATGTTGGATATCCACTCTGGATATGTAGACACCATGATGATGCCAGCTTGAAATTGTTTCACAATTTCTTCTTTAACTTTTAAACTCCACTCAGGTTTCAATCGCCTGAGCTTTTGCCTAACTGGCTTGAATCCTTCTTTAATGGGAAGGTGATGAAGAACAATGTCAGTGGACAAACCTACCATGTCTTCATGAGACCATTTAAACACATCCTGGTATTGGGTTAACAGTTCAACCATGTCATTCCGTTGATTTGTGGTAAGGTCTGAACCAATTTGGATTAACTTATGGTTTTATAAGGTTCCGAGATTGAAAGGAGTGGTTTGATCAAGATTAGGTTTGGGCTTATCTGTGACCCATTCCTTAATCTCTTAAGGTGTGTCAATGTCCTCTTGTATATCCATCAAGTCTGAGTCCAACTTTGCATCAAAGTTACAGCCCTTGTGGAGAGAAGGCATGTCATCAACAAGTACAGGCACATCTAAATTCAGAGTCCTGAAATAAAATATGCTTTCACTTAATATATGCAACTGTTCGATCATACAAAAGAGTTAGCATGTACCTGATAAAATAACTGCTAATACTGTAATGGAAAAATGCAATTAAAGTTATCTACAGGGCAGAGATGCTCCAATTGTCAAGGGAAAAGTCCTGATGGACTGCAGTTATGGAAGGATCGTCATTGTCCTCCTTCTCCCGAATGATAACCAGGACATCTGGGCAATCATCGCCTGGGGTGTATCTGTTTGTATGTTCATCATGAACAATGATGCGGATGCCTGCCATCATCAAAATAAGGTCATGTTTTTCGTTCCTTTGTTTCCGCCTTGGGATCAGGAATCAGCACCTCTTTAGCTTTGATTGGCACTGGTTTTCGAAATAGCATAGCCACAACATGGGCTAGAACCTTTACTGGAGATTGCATCAACTCATGAAGTAAAGGTAGAGAAAATCACCGTGCGACAGAAGCTTGAGGAACATGCTTGTGCTTATGAGGATTCCTGTGTCTGGAACTAGCAGAATATCCTAGCCTGTATGTTCAAATTTGACTGGACATTTGGATAAGGTTCTTAATACCCTGTTGATCCTTACCAAGCCCTTGTCCAGGTTGATGGCCCAATAACATAATTTCATGAGTGGCTGACATTACCTCGCCAGAAATCTTGGGTACAGGAAGTGGCGTTCCAATAGAATGGTATTGCGTATTGCTCACTTCCAGAGTATGGTAACTGGCCGTTTCAACTTCTGAATTGAAGCTGATAGTTGGTAGAGTTCCTTGTTCAGGACATTCCGGCTCAGCGTTGACAGTGACTAGACTGTTGTTGATAATGTATTTGAGTTGTTGATGTAATGTGGAGGGAACATCTCTAGCCATGTGTATCTATGGTCTCCCCAATAGCAGGTTGTATCCTGAATCTATCTTGAGGACGTGGAAGGATATGTTGAATGTATTTGGACCAATCTCAATTTGTAATTCAATCTTTCTAACAAAATTTCACCGGGATCCATCAAAAGCTCTGATGACCGTATGGATTCTATAGATTTTCTTGAGATTGATATTCATCTTAACCAAGGTGGCATAAGGACAGATATTTAGAAATGAGCTTCCATCTATCAATACTCCTGCTAGCATGTACCCGGAAGACAAAACTGCGATGTGCAATGGCTTGCAATAACTAGTCCCTTCGGGTGGTATGTCGTCATCAGTGAAGGATATCACATTGTTACTGAAAATGTGATCAACCAAATGTCGAAATTTTTCCACATCCACTAATTTTGGCAAGTAGGCTTCTTCCAAAACCTTTAGTAAGATTTTACGATGATCCTCGGAAGAGAAAACCAAGTCCAATATCGAAATCTGGTGTGGAGCTTCTCGCAAGCTTAAAACCACTTTGGCTTTATTGTGACCCATAGTATGGAGGAATTTTTCAATCTTCTCCATGGGCAACTTTCCCTTTGCTTCGCAAGTAGGCTTGACAACCCGTTGAGGAAGGTACAGTGGATTCTCCTTCGACACTGTAGCAGTAGTATCAGACGTGGATCCTTCAGCTTCTCCATAATTCCATGGAACTTTGTGTGTCGACAACAGGATGTTATGGTGCGAAAGGTAAAGGAATTGGCTCGTGCGACCACTTTCAAAGGATTGTCGGCTCCTTTGAATTTGAAGCCGGTTGTATGGGAAATACTTTGACAGTTTCATCATCCACTTCGGATATAACTGCTACTGATCCCTTCCATTTGGTAGGACATGCATTCCCACCTTTGAGTTTCACAGTGTAATCATCAGCTATTTGCAAGACACCGCTATCAATAAGATTTTGAATGAGATGACGGAGTGCGAAGCATTCTTCTGTGTTGTGATCGCGAAAATGTGAATGATATTGACACATTTCATCAGGATTGAACCGTCCTGAGCGGGGATTGATTGGAAGGAGAATGAAGGTAATTCTTCCTTCGTTGATCAACATTTGAAGTATCTCCTCCATAGATTGGCCCATATAGGTGAATTCCCTCTAATTGGCAAAATCCCAAAGGGCTTTAGCATTTTCTCGCTTTGCAACCTTATCCTCCATAGTTTCACTTTCTAAAGGTGTTGATGGAGCATTCATAACAAATGGAAGGAGATAGGCATGCTCCTGCCTGATTAATTGGCGTGTGACTTGATTCTGTTGGGTCACCAGTTCTGCCAATTGCTCAATCTGTTTGCAAAGAGCTTTCATCTTTTGTTCCATGGTAAACTAGAACTTTACATAATCCCATTTGTCAACACCATCATTGATGGGTTGGGATGATTCGCCATTGGAACCTTGTACAGCGCTCCAACTGATCATGTTAACCTCTTCTTCTTTGTGTTGAGGAAGAGGGTTGTCTTGCACATGAGGATGATCTGGTTTGGTGACCACAATCTCACCGTTGTCTATTAGATCTTGAATCTTATGTTTCAAGGCCCAACAATCTTGAGTATCATGTATAGGTGCTCCGATATGATAAGCACACTTCTGCGTAGCATTAAAACCCCTCCCATTAGGGTTGGTTGGTGGAAGAAGATGTGTAATTTTGTTCTAAGTAGTCAGAAGAGCAAGAATATTCTCGAGCAAGTCCCCTAAGGGTGTGAACGTTCGAGGTCGCTTTACTTCTCCACTTTTAGGCAATGGAGGGTTTGAAGATTGTGCTGGAAAAGGGGAGTAGTTTCTCCTCTGTATAGGCATGCTTGGATTGCCTTTTTGTCCTTGTAGTATCAAGGAAACATCCTCATCTTTCTTTTTATAGACCCTCTGGGGTTGTTTCCACAAGATTCAGACTGGATGTGCTCAGCCATAGGTTTAAGAGCGGCTAGGTCTTGAATTTTTCTAGACTTCAATCCCATTTCAGCTATCTCGCCGTGTTTGATCATTTCAGAGAATGGTTTGCCAATACCAGCTAGAACTCTTTTATAGAAAGGAGTTTCCTGTACATCTATGAAAGTCATGACCATTTATGATTCTATCATGGAAGGAATAACTTGAGCAGCAAGGCGCCTCCACCTTTGAGCGTACTCTCTAAATGACTCATTAGACTGTTTCTTGACCTTGGTAATTTGATACCAGTCAGGAGCCATCTGAGATTGAAAACTGCATTGAGTGAGGAAGGCGTGAACCAGCTCTTCCCAACTATGGATCTTAGAGTTGTCTGTCTCGGTATACCATGAGCAAGCTTCTCGGTCGGACTTTTACGAAATAAATTTGCATTCGGAGCTTTTCATTTTCCGCATAGGATCCGAGTTCTCTAATGAACACCTTTAAATGTTTATAAGGATCCCCTAGTCCATCATATTTCTCAAAATCAGGGGTCTTGAATTTCTATGGATAATGAACACCAGGAAATATGCAAAGGTCTGCATATGAAACACTACCATGTGTTCCAATCCCTTTGAGAACATGAATAGTTTCCTCAATTTAAAGGTCCTTTTTCCTGATATCACCGGTGTCTGGATCTCCTTTGAGATGGGTGCCTTCAGGGTCTTTGTTGGTTATATCCAACTGAGGTTCTAAAATTGTTTTTTCCAGACCTTGAACTCCTCTTTGTGTAGAGGATTCTGTATATGTAAGTGTCTTCGTACCCTGAGTAGACTGGTGTAATTCTTTTAGTAGAACAGCCAAGTCTGTAATTTGTTTACTCAATCCGTCAAATTCTTCTCGTGAAACTGGATTAGACTGTTCAGAAGAAGACATGATTGGCTGTAGGCTCGCGACCTTTTTTGATTTTGAGCGGGTAACAGGCCCAATTTCTTCCCTACAAAAGACTTACGTAGTTTAGTCTTAGGGTAATATAAATGTTATCATAACATGTCCGCTTTTTTAGGAATTTTGTCCTGCCAAAAACCGGTTGTTAATTGATAACATGTCATGCATCATGATATTCTTCATATTTTCCATTACATATGAATGAACATGGAATAAAATTATAAGTAAATGTTTTTACAAGTAATTGTAAAATGGAAAGCATGAAGAGACTTTCCTCCGCGTTTGGTTTATCAGAGGATGACCTATCTTAAGGTTTCTCTCGCGGCTTTTTGGCATGAAGGTTCCCAGATCATCGCAATCTACTTGACGGGAAGTTAATCCGGTCTTTCAACTAGAGCGAATCTTAGTGGTGCCTTTCTTGAGCCCCGCTGGAATTATTCTTCCTGCGAGTCCAGTAATCAAACACCGACAGGATATCCTCCTGTGGGAGGAACCACACAACATACATTCACATACAACGTGTCTCGCCGTTTATGAAAAATGATGACATGTGCGAAGCACTAATATCACAGATAGATATTTAGCAGTGCAGTAAGTAAGATGCATTCGTACACATTCATCAAAAAATATAAATGCAACATTCACACACAAGCATATAACAATTTTGAAAAGCTTGTAATAGCGGCTTAAGCCCTCTTACTGGAGTCCCCAGCAGAGTCGCCATCTGTCGACGTCGGGATTTTTGAGTGTCCCTTTTTGTTACTTGTTCTTTGGTGTTCTCATGTTAATGTGAGATTTGTTTGAAAAAACAAGTGAAAAAGGTCCGAAATATATAATGTCGACGATTTGACTTTAAGAGTCGCCAGTTGGTGTATTTAACTGGTTGCGCCAAAGCAACCAAAAAAGGTTTGCACATTGACCCAATGATTTGACACTGCTAGACGGGTCTGTGAAATCGAGATTCATTTTTGGGTCCGGGGGCTTGATTATGCAGAGGGAAGGTGTTAGGCACCCCCCGACATCTATGTTACCACGGTGACCGTCACTCTTCAAAGAAATTGTTATATAAATGTGTGTGTGTGTGTGGATCAATGTGCAATTATTTGAAAGTAGTGTGAGGCCTCGTTCGCACCTATATACAAAGGGTTTGAATTTATATAAAAATTCAGTTTTAACCACAATATAGCAATGACGTTTTGTAAAAGAGGTTTTTCAAACCCTGTGCTCAATAAGAATTGAGACCTTTTCAAACTTCCATTTTATTATTAAATGTTCGACTTGTTTGCTTTTATTTTCGAGATGGGAAGCATTCTCGAGAAAATAATATATAGCAGTGTCAAACTCCTCATGGGCATGACAGCCATCCAAGGAAATTCAGACACAGTAAAATAATGTACAAGTCGCTACAATTTGAAAAATGTCAATCATGGGAACAAGAATCTAGGTTGATGAGATGAACACTGTGATCACATGATTCCTAGGCTCACATGATACTGCAATTTGTATGGAAAGTAGTAAGAAGTTATATATATATATATATAAGCTGTAAATATATATATGAACATGATCAACCGCCACGAAGTAAACTCCAGACGGGACAAAATGTAAATAAAGCTGTAAAAGCGATCAAGCGCCACAAGTAAACTCGAGCGGAGACGGAATGTAAATAAAGCTGTAAAAGGCCACGAAGTGAACTCCAGGCGTGACAGAAATGTAAGTATATATATATATATATGTACAAATATATATATATATATATATATATAAGCAGTAAACGCATAGGATGTAAATCCAAGCTCATCGGATATGTCCGATAGCAATTATATATATATATATATATATATATATATATATATATATATATATAAAAGCGAGTAAACACACTGGATGTAAATCCAGGCTCATCAGATATGTTTGACAACAGTTATATATATAAGTATATATATATAAGAAATTAAAGCATATAGAATGTAAAATCCGGGCTCATCGGAATGAGTCTAACAACATTATATATATATATATATATATATATATATATATATATATATATATATAAGCAATTAAACGCTCTGCATCAAGTTCAGGCTCAATCGAGGCATAACTCGATAATGTTAGTCCATATATGAAATATATACATATATAAGTATATATATCTGTATTGAAATGAAAACCACAGATTGAAGTTAAGGCAAACGCACAAAACACGACTCTCAATGTGTATAACAGTGTGTGCTATATGAGAAGAAGGCTTTATAGAATGTAAGAAGGCTTATAGTGGGCTGCCAAAGTAAACTTCTGTGACTTTAAATGGATAAACACTCAGCTCCCGCCAGATAAAAGATAGCTATATGTGAGCTAACTAATGTTTAAAGATGAGGAAACACTCAAAAGATGTGTATACAGAGTAAAATGGACAGGGCTTCCTCGCCTTTTTCCTTCCCTCTCCCTTTCAAATGGCTGACCCCAAGGCTTGTATATATAGACGGATGGCCACAGGTACACCTGTGGTAGCTGCAGTTGTACCTGCGGCTGGTTGTGGTGCATTCGAGCCTCGCGGGTCCCGTCGTCTCATAGTATATGTACTCATGCATTGTAATGTCCGCTCGAACTTGCAGAACTTCAATCCAAGCATCCAAACGAGGTATATCTGACCTTTTTCGGACCGCTTGTGTCGAGAGTTACGCAATGACATGGATTAGAGGTTGTACGAAGTCAGGAAGAGGGGTCTATGCTCATGGTCTTCAGGCTTCAAATTCTATCCAAAGTACTGCCACACGTAATAGTCACTCGGGATTGTCACTCCTCGATTCTTGTGGGACATTGTTGGATGTAAGTATGTATGAAGTGTTGAGACGACGTGCCATTTTGAATGGACAAGATGACGTTTGACTCCTCGCCGGGGTTATCGCCGGTTTGAGTTGAAAGTAGACGTTGCTCAGGGTTACAGCTAAGATTGGACTACTTGTTGGTATGCCGCGATATCATCTTGTTGAGACGGTAAGATGACGTTGTGACTCCTCACCGGGGTTATTGTCGTTTTAAGCGGAAAGCAGACATTTCTCAGGGTTACATCTGAGATTGGACTGCTTGTTTGTCTACCTCACTGTCATCTGTGGGTCTGCCTATTTGCCCATTGTTATCTCCGGGTCTGAGGTATGTGTGCCTCGACAGAATGTCTGGGGTTGAAGCTGATTGCATGTGTTTGAAACAAGCATTTCTGGGGTTATCACCAAAACTGCAATGACATCCCTTGGGGCTATCACCAAGGATGGAGTTGCTACTCCCAATGTTGTCTCTAGGACTGGAACTGAATGTCGTGGTGTTATCGCCGAGACAGAACTGTCCTCTCCGGTGTTGTTGTCGGTCTCTTGATCTGCATATCTCGGGGTTATCTCCGAGATTGGAAATGACATTCTTGATGTGTGTTCCGGGTTTGAGATGAACTTTCGGTAGTATCCAGAATGGATGTAAGCTGTCTTCTAGGGTTATCTCCAAAAGATGAATCTACCCTCCTGCAATGTTAGTAATAGGAGTGCAAAAAATTTCGAGTGTCTACACTTATTCTATATTAATTATTATTATAAACTACAATTTGACGAACATGAATAACAATATGAAGAATAAAAGTAAAATTGGGTTGCCTCCCAATTAGCGCTTGATTTTAATTCGTTCAGCCTGACTACTCCCTATTTATGACGCGTTTGCAAGTGTCATTGCGATGACATCCATGTTGGATTCGTCACCCCAATAATGTTTTAACCACTGACTGTTGACCTTGAATGTTTCCAGTGAGTTCTTACTGTATAGTTCAATGGCGCCATATGGGAAAACTCTTTTTATGGTAAATGGACCCGACAACCTTGATTTTAACTTTCTTGGGAACAGCCGCAATCTTGTTTTTAACAATAGTACTGATTACCCCGGTTCGAACGTTCTCTGCATGATTTTTTTGTTGTGCCATTTCTTAACCTTTTCTTTGTATAACGTAGAGTTCTTGTAAGCTTGAAGTTAGAATTCATCGAGTTCATTTAACTGAAGTAGCCTCTTTTCACCCGTAGCTGCTTGATCAAAGTTGAGTTTCTGAATTGCCCAGTAGGCTTTATGTTGTAACTCCACGGGTAGGTGACATGCTTTCTCGTAGAGCAACTAATATGGCGACATCCCAATTAATGTTTTGTAAGCAGTCCTGTAAGCCCATAGTGCATCCTCAAGTCTGAGAAACCAGTCTTTTCTATTAGGGTTTACTACCTTCTCTAAGATTCTCTTAACCTCCATGTTTGATACTTCAACTTGCCCACTTTTTTGGGGGTGGTATACTGTAGCCACCTTATGGTTGACCTCATATTTTGTCAAGAGAGCTATAATTGATCTGTTGCAGAAGTGACTACCTTCATCACTTATAATAGCTCTTGGCATGCCAAATCTTGTAAAAATATTCATTTGCAAGAATTTAAGAACCACTTTGGCATCGTTAGTTGGGAGTGCCATGGCTTCAACCCATTTCGATACATAGTCAACCGTAAAGCAAGTTGTACTATTATTGAAGGAGGAAGGAAATGTCCCCATAAAATTCATGCCCCATACATCAAAGATTTCAACTTCTAAGATAGTTTGTAGTGGCATCTCATTCCTCTTCGATATGTTACCCACCCTTTGACATCTATCGAAGCTTTTTACGAACTGGTGGGCATCCTTAAATACTGTAGGCCAATAGAACCCTACTTGAAGAACTTTTGTTGTTGTTCTCTCAAATCCGTAATGTCCCCCGTATGCAGACGAATGGCACTCGTGCAATATGTTCTTCACCTCGCTGTAGGGAACACACCTTCTAATCATCTTGTCGGCGCACTATTTAAATAGGTATGTCTCATCCCACATGTATGACTTTAAGTCATGTAGGAATTTCTTTTTCTGCTGCCGTGTAAGGTCAGGGGGAAAGATGTTTCTCACTAGATAGTTAGCAAAATCCGCGTACCACAAAAATTCTACATTGACTCCAAACAGCTGCTCATCCATAAATGACTCATTGATAACACATTGTCCTCTTCATTTTTACCCTTATTTTCCAGCCTCGATAAATGATCTGCAACTTGATTCTCCGTCCCCTTTCTATCTTTTATTTCTAAATCAAATTTATAACAATCCAAAAATTTAAATTATAATTTTAAATATTTATGGAATTATATAAATATTTAATTAATGTGGTTATTGTAGAATAAATATTTGTTTAATTTAATTTGATTTGATTATTTATTTGTTGAATAAATAATTAACGAGTTAAGGAAATTGATCATCATGAGATAATATTTTAATATTTAGTTGATTAAATAAAATTATAATTATAAAGAAAATTATAATTATCTTAGTATTGATTTATGTGGTGAATTAATTTAATAAATTGTTATTAGGATTAATTAAATTGAATATTAAAACTTAATTAATTAAGGTGTGACCATAAACTATATTATAAAGGAGTTATTAAAATAAGTTAAGGGAGGTTAATTTAGTTTTTGCCAAACAAGACTTAATGAATGTTAAGTCTTTAATTTAAATCTGTTTTACCAAACATGGTGTAAGATTTAATGGGTTAATTTTTAGTTAATTAGCCAAACAAGCCTTATGGCTTTTTAGTTTAAAAAAAACTGATGTAAGTTAAAGTTATAATTATATTATATACTTAATACATGTATTATATCTTATACGTTATATCTTGTTAGTACGTAAGTTAGTTAGGAAGAAAAAGAAGAGAAGGAGAAATGTTAGAGAATTTGAGAGAGAAGTTGGAGAAAAGAAGCTTGAGAATCAAAGAAAAGTTATCATCTTTTAGAAAACAAGGTATCATCTTACTTTTTTTTTAAGTTTCTTTAAAGTTTTAGTTTTTCTCTTCCAAAATTCTCCGTAAAATCTTTGAAGAGGTTCAATTATTTGTTATATATAGTTTTATATGATAAATTAGTTGTTGTGAAACTGTTTTCATAAGTTTATATATGAGTATAGTCAATGAATTCATGTTATGTATGTAATTTGTGAAGAAAATCATATTACCGTGAGTTTATATGAATATATATGAATATGGCTTAGTTTAAAGTAAAATTAAGGTTTTATTTAGTTATTTAATTTATAAATTGACTTTTGAATTCGAAAGAGGATGAATATTCATAAGCATAGTATGTTGAATTAATTATTTTGGTTGAAAAATAAAATCACAGTGATGATTTTCACTGAAACTTTCAAAAAGTGAAGTTTTAGGAAAATAGTGAAAATTAATGGTTCTAATTTGGATGTTTATGTTGTTTAAATGACTAGAAACGCGTTAGAAAACATTAGATTATATTTTTGTAAACCTATTACACCTTAGATAGGTTGGTATGGTTGTTAGAAAGGAGTTTGGAGGCCTAATTTGGCTTTCTGTAGTGTTACAGAGCATAAAATCGCAAAACACAGAAGGGACCCCCGTCCCGGCGGGCCCCCCAGTGAATAAACCCCCGCCCCGGCTATGGGCTTGTCTGCTAAGCCGATTTTGAAAAAAAATTCTGACAGAATATAGTTTACTAAAATGGGCATAACTTCCTCATACGAACTCCGATTGATGCGATTCAAGATGATTCGGAACGAGGACGAATAGGCCTATAACTTTTATTCTTTAAGTGTTTCAATTTGAAATTATTATAAAAGGTCCAAATGGCCATCTTTAGGACTGTTGTGTATTTGGCGGCAATCGGAGGGCGTCGAGATGCGCGAATGCAAGTGCAATCCTTTGTGTATTAGTATAACCTAATGATAACATGTTGGACATGCAATAGGATGTTGTATCAAGTTGTTAATGTGTATGTGAGGCAATGACATGATCACTTAAGTAGTTGTAATAAAGCTAAAAAGTAATGTTCATGAAAAGATGTGATGTTTTTAAACTTAAACTTAGTTAGTAGCTATACTAAAAGTAAGAAAGTCACTCATGAAGGTAATGTTAGTGTAACTAATGTGTATTGTCAATACATATGGTATGTGTAGGACTTGTGGTGAACGAGAGTAGTGATTATTTAACCTAAACACTATACAAGTATTCTAACTCTACATTACATTGAGCACGTTTCTAAACTTATTTTTTTTACATTGAGAAAGCTCTCAAATTCTACTTTTACAATTGAGAAAGTTCATGTATCTTGTTGCTTATGATTTCTAAATCCTATTTTTATATTGAACAAGTTATTCTTGTCTTTAACTTGTTATCTAGCATGCAAGTTTATATATTATGATATACTAATGTTGAACAAGTTTTATCGTTTAAATTACTATTTGTTATGCATGCTTAGTACTCAGTTCTAAATAACCTTGGCTTAATATTGTTTATGCAAGGCACATTATGATTATTCAATGTTTATGCTATTAGTTTATTCCTAAAGCATGATCCTAATTTATAATGTCGATTCAGTTATGATTATTCCATAGCATGACGTTATCAATATTGTATTCAACTAATCCTTAGTTAATGACCGTTGAATTCTAAATTACACTTGAAGTGTATCCCAACCAAACTTACTTTGGTGCGAACTTGTACTCTAAATACTGAGATGAACAACCCTATTATCAGGGGATAATTTACGCTTAGTGTTGAAATGTTTGTGCACAATACATTGTACGAAGGGCTAATCCCCCTAAGTACGAGGAGTCCTTATAGTCTTATGATTGTTAAAGTTTTAGTTGAAAGATTACTTACAATTATGGACATAGTTCGTGGTCTTATGACCCTCAGATATATATATTCCATATTTTGATTCCAGTCTTTGGTTATCATTGATAAAGTACTATTCAGTTTTGATGAGCATATTCATTGGCAGTTGTTATTATCATGTTGGTTATCATTGTTTTGCTCACTCTTGCATATATATACAGTCATTGCAGCTAAAGTTGAGAAGGTCGACGAACCTACAACTAGCAAAGAAAAGGGGAAAATGTACAAGTGATGAAGACTTGTAATTTTATTTTATTGTTATAATGATAGACTTTTATTTAATGATGTGATGTAATAATTTATTTCCACACTTGTATGATGTTTAAGGTTAGACAACCTGAGATATTTTTGGATTTAATGATGTAACCCTATTTAAAGGGAGGATTTATGGTTTAAATATTATTTTATTTGGGTAGATAGTATGAATGTATGGATAGTGAACACCAAATCTTGAGGGAATGATGTACCTAGATTTGGGGGTGTCACAGGTTAGTATCAAAGCCTTAGGTTATGAACCTTAGGTGGGGAAAAGCCTTATGAAGTAACCTTTGAAAAGATAGTGATGATAAACTCTTATCGAGTTTTAAGGAAGAAGTAATAAAACACTTATGTGCTTATGTGATTACAAATTATGTGCTCGTGAGTGTCGAGTATTAATTATTAGTAATTAAAATTTAAAATTTGTTTGACATGATGGATAATGTAGGAGGATCCACTCAGGCTAGGGAGGAAAGATCCCAGATGCCTAGAGAGGAGGAGGCTCGAGATATTCAGGTGGTGTGGGAACAACTACTGCCATGGGAAAAAACTCTGTTGGTCATAGTAGTTGAGAAGGAGAGAATATGTGACGCCCCCAAAATAGGTATACATCACCCTTCTTGAGTCGCCAAATACATGGTACAAAATTCAAATACAACTTAATTATACAACAGTCGTGTAAAATACGACAAAACATAATCTAAGAGTTTTAATAAGAATATTGTCATCTAGACAATATAAGAGTTTTAATAAGAATATTTTATAGAATAGTGAGGACTACTAAAACAACCATCTGGACCGTCAATCCGTTCCCCGACTCGTCCCAGCTATATTCTCATTTCACAGAAGAGAGAACGGTGAAAGAAAAAATTTGAGCTCAACCAAATTTAGTAAGAAATATTATGATTAAGATAATGCGAGAATAAATTATCCTTAGCCTTCAAAATGATATAACAACCGATAAAATATAATAGACAACAAGTTTTAGATCAACAACTGCAACGGAATAAGCAATCCATTAGAAGAGTCAAGTAGAGCATAAAATCTACTATCTTCTATGATTTAAAAAGTTTTCATCAACTTTATCATTTGAGACTCGACTTAATAAATAAAATCCAATCATCCTCGCATCACGACCAAGGATATTCATGTAATCATCAATGGTCATGATTATCTTGAATAATCTTGGTCATAATCATACCAACAATTTGTCCATCGATGAACTACAAAGCTAATGAGGACTTTCACCACATCATTCGTCACATTACGATCATGATTATACCGAATAATCCCTGGTCATAATCATACCAAGTCCATCTATGCATGTAAGCCAAAGATGACTTTCATCACAATATAAGCACGAGGATGATGACAATGATATAATAATTCAATAAAACAAGTTCAAAGACAAATTTTTAAGATTTATAATTTAATTTATCCAAAAATCAATAACGTCCAAATTGTCAACATGATACTGCTTTGTGGAGTAAAATTCAAGAATGCTCAGAAGAATATTTCCATGAAAAGATACTGGATGAAGTGCAAATATCCAGGATATTCTACTAATTTCATGGAGTATAGAAGCCAAAACTTTAACCAACTGAGTATAATAGAATATATGAAACGCAAATGAATTTTTGCCGCCATACGGTAATCCGTGTATGATCATTTCCACAATTTAATAAGGAATGAATATGAAAGATCATTCACCATGCATGCGGTAGTCCACATAGACGGGTTATTCCAACAAAATAATAAAGAATGGAATAACAGAAGAATTCACCATGCATGCGGTAGTCCGCGTAGATAGGTTATTCCAACAACATAATAAAGAATGGAATAATAGAAGAATTCACCAGGCATGCAGTAGTCCGCACCGACAGGTTATTCCAATAGAATAATAAAGAATGGAATAACAAAAGAATTCACCAGGCTTGCGGTAGTCCTCACAGACAGGTTATTCCAACAGAATAATAAAGAATGGAATAACAGAAGAATTCACCAGGCATGCGGTAGTCCACACAGACAGGTTATTCCAACAGGATAATAAAGAATGGAATATCAGAAGAATTCATCAGGCATGCGGTAGTCCGCACAGACAGGTTATTCCAACAGAATAATAAAGAATGGAATAACAACCCTTACGAGTATTGAAAGAAAATAACTCTCTTCATGAATACGAAATAAATAATACCCCTTACCTTAGAATAAAACTGGATACTGGAATAATGAGTTAGCAGACTTCTCTTTTTCTTTCTCTCTATAATTTCTCTCTATAATAATTGCTCTTGTGAGACTTAGTGAATTGGTGAGAATGAAAGAAGAGTGAGCTTCTATTTATAGGAAAATATATTTTCGATAATTGCACGTTTTGGGGCTCGAAATATTACAGTATAATACCTTCCTCTTTTTCCTAATTTTTAATTTAGTCCTGCAAGTATTATCAAACTTGCACTACCTCCCCTAATAGTAAATAATGTGAATTAATAGTTCATTCATGTCACTTAATAGTATAATCATGTGAAAAAAACTAATTGCAGTATAGTACTTTCATTTATACCTCCATTTTTAATTTAGTCATGCAAGTATTATCAATCTTGCACCAACTCCCCTAATAGTAAATCATGTGAATCAATAGTACACACATGTGAACACATAGTTATAAGCATGTGAATTAATAGCAATTAATTGCTCATTTATCCGGTGAATTACCCGATTGGTCAATATAACCTCCAGACATTAATTATTATCAAAAAAGTGTCGATTTCCACTAACACTAATAATTCCCACACAATGGAACTATCAATTTCATCTTTAATCAACACGAACTTATTCATCATTAATATTATAACTCACAATATTTAACAATCAGGTCCTTCCCAGGAAAGCGGTGGCTTTCTGATAAGGATTTCTCCTTATTGGTGCGTAATTAGGTAACCAAACCTCTCCTTGACAGAACTTCTAGACATTGTCAATATTGAAAATAATAATATGAATAACTTTGTCGTCTCAATTATTGATTTAATAATATAAAATATTATGCAGATGATGTTGTGATAATAATTGAATCAATAATATGAACAATATGATGCAGTAATTACTGTAGCAATAATTGAGTATAATTGAGTGACTTCTCACATAAGCATCAATAATCAATCTAGTGAGATCTTTATACAACCACAGCGTATTCTTTGTACTTTTACTACTAGGGTAGTTCAACAGTTTTAACGGTAACACTTTCGCCGTTATTTTTATAAAAAGATAATTCTGTCATTTTTTAACTACGACAATACTTCTGTTGTGGGGTCCACCAATGATTGTGTCATCGTATGAATATTCCCTATTTAAACGAATATTCCCCGACCAATCGAATATTATATAACCACTTGCTTACTTTGCAAAATTTGTAAATATTACCCACAACTATAACATTATATCAAATCCACACTATAATATTCAAAAATATATTTCGAGAAAATTATTCTTTATTCATAAAAGTTGGGGTCTTATAGAATACCTGATGAGGATGATGAGATAGAGACGAATGAGGAGGACCTTGTTGAGCTGCCACAGTCGGATGAGGAAGAAGAGATTCCACTTAATTCGATTGTCACCCGTATGTACGACGAGGTGTATGACCGTAATGTGGAACTTCAGGATACCATCGAAGAGTTATAAGAGATAGTAGCTGACAAACAAACCTCGATGGCGCAGAAGGACGACGAGATCTAGGATCGAGAGGAACGTCTGAATAACATTAAAGAGAAGCTGGTTCACAGTGAAGGAGAGAACGATCGAATGATAGCAGAGATTGCAGAGTTGAAGAACAAGTTGAAAGAAGAAGCTACGAAGAGGACAAGAGTCGAAGACGTGTACGAGGAAGCTTATCAACGAGCCAGAATAGCAGAGAGAGACGCACAATTAAAGAGGATGAAAATGGAAGAGATGAATAACATATTCAACACCGTGATCAATCGAGCTCAAGATCGGGTCATGTGTTATCCAATTCAGTTCAAGGCACTGCCAACGTACATTTTAGATCGCCGAATAATAACCCGAATTATGGAGGAAGAGCGTCGTAACGCTACACAGTATCTTAGTAGGACATTGTAGGGAATGTACCTGATATGCGGTTAATGATATAATAAATAAAATGTAAATCCCGGGTATTATATAAATAATGGGATAGATGATGATGAAGTAATCCTGCAACTTTTGTAGTTCAAGAAAGTAATGTAAATAGCAGTGATGCTATTGTTCTTATGTTTTCAAAAAGATTATGAATGAATAAAAGTTATTATTTTATTTAATTCCAGAGTGTTATGTGATATGTGATTATTCCTTTTATGGGGGCAAGCTAAGTAAAAATTACTTAAAAGAGTTGAGTAATAATCTAATGAGTGTATTTTTTTTAACAGAAAATGCCTCCAAGACTTTAACCACCCTGACAGAGAACCACTGAAGGAATCAATAACAATAATGTTGAAGTTAACTTCGTTCAACAACTAGTGACGTTACTAACAGGAGCATTGCAGAATCAACCTTAGAATCAAGGTATAACGTTTAAGGATTTTAAGGCAGTTGGACCACCAGAATTCCGTGGGTCCATGAATCTAGTTGAGGCACAGACTTGGGTCATGGAGATAGAGAAAGTGTTCGATGTTGCCAGGGTAGGGGAGGATCAGAAGACTGCTTTTGCAACATTCATGTTGAAAGCAGAGGCCAGTTATTGGTGGCAGGCTAATAAAACCCTAGGAGGTCAAGGGATTATGACTTAGGAAAGGTTTAAGGAGATATTCTTCGAGACCTATTTTCCAGAAAGTTCGAAGAGTCAGCTAGAAGTGCAGTTTTTGGAACTAAAGCAGGGAACGATGTCGGTGTCTAAGTATGCCGAAAGATTCAATGAGTTGAAAAGGTTTGCGCCATATCAAGTCAGCACAGACGAATGCAAGGCGAAGAGGTTTGAACAGGGACTGAAGTCCTAGTTGTATAGTAGTGTCTCCTTGTTCCAGCAAAAGACAATTGCAGCAGTAATGGAGAAGGAAATTCTTGCTGAAGGTGGGGGCGAGGCTATAACTAAGTTTAACCAAGAGCAGAGGAAGAAGAAAAATGAAGGTGAAGCTAAAAATGGTGGAGGTAGTAATGGTGGAAACAACAACAACAATCTAAAGATGAAATGGACTGGAAATGTGAGTGCTAGAAGCCAGTAGTGTAACCAGCAAAATAAGAAGTTTGAAGCATGTGCTACATGCGAAAAGTTTCACAAGGGTGTGTGTTTAATGGGGAAGCGAGTATGCTTCAATTGTGGCCAGGAGGGTCACATCGCCCCAAATTGCACTCAATCTAAGAAGAACGTTTGCTTCACGTGTGGGTCCAAGGATCACTTTGCTCCTGAATGCCCTAAGAAGAAGGCTGGAGAGACAGCAAGAAATAATGATGGTAGCAGTGGAGGTACGTGGGCCATTGCTGGACCAACGGCATCAAACAAACCCACAGCCAGGACCTTTAACCTGACTGTGCAAGATGTTGTACAATCAAAAGATGTCGTGTCACGTATTATCCCAATCAATGATATAAATGCATATGTATTATTTGATTCAGGTGCTAATTGCTCGTTTATATCTGATGAATTTGCTAAGAGGTTAGAAATACCTAGTGAAGAGTTGAATTTCCCTTTAAACATAGAAATTGTGAATAGGGAGGTAATTCTTGTTAGATTCGTATAGAAGAACTATAGGGTGAATATAAAGGGGAATGTTATGAAAGTAGATTTAATCCCGATAAAACTTGGAGAGTTTGACGTGATATTGGGAATGGATTGGCTATTCAATTATGGAGCGATAATTGACTGCCAAAAGAAGTGTGTAAACCTTATGACTCCGTCAAAGGTAGTTTTTCATGGTAGCAAATCGCCTAGACAAATGAAATGTTTGACGATGATGTAGGCCAAGAAGTTATTGAGTAAAGGTTGTGTAGGGTACTTAGCCTACATAATCGATACTCAAAAGGAGAAGGGTGTGAAACTGGAGGAAATACCAGTGGTTAGGGAATTCATGGACATGTTTCCGGAGGATTTTCCAGGACTTCCGCCTGGTAGAGAAATCGAGTTCGTGATCGACTCAGCGCCAGGAACCGCTCCAATATCGAAGGCCCCATACAGAATGGCTCCGGTAGAGATGAAAGAACTAATGGTACAACTACAAGAACTGTTAGATAAGAAGTATATTCAACCGAGTGTATCACCGTGGGGAGCACCGGTGTTATTCGCGAAGAAGAAGGATGGGTCAATGCGTCTTTGCATTGATTATAGGGAATTAAACAAAGTCACTATTAAAAACAAGTATCCATTGCCAAGAATAGATGACTTGTTTGATCAATTGAAGGGTGCAAGATATTTCTCAAAAATAGATTTGAGGAGTGGGTATCACCTATTGAAAGTGAGGAAGGAGGATGTGCCGAAGACGGCATTCCGAACTCGGTATGGACATTACGAATTTTTGGTGATGTCTTTTGGTTTGACAAATGCCCTTGCAGCGTTCATAGATTTAATGAACATGGTGTTTAAACCATTTTTAGATAAGTTTGTGGTGGTATTTATCGATGATATTTTGGTGTACTCCAAAACTCCAAAAGAACACGTGGAACACTTACGTCTGACGTTGGAGCGTTAAGAAAAGGAAAAGTTATAATGCAAAATTCTCTAAATGTGAATTTTGGTGGGCGAACGTACAATTCCTTGGGCATGTAATCGATAAGGATGGAATTTCGGTGGATCCATCAAAAGTCAAAGCTGTGATAAATTGGGAACAACCAAGAACTCCATCAGAAGTGAGAAGTTTCTTAGGATTGGCAGGCTATTATAGACGGTTTATCCATAATTTTTCCAAGATTTCCACTCCATTCACGAATTTGACGAGAAAATCTGTAAAATTTGTTTGGACAAAAAAATGTGGAGAGAGTTTTACGGAATTGAAGAAGAGGCTCAGTATGGCACCTTTGTTGTCATTACCAGATAATACAGGAAATTTTATGGTGTATAGTGATGCTTCACACAAAGGATTGGGTTGTGTCCTTATACAGAACAACAAAGTTATTGCATATGCATCAAGGCAGTTGAAAGACTACGAGAAAGGATATCCGACTCATGATTTAGAGTTGGTGGTAGTGGTGTTTGCGCTGAAAATATGGAGACACTATCTCTATGGAGAGAAATGTGAGATCTACACAGACCATAAGAGTCTGGAGTATATTTTCACATAGAAGGACCCGAATATACGTCAAAGGAGATGGATGGAGTTGATAAAAGATTATGATTGTGAGATCTTTTATCATCTGGGCAAAGCTAATGTGGTTGCAGATGCCTTGAGTAGGAAAGGCAGAGAAAAATTGATGTTGTTAACCGATAAGGAAGAGAACATTTTAGTAATGGCAAGATTAGAGTTGGAAATTAAATTTCCAAAAGAATCTGACGAAAAATTATACCAGATGGAAGCTAGTTCAAATGTGGTGGACAAGGTGAAGAACGCTCAACTACAAGATGAAGAATGCAAAAAAATAAAGGAAAGCTTGGTCGAAGGTAAAGAAGTGAAGTATAAAGTTGATACGGAAGGAATGCTAAGATTCGAGGGACGAATTTGGGTTCTGGAAGTACAAAACATTAAAGAGGAAATCTTGGTAGAAGCTCATAACTCAAGATATTTTATTCATCCGGGAAGTACAAAGATGTATCAAGATTTGCGGTGACATTTTTGGTGGCCAAATATGAAAAGAGACATTGAAGAATGCGTTGCAAAGTGCTTAACATGTCAAAGAGTGAAGGCAGGGCATCAAAGGCCAAGCGGATTACTTCAACCATTAGAAATACCGGAATGGAAATAGGAGCATATCACAATGGATTTTGTGGTAGGTCTTCCAACGACTCAAAAAGGTTACGATGCGATATGGGTGATAGTGGACAGATTGACAAAATCTATACACTTTTTGCCAATAAAGATCAGATTTAATCTTGATCAACTGGCGAAGCTAAACGTTAAAGAGATCTGTAGACACTCAAAATTTTCTGAACTCCTATACTAACATTGCAGGAAGGTAGACTCGTCTTTTGGACATAACCCTGGAAGATAGCTTACATCCATTCCGGATACTATCAAAAGTTTAGTTCCAACCCAGAACACAAACTGGGAACTTCATATCAAACCCGGAACACACATCGGGAATGTCGTTTCCAATCTCGAAGATAAACCCGAGGTATGCAGATCAAAAGACTAGCAACAACACCAGAGAGGACAGTTCTGTCTCAGCGATAACTCTGCGATGTTCAGTTCCAGTCCCAAAGACAACACTGGGAGTAGTAACTCCATCCTTGGTGATAGCCCCAATAGATGCCATTGCAGTTCCGGCGATAACTCTGGAAATGCTTGTTTCAAACACATGCAATCAGCTTCAAACATCCTGTCGAGGCACTCATACCTCAGACCCGGAGCTAACAACGGGTAGACAGGCACACCCATAGATGACAGTGAGGCATACAAACAAGTAGTCCAATCTTAGATGTAACCCTGAGCAACGTCTGCTTTCCGCTTAAATCGACAATAACCCCGGTGAGGAGTCAACACGTCATCTTACCATCTCAACAAGATGATATCGCGGTATACCAACAAGTAGTCCAATCTCAGATGTAACCCTGAGAAACGTCTACTTTCAACTCAAAACAGCGATAACCCCGGCGAGGAGTCAAACGTCATCTTGTCTCTTCAAACACCTGCGCGTCGTCTCAAACCTTCATATATACATACATCCAACAATGTCCCACAAGAACCGAGGATTGACAATCCCGAGTGACTATTACGCGTGGCAGTACTTTGGATAGAATTTGAAGCTTGAAGACCATGGGCATAGACCCCTCTTCCTGACATCGTACAACCTCTAATCCATGTCATTGCGTAACTCTTGACACAAGCGGTCCGAAGAAGGTCATATATACCTCGTTCGGATGCTCGAATTGAAGTTCTGCAAGTTATAGCGGACATTACAGTGCATGAGTGCGCGTACTACAAGACGACGGGACCCGCAAGGCTCGGATGCACCACGACCAGCCACAGGTACAACTGCGGCTGTCGCAGGTGTACCTGTGACCATCCGTCTATATATACAAGCCTTGGGTCAGCCATTTGAAGAGAGGAGAAGAGAGGAAAAGGCGAGGAAGCCCTGTCCATTTTACTCTGCATACACATCTTTTGAGTGTTTCCTCATTTTTAAACACATTTTAGCTCCGATATAGCTACCTTTTATCTGGCAGGAGCTTAGTGTTTATCCATTTAAAGTCATAGAAGTCTACTTTGGCAGCCCACTGTAAGCCTTCTCCTATTTTATAAATCCTTCTTCTCATATTGGCACACACTGTTATACACATTGAGAGTCATGTTGTGTGCGTATGCGGGAGTTGGTCAAGTGGTTTTTCATTTCTCATTCAGTATATATATATACTTATATATGTATATATTTTATATATGGACTAACATTATCGAGTTATGCCTCGATTGAGCCTGAACTTGATGCAGAGGCGTTTAATTACTTTTATATATATATATATATATATATATATATATATATATATATAATTGTTGTCGGGACATATCGATGAGCCCGGATTTTACATTTAGTGCGTTTAATTGCTTATATATATATATATATATATATATATATATATATATATATATATATATAATTGTTGTCGGACATATCCAATGAGCCTGGATTTACATCCAGTACGTTTACTGCTTTTATATATATATATATATATATTTACATTTCTGGCAGGCCTGGAGTTTACTTCGTGACCATTTATAGCTTTATTTACATTTCATCATACCTGGAGTTTACTTCGTGGCAGTTGATCGCTTTTATAGCTTTATTTACATTTCGTCCCACCTGGAGTTTACTTCGTGGTGGTTGATCATATTCATATATATGTATTTACAGCTTTTATATATATATAACCGCTTACTGCTTTCCATACAAATTGCAGTATCATGTGAGTCTAGGAATCATGTGATCACAGGTTCAGTCTATTGAATCTAGATTCGGTTCCCATGATGGACATTTTTCAGCTGTAAGCAACTTATACATTATTTTACAGTGTCTGAATTTCCATAGATGGCTGTCATGCCCATGAGGAGCTCGGCACTTCTATATATTATTTTCTCGAGAATGCTTCGCATCTCGAAAATAAAACCAAACAAGCCGAACATTTAATAATAAAAATGGAAGTATCAAAGGCCTCAATTGCTATTGAGCACATGGTTTGAAAAACCTCTTTTACAAAACTTCATTGCAATATCTTGTTTAAAACTGAATTTTCATATAAATTTAAACCCTATGTATATAGGTGCGAACGAGGTACATCACTACTTCCAAATAATTGCACATTGATCCACACACACACACACACACACACATTCATATAACAATTTCTTTGAAAAGTGGCGCTCACCGTGGTAACACGGATGTTGGGGGGTGCCTAACACCTTCCCTCCGCATAATCAAGCCCCCGAAACCAAAATGAATCTCGATTTCACATACCCATTTAGCAGTGTCAAAACACTGGGTCAATGTGCAAACCTTTTTCGGTTGCGTTGGTGCAACCAGTTAAATACACCAACTGGCGACTCTTAAAGTCAAATCGTCAACATTATACATGTCGGACCTTTTTCACTTATTTTTTCAAACAAATCTCACATTAACATGAAAATACCAAAGAACAAGTAACGAAATGGGACACTCAAAAATCCCGACGTCGACAGGTGGCGACTCTGCTGGGGACTCCAGTAAGAGGGCTTAAGTCGCTATTACAAGCTTTTCAAAATTGTTATATGCTTGTGTGTGAATGTTGCATTTACATTTCTGATGAATGTGTACGAATGCATTTTTATTTACTGCACTGCTAAATATCTATCTGTGATATTAGTGCTTCGCACATGTCATCATTTTGCATAAACGGCGAGACACGTTGTATGTAAATGTATGTTGTGTGGTTCATCCATCAGGAGGCTATCCTGTCGATGTTAGATTACTGGACTCGCAGGAAGAATAATTCCAGCGAGGCTCAAGAAAGGCACCACCAAGATTCGCTCCAGTTGAAAGACCGGATTAACTTCCCGTCAAGTAGATTGCGATGATCTGGGAACCTTCATTCCAAAAAGCCGCGAGAGAAACCGTAAGATAGGTCAACCTCTGATAAACTAAATGCGGAGGAAAGTCTCTTCATGCTTTCCATTTTCAATTACTTGTAAAAGCATTTACTTGTTAATTTATTCCATGTTCATCCATATATAAAGGAAAATATGAAGAATATCTGTGCATGCATTACATGTTATAAATTAACAACCGGTTTTGCAAGATAAAAATTCCTAAAACGGACATGTCATGATAACATTTTTATTACCCTAAGACTAAACTACGTAAGTCTTTTGTAGGGAAGCAATTAGGCCTATTACCCGCTCAAAATCCAAAAAGGCCACAAGCCTAAAGCCAATCATGTCTTCTTAGAGCGCCTATTATTCTCATTTCACGAGAAGAATTTGATGGATTGAGTAAACAAATCACAGACTTGGTTGTTCCACTGAAAGAATTACACCAGTCTACTCAGGGTACAAAGATACCTACACATACAGAATCCTCTACACAAGGAGGAGTTCAAGGTCTGGAAAAAACAACTCAAGAACCTTAGTTGGATACAACCAACAAAGACCCTGAAGGCACACATCTCAAAGCAGATCTAGACACCGGTGATATCAGGAAAAAGGTCCTTGAAATGGAGGAAACTATTCGTTTTCTCAAAGGGATTGGAACACATGGTAGTGTTTCATATGCAGACCTTTGAATATTTCCTGGTGTTCATTATCCAGAGAAATTCAAGACCCCTGATTTTGAGAAATATGACGGATTAGGGGATCCTTATACACATTTAAAGGTGTTCATTGGAGAACTCAGATCTTATGCAGAAAATGAAAAGCTCAGAATGCAGTTGTTTCAGAAAAGTCTAACTGCTCAAGCCCATTCATGGTATACCAGATTAGACAACTCAAAGATCCATAGCTGGGAAGAGCTGGCTCACGCCTTCCTTACTCAATACAATTTTCAATCTCAGATGGCTCCTGACCGGTACGAAATTACCAAGGTCAAGAAACAGTCTAATGAGTCATTCAGAGAGTATGGTCAAAGGTGGAGGCGCCTTGCTTCTCAAGTTATTCCTTCCATGACAGAATCAGAAATGGTCATGACCTTTATAGATATACAGGAAGCTCCTTTCTATGAAAGAGTTCTAGCTGGTATTGGCAAACCATTCTCTGAAATGATCAAGCACGGAGAAATGGCTGAAATGGGATTGAAGTCTGGTAAAATTCAAGACCTAACCGCTCTTAAAGCTGTTGCTGAGCACATCCCGTCCGGATCTTATGGAAACAACCCCCGAAAGGTCCATAAGAAGAAAGAGGAGGATGTTTCCTTGATACTACAAGGACAGAAAGGAAATCAAACCATGGCTATGCAGAGGAGAAATTATTCCCCTTTTCCAGCACAATCTTCAAAACCTCCATTGCCTAAAAGTGGAGAAGTAAAGCGACCTCGAATGTTCACACCCTTAGGGGACTCGCTCGAGAATATTCTTGCTCTTCTGACTGTTCAGAAGAAAATTACACATCTTCTTCCACCAGCTAACGCTAATGGGATGGGTTTTAACGCTACTCAGAAGTGTGTTTATCATGCCGGGGCACTTGGACATGATACTCAAGATTGTTGGGCCTTGAAACACAAAATTCAAGATCTAATAGACAACGGTGAGATCGTGGTCACTAAACCAGATCAACCTCATGTGCAAGATAACCCTCTTCCTCAACACAAAGAAGAAGAGGTCAACATGATCAGTTGGAGCACTGTACAAGGTTCCAACTCTAACGGCGAATCATCCCAACCCATCAAAGACGGTGTTGATAAATGGTATTATGAAAAGTTCCAGTTTACCATGGAACGAAAGATAAAAGCTCTTTGCAAACAAATTGAGTAATTAGCAGAACTGGTGACGCATCAACATCAAGTCACACGCCAATTAATCAGGCAGGAGCATGCCTATCTTCTCCCATTTGTTTTGACTGCTCCCTCAACACCTTCAGAAAGCGACGCTATGGAGGATAAAGCAAATGCTAAAGCCCGTCGAGACTTTGCCAATTAGATGGAATTTACCTATCTGGGCCAATCTATGGAAGAGATGCTTCAAATGTTGATCAACGAAGGAAGGATTACATTCCTTCTCCCTCCAATTAATCCCCTCTCGGGACGGTTCAATCCTGATGAAATGTGTCAATATCATTCACATTCTCGTGGTCACAGCACAGAAGAATGTTGGGCACTCCACCATCTCATTCAAAATCTTATTGATAGCGGTGTCCAGCAAATAGCAGATTATTACACTATGCAACTCAAGGGAGAGAATGCATGTCCTACCAAATGGAAGGGATCAGTAGTAGTCATATCCAAAGTCGATGATGAGACTGTCAAAGTATTTCCCAAACAACCCATTCAACTCAAAGGAGCTGACAATCCTTTGAAAGTGGCCCCACCATAGCCAATTTTTTACCCTTCAGACCACAACATCCTGTTGTCAGCTTACACAAAGTTCCATGGAATTATGGAGAAGTTGAAGGATCCACGTCTCATACCACTGCTACAGTGTCGAAGGAGAATCCATTGTACCTTCCTCAACGGGTTATTAAACCTACTTGCAAAATAAAGGGGAAGTTGCCCATGGAGAAGATTGAAAAATTCCTCCATACTATGGGCCACAATGAAGCCAAAGTGGTTTTAAGCTTTCAAGAAGCTCCACAATAGATTTCAATACTGGACATGGTTTTCACTTCTGAGGATCATCAGAAGATCTTACTGAAGGTTTTGGAAGAAGCCTACTTGCCAAAATAAGTGGGTGTGAAAAAATTTCAACATTTGGTTGATCACATTTTCAACAACAATGTGATATCCTTCACTGATGATGACATACCTCCCGAAGGGACCGATCATTGCAAGCCATTGCATATTGTAGTTTTGTCTTTCGGGTATATGCTAGCTAGAGTTTTGATAGATGGAGGCTCATCTCTAAATATCTGTCCTTATGCAACCTTGGTAAAGATGAATATCAATCTCAAGCGGATCCAAAACAGCCATGCGATCATCAGAGCTTTTGATGGATCCCAGCGAAATTCCGTTGGAAAGATTGAATACCAATTGAGATTGGTCCAAATACATTCAATGTATCCTTCCACGTCCTCAAGATAGACTCAGGATACAACCTGCTATTGGGGAGACCATGGATACACATGGCTAGAGCTGTTCCCTCCACATTACATCAACAACTCAAATATATTATCAACAACAGTCTAGTCACTATCAATGCTGAGCCGGAATGTCCTGAACAAGGAACTCTACCAACTATCACCTTCAATTCAGAAGTTGAATCGGCAAGTTTCCATACTCTGGAAGTGAGCAACACGCAATACCATTTTATTGGAGTGCCACTTCCTGTGCCCAAGATTTCTGTCGAGGTTATGTCGGCCACTCAAGAAATGTTTTTATTGGGTCATCAACCTGGAAAAGGGCTTGGTAAGGATCAACAGGGTATTAAGCACCCTATCCAATTGTCCAATCAAATTGGAACAGCCGGACTAAGATATTCTACCAGTTCCAAACATAGGAATCCTCATAAGCACAAGCAGGTTCCTTAAGCTTCTGCCGCACGGCGATTTTCTATACCTTTACCGCATGAGTTGATACAATCTCCAGTAAAGGTTCCAGCCCATTTTGTGGCTATGCTATTTCCGAAACCAGTGCCAATCAAAGCTAAAGAGGTGTTGATTCCTGATCTCGAAGCGGAGAAAGGGAACAAAAACATAAGCATGACCTTGCCTTGATGTTGGCAGGCATCCGCGTCATTATTCATGATGAACATACAAACAGATATAGCCTAGACAATGATTGTCCAGATGTTATGGTTATCATTCGGAAAAAGGAGGACACTACTGATCCCTCCATCACTGCAGTCCTTCAGGACTTTGCCCTCAACAATTGTAGCAGCACTCCATGCATTGGTTGATGAGGGTAAAATGGGCAAAAAAATCCCTCTGCCCTGTAGATAACTTTAATTGCTTGCTTTCCTTTATAGTACTAGCAGTTATTTTATCAAGTACATGTTAACAAAAACAGTTGCATATATTATGTGAAAGCTTAATTTGTTTCAGGACTCTGAATTTAGATGTGCATGTACTTGCTGATGAAGTGCCTTCTCTCCACAAGGGTTGTAACTTTGATGCAAAGTTGGACTCAGACTTGATGGATATACAAGAGGACATTGACACACCTCAAGAGATTAAGGAATGGGTCGAGACAAACCCAAACTCAATCTTAATCAAACCACTTCTTTCAATCTCAAAATATTAGACAACCCTAAGCTAATCCAGATTGGTTCAGACCTTACCACAAATCAGCGGAATGACATGGTTGCACTGTTAACACAATTCCAGGATGTGTTTGCATGGTCTCATGAAGACATGGTAGGTTTGTCCACTGACATTGTTCTTCATCGCCTTCCTATTAAAAAAGGATTCAAGCCAGTTAGGCAAAAGCTCAGGCGATTGAAACCTGAGTGGAGTTTAAAGGTTAAAGATGAAATTGTGAAACAATTTCAAGCTGACATCATCATGGTGTCTACATATCCGGAGTGGATATCCAACATTGTTCCCGTTCCCAAACCAGGGGAAAGGTGCGAGTCTGCGTGGATTATAGGGATTTGAACAAAGCTTGCCTTAAAGATAGCTTTCTCGTGCCTTTTATCCACATTCTTATTGACAATATTGCTCAATACGTCATGTACTCCTTTGCTGATTGCTTTGCGGGGTACCATCAAATTATGGTCGCTGAGGAAGATCGTGAGAAAATTGCTTTCATCATGCCTTGGGGAACTTTTTGCTACAAACAGTTGTCATTCGACCTCATCAACGCCGGGGCAACTTATCAGTGAGCTATAATAGCTCTTTTCCATGATTTAATACACAAAGAGATAGAGATCTACGTGGATGACATCATTGTCAAATCCCGAAAGGAGGAGGACCACTTAGACCATCTCAAAAAGCTTTTCAACAAGTTGCGTAAGTACAACTTGAAGTTGAATCCCACCAAGTGCTCCTTTGGTGTTAAGTCAGGCAAGTTGCTAGGCTTCCTAGTCAGCCACAAAGGGATTGAAATGGACCCTACCAAAATCCAGGCCATCAAGGAAATGTCCATTCCTCAGACAGAGAAGGAAATACGGGGATTTTTGGGAAGAATCAACTTCATTAGCAGATTCATTTCTCAACTCACAGCAACCTATGAGCCAATCTTCAAATTGTTAAGGAAGAACTCCTCCATGAAATAGAATGATGAGTGTCAGAAAGCCTTCCTCACAATCAAAGAGCAACTGATTAATGCTCCTGTTTTGGCACCTCCCAGGGATGATGTTCCCCTGTTCATGTACTTGTCCATAAATGACAATGACATGGACTGTATGCTGGGGCAAAAAGACAATAGAGGCCAAGAACGAGCCATTTATTACCTCAGCAAAAGATTCAGCATCAGTAAACACAAGTACACTCTGATCAAGAAGACTTGTTATGCTTTAGCATGGGCTTCCATGAGGTTACAGCATTACCTCCATGGTCACACAACCCATCTCATACCTTGCGTGGATCCTCTCAAGTATGTGTTCAGCAAGCCCATACTGAATTGTCAACTGTCCAGATGGCAGTTGATCCTACAACAATTTGACATCGTCTACGTGACGCAAAATGTATTTTGATACATCGTCAAGGAATTGCGGATCAACTAGTCGCCGCACCTGCAGGGGATTACAAAACCTTAGAAACATACTTTCCCGACGAAGGAGTAATGATAGTTTAGCTACAACATTAGTACGATACATGCCGTACGTGGAAAATGTATTTTGATGGAGCTGTTAATTCAAAAGGCTCTAGAGCTGGAGAAGTTTTAATATCCAGTACGGGGGAGAAGTATCCCGTCGCCGTTAAATTGTAGTTTGTCAGCACCAACAACACAGCTGGGTATGAAGGTTGTATCATGGGGCTCAAACTTGCCCGTTTAATAGGCATCAGGTGGTTAATTGTCTTTGGGGATTCCGAATTGGTAATCAAACAATCCACGGGAATCTATCAAACCAAAGAATTACATTTGCTGCCTTACCATCGGCAAGTTTTATAGATGGCTTTGGAGTACGAAGAAATCTCATTTCTACACATTCCTCATAATAGGAATGATTTTGCAGATGCATTAGCAACATTGGCTTCCTTGGTTTACATATCTGACAAGGAAAACATGCAAGCATCACGTTTACTCTGCAAAAAGCCCCAGTTTATGGGAATTATATTGGAGAAGTATCGGATGAACTACCTCCCATCCATAACCCTTGGTATCAGCACATCAAGGAGTATCTACGAGATGGATCTACACTCGCTGAGGCGAACCTAACTGAGAAGAGGCAGATTCATCGACTTGCTATGAAATTCTACCTAAGCGGAGATGCACTCTATAAAAGAGATGCAGGATTAGGTCTCCTTAGATGTCTGGATAAAGACCAAGCTCAGCGACTCATGGATGAGATCCATGGTGGAGTATGTGGCCCTCACATGAGCGGACCCCTACTTATCAAGAAAATTCTCAGAACGGGACATTATTGGCTTACACTCAAAGCTGACTGTGATGATCACGTCAAGAGGCGCTATCAATGTCAGATTCATGGGAATGCTATCCACACCCCTCCAAGGGAACTCCACAATATGAGTTCGCCATGGCCCTTCTTAATATGGGGAATGGACGTGATCGGGCCCATCGAGCCCAAAGCCAGTAATGGACATCGATTCATATTCACCATGATCGACTACTTCACCAAATGGGTAGAAGCAAAATCCTTCCCCAAGGTTACTAAAGAAGTCATCATTGTTTTCATCAGAAATAATATTATTTGTCGATATGGACAACCAGAGGTCATTGTGTCAGACAATGCTAAGAACCTCAACAACAAAATGATGGAGGAGTTATGCAGAAAATTCCACATCTAACACCTCAACTCCATCATCTACCGTCCAAATATGAATGGTGCTATTGAAGCGGCTAATAAAAACATCAAAAAGATCATGCAGAAAATGTCTGCCAATCACAAAGGATGGCCTGACCTCTTGCTTACGACTTTATTAGCCTCTGAGAACTTCTATCGTACTGCATTCCCTTGGGGCAACCCCCTACTCATTAGTCTATGGGATGGAACTAGTGCTCCCCATAAAGGTGGAAATGGAATCCCTCAGAGTATTGATGGATGCTCAGTTGGATGAAGATTAATGGGTACAGGAAAAGTATCACCAATTGTCTCTAATAGACGAAAGGCGAACCGCGGCTATCTTCTATTGTCAATTATATCAACAAAGGATAGCACGATCCTACAATATAAAAGTCCGACTACTGCAGTTCAAACAACATGACTTGGTTTTGAAGAAGATCATTTACAACCAAGATCAATCTAAGGGAAAATTCGCTCCTAACTGGGAAGGCCCATTTATTGTCAAGGAGGTATTGACAGGAGGTGCTCTCAGATTGCAGGAAATGGATGGCGATGAATTTCCACAACTTATTAACTCGGACACCATTAAATGGTACTATGTCTGAAGTTACCATCAAACAAACATCCTGGTTTTGATCATCAAATCACCAGTCGTTCCGATTTTGAACCCTTTCCTTTCTACATACTCTTCCGCCCCTCAGGGAAACATACACTTCAATCCAGCAGCCTGGTATCACTTCATTTGTAACCTTTTATACAATTTCGGTTATCCTGAAGACGGGATTGAACCTTTTAAAATTTCAGTTGTCCTGAAGACGGGATTTAACCTTTCACACTTTCAATTTATCCTGAAGATGGGACCAAACTTTTCTACGCCTGTAGTTTATCCTAAAGACGAGATTAAACTTTTCTACGCTTACAGTTTGTCCTGAAGATGGGATCAAACTTTTTCCACACTTGCAGTTTATCCCCATTATGGGATTAAACTTTCTTCTCCCCGCAGTATTTCCTGCATATGGGATTCACGCTTCTCTTTAGCTGCGATTCATCCTGAGGGGCGAACAACGTCGACCTGATCTCCCTGACACCCAGGGGTACGTAGGCAACCATATTCTATATGGCCCGGTCACAATAAAAAAACAACAAAAACATTTTTGCCCTTTCTCTACAAAAAACAACAAAAATACTTCTACACCCATCTGCCTTCCGCATACAGCTTTGACCCTCTTACACCAGGTTTGAACTACGCAGACTTGATCTCCTCTTCAATAGGAGTACGTAGGCAGCCATTCATGGTGAAGTCTAACCCCTACCAGAGCAAAATGACTTGTCACACGGTACTGGGATCAACCTTCAATTCGCCACATTTCATCGGTTTCAGATCAAAGGGAAAGGATTACCCAACCTCTTTTCACAAATAGAAGATTCGGTGACCATCTAAGTTGCGATCATGCCTCAAAGAGCAATACCAACCCATAAGAGATGGAATTAACTAGGCTTCTCACAAATAAAAGTATTGGCGACCATCTGTGGTGCGGTCAATCTCAAAGAGGAAGAAACCATCCTCCTCTCCACTTTTCCATACAGATACCAGTCCCAAGACACCAAAGATGGTAGGGATTTATAGAAATCAATGATCTGTTCTGAGAGATCTTGCGATGTCTCAATGTCCATCTATCAAGGATAAGTTCAGAATTCATCAAGATCACAAGGCCCTGGATAAACAGGCAAATATCAAGCAAGTATCAAGGCATAACTAAAAGGGAAGTGAATCAAAATATATTTCCCTGCCATATATAATATTGTTTGATATATACATATGTGTTGTACATGACAAAAATGGCTAAGCTAGTCTGTGCAGGAAAATACAAAGCTATCTACATATCTGTATATATGCGGACTATTAGATCTAACATAGCATCCCTCTCTGAAGATGGAGGTAACACTACAAGCTCCTGCCCAAGGGTATCTACACGAGTTAGCAGATCGGAGGCTAACTGCATGGTGGCATAATGCTCATCAATGTAAGCACTCATGTTGGCAAGACTGACAGTCATCTAGGATCTAACATAAGTACTATCTGCAATGGCCACATCCCTAGCAGATAAGGCGGCATCCCGCTCTGCAATCAATGTATCCCTGGCTGATCTAGCCTCATCCCTCTCTAACAGGGCGGTATCTCTCTCATCAAGAGCTGTCAACATCGCGACCCTAGCCTGATCTATATCATAGGTCATCAGATGTAAGCTCTGCTCCAAATGATGTCTTAGAATCTTTTGGGTATGATGGCTTTCGTGGTGGGAGAATCCATCACAAATCTTTGGTAGCCTTGTGATCAAATCAACGATGGGAATAATAGCCGCCTCTATAGGCTCCTCATCGTCAGAATCAGTCCCCTGCACTATGGATACTGCCGCAACCGATGTAGTCTCTGTCTCCATCCATGCGAAATACTCTGCAGAACAACCTGGATGACTAACAAAAAACTCAGCCAACTCTCGCTGATCCCAACAAGCATACAACCTGGATCTGTCCTCCGCTAACAACCAGTGTGATGCGAAGCGCTGACTCACTGCCCCTCAAATGGATGAAAATCCTGGAACTGGTCAAACTGACACATAACGACCAATGGGTGGTAAGTGATCATGCCCCTCAAACCTGCTAGAGGGAGATAATCCATGCCTAGAGCATGAGTAATAAAGTTATAGGATGAGCTAAGCCCTGAACACGGCAATATAGCAAACGGATCTTCAATCCCTGGAAGAAAAGCTGACCAAGATGCAGCATCTGTACACTTCGCAGGGTGGAAGGAATACGTCATGGCTATATCATGCGTGAAACAAAATCCATGCCGTCTAAATGTGGCAATCGGTCTCAAGTGTGACTTAAACCACACATACAACATGACCAAGCTACCTGTGAAAACTCTTGCCGGATAAGTATAGTAGTATGTAGCTGATCTCAAAGTTTCTGCAATAATCATTGGTATAATGGTATGATCCTCCCTGAGAACTCTCACTTCCATGATGACGCCGATATCTAGCTCATCCATGTACCACGACATGTAGACATATGACAATACGCACAGCAGTAGTACATCGACTCTGGCTGAACGCCAATGATCCTCTAGTGTGGTGAAATCCACGGAATTCCGTGCATAGCTGTCCTCAGAGCCAAACCTATCTAATAGGAAATGCTGGGATATCACGTGGCCGGATGTAATTTCATCCTGTACCACTCTGCGCCTCAATCCTGTGAGGGTTATGAACTGTCTACTAATGTTTCCCATCATCATGTGCACGCAAGGTCTGTCCAGCGGCAACATCATCAATCGTGCATACTCCTCCAAAGTAGGAGTCAGCTCACGGGTCCCAAAGCAGAATAGCCTAAAATCCTGGTTTCTCGTTGGTCAGAGTTAAACTCTCGTCGTCTCAATGGTATTCGCCTAAATGCAGGGTATACTATACCAATGAGCTCAGCTTTCATAGATCATAATCGGCAATACCCCACAAAGGTCTGATGCCATCATTTATAGGGTCACAACCCTAAACATCCCCGGCGGGGGTTACAACGCAAAACCATGATATATTAAATAACCCCTGTGACGCCCCCAAAATAGGTATATATCACCTATTCTAAGTCGCCAAATACATGGTACATAATACAAATACAATCTTTAATATACAACAAGAGAGCTGTGAGTTTTAATACAAATATTATCTTCTAGACAATATCCACTCTCAAAATAAGTCCTCATTACATTTATTGTCACACTATTTAACATAATAGTGAGGACTACTAATACTATTATCTGGACCATCACTCCGTTCCCCAACTAGTCCCAGCTACGTTCTCATTTCCTGAAGAGAACAGTGAAAGAAAGGGTGAGCTCAAGTAGCCCAGTAAGAAATATTATGACTAAGATAATGTAACATAAATTATCATTAGTCTTCAACAACGTTAAACTGATAAAATAAAATAGACATCAAGTTTAACTGCAACGGAACAAGCAATCCATTAAAAGAGTCAAGTAGAGAATAAAATCTGCTATCTTTTATTATTTAAAAGGTTTTTCATCACTTTTATCGTTGAGACTCAGCTTAATAAATAATCCACATCTTCCCTGCACTACGGCCAAGGATATTCATTAGTATCACAACCACAAATTATCCATGCACTACGGCCAAGGATATTCGTGTATTCATCAATGGTTATGATCATGCCAACAACTGTCCATCAATGCACTACGGGCCAATGAGGACTTTTTCCACATCATTTGTAACATTACGGTCATGATTACACCGAATAATCCCTGGTCATAATCATACCAAGTCCATCTATGCACTCACCACGAGATGACTTTCAACAAAATATAAACATGAGGATGATGACAATGATATAAGAATTCAATAAAACAAGTTCAAGAATTAATTTATCCAGGAACCAATAACGTCCAGATTGTCAACATGATACTTCTTTGTAGAGTAAAATTCAAGAATGCTCAGAAGAATATTTCCATGAAAAGATACTGGATGAAGCGCAAATATTAAGGATATTCCACTAATTTCATGGAGTATAGAAGTCAAAATTTTAACCAACTGAGTATAATAAAGAATAGAATAACAAAAGAAATCACCAGGAATGCGATAAACCGCACAGACATGTTATTCCAACAGAATAATAAATAACAGAACCAGGTCATGCGTAAACGCACAGACAGGATGTTCCAACAGAATAATAAATAACGAAACCAGGTCAGGCAAAATTTTCACCGACAGGATATTCCAACTAAATAATAAATAACGGAACCAGTTCATGCGGTACTTCACATAGACAGGTTATTCCAACATAATAATAATGAATGGAATAACAGAAGTTCTCTTCATGAATACAAAAGAAATAATACCCCTTACCGTAAAAGAAGAGTATTCCGACTGGTATGGCGAGGATATTCTTGAAGAAAACTTGCACTACGCTCAAAGCTTCTTAAAACTCTAAAGGAATACGCTCAAGATTATAGAAGAGAATTCTCTAAAATTTTTGGTGTGATTTCAATTCTAACTAAGCATCCTATTTATGCGAGAATGAAAAGGATACTATTTGAATTTTTCACAGACTGCACAGTAGAAATTTGGACGATATAATTTTCAGAATCACGGGCAAAAGGAAAATTTCAGACGTAACCTAATTAATCACATGTGTACTCCTGAATTCAACGACAATTATATATATATATATATATATATATTATATATATAGCCACATGCAGGCAAGTTATATATATATACAATTCCCTTACATTTACGTAAGCCTTCCCCCCCCCCCCATTTCCATTCTTCAAAATCATCCCACATATGGACCACACATGTGGCCCCACCTTTATTATATAAAATAATTTTCTACCGATTATTTTGAAAAATGGGTAAATGGGAATCCAAATAATAAGAAAAATTTATAACAACTACTTCATAAAAATGGCCTCAATATTTTTAACAACATTTATCATCATTATTATAATTCACAATATTAATCGACCAGGTCGTTCCCAGGAAAGAGGGGGCTTCCAATAAGGATTTCTCCCTATTTGCGCGCAATTAGGTAACCAAACCTCTCCTTGACAGAACTTCTAGACATCGTTAATATTGCAAATAATAATATTAATAACTTTGTCGTCTCAATTATTGATTTAATAATATATAAAATATCGACAATAATTGAATCAAAACTGTGTGACTTCTCACGTAAGCATCAATAATCAATACCGTGTGCTACTATGCAACCACATGTATTATTGTACTTTTAACACCGGGTGTTTCAACAGTTAATAGTAAAACTTTCGCCATTATTTTCATAAAATATTTTTATCATTTTCTCAATCCGACAATAATTCTATTATAGGGTCCTGATGATTGTCTTGTTGTTTATACGAATATTCCTGTTAAAATGAATATTCCCAGACCAATCGAATATTATATAACAACTTGCGTACTTTGCAAAATTAATAAATATTACCCACAACTATAACATTATATCAAATTCACTCCATAATATTCAAAAATGATATTTATAGAAAATTCATTTTTATTCATAAAAGTTGGGGTCCTACAACCTCCCCTTCTTAAGAAATTTCGCCCTCAAAATTAGGGTACGTACCTGGTATGTCGAAGAGGAAAGGATACCTTGATTTCATTTCAGATTCTAACTCCCAGGTCATTTCCTCAACATCGTAGTTTCACCATAAAACTTTGACTTGAGGTATAACCTTGGAGCGTAGAATATGTTCCTTCTTATCCAAGATTTGAACAGGAACCTCTTCATACGTTAAATCTTTCGCTATTTCATTCGGTTCTAACTCAATAATGTGGTTCGGGTCTTACACATATTTACGTAACATCGATATATGAAAAACGTTATGAACACGAGACATACTTGGCGGTAAAGCGAGTCTATAGGCCACAGTTCCTACTCGATCGAGGATTAGAAATGGGCCAATGAATCGAGGATTGAGCTTTCCTCTCTTTCCAAATCTCGTAACTCCTTTCCACGGAGCAACACGTAACAACACATGATCTCCAATATCGAATTCCACGTCCTTTCGATGAAGATCAACATAACTCTTTTGTCGATCTTGTGAGGTTTTTATACATTGTCGGATCGTTTAAATCTTTTTCGTAGTCATACGTACCAACTTCGATCCCAGCAACGTTGCTTCACCCACCTCATCCCAGCATACTGGAGAACGACACTTTCTTCTATACAACGCCTCGAATGAAGCCATGCCAATACTTGCTTGATAACTGTTGTTGTAGGAAAACTCCACCAATGGTAAGAACTTGTCCCAACTTCCCTTGAAGTCAAGGACACATAGTCTTAATAAATCTTCATGAGTTTGAATGGTCCTCTCTAATTATCCGTCCGTCTGAGGATGATATGCCAAACTAAATCGTAAATTTGTGCCCATAGCTTTTTGCAAACTAACCCAAAACTGTGAAGTGAATCTTGGGTCTCGATCAGAAACTATGGATACTGGCATACCATGCAGTCTTATAATATCGTTTATGTATATACGAGCAAGACTTTCAAGTGTATAAGTCTCTCGTATTGGTAAGAAATGAGCAGACTTGGTCAATCTATCAACAATTACCCAAATTGCATCTATGCCTTGAGACACCTTGGGAAGACCAGTAACGAAATCCATGGTAATGTGCTCCCACTTCAATTCTAGAATTTTAAGTGGTTGTAATGGACCTTTTGGTACTTGATGCTCCGCCTTGACTCGTTGACAAGTTAGACACCATGAGATAAACAACGCTATCTCTCTTCTCATATTGCTCCACTAAAATGTATGACGAAGATCACGATACATTTTGATACTCCTAGGATGGATTGCAAATGGTGTGTTGTGCGCATCCATCATGATTTTATATTTTAACTCAGGATCGTTAGGAACACAAAGTCTGGAGTTGACTCGAAGTATTCCTTCTTCATCGATTCTTGCTTCCGACATAGCACCTTCTTTAACTTTCTTCATATGCATTAGCTCCAGGTTTGTAGCTTGAGTAGCTTTAACTTTATCGATTAAAGTTGGTTCTACTCATATATTCGCCATCATCACGTGGGTCACTGGAGTCTTTATCTCTATCTCTTTCCTTCGCAAGTCATACAAAATGGGCCTTTGCGTTGACAATATCGCACTCGTACCCGCATATGATCTTCTACTCAATGCGTCAGCTACCACAATTGCTTTTCCAGGATGGTATTGGATGGTATGATCATAATCTTTCAACAGTTCAAGCCAACGTCGCTGTCGCATGTTGAGTTCCTTTTGAGTGAAGAAATATGTGAGGCTTTTATGATCTGTAAAGATCTCCACTTTCTCCCCATACAAGTAATGCCTCCAAATCTTTAATGCAAAAACAACAGTAGTCAACTCTAGATCATGAGTAGGATAATTCCTCTCATATTCTTTAAGTTGTCAAGAGGCATAAGCTATGACTTTCCCATGTTGCATGAGAACACATCCTAATCCTTTGCCTGAAGCATCACTGTAGATGACAAATCCCTCCGAGCCAGATGGTATTGTCGTAAGCGAGGTCTTTGAAATGAGTCTCCTCTTGAGTTCTTGAAAACTCTTCTCACATTCCTCGTTCCAACCGAATTTTGTATCTTTTCGAGTCAGCTGAGTTAATGGAGTAGCGATTCGAGAAAACCCTTCTACGAATCTCCGATAATAACAAGCTAAGCCGAGAAAGCTACGTATTTCGGTCACTGATTTAGGTTGCTCCCAGCTTTGAATAGCTTCAATCTTTGCTAGGTCAATAGATATTTCATGACTTGATACTACGTGCCCAAGAAATGCTACTTTCTCAAGCCAGAACTTGCATTTCTTTAACTTGGCATAAAGCTTATATTCACGAAGCTTTTGGAGTATCAGCCTCAAGTGTTGCTCATGATCTTCACGGCTTTTGGAATAAATAAGGATGTCATCAATAAAGAAAACCACAAAGTGATCCAAATATTCCTTGAATACTAGGTTCATCATATCCATGAAAGCAGCAGGAGCATTAGTCAATCCAAAAGACATGACTAGGAATTCATAATGCTCGTACCGAGTTCTGAAAGTCGTCTTTGGAATGTCATCGATTCTAATCTTCAATTGTTGATATCTAGAATGAAGATCAATCTTTGAAAAGAATTTGGCTCCTTGTAACTAGTCAAACAGGTCATCAATACGTGGAAATGGGTACCTATTTTTGATGGTGACATGATTTAACTCCCGATAATCAATACAAAGTCGCATACTCCCATCTTTCTTCTTCACGAATAAAACAGGAGCACCCTAAGGAGACGTACTAGGATGAATGAAACCTATGTCTAACAATTCCTGCAGTTCGGTCTTTAACTCCTGAAGTTCAATAGGAGCCATTCGATATGGGGCTTTGGAAATAGGTTTTGTACCGGGTTCAAGGTCGATACAAAATTCAATTTCACGCTCTAGGGGTAGGCTAGGAAGTTCTTCAGGGAATACGTCAGGAAATTCATTAACAATAGAAATATCATTCAAAACTGACGTATTTTTGTTGAGATCCGTGACATGAGCTCAGAAAGCTTGGCATCCATTTTTCAATAAACGAATAGCTTTATGGCTTGAGATGACAGTGATTGATTTTAATGGTTTGGTTGCTTGAATTTGCATAATAGGTTGGTTAGGAATATAAAAGCTAACAACCTTACAAAAACAATCAATTTTTGCATGATGAGTAGTTAACCAATCAATCCCTAGAATTACGTCAAATGCAAGTATTTTCAATGAAATAAGTTTGACAGGTAATGTGAGGGTACCAATTTGAACCAAACAAGACTTATAAATAGTGGATATAATGAAGGTTTCTCCCAATGGAGTTTCAACAGATAAGTCAAAGTCTAATTTCTCTGGAGTCAAATTTAAACGTTGAACGCAAGTAGGAGAAATAAAAGAATGGGTAGAACCGGTATCAAATAAGGTATATACTTCGCTAGAGTTTATGATAAGCTTACCCGTGATGACCTCGTTTGGGTTCCATACTTTCTGGTAGGTCACAACAAACGCTCTCCCTTGAACTACCGGTTTTGTCTTGTCTGGGATGGACTTTAATGCCTCCATCCCAGCTGGACTTGTCTTCAGTGCACGACAAAATCGGGCCAAGTGTCCTTCTCTTCCAAAATTATAACATGATTTGGAGGGCATCGCGCAGTTTGGACTGATGTGTCCCTCCCCTCCACATTTGATGCATATGATAGGTGGTCGTTCTCCTTCCTTCACGACAGGTGTTGATCCTGACATCTTTCCATCATTGTTGAATCTTCTTTTCTTGAAATGTCCATTCTTATTGTTTTGGCCATGATTACCACCGAAGTGGTTACTATTTCTGGCATGTTGATTCCCTCCACGCTTATTGTCACCGCTTCGATGACTGTTATCACTGGTACAATCATTTTGCCGGATGCTTTCCTTTGGTTGGGTTGACTCATTATCTCGCTCCAATAACTGAGCCCTATTAACAACATCTGAATACAAACACAGTTTATGAGAGATAAGATATTAACGTATCTCGGGTTTCAAACCTCTTAAAAACATTCGCGTCATTCTCTCCTCATTATCAACCAAATGAGATACAAATCGGGACAGCTCGGCAAACATGGCTTTGTACTGTGACACAGTCATGTTGTTTTTCTCCAGTTTAATGAACTCTACCTCTTTCATGTGACGAATACTTTTGGGAAAGTACTTGTCGTTGAACAGTTCTTGGAACTTCTCCAAAGACATCTTGATGCGGCGGAGTTGAGTACACTTTCTGATTCCCACCCGAGAATGCCTCGCCTCGCATAACAAGAAGGTGGTAAAGGAAACCTTTTGCTCCTCGAAGCAACCCAAGACATCAAATATCTTGTTGATCTGCTTTATCCACGTCTACGCCTTAAGTGGTTTTGGCTCTCCAAAAAACTTCGGTGGTCCCAGCTCCTTGAACTGTTTGGCGATGACCGCCCAAGAGTTGCCAATGTTTCCACCTGCATTTTGGATAGGAGCCGCTCTCGCCTAATGTTGCATGAATTGCATGAAGCCTCAGAACATTCCATCGTTCATCATTTGGTCAGCGTTGTTATTTGCCTGAGGATCGTCGCCTTCCTGATGCACATTATTTGATTATTGATCTGTGGAGACTCAACGGTCTCCTGTGCTCCATTGATGTTCTCAACATTCTCGGATGCCATTTTCAAATACTGCCACAAAACAAGGGTTAATTAACATATTACAAATTATCCCTATACTCTGACTGACCAATTAAATACCAAATAAACTTAGGTAAGTCATACAAGCGAAGGAATTCCCCGTCTCTCCCCTCCTAGTTCTTGTCTCACATCTTAGCCAGGGATCATATCCCAAAGCTTTGATACCAACTATGACGCTCCCAAAATAGGTATACATCAACTATTCTGAGTCGCCACATACATGGTACAGAATACAAATACAATCTTTAATATACAACAAGAGAGCTGTGAGTTTTAATACAAATACTGTCTTCTAGACAATATTCATTCTCAGAATAAGTCCTCATTACATTTATTGTGACACTATTTAACATAATAGTGAGGACTACTAATACTATTATCTGGACCGTCACTCCATTCCCCGACTAGTCCCGGCTACGTTCTCATTTCTTTAAGAGAACAGTGAAAGAAAGGGTGAGCTCAACTAGCCCAGTAAGAAATATTATGACTAAGATAATGCAGGATAAATTATCATTAGTCTTCAACAATGTTAAACTGATAAAATACAATAGACATCAAGTTTAACTACAGCGGAACAAGTAATCCATTAAAAGAGTCAAGTAGAGAATAAAATCTACTATCTTTTATGATTTAAAAGGTTTTTCATCACTTTTATCGCCGAGACTCAACTTAATAAATAATCCACATCTTCCCTGCACTACGTCCAAGGATATTCGTTAGTATCACAACCACAAATTATCCATGCACTACGACCAAGGATATTAGTGTATTCATCAATGGTCATGATCATGCCAACAACTGTCCATCAATGCACTACGGGCCAATGAGGACTTTTTCTGCATCATTCGTAACATTACGGTCATGATTACACCGAATAATCCCTGGTCATAATCATACCAAGTCCATCTATGCACTACAGGCCACATATGACTTTCAACAAAATATAAACATGAGGATGATGACAATGATATAAGAATTCAATAAAAACAAGTTCAAGAATTAATTTATCCAGGAACCAATAACGTCTAAATTGTCAACATGATACTTCTTTGTAGAGTAAAATTCAAGAATGCTCAGAAGAATATTTCCATGAAAAGATACTGGATGAAGCGCAAATATCAAGGATATTCTGTGACGCCCCCAAAATTTGGACACCCATATCTCGAATTCGGTGCATCACGTGCAACTACGAATATCTTACTAAATCATTAACAACGGAAATAATAGAATAATTTACATTGATATAATATAAATATTCGCGTCCCAAGGTACCGTAACCATTACTACGACAATTCAGGGATTTACTTAAACATAACTTAATCATTCTTGAATACATCATAACAAGCATAACAATAATAATAACACTTCTAGTCTTAAGGACTAAGTTATTCTGTCGCCTTGCCCTTTCCTTTGTCCTTTCTGAAATCTTTGCTCGCGCTTTGGCCCGAAAGGTTTTAGGAAGCAATAATGAGCAACAAGTTTGTCCAGCAAGTAATATAGCCAGAAGAACAAGCAGTTATAGCATTTAAATCTTTCAAGGGTATAATAATAATTGGTAGTTCGAGGATATCAAGAAATATCAAGAGTATTCAATAGGTGTCGCTATAGACTTGAAGGATATCAACAACTTTCAGGATTTATTCATTTCGAGGTTCAATATGAATGAGCCTTTGGCGCAATCACTAGGGACTAAGAACTCTTACTAGAATTAATGATGATACACTTTGTAATCCAATATAAACGAGTACAACAGGTGATCAGCCTAAAGTACCCTACGTTATGCATAAAATTTAATCATACTTATGTGCGCACGTCAGTTTCCCGACAATATATTATTTCCCCTCCAATGAGGGTTGTTCATCTTAGTAGATTTACGATAGTCCGTACCAAGTCGATTGGTTTGGATAGCTTTTAACACACAATAATAGTCTAGTCGAATCAAAGGCTTAGACAAATTTTTATAATGTATTTAAGAACGATAAGTCCAATGCTTGTAACAACGTCAAGGTATATAAATGATTTTCGAATAAAAACAGATATTTGCTTGAGACAACAATTTGAATGTATACAGTGTAAAAAGTAAGGAACTTTCCTCGTTCGTCGATTATGTTTACCTTGACACCTAAATCACGTATCACGCCTTGATGATATAATAATATAGCCGTACAAATTAGTGGTTGTTGAAAACCGACTTACTTTAGCTATTAATCGCATACGTCATCCTAGTTTAAGGTACTAGTCTCTCATATCTGATATATAATTTTGAAAAATACTACATTTCTTACTTACTACACAATTATGCTCACAAATAAGAAAACTATGCACATAACATTAATTTATTAAAGCTGTTGCTCAAATTAGTTATCGAACTAATTTCATTAATTAGAGTTTAAAATGACATTACACTATTAAAGCTTGATTACCATCATAAACCCTTACTCACTTTCTTTTCAATTTTTTACATGTTAGTAATGTCACATTAGAATGTAGTGTAAAGGTAAATATTTCCCCTCTTGATAATTATATTACTTTTTATTAAAGGTAATACACCTACCCTTTTCATTACTTCCCTTAAAAATATATGCATATAGTGTCACAATAAAAGTTTTAATGTTATTATTAAATTAGTTTAGTGTACCGATTTATAGCTCTTTAAATCTTCACATTGCCTACATTTTAAATGTTTAAGATTACATAATAGGTAAGGCTAAAAGGATCTTTAATTCCTTGCACACTAGAAACCGAAATTAGCCTTAAAAATATAGCAACATCCTTATTGTATGAAAATAAAAATAACATGTAGCAACATATTATTGATTATGCCACAATTAATTATATTGTTGTACAACTAGACCTCTTGCTAAGAGTTAATTAGCCTTAACATAGCAGGTAAGGCTGAAAGATTTTATTTTTTTATTATTATTATTATTTATGCATAGCAGCTCACCAAAATATTGAATATGTACAGAAATTTTTCTTGCACAACTAGCAACCGAAATTAGCCAAAAAATAAAAATAAAGCAGCACTTCTTTAACACAAAATAGAAATCACATATATCAACCCTTAATAGGTACACCTACCCGCCCCTACCATCACTTCATTTACATGCTTGATTTCTTGCTTTCTTTTTTTTTTTTTTTGTTCATGCCTAGCAGTATCCTTAAAGCAAAACAAAATCATGAAGCACCCAAAATTATACACACACACGCAGCCTTCTTTCTTTTTCCTATACATGCTTTGTGTTTTTTTTTCTTCCAATACGAAAATCATTATGCATTCATGAAAATTAATTTATTTAGTTTGAAAGCACATGGTAATTATTAATTTAGCATGCATACATCTAGTTAAGCATACTAATTTTACAAACAACACAAAATATCCACACTACTTCAAAAAGAAAACAAGTGTGCACTAGAAATTAAATGGAAAGTAAATTTATTTAACTAATTTATCTATATACCTTAGCTTGGAAAAATAGATTTGGTTGCCAAGATGAAAGCTACTGCTGCTACCCTTCTACCTAGCTGCCGAACACCACCTTCTCTATTTGGTTCTTATTTTATTTTTTGTAAAGAAACAACTAGAGCAAGGGGTTTATATATACCAAAAAAAAGTGCATAAATTAATTAAAGTATTCATGGCCATCCCCTACTATACTTTATAGCAGCCTAAGTGTTCTAAGACATCCCATCACACATGTCCATAGTACTGCCAACAACCAAAAGAAAATACACGCAAGCTCCCCTTTTCTCTTGGATACAAAGGTTCTAAATGATAGCCTAAATCATGGGTAATACCCAATTCTCTAGAACTTAGTAAAGTGAAATTGAGTATTACTCCCAAAGGCTAATTCACTTACAATCAACATAGTTGCTACTTGTACTAGCTGCCGAAAAGTAGTGAAAAAAATTTCCATAAGGCTGCCACCATGCTAACTGCCGAAATGAGTGGAAAAAAAACCATGAGGCTGCCGAAATTAAATAAAATGGGTAGACAAAAAATTTTACATGGCTGCCGAAAAATAAATGGGTAGGTAATAACATGGCTGCCGAAAAATAAATGGGTGGGTAATAACATGGCTGCCGAAAAATAAATGGGTGGGTAAAATAATTCACATGGCTAGGTTTTATTTATCTTGGGTTTACACACATAGCATTAAGCTTGTACTCTATTTGGCTAGCCACACACCCCAACCGAAATTGCAAGCAACATAATAGTTTGGTTAGAAAACTCATTAAGTCTATCTACTAATTCAATTTAGGCCTACCACCTTATCCTACCATATTATTATTTGGATTTTAAACATGTAGACACTTAAATATTAATGCAGCAATTTAATTAATTTAATTTACCCAAATAACACTAAATTACACATCACCTTAATAATTATTAATAAGTTGGGCTATATCACATAATTTAAGTTATTCACAAAATGATTTAGTCTTTCCAGACAAGCTTTCAATCAAATCAAGGATTTATCAATACTCTGATATTAATAATTAAATAAATTAATTATATACCACCTCTCTTATTGACGTCTTATACTTAGTAATGCATTCCTTCTTTAATTTATTCCTCACTAATTCCATCATTGTGTCACACAAGACATTTCATAAACCTATCATAATTCTCCACATCTTATCAATTATTAAAAGTTCAATTTAATTCAATTGAGTTACTCACCTCATGCCATGTAAGCATTTATAAAATAAAAATCACAGGCTCTATTTATATAAATATTAATATTAAATCATAAAATTTACGGTTATTACATATTCCATTAATTTCATGGAGTATAGAAGTCAAAATTTTAACCAACTGAGTATAATAAAGAATGGAATAACAAAAGAAATCACCAGGCATGTGATAAACTGCACAGACAGGTTATTCCAACAGAATAATAAATAACGGAACCAGGTCAGGCGAAATTCACACCAACAGGATGTTCCAACAGAATAATAAATAACATAACTAGGTCATGCGAAATTTGCAACAATAGGATATTCCAACCGAATAATGAATAACGGAACCAGGTCATGCGTAAATGCACATAAATTATGTTCCAACAGAATAATAAAGAATGGAATAACAGAAGAATTTCACCATGTATGCGGTACTTCGCATAGACGGGTTATTCCAACATAATAATAAAGAATGGAATAACAGTTCTCTTCATGAATACAAAAGAAATAATACCCCTTACCGTAAAAGAAGAATATTCCTACTGGTAGGGCGAGGATATTCTTGAAGAAAACTTGCACTACGCTCAAAGCTTCTTAAAACTCTAAAGAAATACGCTAAAGATTATAGAAGAGAATTCTCTGAAATTTCTGGTGTGATTTCAATTCTAACTAAGCATCCTATTTATAGGAGAATGAAAAGGATACTATTTGAATTTTTCACGGACTGCACAGTAGAAATTCGGACGAAATAATTTTACGAATCACAGTGAAAAAAAGAAAATTTGAGGCCTTGACCTAATTAATCACATGTGTACTCCTCGATTCAAAAACAATTATTATATATATATATATATATATATATATATATATATATATATACATAGCCACATGCAGGCAAGTTATATATATATATATAAACATCATTTTGGTTTCTCCTTGACAATTCAAACAAAAAACAAACATGTGGCCCCTTTATCATATATATATATATATATATATATATATATATATATATATATATATACAATTCCCTTACATTTACATAAGCCTCCCCCCCCCCCATTTCCATTCTTCAAAATCATCCCACATGTGGACCACACATGTGGCCCCACCTTTATTATATAAAATAATTTTCTACCGATTATTTTGAAAAATGGGTAAATGAGAATCCAAATAATAAGCAAAATTTACAACAACTACTTCATAAAAATCGCCTCAATATTTTTAACAACATTTATCATCATTATGATAATTCACAATATTAATCGACCAGGTCGTTCCCAGGAAAGAGGGGGCTTTCCAATAAGGATTTTTCCCTATTGGCGCGCAATTAGGTGACCAAACCTCTCTTTGACAGAACTTCTAGATATCGTTAATATTGCAAATAATAATATTAATAACTTTGTCGTCTCAATTATTGATTTAATAATATATAAAATATCGACAATAATTGAATCAAAACTGAGTGACTTCTCACGTAAGCATCAATAATCAAATCTTGTGTGCTTTCTGCAACGACCCAGCGTATTCTTGTACTTTTAACACCGGGTGTTTCAAGCAGTTAATGATAAAACTTCCGCCATTATTTTCATAAAATATTTTTGTCATTTTCTCAATCGGACAATAATTCCATTGTGGGGTCCAGCAATGATTGTGCCATTGTACGAATATTCCCTGTTAAAACAAATATTCCCTGACCAATAGAATATTATATAACAACTTGTGTACTTTGCAAAATTTATAAATATTACCCACAACTATAACATTATATCAAATTCACTCCATAATATTCAAAAATGATATTTATAGAAAATTCATTTTTATTCATAAAAGTTGGGGTCTTACATCCCCAGCGGGGGTTTACAATGAAAAACCACTTAATACCAAACCTCCTCGGCGGGGGTTACAACGCCGAAGTTATCAAATCATCCGTGTATCCCCGGCGGGGGTTACAACGCAATCCAACCATTGATACACACATCAATGAAGGTCAAGCAACCTTGACGTCATGTCAACCGATGGCAAGTAAACCCATCGAAGCAACTCATCCACGTATCCCCAACGGGGGTTACAACGCAATGCTACCATTGACACATACATCAATGAAGGTCAAGTAACCTTGACAATGCACCCAGTAGGGATCTATCCGGTGATACACACATCAACGAAGGTCAGGCAACCCTGACAACGATAAACTGTTGGCAGTAACTCCGACAGGATGAGGGAATATGTTATACACATCCTCAAACAGACGAAGCTTTATCCCCACAGGTCTCTTACACATAAGAGGTACCTCTATGGAATACAAGCCAATGTCTAGGATTCAACACTTTGGTGATAGTCCCAACGTTAACATCCTTGAAGACTTGGATCACATGTCCAAGCCATCACTGATTGTCATCCCAACAGGATTATATGGCAATCATGTATTCTACATACATTTGCATCATGTTGCTGCATATACCATCATGTTTATCTTTCTTGCATTTCAAGTGTCTAGGATTCTTTATCCTTTCCATGCCTTGCATTGTATGAATATGATAAAGAGGGGCATCTATAGACACTCAAAATTTTCTACACTCCTATTACTAACATTGCAGGAGGGTAGATTCGTCTTTCGTAGATAACCTTAGAAGATAGCTTACATCCATTCCGGATACTACCGGAAGTTCAGTTCCAACCCGGAACACAAATCGGGAACTTCATATCAAACCTGGAACACACACCGGGAATGTCGTTTCCAATCTCGAAGATAACCCCGACGACGAGATCAAAAGACCAAGCAACAACAGGGAGAGACGATTACATCTCGGCGATAACACCACGATGTTCAATTCCAGTCCCAGAGACAACACTGGGAGTAGCAACTCCATCCTTGGTGATAGCCCCAAGAGATGCCATTGAAGTTTCAGCGATAACTCCGAAAATGCTTGTTTCAAACACATGCAATCAGCTTTAAACATCATGTCGAGGCACTCATACCTCAGACCCAGAGCTAAAGGGCAGACAGGCACACCCACAGATGACAATGAGGCATACAAACAAGTAGTTCAATCTCAGAAATAACCCTGACCAACGTCTTCTTTCCGCTTAAACCAGCAATAACCCCGGTGAGGAGTCAACACATCATCTTACCATCTCAACAAGATGATATCGCGGCATACCAACAAGTAGTCCAATCTCAGATGTAACCTTGAGCAACGTCTACTTTCAACTCAAACCGATGATAACCCCGGCGAGGAGTCAAATGCCATCTTGTCTCTTCAAATACCTGTGTGTCGTCTCAAACCTTCATACATACATACATTGTGACGCCCCCAAAATAGGTATACATCACCTATTCTGAGTCGCCAAATACATGGTACAGAATACAAATACAATCTTTAATATACAACAAGAAAGCTGTGAGTTTTAATACAAATATTGTCTTCTAGACAATATTCACTCTCAAAATAAGTCCTCATTACATTTATTATCACACTATTTAACAAAATATTGAGGACTACTAATAATATCATCTGGACCGTCACTCCATTCCCCGACTAGTCCCGGCTACGTTCTCATTTCCTAAAGAGAACAATGAAAGAAAGGGTGAGCTCAACTAGCCCAGTAAGAAATATTATGACTAAGATAATGCAGAATAAATTATCGTTAGCCTTCAACAGTGTTAAACTGATACAATATAACAAACATCAAGTTTAACTGCAGCAGAACAAGCAATCCATTAAAAGAGTCAAGTAGAAAATAAAATCTATTATCTTCTATGATTTAAAAGGTTTTTCATCACTTTTATCGCTGAGACTCGGCTCAATAAATAATCCACATCATTAAATCATCCCTGCATTACATGCCAAGGATATTCTTTAATATCACGACCACGAATTATCCATGCACTACGGGCCAAAGATAATCATGCTTTCATCAACGGTCCTGATCATGCCATAAAACAATTCATCTTTGCACCCTTGGCCGAAGAGAATCCATAGCCATAATCATACCAAAAACTGTCCATTAATGTATTACGGGCCAATGAGGACTTTTTCCATATCATTTGTAACATTACGGACATGATTATACCGAATAATCCCTGGTCATAATCATACCAAGTCCATCTATGCACTACAGGCCACAGATGACTTTCAAAAAATATAAAGATGAGGATGATGACAATGACATAATAATTCAATAAAATAAGTTCAAGAATTAATTTATCCAGGAACCAATAACGTCCAAATTGTCAACATGATACTTCTTTGTATAGTAAAATTCAAGAATGCTCAGAAGAATATTTCCACGAAAAGATACTAGATGAAGCGCAAATATCAAGGATATTCCACCAATTTCATGGAGTATAGAATTCAAAACTTTAACCAACTAAGTATAATAAAGAATGGAATAACAAAAGAAATCACCATGCATGTGGTAGACCGCACAGACAGGTTATTCAATTGAATAATAGATAACGGAACTAGGTCAGGCATAATACGCACCGACAGGATATTCCAACATAATAATAAAGAATGGAATAACAATAGAAATCACCATGCATGCAGTACTTCGCATAGATAGGTTATTCCAACAGAATAATAAATAACGGAATAAAGTCCGGCGTAAAACGCACAGACAGGATATTCCAACAGAATAATAATGATGGAACCAGGTCCGGGATAAAATGCACAGACAGGATATTCCAACAGAATAATAAATATGGAACCAGGTCCGGCGTAAAATGCATAGACAGGATGTTCCAACAGAATAATAAAGATTGAAATAACAACAAAAATCACCAAGTATAGGGTGAAATGGCGTATACTGAGTTATTCCAAGCAGAATAATAAAGAAGGAATATGAAGTTCTCTTCATGAATATGAAAAATAATACCCTTACCTTAAGAAGAAAAATCTTTGGATGTAGGAGTAGTGAAGTAGCGAGAATACTTTTCTTCTTTTTCTCTATAGTTTCTCTCTCTAGAGTTTCAAAGTATATTAAGTAAGAAATAATGAAGGAATGAGCTTTATTTATAGAAGAATGAATGGGTGAATAATAACCAATCCATGAACGGTCGAGATCGATTTACTTTAAGCAGACGGTCAGTTGGTTTACAATAAAATATAATATATTCTATTTATAATCTAATAAAATGAATAACTTTATAAAAGTATTACATTTTATATAAAAAGATTTTACTATGAAAAACACTATATAGGCACTTTATGCAACACTATGCATAATAAAATATAATATATTCTATTTATAGAACAACTTTATAAAAGTATTTTATTTTATATAAAAAGATTTTACTATGCAAAACACTATGCATAATAGAATATAATATATTCTATTTATAGAATAACTTTATAAAAGTATTCTGTTTTATATAAAAATCTTTTCTGTTTTATTACATTAATAATATTAATAAAACAAAACTGAGTGACTTATCACGTAAGCATTAATAATCAATACCGTGTGCTACTATGCAACAATGCGTATGCAACCACACGTATTACTGTACTTTTACTACTGAGTAGTTCAACAGTTTTAACGGTAAAACTTCCGCCGTTATTTTCATAAAAATATTTTTGTCATTTTCTCAATCCGACAATAATTTTGTTGTGGGGTCCACCAATGATTGTACCGTCGTACGGATATTCCCTGACAAAAAGAATATTCCCCGACCAATTGAATATAATATGACAACTTGCATACTTTGCAAAATTTATAAATATTAAATCCACACCATAATATTAAAAAATTTATTTCGAGAAAATTAAATATTTATTCATAAAATCTGGGGTCTCACAATCTCCCCTCCTTATGGAATTTCGCCCTAGAAATTTACGTACGTAACTGGTATGCCGAATAGGTGAGGATACCTTGACTTCACTTCAAATTTTAACTCTTGAGGTATAACCTTTGAGTGTCGAATATGATCCTTCTTATCCAAGATTTTAACACGTATTTCCTCATACGTTAAATCATCTACTATCTCGTCCGGTTCTAAATTAATAATGTGGTTCGGGTCGTCCACATATTTACGTAACATTGATACGTTAAAAATGTTATGAACACGCGACATACTTGGCGGTAAAACGAGTCTATAAGCCACAGTTCCTACTCGATCGAGGATTTCAAATGGGCCAATTAAATCGAGGGTTGAGATTTTCTCTCTTCAGCAACTCTTGCTTTTAAAATAACGCCCTCTTGAACCATCTTATTAACATTCATCAGCTCTGGGTGTGTAGCTTGAGCGGCTTTAACTTTATCGATTAAAGTCGATTCTACTCGTATATTCGTTATCTTCACGTGGGTTCGTATATTCGCACTTATAAACGCATACAATCTTCTACTCAACACGTCAGCTATCACGTTCATTTTCCCACGATGGTATTGAATGGTACGATCGTAATCTTCAACAGCTCGAGTCAACGTCTTTGGCGCATTATACGTTCGTTTTAAGTAAAGAAATATTTGAGGGTTTAAGAAATGGGTTTCGTACTGGGGTCAATAAAAATTTAATTTCACGCTCTGGGGGTAGGCTAAGAAGTCTTCAGGAATACGTAAAGAAATTTATTAACGATACAAATATCATTCAAATATGTGACCCTCATCCAAGACTTTGATAGTATGTCACATTGATACCTATCAACTTGCCATCTTCATTCACGATGTCGCCTACTGAGAAAGTAAAGCCGGTGCGTTTCCACACAAGGAAGTCAACAACGAAAGGATCGGGCTCTTTACTTATGGCTTGATATGACAATGATTGACTTTAGTGGTTTGGTTACTTTGAATTCGCATAACAGGCAGGTTAGGAATATGAAAGCTAACAACTTTACTAAAAGCATGATGAGTAGTTAACCAATCGATTCTTAAAATCACATCAAAGGCAAGTATTTTCAAAGAGATAAGATAGACAGGTAACGTGAAAGTGTTGATTTGAATCAAACAAGATTTATAAATAGTGAAGGTAACGAAGGTTTCTCCCAATAGAGTTTAAACAGATATATCAAAGTCTAACTTCTCCGGAGTTAACTTCAAACATTGAACACAACTAGGTGAAATAGAAGAGTGAGTAGAACCGGTATCTAACACGGTATAGACTTCGCAAGAGTTTATGACTAACATACCCGTGATAATTTTATTCAGGTTCCTCGTCACGAAAAAAAAACGCTCTCTCGTAAACTACCTGCTTTGGCTTGTCTTGGACATCCTTTGGCATCACTATCCCAGCTGGACTTGACTTCACCATACGACAAAATTGAGCTAGGTGACCTTCTCTTCCGCAATTAAAACATGCTTTGGATTGCTGCGTACAGTTTGGACAGATGTGTCCCTCCTGTCCGCATTTGAAACATACGACCGGTGGTCGTTCTTCTTCCTTTGAAACGAGTGCTGGTGCCGACATCTTCACGTCATTGTTGAACCTTCTCTTCTTGAAATGTCCATTCTTATTGTTTTGGCCATGATTACCACCGAAGTGGTTACCATTTCTGGCATGTTAATTCCCTCCATACTTATTGTCACCACTTTGATATTTGTTATCAAGTATTATCATTTTAATTGCCGGCTGCTCTCTTTTGGTTGGGTTGACTCATTATCGCGCTCCAATAACTGAGCCCTATTAACAACATCTGAATACAAACACAGTTTATGAGAGATAAGATATTGACGTATCTCAGGTTTCAAACCTCTTAGAAACATTTGCATTATTCTCTCCTCATTATCAACCAAATAAGACACAAATCGGGACAACTCGGAAAACTTGGATTCGTACTGCGACATGGTCATGTTGTTTTGCTCCAACTTGATAAACTCCACCTCCTTTATGTGGCGAATACTTTCGGGAAAGTACTTGTCATTGAACAGCTCTTGGAACTTCTCCCAAGACATCTTGAGTCGTCGAAGTGGAGTGCGTTTCTGATTCCCCAAAGATTACGCCTCTTCATGCAACATAAAGGTGGCAAAGGGAACCTTTTGCTCCTCTGAGCATCCCAAGACATCAAATATCTTGGTGATCTTCTTTAACCACGTCTCTGCCTTAAGTGGTTCTGGCTTTCCCAAAAACTTTGGTGGTCCCAGCTCTTTGAACTGTTTAGCGGTGACCAACCGTGGGTTGCCATTGTTCCTCCTGCATTATGAACAGGAGTCTCTCGCGTATGGTGTTGCATGAATTCTAAAAAGCTCCTAAACGTACCGTCGTTTGTCATTTGGTCAGTGTTGTTGTTTATACGAGGATTATCGCCTTCCTGTCGCACATTATCCTGATTATTGATCTGTGGAGACTCAACGGTCTCCTGTGCTCCATTGATATTCTCAACATTCTCGGATGCCATTTTCAAATACTGCCACAAAATAATGGTTAATTAACATATCACATATTATCTCTATACTCTGACCGACCAATTAAATACCAAATAAACTTAGGTAGGTCATACTAGCGAAGGAAATCCCCGTCTATCCCCTCCTAGTTCTTATCTCGCATCTTAGCCAGGGATCATATCCCTAAGCTTTGATACCAACTGTTACACCCACAAAATAGGTATACATCACCTATTCTGAGTCGCCAAATACATGGTACATAATACAAATACAATCTTTAATATACAACAAGAAAGTTGTGAATTTTAATACAAATATTGTCTTCTAGACAATATCCACTCTCAGAATAAGTCCTCATTACATTTATTATCACACTATTTAACAGAATAGTGAGGACTACTAATACTATCATCTGGACTGTCACTCCATTCCCCGACTAGTCCCGGCTACGTTCTCATTTCCTGAAGAGAATAGTGAAAGAAAGGGTGAGCTCAACTAGCCCAAGAAGAAATATTATGACTAAGATAATGCAAAATAAATTATCGTTAGCCTTCAATGATGTTGTTAAAGCGATACAATATAACAAACATCAAGTTTAACTGCAGCGGAACAAGCAATCCATTAAAAGAGTCAAGTAAAAAATAAAATCTACTATCTTCTATGATTTAAAAGGTTTTTCATCACTTTTGTCGCTGAGACTCAGCTCAATAAATAATCCACATCATTAAATCATCCCTGCACTACAGGCCAAGGATATTCTTAAGTATCACGACCACGAAATATCCATGCACTACGGGCAAAAGATAATCGTGTTTTCATCAACGGTCCTGATCATGCCATAAAACAATTCATCTTTGCACCCTTGGCCGAAGAGAATCCATAGCCATAATCATACCAAAAACTGTCCATCAATGTAATACGGGCCAATGAGGACTTTTTCCACATCATTTGTAACATTACGATCATGATTATACCGAATAATCCCTGGTCATAATCATACCAAGTCCATCTATGCACTACAGGCCACAGATAACTTTCAAAAAATATAAACATGAGTATGATGACAATGACATAATAATTCAATAAAACAAGTTCAAGAATTAATTTATCTAGGAACCAATAATGTCCAAATTGTCAACATGATACCGCTTTGTAGAGTAAAATTCAAGAATACTCAGAAGAATATTTCCACGAAAAAGATACTGGATGAAGCGCAAATATCAAGGATATTCCATAAATTTCATGGAGTATAGAAGTCAAAACTTTAACCAACTAAGTATAATAAAGAATGGAATAACAAAAGAAATCACCATGCATGCGGTAGGCCGCACAGACAAGTTATTCCAACTAAATAATAGATAACGGATCCAGGTCAGGCGTAATACGCACCGACAGGATATTCTAACAGAATAATAAAGAATGGAATAACAACAAAAATCACTATGCATGTGGTACTTCGCATAGACAGGTTATTCTAACAGAATAATAAATAACGGAATCGGTCGGCAGAAAAGCGTCTGCATGAGGATATTCAATGTAATAATAAAGACGGAACCGGTGTCAAAGCGTAAAATGCACATCTGAGGATATTCCAATAGAATAATAAAAAAGCGGAACCGGTCCGGCGTAAAACTCATAAACGAGGATGTTGAGCGAGAATAATAAAGAGAAGGAATAATGAAGTTCTCTTCATGAATATGACAAAATAATACCCCTTACCTTAAGAAGAAAAATCTTGGATGTAGGAGTAGTGAAGTAGCAGAATACTTTTCTTCTTTTTCTCTATAGTTTCTCTCTCTAGAGTTTAAGTAAATTCGTAAGAAATAATGAAGGAATGAGCTTCTATTTGTAGAAGAATGGACTGAATAGTAACCAATCCATGAACGGTCCAGATCGATTTACTTTAAACGGACGGTCCAGATTGGTTTACAATAAAATATAAATATATTCTATTTATAATCTAATTAAACGAATAACTTTATAAAAGTATTATGTTTTATATAAAAAGATTTTACTATGCAAAACACTATGCAGGCACTATGCAACACTATGCATAATAAAATATAATATATTCTATTTATAGAATAACTTTATAAAAGTATTCTGTTTTATATAAAAAGATTTTACTATGCAAAACACTATGCATAATAGAATATAATATATTCTATTTATAGAATAACTTTATAAAAGTATTCTGTTTTATATAAAAATCTTTTCTATTTTATTACATTAATAATATCAATAAAACAAAACTGAGTGACTTATCACGTAAGCATTAATAATCAATACCGTATGCTACTATGCAACCACGCGTATTACTGTACTTTTACTACCGAGTAGTTCAACAGTTTTAACGGTAAAACTTCCGCTGTTATTTTCATAAAAATATTTTTGTCATTTTCTTAATCCGATAATAATTCTGTTGTGGGGTCCACTAATGATTGTACCGTCATACGGATATTCCCTGACAAAAAGAATATTCCCTGACCAATCGAATATAATATGACAACTTGCATACTTTGCAAAATTTATAAATATTACCCACAACTATAACATTATATTAAATCCACACCATAATATTAAAAATATATTTCGAGAAAATTAAATATTTATTCATAAAATCTGGGGTCTCACATACATCCAACAATGTCCCACAAGGACCGAGGAGTGACAATCCCGAGTGACTATTACACGTGGCAGTACTTTGGATAGAATTTAAAGCTTGAAGACCATGGGCATAGACCCCTCTTCTTGACTTCGTACAACCTCTAATCCATGTCATTGCATAACTCTCGACACAAGTGGTCCGATGAAGGTCGAATATACCTCGTTCGGATGCTCGGATTGAAGTTTTGGAAGTTCGAGCGGACATTACAGTGCATGAGTGGACGTACTACGAGACAACGGGACACGCAAGGCTCGGATGCACCACGACCAGCCGCAGGTACAACTGCGACTGCCACAGATGTACCTGCGGCCATCCGTCTATATATACAAGCCTTGGGTCAGCCATTTAAAGAGAGGAGAAGAGAGGAAAAGGCGAGGAAGCCCTGTCCATTTTACTCTGCATACACATCTTTTGAGTGTTTCCTCATTTTTAAACACTTGTTAGCTCACATATAGGTACCTTTTATCATGCGGGAGCTGAGTGTTTATCCATTTAAAGTCATAGAAGTCTACTTTGGCAGCCCACTGTAAGCCTTCTCCTACTTTATAAAGCCTTCTTCTCATATTGGCACACACTGTTATACACATTGAGAGTCGTGTTGTGTGCGTATGCCCGGACTTCGGTCCGTGGTTTTCATTTTTATCTGTATATATATACTTATATATGTATATATTTCATATATGGACTAACATTATCGAGTTATGTCTCGATTGAGCCTAGACTTCGGTCTGGAGCGTTTAATTGCTTATATATATATATATATACTTATATATATAATTGTTGTCAGACATATCTGATGAGCCTGGATTTTACATTCGGTGCGTTTAATTGCTTTTATGTATATATATATACTTATATATATAATTGTTGTCGTTCATATCCGATGAGCCTGAATTTACATCCAGTGCATTTACTGCTTATATATATATATATATATATATATATATTTACATTTCTGTCAGAACTGGAGTTTACTTCGTGGCGAGTTGATCTCTTTTCTGACTTTATTTACATTTTCGTCCGCTTGAGTTTACTTCTGGCGGTTGATCATATTCATATATATATATATATATATATATATATATATATATATACTCGCCATCGCTTTCCATACAAATTGCAAAGTATCATGTGAGCCTAGGAATCATGTGATCACTGGTTGATCTCTTGAATCTAGATTCGGTTCCCATGATGGACATTTTTTAGCTGTAAGCAGCTTGTACATTATTTTATAGTGTCTGAATTTCATTAGATGGTTGTCATGCCCATGAGGAGCTCGACATTGCTATATATTATTTTCTCGAGAATGCTTCGCATCTCGAAAATAAAAGCAAACAAGCCGAACATTTAATAATAAAAATGGAAGTATCAAAGGGTTCAATTCCTATTGACCACAGGGTTTGAAAAATCTCTTTTACAAAACTTCATTGCAATATCTTGTTTAAAACTAAATTTTCATATAAATTCAAACCATATGTATATATGTGCGAACGAGGTACATCACTACTTCTAAATAATTGCACATTGATCCACACACACACACACACATTCATATAATAATTTCTTTGAAAAGTGGCAGTCACCGTGGTACCACGGATGTCGGGGGGTGCCTAACACCTTCCCTCCGCATAATCAAGCCCCCGGACCCAAAATGAATCTCGGTTTCACAGACCCGTTTAGTAGTGTCAAAACACTGGGTTAATGTGCAAACCTTTTTCGGTTGCATTGGTTCACCCAGTTAAATACACCAACTGGTGACTCTTAAAGTTAAATCGTCGACATTATACATGTCGGACCTTTTTCACTTGTTTTTTTAAACAAATCTCACATTAACATGAGAACACCAAAGAACAAGTAATGAAAAGGGACACTCAAAAATCCTGACGTCGACAAGATCGTCTCAAGACATGGAGTTCCAATATCAATAGTGTCAGATCGAGACCCGAGGTTCACATCAAATTTCTGGAAGAAACTTCAAGAATGCATGGGAACGCAATTGAAGATGAGTACGACATATCATCCGCAAACTAATGGGAAAAGCGAACGAACAATCCAGACACTAGAAGATATGCATAGGGCATGCATCATGGATTTCAAAGGAAACTGGGATGATCATCTACCGTTGGTGGAATTTGCATACAATAATAGTTACCAAGCAAGCATTGGCATGCCGCCATACGAGGCATTATACGGCAGGAAATGCAGAACTCCACTATGCTGGGATGAAGTTGGTGAATGTCAAATGTTAGGACCAGAACTGGTACAGCAGGCCGCTAAAATTATCAAACTCATCGGAGTAAGACTAGTAGCTGCTCAAGATCGACAGAAGAAATATCTTGATCAACACAGGCAGAATCGTGAATTGGAAGTAGGAAATTTTGTGTTCTTTAAAGTTTCTCCTTGGAAGGGGAAAATCCGTTTTGGTAAAAATGGAAAACTGAGCCCGAGATTTATTGGACCTTTCGAGGTGCTGCAAAAAGTAGGAGAAATGGCTTATGTGGTAGCTCTACCTCCAGAGCTGGAGCACTTTCATAATGTTTTTCATGTTTCGGTATTACGACCGTATAAACCCGATTACAAGCATGTGATAGAGTACGAACCTTTACAATTCGATAAAGACTTGTCTTATGAAGTGGTTCCGATCCAGATAGTCGACAGGAAATAACAAGTGCTCAGAAATAAGGTGATACCTTCTGTGAAGGTAATATGGAGGAACCACAATGTCGAAGAGGCTACGTGGAAACTCAAAGCTGAAATGATGAAGAATTACCCTGAGTTATTTGTTTAATCTGTGTCTTCAATTCTAGAGACCGAATCTTTGTAAGGAGGAAAGAATGTGACGAATAATTTGTTTGAGTTATGATTTTGGGGACAAAATTCTTGTAAGGAGGGAATGATGTAACAATCCAAAAATTTAAATTAGAATTTTAAATTTTTATGGAATTATATAAATATTTAATTAATGTGGTTATTGTAGAATAAATATTTGTTTAATTTGATTTGATTTAATTATTTATTTGTTGAATAAATAATTAACGAGTTAAGGAAATTGATTATCATGAGATAATATTTTAATATTTAGTTGATTAAATAAAATTATAATTATAAAGAAAATTATAATTATGCCGTATTGATTTATGTGGTGAATTAATTTAATAAATTGTTATTAGGATTAATTAAATTGAGTATTAAAATTTAATTAATTAAAGTGTGACCATAAACTATATTATAAATGAGTTATTAAAATAAGTTAAGGGAGGTTAATTCAGTTTTTGCCAAACAAGACTTAATGAATGTTAAGTCTTTAATTTAAATCTGTTTTCCCAAATAAGGTATAAGATTTAATGGGTTAATTTTTAGTTAGTTAGCCAAACAAGCCTTATGGCTTTTGAGTTTTAAAAAAAACTGATGTCAGCTAAAGTTATAATTGTATTATATACTTAATACATATATTATATCTTATACGTTATATCTTGTTAATACGTAAGTTAGAGTTAGGAAGAAAGAACTCAGAAGAAGAAAAAGAAAAGAAGAAGAAAGGTTAGAGAATTTGAGAGAGAAGTTGGAGAAAAGAAGCTTGAGAATCAAAGAAAAGTTATCATCTTTTAGAAAATAAGGTATCATCTTACTTTTATTTAAGTTTCTTTAAAGTTTTAGTTTTTCTCTTCCAAAATTCTCTGTAAAATCTTTGAAGAGGTTCAATTATTTGTTATATATAGTTTTATATGATAAATTAGTTGTTGTGAAACTGTTTTCATAAGTTTATATATGATTATAGTCAATGAATTCATGTTATGTATGTAATTTATGAAGAAAACCATATTACAGTGAGTTTATATGAATATATATGAATATGACTTAGTTTAAAGTAAAATTAAGGTTTTATTTAGTTGTTTAATTTATAAATTAACTATTGAATTCAAAAGAGGATGAATAATAATAAGCATAATATGTTGAATTAATTGTTTTGGTTGAAAAATAAAATCACAATGATGATTTTTACTGAAACTTTCAAAAAGTGAAGTTTTAGCAAAATAATGAAAATTAATGGTTGTAATTTGGATGTTTATGTTGTTTATATGGCTAGAAACGCGTTAGAAAATATTAGATTATATTTTTATAAACCTATTACACCTTAGATAGGTTGGTATGGTTGTTAGAAAGGAGTTTAGAGGCCTAAATTTGGCTTTCCGTAGTGTTACAGAGCATAAATCGCAAAACGCAGAAGTGACCCCCATCCCGGCAGGCTCCCCCAGTGAAAAAACCCCCGCCCTGGCTAGGGGGTTGTCTGCTAAGCCGATTTTGAAAAAAAAACTAACAGAATATAGTTTACTAAAATGGGCATAACTTCCTCATACGAAATCCGATTGATGCGATTCAAGATGATTCGGAATGAGGACGAATAGGCCTATAACTTTTATTCTTTAAGTGTTTCAATTTGAAATAGGTATAAATGGTCAAAATGGACATCTTTAGGCCTATTGTGTATTTAGAGGCAATCGGAGGGCGTCGGGATGCGCGAATGCAAGTGCAATCCTGTGTGTATTAGTATAACCTAATGATAACATGTTGGACATGCAATAGGATGTTGTATCAAGTTGTTAATGTGTATGTGAGGCAATGACATGATCACTTAAGTAGTTGTAATACAGCTAAAAAGTAATGTTCATGAAAAGATGTGATGTTGTTTAAACAAAAACTTAGTTAGTAGCTATACTAAAAGTAAGAAAGTAACTCATGAAGGTAATGTTAGTGTAACTAATGTGTATTGTCAATACATATGGTATTTGCAGGACTTGTGGTGAACGCGAGTAGTGATTGTTTAACCTACGCACGAGGTAAGTTTTTTAACTCTACATTTACGTTGAGCAAGTTTCTAAACCTATTTTTTACATTGAGCAAGCTCTCAAATTCTACTTTTACAATTGACCAAGTTCTTGTATCTAGTTTCTTATGATTTCTAAATCCTATTTTGATATTGAATAATTTATTCTTGTCTTTAACTTGTTATCTAGCATGCAAGTTTACATATTATGATATACTAATGTTGAACAAGTTTTATCATTTAAATTACTATTTGTTATGCATGCTTAGTACTCAGTTTTAAATAACATTGGCTTAATATTATTCAAGCAAGGCACGTTATGATTATTCAATGTTTATGCTATTAGTTTATTCCTAAAACATGATCCTAATTTATAATGTCGATTCAATTATGATTATTCCATAGCATGACGTTATCAATATTGTATTCAACTAATCCTTAGTTGATGACCGTTGAATTCTAAATTACCCTTGAAGTGTATCCAAACCAAACTTACTTTGGGTGCGGACTTGTACTCTAAAAATTAAATTGACAACCCTATTATCAGGGGATAATTTACGCTTAGCGTTGAAATGTTTGTAAAAAAATACATTATCTGAAGAAATTTGATCCCCTAAGTACAAGGAGTCCTTATAGTCTTATGACTGTAAAAGTTGAAGTTGAAAGATTACTTACAAATGTGGACATAGTTCGTAGTCTTATGACCCTCATATATATATTTCATATTTTAATTCTAGTCTTTGGTTATCATTGATAGAGTACTATTCAGTTTTGATGAGCCTATTCATTGGCAGTTGTTATTATCATGTTGATTCATTGATATATCTAGTGAGCAATTATTTTGCTCACTCTTGCATATATATACACTCATTGTAGCTAAAGTTAAGAAGGTCAACGAACCTACAACTAGCAAAGGAAAGGAAAAAATGTACAAGTGATAAAGACTTGTAATTTTATTTTATTGTTATAATGATAGACTTTTATTTAATGATGTGATGTAATAATTTATTTCCGCACTTGTATGATGTTTAAGGTTAGACAACCTGGGATGTTTTTGGATTTACTGATGTAACCCTATTTAAAGGGAGGATTTGTGGTTTAAATATTATTTTATTTGGGTAAATAGTATGAATGTATGGATAGTGAACACCAAATCTTGAGGGAATGAAGTACCTAGATTTGGGCGTGTCACAAAATTCTTGTAGGAGAAGTATCCACCTGATAAGTCATGGCTTAACATCTTTCTTCGAAATTAAGTACCGAATTGTCGAGTGATCCGTATAACCCACAACTTTTGTCCTAATTAAATATGCCCATGATTTATAAAAGGCATATACTACTGCAAGTAATTCCTTTTTTGTAGTTGTGTAATTCATTTGGGTATCCATAAGTGTCTTGCTTGCATAGTATATGGCGTGGAATATTGTCTCTCGGCGTTGACCCAACACAACCCCTATTGCATAGTCTCTTGCATCGTACATTAACTCAAAAGGCTTATTCCAATCCGGTGCGACAATAACTGGCGTTGTAGTCAACGTTTTCTTCAACAAGTCAAATGCCAACTTACAATCTTCATCAAACTTAAAAACTGAATCTTTCTCTAAGAGACTGCACAATAGTTTTGCAATCTTAGAGAAATTTTTTATAAATCTCCTATAGAACCCGGCATGTCCAAGAAAGCTACGGATTCCCTTTATTAAAGTCAGCGATGGGAGATTTTCAATTGTTTCCTGCTTTGCTCTATCAACCTCTAATCCTCTCATTGAAACCTTGTGCCCCAAAATTATTCATTCATCAACCATAAAGTGGCACTTTTCCCAGTTAAGTACCAAATTTGTCTCCATGCATCGTTTTAGGACCATCACCAAATTCTCTAGACAGGCATCAAAATCATATCCATAGACAAAAAAGTCGTCCATGAAGACTTCCACATTTTTCTCCACCATGTCCGAGAACATGGCCATCATACACCGTTGGAAAGTTGTGAGTGCATTACACAAGCCAAATGACATTCTCCTGAATCCGAATGTGCCGTATGGGAATGTAAAAGTAGTTTTCTCTTAATCTTTAGGAGCAATGACTATCTGATTATATCCCGAATACCCATCTAATAAACAGTAAAATTTGTGTCCCGCCAATCTGTCCAACATCTAATCGATAAAAGGCAAGGGAAAGTGGTCTTTACGAATTGTCTTATTCAACTTCCTGTAGTCCATGCAAACCCTCCAACCACTCACTGTCCTCGTTAGAATTAGCTCATTGTCATCATTTTGTACCACGGCCATTCCTCCCTTTTTCGGCACATATTGAACCGGACTGACCAACTTAATGTTTGAAATCGGGTAGATGATTCCTGCATCCAACCATTTTAGGATTTGTTTCTTTACTACTTCTTTTATGATTGGATTGAGCCGTCTCTGTTGCTCCATTGTTGGCTTTGCATCCTCTTCCATAAGAATTTTGTGCATGCAAAAGGATGGGTTGATTCCCTTGATATCTATGATTGTCCATCCTATAGCCGATTTGTGTTCTCTAAGCACTCTCAGCAACTTATTTTCCTGCAATTCGTTAAGCGTAGTAGAAATAATAACAGATAAAGTATTATAATTACCTAAATATGCATACCTAAGGTGTTTAGGGAGTGGCTTAAGCTCGAGTGTAGGTAGCTCATCCAAAGAGGGTTTCATCCTTGTTGTGGCTCTTTCCTCTGTGTGGAATGGTTCAAATAGAGTTTTGAATCTGCTAACTCATGGCAAAGAATCTAACATTTGCAAGTAATCCACAAACTCCAGATCATCCAAATCTTCATCCCCCAGTAATGTAGTTTCCAATGGATCATTAGTCAAACTTTTAACCATCTCTTCATTGATTATCTGATCAATGACATCCATCCTGAAACACTCCTCATCCGTAGGGAATTTCATGGCTTTGAATACATTGAACTTTACTTCCTGATCTTGGACCCTCATGGTTAATTCACCTTTTTGCACATCGATAAGAGTCCTGCCCATAGCCAAAAATGGTCTCCCTATGATGATGGGGGTGTTCTTATCTTCCTCAAAATCAAGAATTATGAAGTCCGCGGGAAATATGAATTTATCTACCTTGACCAAAATATCCTCCACAATGCCTCTTGGGTACATAACTGACCTATCTGCCAACTGCAACGAATTGTTCGTAGGCTTTCGAGCAGGTAAACCCAATTCGGTATAAACAAATAATGGCATAAGGTTCACACTTGCCCCCAAATCACATAAACACTTGTTGAATGCCATATTCCCAATTGTGCATGGAATGGTAAAACTCCCTAGATCTTTCAACTTTGGTGGTAACTTTCACTGTAAAATGGCACTGCACTCCTCTATTAGTGCCACGGTTTAAAAATCTTCCAACTTCTTTTTCCTAGACAGAATACCCTTCATAAATTTAGCATAACTTGGCATCTGCTCTAGAGCTTCTGCAAAAGGGATGTTAATATGAAGTTTCTTAAAAACTTCTAAAAATTTAGCGAATTGCTTATCCAATTTTTGTTTTTGAATCCTTTGCTGAAAAGGTGGTGGAGGATAAACAATCGGTTCGTTAACTGTCTTGCTCTTTTCCACCTGCTTTTCCTCACCCTGTTTTTCTTCAACCACTTTGTTTTCATCAACCTTATCATCTTTTATAACTGAATTTTCTGCAATTTCCCCATCTAGATGTTTTCCACTTCTCAAAGTGACTGCCTAACACTGCTCGTGATTTCCCTTCGGATTTCTTTCGGTGTCACTTGGTAGAGTCCCTTGCGATTTATTATTCAATTCTAATGCAAGTTGTCCCATCTGATTCTCTAGGTTCTTGATGGCTACAACTTGTGATTTCATAATTGCCTCGTTGCTCGTTATATACTTTGGCAACAACTCCTCTAAATCTGTTTTTCTCTCTTGATGTTGAGCTGGTTGTTGATGTTAATTCTGAAATCCTAGGGGATAAGTTTGTCGTGCAGCTTGCTGATTCTGATTGTTGCTCTATGAAAAATTAGGATGATTCCTATTCCCCGGATTGTAGGCATTCTAGTACATATTATGTGGAATTCTGTTGTAGCTACCCACAAATTGTACTGACGCTGGGTTGATTGCACATTGATCTGTAGGATGTTCACCCATACAAAATTCACAAATAATTGCAACTTGCCGAGTCTATACACCTGACAAAGCATCCATTTTTTTATAACGCTGAAATCTAGGCTGCTAATGTTGTCACTCCATCTACCTCTAACACTCCACCTATCTTAGGTTCTGTCAATCTTGTTGAGGGCTACTGGTAGTTGTTAGCCTCCATTGTCTCTATCAATTGATACGCCACCTCATAACTCTTTGCCATAAATGCTCCACCCGATGCTGCATCTATACTGGTCCTGAGATTCCCATTTAACCCATTGTAAAATGTGTTCATCTGGAGCCATTTAGGTAATCCGTGATGTGGGCACTTTCTGAGTAATTCCTTATATCCTTCACATGCCTCATACAGTGATTCCCCATGCTGCTGTTCAAATATGGTAATCTCGTTTCTCATCTTTGCATTCTTCGCTGGTGGGAAGAATTTTGCTAGAAATTTTTGAACGAGGTCTTCCCATGTAGTTATTGATCCTGGCGGTAGTTAATGTAACCAACTCTTCGTCTTATCCCGTAAAGTGAATGGGAATAAGTGAAGCCTAACTGCGCCATCCGACACCCCATTATACCTGAAGGTGTCATAAATCTCCAAAAAGTTGACTAAATGTTCATTCGGATAATCATTTACCAGTCCCCCAAACTGAACTGAATTTTGGATCATCTGAATAGTCCCAGGCTTGATTTCAAATGTGTTCGCAGCTATAGCAGGCCCGGTGATACTTGATTGAATTTCAGTCACTTTCGGAGTAGCAAAGTCCCTCAACGCTTTCTAGTCTTCGGCAGCCATTGCTTCTTCTTTTTCAGAATTCTCGAAGTTTTCCCTTGTATCCGTGACCCACTTACTTAGCCTTTGAAATCCTTGCTCAGTGTCGTCCTCAAAATGTAGCAAGTCTGGATTTTTGGACCGAGTTTGCATAAACCATCTTCAAAAACCTAAAATAAGATCGAACAAAAGAAAAAGAAAAAAATGCTTAAGTAAAGCTAAACTAATTAAAATGATATCGCAAGATTATTAAAATCTATACTAATATCCCCGGTAATGGCGCCAAAAACTTGCTGGGTCAAATCTATATACGCACAACACGCAAGTATACGTGGTCAACAAGTAATATAATAGTAAGTAGAGTATCGTTCTCGCAGAGAATTAGTATGAATTCAACCCTCACAATTATCAGCTTTCTATTAATCCAAATTTTATTAAACTATCCAATCTGAAAATTATAATTATAAAAACTATATATAAAAAAATATCGAAATCACCACACAATCAACAAAACCTAAAAACTGAAATTTTTAAACAAGTATTAGAGAATTAGGCTTACAACTTCACTTTACGCTTCACTTTGATTATTACTCTTTATCCCAGTCTATTAATCAAGAACACTCAAGTAGAATTAGCCACCTCTCGTTGCACTAACACCATATTTACTTAAATCCACAATTTAGATAGAATTAAGTTAAACACCTTAATTAACTAAGTCACTATATCTCTATGTGAATTACAATCAAAGAAGGTTTAAGTTCAAGTTCTCTATTCGATTACATGTGATGTTAAGCACATCTCTGCCCTAACATTCATCAAGATTCCATTCATTCACAGAAATCAAGAAGAAATTCTATATTAATTAAGTCTAGACTCGTTATTCCTATCTCGAATCTATACAAGTCCACAAAGAATTGGTGATCAAGCAATTCATAAATTCAAGCATAAATTAATATGGATAAACTAAGGAATAGATTATTAAACTGAAAATCAAAGATTACATATTCATCATTCCACTTAAAGATTCATTATAAGCCTAAAAAGTAATTTAGTTCATCATCAATAAAATAAAAACTGAATTAATTAAAGAAAATATGTGACGCCCCCAAATCCGGGTATCTTCTAACCCAACAGATGGTGCTACACGGTACTCATAATCATACATTCATTCTATTGAAACAACAACACAATGAGTGTATTAACTACTTTCTTATTACATTCATAATAAATCCTTTCCCGGGTTCAGAAACTGAATACATTATTCGTTGTTCATAAGTATAATACATACAAACATACTAGTTAATTACAAGATAACTAACTATCCATCTTAACCTTGCCTTTATCTTTCTTAGAACCCTCAATTCGTTCGACCTTAGCTTCAATCATATAATTCAAGCAAGAAGTGAGCAAAACTAGCTCAACAAGTCTAGCAAAGGATAATATAAATACCACGTTGAAAATTATATGATTATCTTCCATAACTGAACAAATGGTTATGAACTACTATGAAACATTGACTAGCACCTCTCATTTCATAACAATAATCCCAAAGTATATATAATAGTTTAGTATATATAAATAGTTTGTCCTGAACATAGGATCAAACTTTTTTGGCAGCAACTTATCCTGAGCATGGGGCGAACTACATCGACCTAATCTCCCCGATACATGGGAGTACGTAGGCAACCATTTTATATGGCCCGGTCGCAATAAAAAAAACAAAAACAACAAAAACATTTCTTCACCCTTATCTACAAACAAAAATCACAAAAAACATTTATACACCCTCATACCTCCTTCACATACAGCGTTGAACCTCTTACACCGGGTTCAAACTACGCAGACCTGATCTCCTCTTTAATAGGAGTATGTAGGCAACCATTTATGGTTTGGTCTAACCCCCTACCAAAATAAAAAAACTTGTCAATGGTACTGGGATCATCCTTTAATCCATCACTTTTCATCGGCTTCAGACCAAATGGATGGAACTAACTGATCTCCCCATAAATGGGAGAGTCGGTGACCATCTAAGTTGTGATTGATTCCTCAAAGAGAAACACCAATCCATAAGAGATGGAACTAACTGGGCTCCCCCATACAAAGGAGTACTGGCGACCATCTGTGGTGCGATCAACCTCAGAGAGGAAAAGTCACACTCCTCTTCGTGCATCTACATACAGAAACCAGTCCCAAGACACCAAAGAGGGTAGGGATACACACAGATCAACGATCCATTCTGAAGATCTTGAGATATCTCAATGTCCATCCATCGAGGAGGAATTCAGAATACATCCAGATCACAAGTCCTGAAGAAACAGGCAAATAACAAGTAAGTAACAAGGCACAACTAAAAGGGAAGTGAATTAAAATATATTTCCCTGCTATATATAATACTGTTTGATATATACAATATAAACTATACATGACAAAATGGCTAAGCTTGTGTAGGAAAATACAAGCCCATCTATAAATCAATATATATGCGAGCTATCAAATCTAACATTGCATCCCTCTCAGAAGAAAGAGGTAAGGCTGCAAGCTCCTGCCCAAGGGTATCTACACAAGCTAACGGATCCACAACCAACTGCATGGTTACATTGTGCTCATCAATAAATATGCTCAGCTTTGCAATGATGCTAGTGGTAAGAGATCTCACTGTAGTACTATCTGTAACGGCTACGTTCTGGGAAAATATGGCAGCATTCGGCTCAATAACCAATGCATCTCTGGATGATCTAGCCTCATCCCGCTCGGCAATAGCGGTGTCTCTATAAGCTACAGCTTCCTCTTTCTCCAATAGAGCGACATCTCTCCCATCAAGAGTTGTCAACATCAAGGCCCTAGCCTGATCTCTCTGAAAGGTCATTAGATGAAGACTCTGCTCTAAATACTATGCTGAATGTTGGATCACAGTAGCACTCATACTAGGAGAATCTACAAGAGATGCTGGCAACCTAGTGAATAACTCCTCCTCGGTGGGAAGATCAATGTCCTCTATGGGCTCCCCATCATCAGAATAAATCCCCAACACTGTGGATACTACCGCAGCTGATGTTATCTCTGTCTCCATCCATGCAGAATACTCTGTCGAACAGCTCAGATGGCTAACAAAAAACTTAGCTAGCTCATGATGATCCCAATAGGCATACAGCCTGGATCTGTCCTCTGTTGACAAGTGGCGGGAAGACAAATGCTGACTCAATGCCCCCTCAAAAGGATGGAAGTCCTGAAATTGGTCAAATTGTGACATCACAACCAGTGGGTGGTAAGTCGTTATGCCCCTCAAACCCGCCAGAGGGATATAATCTTAGCCAGGAGCATGAGTAATGAAGCTATAGGGTGAACTAAGCCATGTATATGGAAAGATGTCAAATGGATCTTCGATCCTTGCAAAAATACCGACCAAGACATAGCGTATGTACACTCCGCTGGCTAAAAAGAAGTAAGACATGGTTATATCATGGGTGAAGTAATACCCATATCGTCAGAAAGTGCCAATCGGTCTCAAGTGTAACATGAACCATATGTACAACATGACCAAGCTACCTGTAAATACCCCTATAGGGTGGGTACATCAATAAGTGGTTGATCTCAATGTCTCTGCAACGATCATTGGCACAATGGTATGACCCTCCCTGAGAGCTCTCACTGCCATAATGACATCAATGTCCAGCTCATCCATATATCATGGCATGTACACGTATGATAATATACACGATAATATACACATCAACAATACGTTTTGGCTTCTATACTCCATGAAATTAGTGGAATATCCTTGATATTTGCGCTTCATCCAGTATCTTTTCATGGAAATATTCTTCTGAGAATTCTCGAATTTTACTCTACAAAGTAGTATCATGTTGAAAATTTGGACGTTATTAATTTATGGATAAATTAAATTATAAATCTTTAAAATTCATCCTTGAACTTGTTTTATTGAATTATTATGTCATTGTCATCATCCTCATGCTCATATTGTGATGAAAGTCATCTTTGGCTTACGTGCATAGATGGACTTGGTATAATTATGGCAAGGGATTATTCGGTATAATCATGACCGTAATGTGATGAACGATGTGGTGAAAGTCCTCAGTGGCCTGTAGTGCATTGATGGACAGTTGTTGGAATGATTATGACCAAGGATTATTCAGTATAATCATGACCATTGATGATTACATGAATATCCTTGGTCGTGGTACAGGGATGATGTGGTTTATTTATTAAGCTGAGTCTCAGCAATAAAGTTGATGAAAATATTTTTAAATCATAGAAGATAGTAGATTTTATGCTCTACTTGACTCTTCTAATGGATTGCTTGTTCCTCTGAAGTTAAACTTGTTGTCTATTGTATTTTATCAGTTTAACATTGTTGAAGACTATTGATAATTTATTCTGCATTATCTTAGTCATAATATTTCTTACTGGGCTAGTTGAGCTCACCCTTTCTTTCAATGTTCTCTTCAAGAAATGAGAATATAGCTGGGACGAGTCGGGGAAAGGAGTGACGGTCCAGAAGATAGCATTAGTAGTCCTCACTATTCTGTTAAATAGTGTGACAATAAATGTAATGAGGACTCCTTTGAGTGTGGATATTGTCTAGATGACAATATTCCTATTAGAACTCTCAGTTTATGTATTGTCGTATATTACACGACGGTTGTATAATTAAGTTTGTATTTGTATTCTGTACCATGTATTGACAACTCAGAATAGGTGATGTATACCTATTTTGGGGGCATCACAGTTGGTATCAAAGCTTAGGGATATGATCCCTGGCTGAGATGTGAGATAAGAACTAGGAGGGGAAAGACGGGGAATTCCTTCGCTAGTATGACTTACCTAAGTTTATTTGGTATTTAATTGATCGGTCAGAGTATAGGGATAATATGTGATATGTTAATTAACCCTTGTTTTGTTGTAATTTTTGAAAATGTTGAGATAAGTAATGAAGCACATAAGATCGTTGAGTCACCAATGATCAATACCCAGGAGAATGTGCAACAGGAAGACAATAATCCTCATGTACACAATAACACCAATGAAATGGTGAACGGTGGGATGGTCAGAGGCTTTATGCAATTCATGCAACATCAGTCGAAGGCGGCTCTTGTCCAAAATGCAGGTGGAAACACTAACAACTCTCGGACGGTCACCGCTAAGCAGTTCAAGGAGCTGGGACCACCAGAGTTTTTTGGAGAGCCAAAACCACTTAAGGCGGAGACGTGGATAAAGCAGATCAACAAGATATTTGTTTTCTTGGGATGCTCCAAGGAGCAAAAGGTTCCTTTTGCCACCTTCACGTTGCGTGCAGAGGCAGATTACTGGTGGGAATCTTTAAAGCGTACTCAACCTGCCGCACTGAAGATGTCTTTGGAGAAGTTCCAAGAGCTGTTCAATGAAAAGTACTTTCCTGAAAGTATTTGTCACATGAAGGAGGTAGAGTTCATCAAGCTTGAGCAAAACAATATGACTGTGGCACAATATGAAGCTAAGTTTGCTGAGTTGTCTCGATTTGCGTCCCACTTAGTGGATAATGAGGAGAGAATGACGCAGATATTTCTAAGAGGTTTGAAACCCGAGATACGTCAATACCTTATCTCTCATAAATTGTGTTTATATTCAAATGTTGTGAATAGGGCTCAGTTATTGGAGAGCGATAATGAGTCAACCCAACTAAGAGAGAGCAGCCGACAAGTCGATAATACCAGTGGTAGCAGTCATCGAAGCGGTGACAACAAACGTGGAGGGAGTCAACATGCCAGAAATGATAACCACTTCGGTGGTAATCATGGCCAAGACAATAGGAGTGGAAAGTTCAAGAAGAGAAGGTTCAACAAAGATGGAAAGACTTCAGCATCAGCACCCGTTGTTAAGGAAGGAGAACGACCACCGGTCGTATATTACAAATGTGGAGGGGAAGGACACATAAGTCCAAACTGCACGATGCAGTCCAAAGCTTGTTCGAAATCATAGACATGATCAAAGGAAGTCCATGATCGTAGAGCTGAAGTATCATAACAACGATCGCAGTACAGACTCAACGTTCGAGGTGCAGACTCAAGGATAGCAGAGTTCCATCAAAACAAGGAGCATCTATCTTCATCCTCTTCTTCAGTCTACTTCTCCTTCTTTTTCTTGAGCTGTACTTCAGGTTGAGCAATCTCTTTTGCAATAAATTGGACAGGGAGTTCAGGATCAGATCCTTGAGGAACTTTGGTTGTTGATCCTTGAGGCTCTTCTACCATCCGAACAGTCTGTAGCTTCCTCATTCCCTTGTTTCTCCTAACCAGTGCAGAGGGCTCCTAGTCTACTTCTTCTTAAACCTCTCTTACAACAGATAAGTTCACTTGTAGAAACAGTTTCATGACCTCCCTAATCCTTTCACTAGACTTAAAGTGATAATTCTTCACATTTTCAACTAGATTTCTTTTCCAGTTTACGAAGATCTGTTGGGTCATTCTCTTGTTGGCATTTAGAGGTTCACCTTCACTATCTTCAATATTGTCTCCCAGAGCTGCTTGGAGAATGATGCTGATAAATCTTCCATAGAACATTTTGTTCGTGCTCTTAGTTTTCTTAGAACTGAGGATCCACTTTCTAATCCACTCCAGGAGAAGGGCTCTATAGTTGATTGAGAATTGAAAGCGATTCATTCATTATCTTGATTGCACGCCGTTGATAGAATCATGACCAGAGTTCTTGCAACAAATGTATTTCCCAACAATGTCTGTCATAAACTCATATTTTTGAGGAAACTCCTTCTTCCTGTATCCCTTAGGATTGTGGTTCTTTTCATGATGCATCTTCTTCAGTCCCTCGTTTAAGTCGATGAAGCTTAGCGAAGTAAGGCTTTTAGATTTAAAACCTAAGGCCTGATTTATGTCAGCAGCTTCGAGTCAAATCGACACTGCTTGAACCTTTATAGTGAGGACGTTGTCGTTGTAGACTCCATTGGTGTAGAATTCCTTCACCAATTTGGGATAGATCCTCGTACTGGTTTCAGAGCTTCTTGTAGTCCTATTTTTTTTAGAAGATAGAGGATTCTCTGGTATTTTGGCTTGGCATCCTTGAATTCTTTAAAGCATAGTTGGTATCCAGGAATCATGATTGAAGATGCCATTGATTTCTTTGAATTTCCTGATAAAACTGTGATTAACTAAGTGCTCTGTAACTCAAATCTAGGGTTTTTGAGAGAGAGAGAGCGTTTGAAATTCAGATGAAAGTTTGGAGTAATGAAATGGGGGTTAATTTGAAACTTCCCTTTTTAAAATTATCGTTGAGTGGGGCCATGAGTCTTTTGTTTGCTAAATTTAAATTTTATAAAAAAAGGAAAGTACAAAAGATTTGAAAACCCCAATCAAAATATAGCATAGACATCATAGGACCCTATGATGTCATGACTATATAAAATTGCAGGCCCATAACCAAACAAAACTAAACCTGCCAAGTAAAGTGTTTACTTGGTGGTTAAGTTTTTGTGGAGGTGTGAATAGTAAGGAGGTTACCAAAAGAATAAAATGCCCTCCATTAGATTTTCCTATAAAAGGAAGCTTAGCTTGGTCATTTGTTACTTTAAAAACTTTAACAAACATATTTGAGAGAGAAAAAAGAGCTAGAAACAAGTAATCAAGTAAGCTTGAAGCAAATCATAAGAGTTTTTAGCAAGAACGCGAAGAACGTAAAGGTAATAACTCGTAAAACCTTAGTTTTCGATTCGTTTAAATTTAGTTTTCATAGAGAATCATAAATTGGTGGAGCATGTCTCTTCCGGAAGAATAAGGATGGCTAATAGTGAATTAAAATATTTACAAGCCATGTTTAAGTAGAAATCTCAAGTGTTTAAGTAAGTTTAAACCGAAGAAATCATTGAACATTGATTTGGTTGTTGATGGACATATTGAAAACCATCATTTATAGGGTATGTGAATATTGCTTGGTTAGGATATAGACAATGAAACAATGGAGTGGTTCCATATGATTTGGCATATAAAACACGAGTAACGAAGTTATGGCGAATTTTACGAAATTAGACGTTAAACGTTGAAATCGTATAATTTTGGATTAGTAGTCAAAACTTGCCGTTTAGTTCAGAAACCCTAGTTTTTGATGGCATAGCGTAGTATAACGTATTCAAGAGTCGTGGACTCAAGAACGGTTGAATTTCATCTTATAACGAAGAAAACAAGCTATGAACGCTCAAGAACGTTTAACGAACGTGTTATTAGGACGTTAATAGTGAATTCACCATTAACATATTTAAAAAACTATATTTGGCCAAATGAAATTGAAGTATATGTTACATGTAAGAAAACGGCTTTTGAACAAGCCAATTCCGACTTAAAATGACTAAGTTATGAGTCCGGGAAGAATCGTAGTTAAAATTTGAAATTTTGTTCAAGGGAGGCTATGGTAATGCTTACCATATAGCTTGTTTTGTCTTGTATTTGCAACATAGTAGATGTATAGTAACTTTAGCTACTAGAGAGTGGAACCGCAGTTCTATTATTATAAAGAGATCTCGCATCACAGCCCTTGAGGCCAGGACCTTAGCTATCGTTAGTTAAATTGGTAGTATGGCCCTGATAGTGAATTAGTGCAAATGGCCTTGTCACCGGTAGTGGGATTTTGTTGACTAAGTTAGTTTTCTAATCCCAATTTATTGTAAACCAATAGTGGGGCTTGTATCTACTTGATATACATGATAAAACCATTCCTATATAGTATATATATAGTGATGACTTTAGAAAATGAATGTTGTTCATAGTAATTAAATGAACAATGCGAAATATACGGAAGTAAAATGTGTTCGAACCTTGGTAATTACCCAATGATGATAAAGTCTTAGTTAGTAACGTAAGAACGTTAACAAGCCATAAGAAAGAATAGTAAGTCGAATTGACATTTATTAATGAAATAAATTCAATTAGGACATATAAGAGAAAGAAGTTGGTAAAAATAATGTGATAAGATTGTTTGGTAGCTAATTACAGTGTGCTATGTGAATATATCATCTAGATACTGTAAAGACCAAGAATTGTTGAATATTGTATTTGAAGACGCTTGAAGGCAAGTTTTCTTAACGCTTATCTAACCTTCGTGTTAGCCAAGTTTTCTGTGATTCATGTTATAATATGCATGAATTATTTTACGAAAGGGTTGATGCCAATTTTAACTCGGCTAGACTATTCTTAAGAGTTAGATTGATTTGTTTAACAAGTCTTTTGATATTGAACTGTTAACGCTATCCTATGCCAAGTATTTGGTACGGATTCAAGGTATGCTTGAGTATGAACAAACAAATGTATTTTACATTGATTATTCGATGGGCACATGAGGTTGCCAAAACTTAAACGTAAACACGTTTAACAGATGAGTGTTGATCAACATAGAGTGCTATAGGCTGATCACCTAGAAATGCTCGTAAGATATATCGGACTTATGGACTTAGTGTTGGGTTGTCCTTTTTCATGAATGAAAACCAAAAGAGAATGCACATGGTCTTTCGACCAATTCAGAATTCCTAAGTTATTATATATACTTTGGAATTGTTGTTATGAAATGAGAATTGCTAGTCAATGTTTCATAGTACTTCGTAACTACTTGTTCAGTTATTGAAGATAATCATATAATTCTCGACGTGGTATTTGTATTATCTTTTGCTAGACTTGTTGAGCTAATTATGCTCACTTCTTGCTTGAATTATATGATTGCAGCTAAGGCCGAAAGAACTGATGATCCCTATAGGGATAAAGGCAAAGCTAAGATGGATAAGTAGATTATCCTGTAATAGACTAATATGTTTGTAAGAATCATAATATGATAAACAAAGAATGTATCGGTTTCAAAACCTAGGAAAGGAATGATTATTATTATTGTAATAAGGATGAAAATCCATATAAGCATCTAAAGGAGTTCCATGTGGTGTGTTCCACGATGAAAGAACAAGGGGTGACAGAGGAACAGATAAAGCTTAGACTTTTTCTGTTTTCATTAGCAGATTTGGCTAAAGACTGGTTATACTATCTTCCTTCAGAATTAATACGATCATAGACTGATATGCAAATGTTATTCTCAGAGAGGTATTTCCCTGCATCAAGAGTTGTCGATACAAAGAAGGAGATATGCAGAATCATACAGTTCAATGAAGAAACTCTCTACGAGTATTGGGAAAGGTTCAAGAAGTTGGGTTCCAGCTGTCCACCTCACGGAATTGATGAACATTACTTGATCCAGTACTTCTATGAGGGGTTGCTACCAATGGAAAGAAGCATGATTGATGCAACAAGTGGAGGAACACTGGTAGACAAAACTCCAGAAGCTGTAATGAACTTAATTGCAAACATGGCAGCTAACTCACATCATTATGGAACTAAGATGGATCACACACCACAAAGGGTAAATGGGGTAAGCACGAGAGACTTGGGCGGTGATTTAGATTTTATTTGCTTTGGTTCAACAAATGGCTGCAAGGAATATGCAAGGTTTTCAGCAAGCTAAACCTCAGTACCACACAAAGAACCAAGAAGTACCTGTCAATTCTGGGACATCTATGGAGGATATGTTTAAGTCATTCATGAACCAAACACAACAGTTCATGAGTCTGACATAACAAATCCAGCAGGAGACAAGAACTTCTGTTCAAGATCTAAGGGACCAAGTTGGTCAACTTGCAACCACAGTAGGAAGGTCACTTTCTCAAACTATTAAAAATGTAAGTGCCATAACATTGAGATGTGGTGCAGAGGATCAGCAAAAAGGAAATTCAATATAAAGCAAGTCCGACAATAGTGAAAAAGGCAGGAATGATGTTCTCAAGCACAAATTTCCACTTCTTTCAGCTTATGAACCGAAACTACCTTTTCCACAAGTTCTAACAAGGAATTTGAAAGTTGGAAAGAATTCAACGTGGTATACAGAGTCTAATGAAAAATTCCTGGAAGAAATGGCGAATAGGGAACAAAAACTTAAAGATGATGAGGAGTTCACTAGTGGAAACCAGTTGGAAGTGCTTGAGGCTACTACTGAATTTGAAGAAGAAATCAGGTATTCAAATTTTGAAAAGGATGAATAAGTTTTGCAGATCTTTGCAAAGAGGATATAGGTGATACATTGTTGCAAACAATAAAAACACTACATGATACATATCATAGGACCTTAACTATGGAATTGGATGAGGCACATGTCCAGTTCAACACATATGAGACTAAAAGGTATCTTGGTATTGTTAATTTTGTTTTTTCTACTGATGTTGTTGACTCTGTAGTGAAGGAATCTTTTGATCAAATACAATTATACGAGAATGATTTGAGGGCTGGAATAGAGCAAAATCATGATATGAAGGATGCTCCTAATGAATTGAAACTATTACCACTCCACTTGAAGTACACAAGTCCGATTACATAGAATGAGAAGGATGATGTCAAGCCAATGACAATAAACAAGGGCAACTGCTTGGGAGGCAACCCAAGAACTCAGATTTGATCTCTCTATCCCTTTACTTATTAGTTTTTTTAGTTGCATGTAGTTTTTTCTTCTTTGCATGATTTGCTTACATTGGGGACAATGGTAAAGTTTAAGTGTGGGGGAAGATTTATGTTTTTATTTTATTAGGGGATATTGATCCGATTTCGATGGGGAATTTGAAAAAAATAATTCTTTTGAAATTTTTAAAAATCTTGGATTTCATGATTCTATTTGCCTATGTGTTCGAAGGTTAAAGTCAAAGATTGAAAATTGATGATAAACTTCAGAATCTGTTTGGTGCTTAATTTGTTAATGAATGATGACAACTAAGCTATGATCCATAGTAATTTATTTAAATTGAATTTGTGATACATGAGTACTTGAATATGAGAAGCATGTTTATTTGGCTAAGTTATTTGTGGAGTTGTCTATGTGCCTTTGATTTCACGACTTAGAACCTATTTAACTTGCTTATGTTGTTCTGAACCATGTGAAAAAATGATGAATAAAAAAAAAGAAGGAAAAAAAGAAAATTGAAAAATCGCTTCAATGTCCATTGTCTTGAAATAAGCTGGGTATCTAAGCCTCGGGAAGCATCGGTCAGATTCATTTGAAAAGTGCGATGGATAAAAACAGCTTGACTAGTCGACTTTTGTGGCTTTTGTTACTTGAATAAGTAAGCCTTAGGGGTGTCTCTACACCTAGCGCCCTAAGATCATCTGGTTTGGGAGTCGTTGGTGTTTGTGATCGAGTACTATTTACGGGGTACTATTCAGGACAAAATTGGTTTCTTTTCTGTTCAAATTATTTTTGATACATGAATATCATTCTTGAATTTTACTCCATAATTAGTTATCATGTTGACAATTTGGACATTCTTGAACTCTGGATAAATTAAATTATAAATCTCTAATATTTATCCTTGATCTCAGCTGATTAATTCTTTATATCATTGTCATTATCCTCATGCTTTCCCAGGATGCTTCTATTATGTATACTCGATTAAGGAAAAATCCTTCACCTTGGACCATTGAACATACTGATACAGTAAAAAAGATTAAAACCAGGGTCAAACAGTTACCTTGTTTATCCCTACCTAATCCTGAATGGAAAAAGATTATTCAAACTGATGCTTCTAATACAGGATATGGTGGTATTTTAAAACAATTTAATCCTAACAGTAAAAAAGAGGATCTTATTCGTTTTACTTCAGGAGTCTGGAAAGGACCTTCTTTAAACTATCTTACAATAAAGAAAGAATGTCTTTCATTTGTTAAATGTGTTTTAAAACTTCAGGATGATCTTTTAAATCAACACTTTTTAATCCGAGTTGATTGTTCAGCTGCAAAACAAATATCAAAATTTAGCATCTAAACAGATATTTGCCACTTGGCAAAGTACTTTATCCGTATTTGACTTTGATATCAAATATATCAAAGGAAAACAGAATTCTTTACCGGATTTTCTAACCAGAGAATATTTGTAGGAATGACCAGTAGAGGCGGTTAACGAGGCCGAGGTAGAGCTAATCTTTACTATACAGAATTTCCTAGCCTGAATACTCAATCCAGTAATTCTTTGGCTTCTTCTAGCCAGCATACAATAAAAGATGTTCTTCTTTTACCAGAACAGTACATTCCAAACAAATATGTGGAAGAAACAGTATTAATTATTGACCAGAATGATGAGAAATGGATGAAAGATCCATGGGAGATCAAAAGACGTTATTTAACGACTCAACAGTTTCACCTCATTTTAACTAGTATCGCTATGTGTATGAGCAAATCATCATTTAAACAACATCAATGGACATTAAGCATACGCTTCATGATCAATCAAAACCGACTAGCCCAATTCAATACAGTAAAACAACCATCAAGAGCATCATGCCTCTTGACAATTGGGGTATTAATCCTCATACTACCCGTACTGTTGAATCTAGTCATACAACAGAAACCAGATACAACTATTGAGATTATATTGATTCCTTTACGCAGGTATTCTATTACCAGAATTCCATCTATAACCATACTTGGTTTATCCGTATATGTCCCGATGTTCTTAAAAATGAAATTCCCAACTGGTTTTTCGTTTGGTGGGACAAATTCGATATTACAATGGAAACTTTACCAGAATCAATTTAAACAACATTCAAGGAGTGGCATGTTGCTTATGCCCATATACCAATAATTAAAGACTTATCTATGCTTAAATTATTGGACAATTTCATAATCCGTTTTTGAATTCCTTGGATCTGGAAATGGGATTTCCAATGTGACTATTAGAATAAAATTCCCCGTCTTAAAAGGGTATTTTTTTTACCAAATGGTGGGATAAAGGACTTAATCCAACACTACCAGAACTTCTAAAGGCCATAAAGAATCACACTCAGGCTTGTCTGATGTCATCCCCCAAAGCCTTCCAGCACCAACACCGGTTAATCCTTTTGTCAAGATTTAAACCGATTTAAAACAGAAATTTCCAAATCTAACTGAAATAGAATTGATAGTTAAGACTATGGATTATATGAAAACCCAATTCTTACAATCCCTAGTCCAAGATGACAGTTCCATGAAAATAGTTAGCAGTAATGAAGGATCTGAACAAGATGACAATGAATTCAGTGTCTTAGCTACTGAAAGTCAAGAACTGGAACCCACTATGGGAAATTTCTGGTATTCTCTCACATCCATGATTTCATGTCAAATTTAGAGAAAATAGTGGCATCATGAAGTCTGTCAAGAAAGTCCTTTTTGTTTGGAATAGGATATTTTATCCATTGAAGGTCTTGATTAAGCGGTTTATAATTGATAACGAGTCGGGGAGTTCCTCGTTCAATTTCAGAATTTTTATTAACATAGAAGGCTATACAACTCTAGGGAGAAGTACTATTTTTATTAATTTTTTATGTTGAAGAGACTCAATTTCAGTTTTGCAAAGAAGTAAATATTCCTTCTTCATCTGACTGGGTCGAGACTTAGTAGGAATATTGATGAGTGAGTTTTATACTCATAATTGAGTGTGTTTAAGCTTAATCTTTTGGTTGATTTTAAGTGTTTGTGTCTATTCATGCATGTTTTATGTTGTTTTATAGGAATTAGGATAAAAGTTACTTGGATCGACGTTTGGGGTGGCTAGATTCGCGTTTTTGGCTTGCCATTTACATAGCATCCACTTAAAAGCTAATTTCAGCATTTCTCCAAACCTTATTTCAAAAACCTCAAAGAATGAAAGTTGTAGATCTATGTCTCCTCTTTCCGGAACATCTTGAATCATCGAATGCAAAGTTTGGACGAAGAAGTTATGGCCATTTTCCCAAAGGATGTCAAAGTAGAAAATTTCAAAAAATGTTCGGTAATGGGCGCCCATTTATAGTTCATTTTCATTATTTCAAGGCGCTAGGGAAGTTTTTTCGGCGCCATGCCCAATGTCGGTATTTGGGAAGGATTAGTGAGAGCTTGGACGCATTTTGGGGCGAATTTTAATACTTTTTTGACTCCAAATTAGATTGGGTTTGTTCCTAAGCTAAAAATTGGACTTGTAACCTATAAATACATGAAGTAAGGCATAAAATAAAGGGTGATTACATAGATTAGATTAGAGATACACTCCTTTAGATTAAGATATTCATTTATAACTGGCGTCTAATCAGGAATCAAGAGAGATTTTGTGGAGAAGAATTGAAAGCAAGCAATAGTTCAAGTTTGGGGGTATTTGATAAGTGAGTTTTATACCTACTTATTGGATATCAATTCAAGCGAACTATGCCCATCTCAAGTACATTTTAGTGTATTTTTAGTTGTATTTCGTAATATTTTGCATTGCATGTACTAAGAACTCCTTTGGTGTAAAAGTGAAAATCATTTAAAATCATTTTTAAATAATTACCATTAATAAATATTAATGTACTATTAATCCAAATATTAAAAGTCATTAATTATAACTTCAAATACTTTTAATTCATTTATATCTTTTTTAAATGATTTTTAAATTAATAAACTATTCTAAAACTATTTATTTAATATAATTATTAAATAAATCAAATATCACTAATATTAAATTTAATATCATTAATATTAACTTATTAATGAAATTATCCTTTAAATATTAAAAGTTATATTTTATAACTTAAAATATCTTTAAACACTTTATTTTCATTTAAAATGATTTTTATAATATTAAAATCATTTTAAACTAATTATTTAATATAATTATTAAATAATTTTAATATCATTAATAGTAAATAATTAATGAAATTTACCTTTAAATATTGGAAGTTATATTTATAACTTAAAATATTATTAAACTCTTTATTTTCATTTAAAATGATTTTTCTAATATTAAAATCATTTTTAAATTAATTACTTAATATAATTATTAAATAAATCTAATATCCTTAATATTAAAATAATATAAGTGTTTTGGGTGTGATTTGGATACATATATCAAAACATGTATGTACAGTCTATACAGACTGTACATACATTTTTTGGTATAGGTATCCAAATCACGCCCAAAACATTATATTATGGAAAAATTTCAGTTCCATATATAATTTACTTTATTTTATTTTTTTAGTTGTTCTACAAAAAAATAATAATAATAATAATTTTAGGGTGCGGATTTTGGACCTGTCCGGGAGTCCGGACATGATCGTGTGTGTGTGTGTGTGTGTGTGTGTGTGTATATATATATATATATATATATATATATAAAGGAAATAAAAGTCACGGACCGAAGTTCGGGCATACACATGCAACACGACTCTCAATGTGAAGAACGATGTGTACACATTAGAAGAGAAAGGCCTTAAAAGGTGTAAGAAGGCTTACAGTGGACTGTCAAAGAAGACTTCTATAGCTTTAAATGGATGAACACTCAGCTCCCACTGATAAAAATATAAGCTCGCAAGTGTTTAAAAAGAGAAAGTACTCATTTTAAAGTGTGTATAGAGCAAATTATACAGGGCTTCCTCGCTATTTTCTCTTACAAAATGGCCACCCCATGCCCTTTATTTATAAAGGAGGGAGCCACAGGTGCACCTGCGGCTGCCCGGGGTGCCCCGGGCTCCACGGGTCCTGTCGTCTCGAAGTACGTGCATGCGTGCAATGTGATGTCCGCTTGAGCTTTCAGAACTTCAATATGGGCATCTGATTGAGGTGTATAAGACCTATTTTGGACTGCTATTGTCGAGATCTATGCAATGACATTGGATTAGAGGTTGTACGAATTCAAGAAGATGGGACCATGCCCTTGGTCTCCAGGCTTCAAATTCTATCCGGTGTGTTGCCTTATGTAGTAGTCACTCGGGATTGGAACTCCTTAGTTCTTGTGGGACATTGCTGTGTAGAATGTATGTTGAACTATTGTTGAGACGGCGCAATGTGGGATCGAGGTGGCGAAATGATGATTTTTCCCCTCACCGGGATTATCTCCGATTTGGGCTGATAAAGCAGTCGTTGCTCAGGGTTATCTCTTAGATTGAATTGCTTTGCAATCTTGGATGTCCTCGGGGTTATCTCGAGGTGCCTAACTAACCTCGAGGGTTATCTTTGGGATTGGAGTTGAGTGTTTTGGTGTGGTTTTTGAGGTTGAAGCTAACTGCATAGGTTGAAACGAGCATCTCCGGGGTTATCTCTGGAACTGCAACTGCATTCCTCAGGGCTATCTCCAAGGTTGACACTGTCTTTCCTGGTGTTGTTTTTGGGACTGAGACTGAGTATCTCGGGGTTATCTCCGAGATGAAACGACCATCTCCGATGTGATTTTCGGTATTTGAATTGCATTCCTCAGGGTTATCTCCGAGGTTAAAACTGACACTCTCGGTGTTGTTTCTGGGATCGAGCTGAGCTATTTTCCAGGGTTATCTATGAAAGACAATTTTGCCTTCCTACAATGTTAGTAACAGTTATGCCAAAAATTTTGAATGTCTATAGATGCCCCTCTTTATCATATTCATGTAATGCAATGGCATGGTTATGATAAAGAATACTAAACACTTGAAATGCAATAAGATGATCACGATGCAGTGTACAACAACATGATGCAAATGTATGTGGCTTGTTGGATTTTTCTCCAACATGGTGGGATGATTGTCGGGTCCCATTTACTTCTACCGGGATTAATAGTTATTACTGATAACCCTGATGAACTGTCTTGGACGTGCAATCCAATACTCTCAGGAGCTTCCAGAATGTTGACGTTGGGGTTATCACCAAAGTCCTTAATCCTTGATACAGACTTCACACTAAAGATGCATCTCTCATATACAAGAGACTTTGTGGGGATAGAGCTTTATTTTTTGAGGATGTGTATAACATATTCCATCATCGGTCCTCCCCTATGAGGATGTTCTTTCCTAGTTTGTATCGCCAGGTCTTTCTGCTGCTCTGTTGAAGTTACTGCCAACAGTCGGTGTTGTCAGGGTTGCCTGACCTTCATTGCCATATACATCAGCAGATGAGATCCCAGCTAGGAATAATGTCAAAGATGCTTGACTTTCGTTGATGTGTGCATCAACGGATGAATTGTATGAAGACCCGCTGGGGAAGAGGTTTTAGGGGTACGACCCTGAATTAATGGCATCGGACCTTTGTGAGGTATTGTCGAATGTAGTTTACAACAGATGAGATCATTCGTAGTGTACCCTGTGTTTGGCCAAATTCTAATGAGTGATATATAAATCCACAACTTGACCCATGAAAACCAGGATTTCAGGCTATTTTGCTCAATCGCGTAGCGTTTTTATTCCTGATTTGGCCTTTTCAGCTTATGAAAACTCCTTTATAACTTGAACTGGACTGAGCTGGAGGGGTGGGCCCCACCTAGGGAAGCTGCAGGTACACCTGCGGCCAGCTGTGGGTGGCTTTTAAGGCTACAAGTTGCCTTCTCAAGTCATTTCACGTTGTGCCATGAAGGAAATTCGAGGGCTCTTCTTTAGATTTGCTAAGTTCAGGCGTCTTTCTGCAAATTCTATCAATGTACAAGTGTTCTACACTGTCCTGGTAACGTATACATGTCTTCTTTTCAAGTTTTTATTCGTTAGAAAATAACTTATGATATGAAATGAATCTAAACACATAGTAGTGAATATGCATGCTCATATGATGTGATAAAAAATATTCAACATAGCAAATGTTAGTATTAAACCATGTTGAACATAAGGATGTGAAAAAATCTGACTTTTGAAATAGTCAAATTGGCACCTTTTTCTGTTATTTCTTATCCTATTTGAGGACAAATGAGCTAAGGTGAAAAAGTAAAGTAATCCCGATAATTAGGCTACCCTTACGAATTTTCACTTTGATGTATTAATGCGTATAGGATGTTTATGACTGTGGGTAGGTGTACTACTGAATGGCCACCTAGTCATGCCTATGTGCATGTGGATAGTCCTATTTACAAAGGAAACTATGTAAAAAAATTTCCAAAATGTAAGCATTGGGTAGTCATGCATTCTTAACTCTACTATAGACGTATGTTAAAATAATACATGCATGCATGTAGTTATAAAACTGAATTTTGAAAAGCTCCAGGTTAGATTTTACCACACCCTTTCTGAGGTGATTTGGAGACTTGTTGTCCAGATATATGGATCCGAATCAGCCGAGTAGTTCAGACAAGACCACTTTAGGTGTGTGGAAGAGGGCTTCTAAAGTGCCTCAACCCCGTTCTATCAGACAGCCTCGTCGTTTGGCGGAGGCGGTGATACGCCATGTCCGGGTTGACGTACTGGATGTAGAGGACGATGAGGAGGATGTACCGGTTGCGGACCTTACTCCAGCTGCTCATGTTCCCCGTAGGAATTTCCCAGGCATTCAGGTGATGATCCCAGAGCTTCTGGGAGATTTGAGTTGACACCCCTCAGTTTATTTGCATGCAAATGAGGTATAAGCTGGATTTTGATTCTTCCTTTTTTCCTATTGATGAGGAGTAAGGATTCTGATGTTGATCTACTTTATGATGTAGGTTCCCGACTTCACACAGCCTAGAGGGAACTGGTTCAGCATTCACTCCATAAACTAGGCGTTGCATCCTGATTATAGAGCGATTGTGCATGGTTGGGGTTTTGGAGCATTCTTTTCCATCCTTCCCTGTCGTTGTCCCTGGGGTTATCCCAGGGCATTATCTGAGTGTTGGTTTCACCAGACTCAGTCTCTCCATTTACTGGATTGTGAGGTGATGATGACGTCGATGGATTGGCAGTTTATCACAAGGATGGAGTTTGGAGGGGTGACGGTGCCATGTCGGCAGATATTACCCCGACTACCGTCAGATCCTTGCTAGGAGTCCCGGTTTTGGCGCTCAAGGGTAGGACCATTCGTACAGGTCCTTTAAGAGTAAATGCTATAAGCGGGCTATTGAGTGAGTCTATACCCAATGATGTGAGAGTCAGGGATCGCATTCTTCGACGATTGTTCCTGATGATAATTAAGGGCTGCTTCATAGCTGATAACTCTTCTATGGTGTCATTTGCTTTGGTGAGCGCCACACGACATGTGGACTGTATTGGAGAGTATGACTGTGGCACCTACTCCTTCGCATATTTCCTCAGGGGTATGCGCATGCGTTTGCAGGGCTTGACGGAGGCTTGGCTAGGAATTTACCCATTTCTGTTGGTGAGTATTTCTCTTTTGATTTCCCATGTACAGGTTAAGAGTGTTGACTAATAACATATGTGTGCCTTTGTGTTGGCAGTTTTGGGCCTATGAGAGGCTTCCATATTTGTGTCCTGTGAGTGTGCTAGGCTGGGAGACCTATCCATGAAGATGGTGATGGAATCATTCCATACTGGCGGAGGTCCCTATAGCTAAGGGTTTCACTCATTGTTGCCTACAGTTGGAGTTATTGATAGTTGATGCCATTACTTATATTCCCTATTCTAGGGAGCACTAGGCCATTGGTTTTGAGGATGGATACCCGACTGGTGTCGAGTACGTGATTTCCACCCATAGGATTCCTATCTTTACAAATGGAGGATGAGAGCTCTATTTAGGAGAGCGTGATATTAGGAGCATCACAGAAGAGATTCGTATACCGATCTTGCCTCCTGCCAGGCATTATTAGCCTGTTTCATAGTCACCCTTCATTAATATCCCCTTGATGGGTGTTGACGGTTTTACACTGTCAAAGGGTCCACATATCCAGGCTACGCTCCAGCATTGGTGGTCCCCTCGTACCATCGAAGCCTAGACCCGCGCCACACAGTTTATAGGGGATATGGTTCCTAGATCCATGATGATGACGGATTAGATGGCCTGTGTCCGAGATCCGAATCATTTGACACAGATTGGAAATTTGACCCAGCGGTTGGACCGGGTACATTTCTTTATCCGGCACTTGGGCAGAGATCTGGTAGAGGCAGATACATTTGATCCTTCCAGCTCAGGAGCTGGCCCCTCAGAGATCCGATTGAGGCAGATACACTCAATCTTCGGGCATGGATTATGTAAGACCCCGGATTTTTTTAAAAACAAAATTGAATTTTCCTCTATTTATTATTCTAAATTAATAAGGTGTTAATTTGATATAATACTTTGGTTATGGGTGAAATGTGCAAATTTTACAAAATAAGCAAGTGGTTATAAAATATTCATTGTTGTCGGGGAATATTCGTTTGGTCGTGGAATATTCTTTTTGTCGTGAATATTTGTACGATGTCGCAGTCATTTGTGGGCCCCATAATGAAATAATTGTCGGATGAAGAAAATGACAAATTTTGAGTTTTTATAAATAACAGAGTAATTGTTACCATTAACACTGTTGGAATACCTGGTGGTTAAAATCTGATGTCGCTTGGCACAAAGAGATATTTGCCAGTATTGCACAGTATTTCTGGAATTATTGATTCTTACGTAAGAAGGCACTACTCAATAATTGTTATAGTATTTAATGTTCAATATTTTATTTTATTGATTCAATAATTGTTGCGTTGATAGTTTATATTATTGTTGTTTCAATAATTGTCACTGCACAGTATTTCCCATTATCAGATCAATAATTCATATTATTTGAATAATATTATTAGATATCATTATTGACAATGTCTAGAAACTTCTATCAAGGAGAGGGTTGGTCACCTAATTGTGTGCCAGTAAGGAGAAATCCTTATCGGAAAGCCCCCTCTTTCCTAGGAACTGCCTGGTTGTCATAATTGTGATTCTGTAATATTATTTGTGAATAATTAATTATTGATTTATATGATAAGGAAATATTTATTTGATGTGGATATAAATGATTGATTTATTTATGTGGTTATAAATGAAGGAATTAATATTGAGGTGTTTTATCAGTATTTTTTGTCGGAATGGAGGTATTAAAAATCAAACTAGTGTTCATGAGATATATTGCATGAGTTATAATTTTTAATCCGACCGTTGGATCGTTATGATTTTTGGATATGTTATACATATATAACTTGAGTATATGTCCACAAATTTTGAACCGTTAAAAATGAACATATGATTTGTTATAAATTTTAAGAGGTGACTGGTTCAGAAATTGTTGAAGTTTCGGAATTTATCATTTTGGTGGAAAATTCTAGAATTGGTGGACCCCACTTTTGGTTGGTGAGAAATGTGCTCAAATTGAATTTCAAATGTTGTGGGTGGCAATAGTAGCAGGTAAAGCCATCAGGTAGCAGGTCAAGTTTGCTTTGGCGGGCTAACATTTTCCTATAAATAGAGGGCTAAGTTAGAATTGAAAATCACACCAGAAATAAGTTGCTATACAGTGCAAGTTTCATATCGACGTCGGGATTTTTGAGTGTCCTTTTTCGTTACTTGTTCTTTGGTGTTCTCGTGTTAATATGAGATTTGTTTGAAAAAACAAGTGAAAAAGGTCCGACATGTATGATGTCAATGATTTGACTTTAAGAGTCGCCAGTTGGTGTATTTAACTGGTTGCACCAACGCAACCGAAAAAGGTTTGCACATTGACCCAGTGATTTGACACTACTAGACGGGTTTGTGAAACCGAGATTCATTTTGGGTCTGGGGGCTTGATTATGCAGAGGAAAGGTGTTAGGCACCCCCCGACATCCGTGTTACCACGGGGATCCCCACTTTTCAAAGAAACTGTTATATGAATGTTTGTGTGTGTGTGTGGATCAATGTGCAATTATTTGGAAGTAGTGTTGTACCTCGTTCGCACCTATATACATAGGGTTTGAATTTATAGAAAAATTTAGTTTTAAATGAGATATTGCAATGACGTTTTATAAAGAGGTTTTTCAAACCCTGTGCTCAATAATAATTGAGGCCTTTGATACTTCCATTTTATTATTAAATGTTCGGCTTGTTTGTTATTATTTTCGAGATCGAAGCATTCTAGAAAATAATATCTGACAATGCCGAACTCCTCATCAAAAATGCATGACCATCCAAGGAAATTGAGACAATCGTAAAATAATGTACAAGTCGCTTTACGGTGAAAAATATCCATCATGGGAACCGAATCTAGATTGATGCTTTGAACACGTGATCACATGATTCTAAGCTCTCATGATATTGCAATTTGTATGGAAAGCGATGGAAGTTATATATATATAAAAAGTCAGTAAATATATATATCTGAGACTTGATCAACCACCACGAAGCAACTCCATGGGGATCGAAATGTAAAATATAAAAGCGATATATATATATATATATATATATATGGACATGATCAACCACCACGAAGTAAACTCAAAGTGAGACGAAATGTAAATAAAGGCGTAAAAGCGATCAACTGCCACGAAGTAAACTCCAGGAAGGACGAAATGTAAAGAAAGCTGTAAAAGGCCACGAAGTAAACTCCAGGCCTGACAGAAATGTAAATATATATATATATATATATATATATGTACAGATATATATATATATATAAGCAGTAAACGCACTGGATGTAAATCCAGACTCATCGGATTTGTCCGACAACAGTTATATATATAAGTATATATATATAAAAGCAGTAAATGCTCCGAATATAAAATCCAGGCTCATCAGATATGTCTGACAATATTTATATATATAAGTATATATATATATGTATATATATATATAAAAGCAAATAAATGCTCCAAACTGAAGTCTAGGCTCAATCGAGGCTTAACTCGATAATGTTAGTCCATATATGAAATAATATATACATATATAAGTATATATATACAGACAAAAATGAAAACCACGGACCGAAGTCCAAGAAAATGCACACAACACGACTCTCAATGTGTATAACAGTGTGTGCTAATATGAGAAGAAGGCTTTATATAATAATGTGAGAAGGCTTACGTTGAAATTTGCCAAAGTAGACTTCTATGACTTTAAATGGATAAACACTCGGCTCCACGGATAAAAGATAGCTATGTGTGAGCTAACAAGTGTTTAAAGATGAGGAAACACTCAAAAGATTTGTATACAGAGTAAAATGGACAGGGCTTCCTCGCCTTTTCCTCTCCTTTCACTTCTCAAATGGCTGACCCCAAGGCTTGTATATATAGACAGATGGCGCGGGTACTGCGACGACCATTGATTGTACTCAAGTGGTGGTCGTGGTGCATCCGAGCCTTCTCATGGGTCCTATTATCTCGTGAAATCGTGCACTAATAATACTTCGTAATATCCACTTGAACTTGCAAAACTTCAATCCAAGAGCATCCTAATGAGGTATATCGACCTTCTTTGGACCGCTTGTGTCAAAGAGTTACTGTAATGACATGGATTAGAGGTTATGCTGAAGTCGGGAAGAGGGTTATGCCCATGGTCTTCAAGCTTCAAATTCTATCCAAAGTACTGTAACGCGTAATAGTCACTCGGGATTGTAACTCCTCTGTTCTTATGGGACATTATTGGATGTATGTATGTATGAAGTGTTGAGACGACGCGCAGGTGTTGAAGAGACAAGATGACGTTTGACTCCTCGCCGGGGTTATCGCCTGTTTGAGTTGAAAGTAGACGTTGCTCAGGGTTACATCTAAGATTGGACTACTTGTTGGTATGTCGTGATATTATCTTGTTGAGATGGTAAGATGATGTTTTAACTCCTCACTAGGGTTATTACTGGTTTAAGCGGAAAGCAGACATTGCTCAGGGTTACATATGAGATTAGACTACTTTTTTGTATGCCTCAATGTCATTTGTGGGTGTGCCTATCTACCCGTTGTTAGCTTCGGGTCTGAGGTATAAGTGCCTCAACAGGATGTCTGATTTTGAAGCTGATTGCATGTGTTTGAAACAAGCATTTTCGGAGTTATCGCTGGAACTTCCATGGCATCCCTTGGGGCTATCACCAAGGATGGAGTTGCTATTCCCAGTGTTGTCTCTGGGACTGGAACTGAACATCGCAGTGTTATTGCTGAGATAGAACTGTCCTCTCCGGTGTTATTATCGATCTTTTGATCTTCGTACCTCAAGGTTATCTCCGAGATTGGAAATGATACTCCCGGTGTGTGTTCCGGGGTTGAGATGACATTCCCGGTTTGTGTTCCAGGTTTGAACTGAACTTCCGGTAGTATCCGGAATGGATGTAAGTTGTCTTCTAGGGTTATCTCGAAAACGAATCGCCTCCTACAATGTCGATGTGTAGCGCTAGAGAAAATTTGAGTGTCTCATAGATGCCCTCTTTATCATATTCATGCAATGCAAGGCATGGATAGGATAAAGAATACTAGACACTTGAAATACAAGCAAGATAAACATGATGCTATATGCAGCAACATGATGCAAATGCATGTATAATGCATGAATGATTGTCAGTTCCCTGATAATCCTATCGGGTTGACAGTCAATGATGGCTTGGAAATACGATCTAATTCTTCAAGGATGTTGACGTTAGGGCTATCACCAAAGTCTAGAATACTAGACACTTGCTTATATTCCATAGAGGTACCTCTTGTATGTAAGAGATCTGTGGGGATAAAGCTTTGTCTGTTTTGTGGATGTATATAACATATTCCCTCATTTTGTCGGAGTTACGGCCAATAGTTTTGTCGCTGTCAGGGTTGCCCGACCTTCATTTATGTGTGTATCACCGGATAAATCCCTGTTGGGTGCATTGTCAAGGTTGCTTGACCTTCATTGATGTATGCGTCAATGGTAGCATTGCGTTGTAACCCCCGCCGGGGATACATGGATGAGTTACTTCGATGGGTTTACTTGCCATCGGCTGACATGACGTCAAGGTTGCTTGACCTTCACTGATGTGTGTATTAATGGTTGCATTGCGTTGTAACCCCCGCCAGGGATACGTAGATGCTTGAAGGATGTGCATTGTGACCCCCACAAGGGATACTTTTTTGGTTGATAACTTAGGCGTTGTAACCCCCGCCGGGGATACATTAGCATTTCATAACTTCGGTGTTGTAACCCCCGCCGGGGAGGTTTGATATATCATGGTTTTGCGTTGTAACCCCCACCGGGGATTGTTTAGGGTTGTGACCCTACAACTGACGGCATCAGACCTTTACGGGGTATTGCCGAGCATGGTTTGTGAAAGCTGAGCTCATTGGTATAGTATACCCTGTATTCAGGCGAATACCATTGAGACGATGGGAGTTTAACTCGACCGACGAAACCGAGGATTTCGTGCTATTTCATTTCAATCGCGTAGCATTTTTATTCAAGATTTGGCCTTTTCAGCTTGTGAGACCTCCTTTGCAACTCTAACTGGAGCGAGCCAAAGGTGTGGGACCCATGTAAAAGTGTTGCAGGTACACCTGCAGGAGCCGCATGTGAGTCTGCGGCCAACCGTGCCTATGTATAGGCGATTGGTTGCTTTCATAATTCATTTTCAAGTTCTTGTGCAAAGAAAGAAATCGAGAGCTCTTCTTTGGGATCTCTTTGAGTTTGGGCAACTTTACGCATATTCTATGAATCGTACAAGCATTCTTCACTGTCCTAGTAACGTATGCATGTATTTTTCCCAGTTCTATCTGTTGGAAAATGACTTATCACATGAAATGCATTTAGACACATAGTAGTGAATATGCATGCCGATATGACTTGATAAAAATATTCAACATAGTAAATGTTAGTATTAAACCATCTTTGAACATAATGATGTGAAAAATTTGACTTTTGAAAGCAGTCAATTGGCACCTTTTCTTGTCATTTCTTATCCTATCCGAGGACAAATGAGTAAAGGCACAAAAGTAAAATAATCCTGGTAATTAGACTACACTTACAGATTTTTTACTGTGATTAATGCATATAGGATGTATATGATTGTGTATAGGTGTGCTACTGAATGGCCACCTAGTCATGCCTATGTACATGTGGATAGTCCCATTTACAAAGGGGGATATGGAAAAAATTTCCCAAAATGTAGGCATTGGGTAGTCATGCATTTTTAACTCTACTGTAGATGTATGTTAAAACAATGCATGCATGCATATAATCATAGAATGCATTCTAGAAAAAGACTTCAGGTAAGAAATTACCACACCCTTTCTGAGGTGATTTGGAGACTTGTTGTCCATATATTATGGATCCAGATCAGCCGAGTAGTTCCCGCAGGGCCAGTTCTGGTGTACGAAGGAGAGCTTCTAAAGAACCTCAACGTCGATCTGTCAGACAGCCTCATCATTTGGTGGAGGCGGTGATACGTCCTATTCGGGTTGAAGTGTCGAATGTCGAGGACGAGGAGGAAGATGTACCGATCAAGGTTCCTCCTCCTGCTGTACGTGTTCCCCGTAGGGATTTTCCAGGTATTCAAGTGGCGAACCTAGATCTTATGGGTGACTTGAGTAGGCATCCTTCAGTATACCTGCATGCAAATGAGGTATGAAGTTAGATCTTTAATCTTCCTTATTTCATATTGATGAGGAGTCAAGGATTCTGATGTTGATCTGCATTTGATGTAGGTTCCCGGCTTCACACAACCTTGAGGGAACTGGTTTAGCATCCACTCTATGTATCAGGCCTTGCATGATGACTACAGAGTGATCGTCCATGGCTGGGGATTCGGGATGTTCTTCTCCATTCTACCCCGTCGCTATACCTAGGTGTTACCTCAGGGCATTGTCTGAGCGGTGGTTTCACCAGACTCAGTCACTCCATTTGTTGGATTATGAGGTGAGAATGACGCTGATGGATTGGCGGTTTATCACAGGTATGGAGTTTGGAGGGAGGTGATTGCCTTGCTGATGGATATCACCCCTACTGCCGTCAGATCCTTGTTGGGAGTTCCGGCGGAGGCGCTCCAGGGAAAGACTATTCGTACAGGTCCTTTGAGCATAGATGCTATGAGTGGGCTATTAAGTGAGCCCATACCCGATGATGTGAGAGTCAGGGATTGCATTCTTCGGTGATTGTTCTTGATGATCATTAGGGGCTGCTTCATAGCAGATAACTCTTCTACGGTGTCCTTCGCTTTGATCAGTGCCACTCGACACGTGGACCATATAGGAGAGTATGATTGGGGTTCCTACACCTTTGCCTACTTCCTCAGGGGAATGCGCATGCGATCACAGGGCTTGACCGAGGCGTGATTAGGATTCTACCCGTTTCTGCTGGTGAGTGTTTCTCTTGTCTTTTTCTATTTATAGGTTAAGAGTGTTGACTGATAGCAGATGTTTTCCTTTGTGTTGGCAGTTTTGGGCCTATGAGAGGCTTCCATGTTTGCATCATGTGAGCGTGTTAGGTTTAGACTCTTATCCACGAGGATAGAGATGGCATCATTCCATACTGGCGGAGGTCCTTGTTGCAGGGGGTTTCACTCATTTTCGCCTACAACTGGAGTTATTGACAGTCGATGTCATCACATGGATTCCCTAATCTAGAGAGCATTTGGGAGTTGGATTTGAGGATGGGTACCCGACTGGAGTAGAGTACGTCATTTCCACCCGCAGGATTACTCTTTTTATAGATGGAGGATGGGAGCTCTATTTAGGAAAGTGTGCTATTAGGAGCACTATAGGAGAGATCCTTATGCCGATCTTGCCTCCTGCCAGGCGTTATTGGCCTGTTTCGCAGTCACCCGTCATTGACATCCCATTGATGGAGATTGATGGTTTTACATTGTCAGAGGGCCCCTGGTCTCAAGAGATGTTCCAGCATTGGTGGATCCCTCGTACTATTGGAGCTCAGACCCGCGCCACACAGTTTATGGGGGATATGGTTCCAGGATCCGTGATAATGACGGATTGGCTAGCCTATGTCAGAGATCTGACTCACATGACACAGATTGAGAGATTAACTCGGCAGCTGGACCGGTCACATCTTTTCATTCGACATTTGGGCAGAGATCCTGCAGAGGTAGATACTTTTGATCCCTCCAGCTCTGGCGCTGGCCCCTCAGGTGACCCATATGGATTTGTCGGTGCAGATCCTCCCTTGTATCAGCCTGACCTCCATGTAGATAGAGATCCAGTGACTCAAGAGGAGTTGCATCAGGTGGACAGGATCGATGATGTAGACATCGACACTATTGACTTTTTCTAATGTATTTCTTGTTATCTCTTTTGATAGGCCTCTGTTTGCTGCTGGGTAGCTTCGCCCCATTCTCGCTATATCTTTTGATAGGCCTCTGTTAGATGTTGGGTAGCTTCCCCCCATTTCCCTGTATTTTAGCTGTACAGAGATGTATTAGATGATGATATACTTAGGAATGTATGTACATTTTTCATTCCCTATATCATATTGCCATCTATTGTATCATGCATGTTATTATGTTATGCATATGTATGTATGTCCAGAGATATTCAGCATTGACCCCTAGATGGTCTTATGACATGGCCCGTACAAATGTCTTTTTCGACAGTTAGCCGTATTGATCATACCCCACCATTTGTGGTGGTAGCTGGTTTACGCTCATGGTATGATAGTATATCACCATCAGACATAGTGATCGTAGATGATTTGCTGCAGCATACTATGACCCTGTTGATGTTTCAGGTTCCCATAGGATTTGTAGTTGGTATGCTAGAGCATTAGGTACTGGATAGACAGGTATTCTGATTCGGGACCCATGAGTTGACTCCTACTTTGGAGGAGTATGTACGGTTGACAACGCTGCCATTAGACAGACCTTATGTGCACATGATGATGGGAGACATGAGCAGACAGTTCATGACCCTTACAGGATTGAGGCGCAGAGTGGTACAGGATGAGATTACATCCGACCACGTGATATCCCAGCATTTCCTGTTTGATAGGTTTGGCTCTGAGGATAGCTATGCATGGCATTCCGGGGATTTCACCGCACCGGAGGACCATTGGCATTCAGCCAGAGTAGATGTACTGCTTCTATGCGTATTGTCATACGTCTTCATGCCGTGGTACATGGATGAGCTAGATATCGGTGTCATTATGGCAGTGAGAGCTCTTAGGGAGGGTCATACCATCATAATGATGATCATTGCAGAGACTTTGAGGTCAGCTACATACTGCTGCACTTATCTGGTAGGAGTGCTCACAAGTAGCTTGGTCATGTTGTATGTGTGGTTTATGTCGCACTTGAGACCGATTGGCACATTCAGACGGCATGGATTTTGTTTCACCCATGATATAGCCATGACGTATTCCTTTCAGCCTGCGAAGTGTACAGATGTTGCATCTTGGTCAGCTTTTCTGGCAAGGATTGGAGACCCGTTTATTATATTGTCGTGTTCAGGGTTTAGCTCACCCTACAGCTTCATTACTCATACTCCAGGCATTAATTATCTCCCTCTAGCTGGTTTGAGGGGCATGATCACTTACCACACATTGGTCGTTATGTGTCAGTTTGACCAGTTTCAGGATTTTCATCCTTTTTAGGGGGCAGTGAGTCAGCGCTTCGCGTCACACCATTTAACAATGGAAGACAAATCCAGGTTGTATGCCTGTTGGGATCAGCGAGAGTTGGCTGAGTTTTCTGTCAGTCATCCTGGTTGTTCTACAAAGTATTCGCATGGATGGAGGCAGAGCGCATCATTGCTGGCAGTATCCTGATCTGGGGGTGATTTTGATGATGAGGAGCCTATAGAGGAGGCTGATATTCCCATCGATGATTTAACTGCTAGGCTGGCAGCATTTGTGATGGATTCTTCCACCCCTAGTGCCACTGTTACTCAGTATCCGACACAGCATTTGGAGCAGAGCTTAAATCTGATGACCTATGATAGAGATCAGGCTAGGGCCGTGATGTTTACAGCTCTTGATGAGAGAGACGCCGCTCTGTTAGAGAGGGATGAGGCTAAATCAGCCAGGGATGCATTGATTGTGGAGCAGGATGCCACCTTATCTGCTAGGGATGTGGCCATCGCAGATAGTACTTCTGGTAGATCCTAGATGACTGTCAGTCTTGCCGACATGAGTGCTTACATTGATGAGCATTATTCCACCGTGCAGTTAGCCTTTGATCTGCTAGCTCACGTAGATACCCTTGGGCAGGAGCTTGCAGTGCTACCTCCGTCTTTAGAGAGGGATGCTATGTTAGATCTGATAGTCTGCATACATACAGATCTGTAGATAGCTTTGTATTTTCCTGCACAGACTAGCTTAGCCATTTTGTCATGTACAACACATATGTATATATCAAATAGTATTATGTATGGCAGGGAAATATATTTTGGTTCACTTCCCTTTTAGTTATGCCTTGATACTTTCTTGATATTTGCCTATTTATCCAGGGCCTTATGATTTTGATGCATTCTGAAATTATCCTTAATAGATGGACATTGAGACGTCGCAAGATCTCTCAGAACGGATCATTGATTTCTATAAATCCCTACTATCTTTGGTGTCTTGGGACTGGAAAAGTGGAGAGGAGGGTGGTTTTTTCCTCTCTAAGATTGACCGCACCACAGATGGTCGCTAGTACTTCTATTTGTGAGAAGCCTAGTTAATTCCATCTCTTTATGGGTTGGTATTGCTCTTTGAGGCACGATCGCAGCTTAGATGGTCAATGAATCTTCTATTTGTGAGAAGAGGTTGGGTAATTCCATCCCTTTGATCTGAAACCGATGAAATATGGAAAATTGAAGGTTGATCCCAGTACCGTGTGACAAGTATTTTTATTCTAGTAGGGGTCAGACTGAACCATAAATGGCTTCATACGTACTCCTATTGAAGAGGAGATCAAGTCTGCGTAGTTCGAACCTGGTGTTAGAGGTTCAAAGCTAAATGTGAAAGGCAGATGGGTGTAGAAGTATTTTTGTTGTTTTTGTATAGGAAGGGCAGAAATGTTTTTGTTGTTTTTCTTTATTGCGATCGAGCCATATAGAATATGGTTGCCTACGTACCCCCGGGTATCAGGGAGATCAGGTTGACGTAGTTCACCCCTCAGGACGAATCGCAGCTGAAGAGAAGCGTAAATCCCATGTGCAAGCTATACTGCGGGGAGAAAAAAGTTTAATCCCATAATGGGGATAAACTACAAGTGTGGAAAAAGTTTGATCCTGTCTTCAGGATAAACTACAAGCGTAGAAAAGTTTAACCCCGTCTTCAGGATAAACTATATGTGTGAAAAGTTTGATCCCGTCTTCAGGATAAACTGAAGGTGTGAAAAAGTTTAATCCCGTCTTCAAGATAAACTGCAATTGCGAAAGATTCAATCCCATCTTCAGGATAATTGAAATTGTATGAATGGTTTGAAATGAAGTGATATCAGGCTGCTGGTTTGAAGTGTATGTTTCCCTGAGGGGCAGAAGAGTATGCAAAAAAGGAGAGGGTTCAAAACCGGAATCACTGGTGATTTGATGATCAAAACCAGGATGTTTGTTTGATGGTAACTTCAGACATAGTACCATTTCACGGTGTCTGAGTTGATAAGTTACAAAAATTCATCGCCATCCATTTCCTGCAATCTGAGAGCACCTCCTGTCAATACCTCCTTGACAACAAATGGGCCTTCCCAGTTAGGAGCAAATTTTCCCTTAGATTGATCTTGGTTGTCAATGATCTTCTTCAAAACAAAGTCATGTTGTTTGAATTACCGTAGTTGGACTTTTCTATTATAGGATAAATGCGATCCTTTCTTTGATATCTTGACCATGGAAGATAGTCGCGGTTCGCCTTTCGTCTATTAGAGACAATTGGTGATACATATCTTGTACCCATTGGTCTTCACCCAACTGAGCATCCATCAATACTCTGAGGGACTCCATTTCCACTTCTATGGGGAGCACTGCTTCCATCCCATAGACTAATGAGTAGGGGGTTGCCCCAGTGGAAGCACGCATGGAAGTTATGTAGGCTAATAAAGTCAGAGGCAAGAGGTCAGGCCATCCTTTGTGATTGGCGGACATTTTCTGCATGATCTTTTTGATGTTTTTATTAGCCGCTTCAACAACACCATTCATCTTTGGACGGTAGATGACGGAGTTGAGGTGTTTCATGTGGAATTTTCTGCATAACTCCTCCATCTTTTTGTTGTTGAGGTTCTTAGCATTGTCTGACACAATGACCTCTGGTTGTCCATATCGATAAACAACATTGTTTCTGATGAAAGCAATGATGACTTCTTTAGTAACCTTGGGGAAGGATGCTGCTTCTACCCATTTGGTGAAGTAGTTGATCATGATGAATATAAATCGATGTCCATTACTGGCTTTGGGCTCAATGGGCCCGATCACATCCATTCCCCACATTGAGAAGGGCCATGGCGAACTCATATTATGGAGTTACCTTGGAGGGGCATGGATAGCATTCCCATGAATCTGGCATTGATAGCACCTCTTGACGTGATCATCACAGTTAGCTTTAAGTGTAAGCCAATAATGTCCCGTTCTCAGAATTTTCTTGACAAGTAGGGGTCCACTCATGTGAGGGCCACATACTCCACCATGGATCTCATCCATGAGTCACTGAGCTTGGTCTTTATCAAGACATCTGAGGAGACCTAATTCTGCATCTCTTTTGTAGAGTACATCTCCGCTCAAGTAGAATTTCATAGCAAGTCGATGAATCCGCCTCTTCTCAGTTAGGCTTGCCTAAGCGGGTGTGTAGATCCATCTTGTAGATACTCCTTGATGTACTGATACCAAGGGTTGTGGATGGGAGGTAGCTCATCCGATACTTCTCCAATGTAACTCCCATAAACTGGGGCATTTTACAGAGTAAACGTGATGCTTGGCATGTTTTCCTTGTCAGGTGTGTAAACCAAGGAGGCCAACGTTGCTAATGCATCGGCAAAATCATTCCTATTATGAAGAATGTGTAGAAAGGATATTTTTTCGAACTCTAAAGCCATCTGTAAAACTTGTCGATGGTAAGGCAGCAAATGTAATTCTTTGGTTTAATAGATTCTTGTGGATTGCTTGATTACCAATTCGGAATCCCCAAAGACAGTTAACCACCTGATGCCCATTAAACGGGCAAGTTTTAGCCCCATGATACAGCCTTCATACTCAGCTGTGTTGTTGGTGCTGACAAACTACAATTTGACGGTGACGGGATACTGCTCCCCCATACCGGATATTAAAATTGCTCCAGCTCCAGAGCCTTCTGCGTTAACAGCTCCATCAAAATACATTCTCCACATACGGCATGTATCGTACTGATGTTGTAGCTGAACTGTCATTACTCCTTCGTCGGGAAAGTATGTTTCTAGGGGTTTGTAATCCCCTACAGGTGCGGCGGCCAGTTAATCCGCAATTCCTTGACCTCTGATAGACTTTTGCATCACGTAGACGATGTCAAATTGCTTTAGGATCAACTGCCATCTAGACAGTCTAAAATTCAGTATGGGCTTACTGAACACATACTTGAGAGGATCCATTCGGGATATTAGATGGGTTGTGTGACCATGGAGGTAATGTTGTAACCTCATGGAAGCCCATGCTAAAGCACAACAAGTCTTCTCAATTAGAGTGTACTTGTGTTCATTGATGCTGAATCTTTTGCTGAGGTAATAGATAGCTCATTCTTGGCCTCTATTATCTTTTTGCACCAATATACAGCCCATGGCATTGTCATTTATGGACAGGTACATGAACAGGGAAACATCATCCCTGGGAGGTACCAAAATAGGAGCGTTAATCAGCTGCTCTTTAATGGTAAGGAAGGCTTTCTGACACTCATCATTCCATTTCATGGAGGAGTTCTTCTTTAACAACTTGAAGATAGACTCACAGGTTGTTGTGAGTTGAGAAATGAATCTGCTAATGAAGTTGATTCTTCCCAAAAATCCCTGTATTTCCTTCTCTGTCTGAGGAATGGGAATTTCCTTGATGGCCTAGATTTTGGTAGGATCCAGTTCAATCCCTTTGTGGCTGACTAGGAAACCTAGCAACTTGCCTGACTTAACACCAAAGGCGCACTTGGCAGGATTCAATTTTAAGTTGTACTTATGCAACCTGTTGAAAAGCTTTCTGAGATGGTCTAAGTGGTCCTCCTCCTTTCGGGATTTGACAATGATGTCATCCACATAGATCTCTATCTCTTTATGCATTAAATCATGGAAAAGAGCCATCATAGCTCATTGATAGGTTGCCCCGGCATTGATGAGGCCGAATGACAACCGTTTGTAGCAAAAAGTTCCCCAAGGCATGATGAAAGCAGTTTTCTCACGATCTTCCTCAGCGAACATAATTTGATGGTACCCTGCAAAGCAATCAGCAAAGGAGTACATGCCGTATTGAGCAGTATTGTCAATAAGAATGTGGATAAAAGGCACGGGAAAGCTATCTTTAAGGCAAGCTTTGTTCAAATCCCGATAATCCACGTAGACTCGCACCTTTCCCCATAGTTAAGGCACGGGAACAATGTTGGATATCCACTCTGGATATGTAGACACCATGATGATGCCAGCTTGAAATTGTTTCACAATTTCTTCTTTAACCTTTAAACTCCACTCAGGTTTCAATCGTCTGAGCTTTTGCCTAACTGGCTTGAATCCTTCTTTAATGGGAAGGCGATGAAGAATAATGTCAGTGCACAATCCCACCATGTCTTCATGAGACCATGCAAACACATCCTTGAATTGGGTTAACAGTGCAACCATGTCATTCCGCTGATTTGTGGTAAGGTCTGAACCAATCTGGATTAGCTTAGGGTTGTCTAAGGTTCCAAGATTGAAAAAAGTGGTTTGATCAAGATTGGGTTTGGGTTTGTCTGTGACACATTCCTTAATCTCCTAAGGCGTCTCAATGTCCTCTTGTATATCCATCAAGTCTGAGTCCAACTTTGCATCAAAGTTACAGCCCTTGTGGAGAGAAGGCACCTCATCAGCAAGTACAGGCACATCTAAATTCAGAGTCCTAAAATAAAATATGCTTTCACTTAATATATGCAACTGTTCGATCATACAAAAGTGTTAGCATTTACTTGGTAAAATAACTGCTAGTACTATAAAGGAAAGCAAGAAATTAAAGTTATCTACATGGCAGAGGGATTTTTCTGCCCATTTTACCCTTGTCGACCAATGCATGGAGTGCTGCTCTAATTGTCGAGGGCAAAGTCCTGAAGGATTGCAGTGATGGAAGGATCGTCATTATCCTCCTTTTCCCGAATGATAACCATGACATCTGGGCAATCATCATCTGGGGTGTATCTGTTTGTATGTTCATCATGAACAATGACGCGTATGCCTGCCATCATCAAGGCAAGGTAATGTTTATGTTTTCGTTCCTTCTCTTCCACTTCGGGATCAGAAATCAGCACCTCCTTAGCTTTGATTGGCACTGGTTTAGGAAGCAGCATAGCCACAACATGGGCTGGAACCTTTATTGGAGATTGTATCAACTAATGAGGTAAAGGTATAGAAAGTCGCCGTGAGGCGGAAGCTTGAGGAACCTACTTGTGCTTATGAGGATTCCTGTGTCTGGAACTGGCAGAATAGCCTAGTCCGGCTATTCCAATTTGAATGGACATTTGGATAGTGTGCTTAATACCCTGTTGATCCCCACCAAGAATTTGTCCAGGTTGATGACCCAATAACGTCATTTCTTGAGTGGCCGACATAACCTTGGCAGAATCTTGGGTACGGGAAGTGGCGCTCTAATAGAATGTTATTGCGTGTTACTCACTTCCAGAGTATAGAAACTGGTCGGTTCAACTTCTGAATTAAAGCTGATAATTGGTAGAGTTCCTTGTTCAGGACATTCCGGCTCAGCATTGACAGTGACTAGACTGTTGTTGATAATGTATTTGAGTTGTTGATGTAAGGTGGAGGGAACAGCTCCAGCCATGTGTATCCATGGTCTCCCCAATAGCAGGTTGTATCCTGAGTCTATCTTAAGGACGTGGAAAGACACATTGAATGTATTGGGACCAATCTCAATTGGCAATTCAATATTTCCAACAGAATTTCACCGGGATCCATCAAAAGCTTTGATAACCGTATGGCTGCTTTGGATCCACTTGAGATTGATATTCATCTTCACCAAGGTGGCATAAGGACAGATATTTAGAGATGAGCCTCCATCTATCAAAACTCCAGCTAGCATGTACCCAGAAGACAAAATTACAATGTGTAATGGCTTACAATGACCGGTCCCTTCGGGAGGTATGTCGTCATCAATGAAGGATATCACATTGTTGTTGAAAATGTGATCAACCAAATGTTGAAATTTTTCCACATCCACTGATTTTTGCAAATAGGCTTCTTCCAAAACCTTCAGTAAGATCTTTCGAAGAGAAAATCAAATCCAGTATTGAAATCTGGTGTGGAGCTTCTCTCAAGCTTAAAACCACTTTGGCTTCATTGTGGCCCATAGTACGGAGGAATTTTTCAATTTTCTCCATGGGAAACTTCCCCTTTGCTTCGCAAGTAGGTTTGATAACCCGTTGAGGAAGATACAGTGGATTTTCCTTCGACACTGTAGTAGTAGTAGTAGTATGAGACATGGATCCTTCAGCTTCTCCATAATTCCATGGAACTTTGTTTAAGCTGACAACAAGATGTTGTGGTCTGAAAGGTAAAGAAATTGGCTCTGGTGCGGCCACTTTCAAAGGATTGTCAGCTCCTTTAAGTTGAATTGGTTGTATGGGAAATACTTTGACAGTCTCATCACCCACTTAAGATATGACTGCTACTGATCCCTTCCATTTGGTAGGACATGCATTCCCACCCTTGAGTTGCACAGTGTAATCATCTGCTATTTGCAGGACACCACTATCAATAAGATTCTGAATGAGATGGCGGAGTGCCCAGCATTCTTCTGTGTTGTGACCGCGAGAATGTGAATGATATTGACACACTTCATCAGAATTGAACCATCCTGAACGGGGATTGATTGGAGGGAGAAGGAAGGTAATTCTTCCTTCGTTGATCATCATTTGAAGTATCTCCTCCATAGATTGGCCCAAATAGGTAAATTCCCTCTGATTGGCAAAATCCCGATGGGCTTTAGCATTTGCTCTCTTCGCAACCTTATCCTCCATAGCTTCGCTTTCTGAAGGTGGTGAGGAAGCATTCATAACAAATGGAAGGAGATAGGAACGCTCCTACCTGATTAATTGGCGTGTGACTTGATGCTGGTGGGTCACCAGTTCTGCCAATTGCTCAATTTGTTTGCAAAGAGCTTTCATCTTTTGTTCTATGGTAAACTGGAACTTTGCATAATCCCATCTGTCAACACCGTCTTTGATGGATTGGGATGATTAGTCTTAGGGTAATAAAAATGTTATCATAACATGTCCGTTTTAGGAATTTTTGTCCTGCAAAACTGATTGTTAATTGATAACATGTCATGCATATACAGATATTCTTCATATTTTCCATTACATATGGATGAACATGGAATAAAATTACAAGTAAATGCTTTTACCAGTAATTGAAGAATGGAAAGCATGAAGAGACTTTCCTCCGCGTTTGGTTTATCAGAGGTTGACCTATCTTAGGGTTTCTCTCGCGGCTTTTTGGCATGAAGGTTCCCAGATCATCACAATATACTTGACGGGAAGTTAATCTGGTCTTTCAACTGGAGCGAATCTGGGTGTTGCCTTTCCTAAGCCTCGTTGGGATTATTCTTCCTATGAGTCCAGTAATCAAACACCGATAGGATAGCCTCCTGATGGAGGAACCACACAACATACATTCACATACAATGTGTCTCACCGTTTATGCAAAATGATGACATGTGCGAAGCACTAATATCACAGATAGATATTTAGCAGTGCAATAAATAAAAATGCATTCATACACATTCATCAAAAATGTAAATGCAACATTCACACACAAGCATATAACAATTTTGAAAAGCTTGTAATAGCGGCTTAAGCCCTCTTACTGGAGTCCCCAGCAGAGTCGCCACCTGTCGACGTCGGGATTTTTTAGTATCCCTTTTCGTTACTTGTTCTTCGGTGTTCTCATGTTAATGTGAGATTTGTTTGACAAAACAAGTGAAAAAGGTCCGACATGTATAATGTCGACGATTTGACTTTAAGAGTCACTAGTTGGTGTATTTAACTGGTTGCACCAACGCAACCAAAAAAGGTTTGCATATTGACCCAGTGATTTGACACTGCTAGACGGGTCTGTGAAACCGAGATTCATTTTGGGTCCGGGGGCTTGATTATGCGGAGGGATGGTGTTAAGCACCTCCTGACATTCGTGTTACCACGGTGACCGCCACTTTTCAAAGAAACTGTTATATGAATGTGTGTGTGTGTGTGTGTGTGTGTGGATCAATGTGCAATTATTTGGAAGTAGTGTTGTACCTCGTTCGCACCTATATACATAGGGTTTGAATTTATAGAAAAATTCAGTTTTAAACAAGATATTGCAATGACGTTTTATAAAGAGGTTTTTCAAACCCCGTGCTAAATAGTAATTGAGGCCTTTGATACTTCCATTTTATTATTAAATGTTCGACTTGTTTGCTTTTATTTTTGAGATGCGAAGCATTCTCGAGAAAATAATATACAGCAATGCTGAACTCCTCATGGGCATGACAGCCATCTAAGGAAATTGAATCTTTGTAAAATAATGTACAACAAGCGCTACAATTTGAAAAATGTCCATCATGGGAACCGAATCTAGATTCAGTAGACTGAACCTGTGATCACATGATTCTTAGGCTCACATGATAGTACAATTTGTATGGAAAGCAGTAAGAAGTTATTTATATAAAAGCTGTAAATATATATATACAGACTTGATCAACCACCACGAAGCAACTCCATGGGGGATCGGAAATGTAAATATATAAAAGCGATATATATATATATATATATATATATATATATATATGGGCATGATCAACCGCCATGAAGTAAACTCCAAAGGGACGAAATGTAAATAAAGTTGTAAAAGCGATCAACTACCACGAAGTAAACTCAAAGAGCGAGATGAAATGTAAAGAAAGGCTGTAAAAAAAACTGAAGTAAACTCCGAGCACTGATAGAAATATATATATATATATATATATATATATATATATATATATGGACGGATATATATATATAAGCAGTAAACACACTGGATGTAAATCCAGGCTCATCAAATATGTCCGACAATAGTTATATATATATATAAATATATATATATATAAGTAGTAAATGCTTCGGATATAAAATCTAGGCTCATCAGATATGTCTGACAACATTTATATATATATAAAAGCAAATAAATGCTCCAGACCGAAGTCTAGGCTCAATTGAGGCATAACTCGATAATGTTAGTCCATATGTGAAATAATATATACATATATAAGTATATATATACGAATGAAATAAAACCATGGAATAGAAGTCCAGAAAAGCACTTACACAACACGACTCTCAATGTATATAATAGTGTGTGCTAATATGAGAAAAAGGCTTTATATAATATGAGAAGGCTTACAATGGGCTGCCAAAGTAGACTTCTATGACTTTAAATGGATAAACACTCAGCTCTCTTTACGAGGAAGGGAACATATTACAAGTGCTAATAAAAGTTTTCTCTCTCTTTCTCTCTCTATATATTGAGCATATTCTTGTGAGTATTTTGATACTTTGAGTGTTGCTATACGGTGCAAGTACCCTTCAGCACTATATCCGATATTCCAGTTAGAAGTACTGTCTATTCGAGGTAAGGGATATTATTTTTTTTAAATGATATTATTTCTTTCAATATCATTACGCCGGAATATTGGGAGTATTTTTCTTAAGAAATTCTTGTCTTTTAGTGTCGGGGCTACTATTCACGTATACGGCACTATTCACGTATACGGCACTATTCACGAATACGACACTATTCACAAAAAAATTAATTTTTTGCTTTTCGTCCAAAATATCTATTATGGATACTAGCTTTGATTGTATCCATGTTTTGATCATTCTTGAATTTTACTCCACTATGATTATTTATGAGGTATTTTGGACATGAATAAACCGGAAATACTGAATCCTTAAATGTTTATTCTTTGTTTTAATTGGATTCGCTTTTCTTTAAAATATTTTCATCATGCTCGATCCTAAATGATGATATAATTGAATATCTTTGGCTTTTGTAGTGCAAAAAGATTAATGATTTTATGATGAATATCTTTGGCCTAGTAGTGCAAAGATGAACAGGTGTTGAGATGAACATGACCAACTGATGAATATCTTTGGCCTGTAGTGCAAAGATGAATATTTGATTCAAGATGTATATTGATTGATATTACAGGGATAAAAATACTGTTGATGGACTTTTAAATTCAAAAATAATAGTAGATTTCATTCTCTACGTAACTCTTCTATGAATTATTATTTCTGCTGCGAATATTGATCTGAAACTTGTTGTCTATTATATTATCTCAGATTTTTCCCTGTTGAAGACTAACGATAATTTGTTCTATATTATCTTAGTCATAATGTTCTTTACTGGCTAGTTGAGCTCACCCTTTTTCCTTTTTGTTCCATTTTTCTTCTCAGGAGGCGAGAATGTAGCGAGTACGAGTCGGGGTATGGAATGATGGTTCTAGAGAGTTGTTTAGTAGTCCTCACCATTTTTGTAAAATAATGTATCGATAATTGTGATGATGATTTATTTGGGTATTGATATTGTCTAGATGGCAATATTTGTATTTAAACTCACAGTTTTTATGTTGTATTAATAAAGTTGTAGTTGTTTCTGTACCATGTTATTGACGACTCAAAATGGGTGATGTATACCTATTTTGGGGGCATCACAGTTGGTATCAGAGCTTAGGGATATGATATCTGGCAGAGATCGGGGAATAGAACTAGGAGGGGAGAGACGAGTAAATCCTTCGCTAGTGTGTCCTACCTAAGCTTATTTGTTGGTCGATCATAATATAGGGACATTATGTGATATGTTAATTGGTTTAATTAACCCTTGTTTTATGGCAGTATTTAAGAATGGCAATTGAGAATGTTAACAGTGGAGTAAATGAGACCGTGGAGATGCCTGTACTCACCAACGAGGAAAACGTGCAACAGGCCGACAATGTTCCTCATGTAAACAACACCACTGATCAGACGATGAACGACGCAATGTTTAGAAGCTTTTTGCAGTTCTTGGACGAGGGAGACTCGTGTTCAAAATACAGGAGGAAATGATAACAACGCACGGTTTGTCACAACCAAGCAATTCAAGGAGTTGGGACCACCAGAATTCTGGGGAAAGCCGGATCCGATTAAGACAGAGACGTGGGTCAAGCAGATTACCAAGATATTCGACGTCTTGGGATGCACGGAGAGCATGAAGGTTCCATTCACCACCTTTATGTTAAGTAATGAGGCGATTCTTGGTGGAAATCGTGAAGCGTACCCATCCGGCCGCACTTAGCATGTCTTGGGAAACATTTGAAACTATTTAATGAAAAGTACTTTCCGAAAGTATTAAATCATATGAAGGAGGTAGAGTTTATTAGGCTGGAGCGAGAATAACATGACGGTGTCCCAGACGAGGTGAAGTTCTTGCAGAGTTATCCAGGTTTGCACCTCATTTGGTAGAGAATGAGGAACGTATGACGCGGATGTTTCTAAGAGATTTGAAACCCGACATACGTCAATATCTCATTTCTCATAAATTTTCTCTCTATTCAGATGTTGTCAACATGGCTCAATTATTAGAGCGAGATAATGAGTACGTTCAACCAAGGGACCACAACCGAGGATCATCACTGGGGTGGCGATCATCGAACAACGATAACTAGTGGAGAAAGAAGAATACGGACAAGAGCGGCAACCACTCTGGTGGTAATCATGGCCATGAAAATAGAAGAAGCGAGTCGGGGGGAGATTTTCAAAAGAGGAGATTCAACAATGACAATGCGAAGACATCAAACACAAAGACAAGAATGGTTCTAAGGGAGGAGAAGCGACCACCCGGTCGTATGCTACAAATGCGGGAAAGAGGGACATATCAGCCCAAACTGCCCACAACAGTTCAAGGTATGTTATAATTGTGGAAAGGAAGGACATATCTCTCGACATTGTACGGTATCAAAACTAAGTCCAGCGGCGATGGTGACTCAAAAGGTTGTCCCAGAAAAGTCAAAGTCAACGGTTCCTAGAACGCGTTTGTCGTGACTGGTCAAAATGTGAGGAACCCAAACGAGCTGATCGTGGGTAAGATAATCGTAAATTCTTGCGAAGTTTATACATTACTAGATACCGGTGCTACCCATTCATTTATCTCTCCTGCTTGTGCTCAACGTTTAAACTTGACTCTGGAGAAATTAGACTTTGATTTATCTGTGGAGACTCCATTAGGAGAAACTTTCATCACATCCACTGTTTATAAATCTTGTTTGATCCAAGTTGGCACCATCACCTTACCTATTGACCTTATCTCTTTAAAGATACTTGCTTTTGATGTGATTTTAGGGATTGATTGGTTAACTACTCATTATGCCAAAATTGATTATTTTTGTAAGGTTGTTAGTTTTCATATTCCTAACCAACCTGTTGTACGAATCCAAGTAACTAAACCACTAAAATCAATCACTGTCATATCAAGTTATAAAGCTATTCGTTTATTGAAAAACGGAAGTCAAGCTTTCTTAGCCCATGTTATGGATTTGAATAAAGACACATCGGATTTGAATAATATTCCTGTTGTTAGTAAATTTCCTAACGTATTTCCTGAAGAACTTCCCGGTCTACCACCGGAACGTGAAGTTGAATTCTTTATTGATCTTAAACCTGATACAAAGCCCATTTCAAAAACCCCATATTGAATGGCTCCTATTGAACTTCAGGAGTTAAAGGTCCAACTATAGGAGTTGTTGGACATCGGTTTCATTCATCCTAGTACATCTCCTTGGGGTGCTCCTGTTTTATTCGTAAAGAAGAAAGACGGGAGTATGCGACTTTGTATTGATTACCGGGATTGAACCATGTCACCATCAAGAATAGGTATCCGCTACCTCGTATTGATTACCTGTTTGACCAGTTACAAGGAGCACAATTCTTTTCAAAGATCGATCTTCGATTCGGATATCATCAAATTTGAAGATTAGAAGCGAGGATATTCCAAAGGCGCCTTCAAAACTCGAATGCGGGCATTATGAATTCTTAGTCATGTCTTTTGGATTGACTAATGCTCCTGCTGACTTTCATGGATATGATGAACCGAGTATTCAAGGATTATTTGGATCAGTTCGTTGTTGTCTTTATTGATGACATCCTCATATATTACAAAATCCGTGAAGATCATGAGCACCATTTGAAGCTGGTACTCCAAAGGCTTCGTGAAAACAAGCTATATGCAAAGTTGAAGAAATGCAAGTTCTGGATTGAGGAAGTAGCATTCCTTGGGCACGTGGTGTCAAAACATGGAGTATCTGTTGACCTAGCGAAGATTGAAGCAATACAAAGTTGGGAGCAAGCAAGAAGGCGGTGGCCGTCTGTGACTTTACGGGCTTATTTGGTTATTATCGAAGATTCATGGAAGCCTTTTCTCAAATTTCTACTCCATTAACTCAGCTAACTCGGAAGAACACAAAATTCGTATGGAGCGAGGAATGCAAGAAGAGTTTCCAAGAGCTTAAGAGGAGACTTATTTCGGCACCTATTCTGACAATACCATCTGGTTCGGATGGATTTGTTATCTACAGCGATGCTTCAGGCAAAGGGTTAGGATGTGTTCTCATGAAACGTGGGAAAGTCATAGCCTATGCCTCGCGACAACTTAAAGAGTAAGAGAGGAATTATCCTAGAGTTGGCAGCAGTCGTTTTCGCGCTAAAGATCTGGAGGCATTATCTATATGGGGAGAAAGTGAAGATATATTCAGACCATAAAAGCCTCAAATATTTCTTCACCCAAAAAGAACTCAACATGCGGCAATGACGTTAGCTCAAGTTGTTGAAAGATTACGACCACACTATTCAAACTCTTGAAGACCTATTAAGACTCTGTGTCCTAGACTTCAAAGGGAGTTGGGATAAGTATTTACCATTGGTGGAATTTTCCTACAACAACAGTTATCAGGCAAGTTTAGGTGTGGCTCCATTTGAAGCATTATATGGATGAAAGTGTCGCTCTCCAATATGTTGGGATGAGGTGGGTGAAGCAACATTGTTGGGACCTGATTTGGTACGTATGACTACAGAAAAGATCCAAATGATTCGACAACGTATAAAAATGGCACAAGATCGACAAAAGAGTTATGCGGATCTTCATCGAAAGGACGTGGAATTTAGTATTGGGGATCATGTATTGTCATGAGTTGCTCCATGGAAGGGAGTTACAAGATTAGGAAGAGAGGAAAGCTCAATCCACGATTTATTGGTCCATTTCAGATTCTTGACCGAGTAGGAAATGTAGCCTATAGACTCGCGTTACCTCCAAGTATGTCTCGTGTTCATAATATTTTTCACATATATGTGCTTCGTAAATATGTGAAAGACCCGAACCACGTCATTGAGTTATAACCGGATGAGATAGCCGAAGATTTAACATATGAGGAGGTACCTGTCAAGATCTTGGATAGGAAGGAGCATGTCCTACGCACGAAGGTCATACCACAAGTTAAAGTTTTGTGGAGGAACCATGCTATAGAGGAAATGACCTGGGAGTTGGAAACGGAAATGAAAGCGAGGTACCCTCACCTTTTCGAAAAACCAGGTACGTACGTCAATTTCGAGGATGAAATTTCATATGGAGGGGAGGTTGTAAGACCCTAACTTATTATAAATAAAATTGAATTTCCTCCATTTATTATTTTGAAATAGTAAGGGTTGATTTGATTAATGTGGATAGTTATGGGTAAAATACGCAAATATTTCAAATAAGCAAGTGGTTATAAAATATCCGTTTGGTCGTGGAATATTCTTCTTGTGTGGGAATATTAAATTTACTGACAGTAGCGACCTTAATGTGGTCCCCATAACGGCGATTGGATGAAGAAACGACAAGTATAAGTTGTTTATAAATAACGGCGTAGTTATTCACAGATTATCTTGTTAAAATACTCGGTGGTTAACACAAGTAGCTGCGGTATTGCACCAATTATTGATTCTTACGTAAGAAGGCACTACTCAATAATTGTTACAATAATTACTATTCAGTATTTTATTTTATTGATTCAATAATTGTTGCGTTGATATTTTATATTACTGTTGTTTTAATAATTGTCACTACACAGTATTTTCCAATATCGGAGCAATAATTCATATTATCTGAATAATATTATTAGATTACATTATTGGCAATGTCTAGAATGTTCTGTCTAAGGAGAGGTTAGCTCATCTAATTATTGGCATGATGAGGAGAAATCCTTATTGAAAGCCCCCCTCTTTCTGGGAGCGCACTGGTTGTCGATATTATGAATCTGTAATATTATTGTGAATAATTAATTATTGATTTATATGATGAGGAAAATATTGATTTTATGTGGATATAGATGGAGAAAATTTTTAATGTGACGATTGTTGAAAATTAACATTTTATCTTTTTCTGATAAAATAATTCATTTAAATATATTATTATATTTTAATAATATAATAATGGTGATATTTTTATAATGAATGTGGGATATATGAGTATATGAGGAGGAAGAGTATTTTTGTTACAATAAATGTTAAAAACATGTTAAACATGTCGGTGGACCCCATTTCTTGACTGAAATTTGATTATAGCCTGTAAAATCGCCAGTTTATAAATTTCGGTCAATTTCTGTTTAGAATTTGGAAAAACTTTCTTCTGTAAAGTTGTAGTTAATGGAATTTCCTATGAAAAAGACATGAGGTTCGAATTTTTCTAACAAAAGGGCTATTTATCATGAATTATTGAAGTTCCGAAGTTCAGAAATAATTATGATGAGGATTTATTTGGGTATGGATATTGTCTAGATGGCAATATTTGTATTTAAACTCACAGTTTTTATGTTGTATTAATAAAGTTGTAGTTGTTTCTGTACCATGTTATTGACGACTCAAAATGGGTGATGTATACCTATTTTGGGGGCGTCACAGATTATATCAATAAGTGGGTGTAATAAGTAAGGAATGATGTTCTATAACATCAAATTCTAATAAAAAGTGAAATTGTAATCCAAAATATCGATTAAAATGAAGAACGAACGAAGAACACGCGAAGAACACGAAGAACGTTGTTGATGGACAAATTTAAAACCATCATAGGATATTTTTTGTTGATGGACAAGTTTAAAACTATCGCGTATAAGTTAGATGCATATTGCTTGGTTAGGTACAGTAGAAACGTTCATGAAGAACGGATTAAAACTTAGCTATAACGAAGTTATGGCAAAAATTTTGTAAAAGACAAACGAGAATTAGAAACTTAGTAAATGAACCCGAACATGTAGGGTTTCATAAGAATATAAGAGAACATATAAAACATGAGTCGTGGACTCAAGAATGAACGAATTCTGAGTTCGTATGACTGAATTACGGACAAACAAATGAAGAGCGTTAAAAACGTAAAACGAACGAAGGGTGAAGATCAAACCAATCGAATGGCACGTTAACAGATTCAGAATGAAGTTCTATCCAAGGGTATTGAAGTACGTAAGATAAGGAAGAGAATGGCTTTTGAATGACCTCCTTCCGAGTTATAACGAATAAGTTATGGAAGCCGGAAGTAAGCGTCTCAGAACGATCAAAGACTTAGAAGAAATTTTCTAGGGTTAGGGCTTGGCGCCACGGCGCCAGCCATGCCTTGTAAGGTGGCGCTGAAGCGCCAGACCAAGGAGCCGTGTACTGCTAACTCGTGCCATGGCACGAGAGATAAAGGAGAGAGTGGCGCCGCAGCGCCAATGTAGGGAAAAATCCAGAGAAGAGCTTTTAACTACTCAACTCTTGGGGGAAACGTACGAGAAGATAAAGAACATAATGTTCAACTAATATAACACTTAAACAAGTGAATTAAACCTTTAATGAAGGTCAAACGAAAAGATTAAATGAGAGTAAAAGAGAAATAATGTAAACACGAATTACGGAACCCATATCCGGGGACCGTAGTTATGATAAACGAACGTGGGGAATTGCTATGGTTGTGATTCCTTAGACGTTGAGAGACGAGGGTAATGAATAACATTTTGATATTATGTCATATTAGTGAGAGATAAGTGTAAAGCGTATAGACGCTGCAAACGCAATGCTATTGCGATAAACGAGCGGTCTTAGCATACAACAAGCAGTATGGCTTGGACATTAAGAATGACTAATGAACATGGGGTTCAAGTAATGGATAACGAAAGTAATAAGTAAGATATGAATGGTATTAAGAAAGCCGTAATGAACAGTAATAAGATTAATGGAAACCGAATGTGAGTCAGATGAGGACGTTAGAATAAAATGTAAGCGTTGAACACTTTAACCGACGTGAAGGTTGAGGGTACGCAAATATTAAACGGATAGAACCTACACCCCGTGTATAGTTTGACCGTAAGATGATAAAGATCAATGATTAAACCATAAACGGTAAAGAAGTTTAATTAAAGATAATAACGTTTAACGTAACGAAGCCGAGTTAAGGATTAAAGGGAATGATCGCTCTGAGTATACAAAAGACTGTATGACTTAGACGATAAAGAGTGAATATTGAGGTGTGACATTTAGTTGCCAAAAAGCCATAAGGAATGAGAAATTAACTTAACGAAGAGTATAGTTAATAGTTCGGATAAGTTAAGATAAATTAAGTTGTAGTACAATCGTAACCTTTGATGGTTGACATATGGGAGTTGGGCTAAACAATTCCTCCAGAGAGCGAAGGAAAGTTAAGTAAGCTAATGCATAAGTCAAAGATGTATGACTAATTAGTGTATGTGTTATTTTTCTTATGTGTTACATAGGAACTGGAATGAGCAGATCAGCGTAAGCTATAGCTGTACGTAAGGCAAGTTTCCTAACTTCATTCATATTTCAAATGAATGCTAGTTTCTAAAATTTCTCAGATGTTGAACTTGAGAAGTTCTGTCTATGTGCTAATGTGCGATTTTGTACAAGGTGGTAGAAGCGTGAGGCCTTGTGCCATAATGTGAACACTTGATTGTTTTACTATGAGATGAAGCTGTTACGTGATTTAAGCTGTTAAATAAGAGAATGCTCTATTTATACATGATCTCGTTATTATTAAGTATGTGCTAATGATTCTGTGCAGAGTAATGTATTAAAAAGGTAGAAGAATGAAAGTATTTTGTAAAATAAAAGGAATATTGTTTTAAAATGAAATAGGAAAGTCGATATTGTTTTAAAATGATAGGAATCGAGATTATTCCTATTACTCAAGCTTCTTCATAACCTTTGTTCGGTTATTGAAGTCTTAGAAGAATGTTTGAATTATTGAAGATGTTTGTTCAAATATGATGACTTGTGTAAGACCCCGAATTTTATGAAATAAAATTATTCAATTTTTTCTTATAATTATTATTCAGTAAATGGTTAAATTGATAAAAGTTTAAAGTTATGGGTGAATTATGCAAATTTTACAAAATACGCAAGTGGCTATAAAATATTCATTGTTGTTGGGAATATTCGTTGGTGGTGGAATATTCTTCTTTGTGGGAATATTAAATCTGACAGTATGATCTTTTGTGGGCTCCATAACGTAAAAAGCGATTGGATGAAGAAAAGCGATAAATATAAGTTGTTTATAAATGGCCAGGCGTAGTTATTGTTACCAATTAATCTTTGTTAAAATACTCGGTGGTTAAAACACGATGAGTATTACTGCAGTATTGCACCAATTATTGATTCTTACGTAAGAAGGCACTACTCGATAATTGTTACGATAATTCTTATTCAATATTTTATTTTTGATTCAATGATTCTTTGCGTTGATATTTTATAATTGTCACTACACGGTATTTTTCATTATCGGATCAATAATTTATATTATTTGAATAATATTATTAGATAGCATTATTGGCAATGTCTAGAAAGTTCTATCTAAGGAGAGGTTTGGTCACCTAATCAAGCGCGCTTGATAAGGAGAAATTCTTATTGGAAAGCCCCTCTTTCACAGGAGGCTATGCGGTTGTCAATATTGTGATTCTGTAATATTATTTGTGAATAATTAATTATTGATTCATACGATGAGGAAAATATTGATTTTATGAGGATATAGATGGAGAAAATTTTTAATGTGACAATTGTTAAAAATTAATATTTTATCTTTTTTTGATAAAATAATTCAATTAAATATATTATTTTAATAATATATTAATGATGATATTTTTACAGTGAATATGGGATATATGAGTATATGAGGAGGAGGAGTATTTTTGTTACCAAAAATGTTTAAAACATGTTAAACATGTCGGTGGACCCTATTTCTTGACTAAAATTTGATTATAGCCTGTAAAATCGTCCATTTGTGGATTTTGGTCAATTTCTGTTTGGAATTTGGAAACATTTTCTTCTGCAAAGTTGTAGAGAATTGAATTTCCTATAAAAACACGCGAGATTTTAATTTTCTGACAAAAGGACTATTTATTGTGAATTATTGAAGTTCTGGATTAATTAATTATTATTTTTTTTGAGTTTTAAATTAATTAATTGAGAAAAACGTTTTTTTTAATGTGTGGGCATTTTTAACACATGCTTAGTTGCTGAAATTGATTGATGCTAGGTGTGCGTGAAGATTATATATATATATATATATATATATATTAATATTTTAATAAATTTTCTGCTTTGGTGTTCTAAGCAATTTCCTATAAATAGGGTGCTTAGGTTATAATTGAAAATCACACCAGAAACTGAAGTTTTCTCTCTCTATATTATCGAGCGTATTCTTGTGAATATTTTGAGCATATTTTGAGTATTGTTATACGGTGCAAGTTCGTTCAGCGTTATTCCAATAAGAAGTATTGCTCTTTTGAGGTAAGGGATAGTAAGGGATTTTAAGGGTTATTATTTCAAAATTCTTCTGAACCTTCAAAAATTCTGGAAAAATTTGAAATGATATTTTGATGAGTTTTATAGATTGTGTCCAAAAATGGCGATTTTTGGATGTATAGATTGGGAGTTATGAATTTTACGAGAAAAGACTATTTTAAAAGTAACCGCTTATAACTCCTTGTGATTAACTCCAAAATTGATGAAATTTTTATTGTGAGTACATCTATATAATATCAGTATACCGTGTAAATTTCAGAATTTGTGGATAAAAGTACAATTTATGATAAATATCTGAATATTCGGTGGTTTTGGCCATGTGAAAAATAGTAAATAAATTTTAAAAATTTTGAGAAAAATATATATTCAATATAGGACTATATTCTTCTAAATCCCAGAAAAGAAATATTTTTAAAACTGATTTGGTATTTTTCATGAAAATGTTCTAGTTATGAGTAAATGAATTAAATATGTTATGTGAATTAAGAAAATTGGAAAATATGATTTTATGGCTTGAGAATTATATATGAGATATATCTGATTTTTGATGAGGGTTTTGGCTATTAGTGATGAGATCTTATGAGGTTGCCATTTTAAGATGATTAAATGCATTTATTAGTAAAGTGTAAACAATTAAAATAAATTGTTTATAAGTTTAAGAAATGATTAAAATATTGTGGTAGTATTAATAATATTAGATTATGAGATTATTAAGTGATTTATAACATTTTGATTAAGTTGTTATGAAATCATTGATTTATGAATCTTACTCTTGAGATTAAATCTATATGTTGATTATATTGTTTTTATATAACATTCTTATAACCCTAATGATGATATTTCTCTTTGACTTGAGTGGAAAGATGGATAGATTATTGGTATGATCGTGACTATAGGTTCTCTTTGGCCAGTAGTGCAAAGTTGAATTGTTATTGGTATGATCATGACCATTGAATTTATAATTGAATATCTTTAGCTTAAGTGCAAAGGTGAATTGATCGACATATATGGTTATAATTATGGTTTATATAAATTACGAAATGATTATCTATTTCTTTGAGATATGAATATCTTTGGTCCGTAGTGCAAAGATGACTTGTTGATGAATATCTTTGGCACTGTAGTGCAAAGATGAATTGTTGATGAATATCTTTGGGTCGTAGTGCAAAGATGACTGTAGTTGAATATCTTTGGCTTTTGTAGTGCAAAGATGAAGCTGTTGATGAATATCTTTGGCACAGTAGCAAAGATGAGCTGTTGATGAATATCTTTGGCCCGTAGTGCAAAGATGAATTTATTAATATGATTATGAGCGAGGCTGTGATTTGGTATAACCATGATCTTTGATATTTCGGGTAAAGACAAGTGATAAAAATTATCTTCGTCACTGAATGAGAAAAGGAATTTAGAACAACAATTACGATTATGAGTTATACATGTGATTGTGATGAGGAATTGTTGATTGATATTACGAGGATAAAACATTGTTGGTGGACTTTTAACATGGAGAAGATAATAGACTTTATAGTCTATTTGACTCTTCTAATGGATTGCTCGTTCAGTTATGACTATGGTTGAAATTTTTTTATCATCTACCATATGTTCTAAATCTACGATTTATTATTGATGAAGGCTATTGATAATTTAATTATCTTTAGTCATGATATTTTCTTGAGCTAGTTGTGCTCACCCTTTTGCTTCACAATTCCTTTCGGGTAATAAAAGTGTATTTGGGACAAGCGGGAATAACGAGGGGAATAGAGCGGTGGTCTATAGATGTTGAGGTGAGGTGAATTCAACTTTGGAAGGGTGTTTTGTCACTATTATACAAGATGTTTAATGACATACAACCTCGAGTCATCATAAAGACGAGTTGTGCTCATCCACTTCTTTGAGTATATCTACCGACACTACCTATATGATCTTGGAGTCTATTTGAAATTTAACTCTCAATTAGAGGCAGTAGAGATAATGATATGTCAAGAGAAAACTCACTCACCATTGGGAAGAATATGATAGTAATCTTCTCATTTTTCTTTGGGGTCTATTAGGTTGACGAGGATAATTCTTTGGACATATGATATCTATCATAACCTAGACGCATGGCCTCCCTTATACGAAGGTTTTCTTGAGCACTTCCCAAAGATTCTAATTTTTAAAAAGCAGTTTTCGACTATACCTTTATGTAAGGTGTCATTGTGACATCTTCTGGTTGGTATATATTTGTATCAAACTCACGACATATATATGTGTTGTTGTATTTTTCACGACAATTGTTGTATTAAAGTTGTAGTTATTTTACGTACCATGTATTTGGCGACTCGAATGGGGATTGGATGGAATGGACCTATTTTGGGGTTGTCACAGTTGGTATCAGAGCTTAGGGATATGATCTCTGGCGGAGATCGGGGAATAGAACTAGTAAGGGAGAGATAAGTAAATCCTTCGCTAGTGTGTCCTACCTAAGCTTATTTATTGGTCGATCATAATATCGGGATATTATGTGATATATTAATTTGTTCAATTAACCCTTGTTTTGAAGGTTGTATTCTAGAATGATATCCGAAATACGAGGAGATGAGCATTGGAGAAATTATGATGGCGGGGAAGATGGAATCGAAATGAAAGCAAGGTATTCTCAACTCTTTGAAATACGAGTGCACGTAAATTTCGGGACGAAATTTCATAAGGAGGGAGATTGTAAGACCGAATTTTGTGAAATAAAATTATTCAATTTTTTCTTATAATTATTATTAGGTAAATGGTTAAATTGATAAAAGTTTAAAGTTATGGGTGAATTATGCAAATTTTACAAAAAATGCAAGTGGTTATAAAATATTCATTATTGTCGGGGAATATTCGTTTGGTCGTGGAATATTTCTGTCATTTGGGGAATATTAAATGCATGACGGTAGCGATCTTTTAATGGGCCCATAATGAAAGCGATTGGATGAAGAAAAGCGATAAATATAAGTTGTTTATAAATGGCCAGGCGTAGTTATTCACAGATTATCTTGTTAAAATACTCGGTGGGTTAAAACACAAGTAGCGTTGTTGCGATGCGGTATTGCACCAATTATTGATTCTTACGTAAGAAGGCACTACTCAATAATTATTCTGATAATTCTTATTCAATATTTTATTTTGATTGATGATTCTTTGCGTTGATATTTTATAATTGTCACTACTACAATTATTTTTTATTATCGGATCAATAATTTATATTATTTGAATAATATTATTAGATAACATTATTGGCAATGTCTAGAAAGTTACATCTAAGGAGAGGTTTGGTCACCTAATTGCGGCGCCAAGATAAGGAGAAATTCTTATTGGAAAGCCCCTCTTTCACAAGGCGCTGGTTGTCAATATTGTGATTCGTAATATTATTTGTGAATAATTAATTATTGATTCATACGATGAGGAAAATATTGATTTTATGAGGATATGATGGAGAAAATTTTAATGTGACAATTGTTAAAAATTAATATTTTATCTTTTACGATAAAATAATTGATTAAATATATTATTTTAATAATATATTAATGATGATATTTTTACGATGAATGTGGGATATATGAGTATATGAGGAGGAGAGTATTTTGTTACCAAAAATGTTTAAAACATGTTAAACATGTCGGTGGACCCTATTTCTTGGTGAAATTTGATTATAGCACTTTTGTAAAATAAATAAGTTTTTGGATTTTGGTCAATTTTCTGTTTTGGAATTTGGAAACATTTTCTTACGCAAAGTTGTAGAGAATTGAATTTCCTATAAAAACACGTGGGATTCGAATTTTCTAACAAAAGAGCTATTTATTGTGAATTATTGAAGTTCTGGATTAATTAATTATTATTTTTTTTGAGTTTTAAATTAATTAATTGAGAAAAGCGTTTTTTTTTAATGTGTGGGCATTTTAACACATGCTTAGTCTTGAAATTAATTGATGCTAGGTGTGCGTGAATATATATATATATATATATATATATTAATATTTTAATAAATTTTTCGCTTTGGTGTTCTAAGCAATTTCTATAAATAAGGTGCTTAGGTTATAATTGAAAATCACACGAGAAGCTGAAGTTTTTCTCTCTATATTATCGAAAGCGTATTCTTGTGAGTATTTTGAGTATACTTTGAGTATTGTTATACGGTGCAAGTTCGTTCAGCGTTATTCCAGTAAGAAGTATTGCTCTTTTGAGGTAAGGGATAGTAAGGGATTTTAAGGGTTATTATTTCGAAATTCTTCTGAACCTTCAAAAATTCTGGAAAAATTTGAAATGATATTTTGATGAGTTTTATAGATTGTGTCCAAAAATGGCAATTTTGGATGTATAGATGGGAGTTATGAATTTTATGAGAAAAGACTATTTTAAAAGTAGCCGCTTATAACTCCTTGTGATTAACTCCAAAATTGATGAATTTTAATTGTGAGTACATCTATATAATATCATTATCTGAGTGTAAATTTCAGAATTTTTGGATAAAAGTACAATTTATGATAAATATACGAATATTAAATTGGTTTTGGCCATATGAAAAATAGTAAATAAATTTTAAAAATTTTGAGAAAAATATATATTCAATATGGGACTATATTCTTCTAAATCCCAGAAAAGAAATATTTTTAAAACTGATTTGGTATTTTTCATGAAAATGTTCTAGTTATGAGTAAATGAATTAAATATGTTATGTGAATTAAGAAAATTGGAAAATATGATTTTATGGCTTGAGAATTATATATGAGATATATGCAGATTTTTGATGAGGGTTTTGGCTATTAGTGATGAGATCTTATGAGGTTGGCATTTTAAGATGATTAAATGCATTTATTAGTAAAGTGTAAACAATTAAAATAAATTGTTTATAAGTTTAAGAAATGATTAAAATATTGTGGTAGTATTAATAATATTAGATTATGAGATTATTAAGTGATTTATAACATTTTGATTAAGTTGTTATGAAATCATTGATTTATGACTCTTGAGATTAAATCTATATGTTGATTATATTGTTTTTATATAACATTCTTATAACCCTAATGATGATATTTCTCTTTGACTTGAGTGTAAAGATGGATAGATTATTGGTATGATCGTGACTATAGGTTCTCTTTGGCCGATGGTGCAAAGTTGAATTGTTATTTGGTATGATCATGACCATTGAATTTATAATTGAATATCTTTAGCTTAAGTGCAAAGGTGAATTGATCAACATATATGGTTATAATTATGGTTTATATAAATTCGAAATGATTATGTATTTCTTTGAGATATGAATATCTTTGGTAAAGTAGTGCAAAGATGACTTGTTGATGAATATCTTTGGCACTGTAGTGCAAAGATGAATTGTTGATGAATATCTTTGGGTGCGTAGTGCAAAGATGAATTGTAGTTGAATATCTTTGGCTGTAGTGCAAAGATGAACTATTGATGAATATCTTTGGCACTGTGTAGTGCAAAGATGAAGCTGTTGATGAATATCTTTGCCCGTAGTGCAAAGATGAATTTATTAGTATGATTATGAGCAGAGGCTGTGATTTGGTATAACCATGATCTTTGATATTTCGGTAAAGACAAGTGATAAAAATTATCTTCGTCTGAATGAGAAAAGGAATTTAGAACAACAATTACGATTATGAGTTATACATGTGATTGTGGATGGGGAATTGTTGATTGATATTACGAGGATAAAACATTGTTGGTGGACTTTTAACATGGAGAAGATAATAGACTTTATAGTCTATTTGACTCTTTAATGGATTGCTTCGTTCATTGCAACTATGGTTGAAATTTTTTTTATCATCTACCATATGTTCTAAATCTACGATTTATTATTGATGAAGGCTATTGATAATTTAATTATCTTTAGTCATGATATTTTCTTGAGCTAGTTGTGCTCACCCTTTTGCTTCACAATTCCTTTCGGGTAATAAAAGTGTATTTGGGACAAGCGGGGAATAACGAGGGGAATAGAAGCGGTGGTCTATAAATGTTGAGGTGAGGTGAATTCAACTTTGGAAGGGTGTTTTGTCACTATTATACAAGATGTTTAATGACATACAACCTCGAGTCATCATAAGACGAGTTGTGCTCATCCACTTCTTTGAGTATATCTACAAAGCACTACCTATATGATCTTGGAGTCTATTTGAAATTTAACTCTCAATTAGAGACAGTAGAGATAATGATATGTCAAGAGAAAACTCACCACTGGGAAGAATATGATAGTAATCTTCTCATTTTTCTTTGGGGTCTATTAGGTCAACCAAGGATAATTCTTTGGACATATGATATCTATCATAACCTAGACGTATGGCCTCCCTTGTACGAAGGTTTCCTTGAGCACTTCCCAAAGATTCTAATTTTTAAAACAGTTTTCGACTATACCTTTATGTAAGGTGTCATTGTGACATGCTACAGTTGGTATATATTTGTATCCAAACTCACAGCATATGTGTTATTGTATTTTGTACGACAATTGTTGTATTAAAGTTGTAGTTATTTTCTGTACCATGTATTCGGCGACTCGGAATTGGTTGGATGGAATGGACCTATTTTGGGGTTGTCACAACTTGCTAGGCAATTGAATGCTCACACTTTCTTTAAATGAAAAACAATTTCAGCGAACGATGTTAGAAGAACTTAAGGATCCCGTAACGATCAATGGATCCGGATGAAGTGCCATTCAGAATGTGGATGAGTGAGAAGATCAAGTGAGGACTTATAATATAAAATAAGTTAAATGAACTTTAGATTAGTTTACTGAACTGTTATGTATCCTTAGTGGCGGATGAAAGTCACTCTTTTAAGATGGAATGAATAATGTATTTATCATTATTTATAATGAAAAAGGTTATATGGTTTTTAGAACCTAGGATTTGAGAATTTATGTTGTTATATTTTAGTATATAATGATGTATGTTTGGAAGAAGATGGGATCGTGACGTACGAAATCCGGGTATAAAGATAGACCGGATTTCGGGGCATTACAGATTGGTATCAGAGCTGATAGGTTATAAATCTTAGGTAAGAGTATCTAAGACTATAATCGTGGAGAGAGGGATAAGAAGATCACTATGTGATCATAGTGAATCGTAGTAACAGATGAGTTGTTAAACGATGAATGATTTATAAGTCCTACAAAGTAGTACGGGAAGAAGAACTCAGATTGAGTTGGGAAGGATAGTATATGAATTAAAGAAAATTCGTATTAAATTAAGAGAGATTTAGGAGTTATAAAATTTCAATTAAGGACTCATGTGATAGCTGAGTTGTATGAACCTTTGTATGGGAAGAGGTTTGTGCTTGGTGTAACAACTGCTTAGCTTATTACAATGATAATCATTGGAATTGGTCGCGCTATCAAGATGTATATGACGAGAAGGTGAATCTTTTCTTATGTATATACTTGATAGGTAGAGAACGATAAGGTAGGTGTGAGTTCTTGAAACTCATACTTATGGTACGTTCGTGACTCATAATGATATGGTAGGTTTTTGAACTTCTCAGTGAGTGGACGCTTATGGTCTGTCTGAGATAGTTCTTAAACTCATATTATTGTGAAAAGTTCCTGAACTCATAATGTGTGGTAAGTTGATGGACTATACTAAGGTAGAGGGATGTTTAGACTGAAAATAAGTTGTTTTCAGTAGGCTTAGTATTAAAGGTGCTAGAGAAGATTAAGTATTGTCGCAGTAAGACAATGAAGGAAGATGGAGAATAGGATATTCCAAGTCATCTAGCTATGCTAGATTTCGAAGTTTATTGAAATCGTGCTTATGTGTTCGTATTTTGAAAATGAAAGAATTGGTTCAATTTTTGGAACCAATAGATTTTTAAAAGAACTATTCTTGGTATGTTTATGCTAATTGCTTCGGCTAGACAGAAATTGATTTGAAATATCAAAATGAATTTTATATCATCAGTGCATTTTATGCAAGGATTGTAAAAGGATGGAGTTATTAATACAAATGAACCTGGTGTTGGATGTGATCTTAGGATCAACAACCCACTATGGTATGATGTATAATGACAAAGCCACAAACTGACGAAGTCCTCAACGTACTGTGAAAAGTACGGTATCATGACGTCATAAAACGTTTTGATGTATTGCGAAAAGAATTTAAAGAAGTAGTCGATGTCAATTGAGTTGACTAGATGAATGTTTTACGTTGATATCCAATTTATTGGTATGGTCTAAGCTACTTGATTCGGCTAGACAAATGGTATGTCATCGAGCTTTCTTTGAAGAAGTTGTGCCAAACCAAATTGTTTTGGTGCGGAATCTAATGATTTAGTCTGAGGTGAATATATCCCGAAATGGGGTATACGATGGGTAAGAGGTAGTTTGCTTTCTTTGTTATTGTAAATTGACCATGGAAGAACGATTATGGCGTTATGCTGTTAAACAGAGTAAGAGTTCATGGTCGATTTGACCTCTCAACAAAAGTATTAAACTTTTTAAAAGGAAATTTTATGTTCCTCGTTATTCTTTCTACTTCATGATTCTTGATAGGTTATGGAGGTTAGGAATGATGGAAAGATAAGAACTTCTTTGAAGAAAAGTTGAGAAGATGGGTAGGCTAAAATTTCGAGGATGAAATTCTGTGAAGAAGGGGTGAATGTGATGACCCGGGTAAGGGTGTGGTTTTAAGAAATTTCGAGGATGGAATTTTTATAAGAGGGGAAGAGTGTAACGACCCAAATATTTGGATTTTCCATAATTTAAGTTTAAAGAATTAGTTATTAATAAAATGAATTTTTATTAATAATATTATGTGCTATGTGTTTATTAATCGTTCTAGAACCTAGGATGATTATAAGTCGGGAGGATTCTGGCTACGAGCTAGACTAAGCGATTAAGAATTTTCAAGATGAAAATGAAAATTTTCCGGGAACAAAAAATATTTCTGGGGAAAAAGACGAAATAGGCACTATTCATCCGACGAAACCTAAGGGTTAGGGTTTGAATAACCTAAGCCGTTCTAAGAGTTCGGTATGTCAAAATGACATTCTGTCGAAAGATTTGACGATAATATATCTTGAAAAGTTAAGTAAGTCGATAAAAGTTTTTCTCGAAAAACGTGTAGAAATCAGATGAAATAAAAATGACGAAAAGTACTGTTATTTACTTTTCAATTATTTAGCTAAGTTAGGGTAAATGTGAAGGAAAACGCTTAACGCCAAAAAGTGTTTTTGCAGTTTTTCAGAAATCCGAACAATACGTAAAAGTTAATCGGCAAAGGAAAGACGAAATATCCAAAAATATTTGGATTCCGAGAATCGCAGTTTTTAAAACTGTCGAACGAAAACCCGAAAGACGGAACCACGAAACTTAAAGGCTAAATAGACTTAAGGGCTAAGTTAACTTAACACTTAAGTTATGAATAGTAAGGAGGTTAGGGGTGAAATGACTATTTTGCCCTAGCTTTGGAAAATCTATAAATAGGAAGCTTATTTCATTTAAATGGGATTTTGAAAATCCTACACTAGAAAGAGAGAGAGAGAGAGAGGATTAGAATGGAAAGGGAGAAGGAAGAGCATGAGCATGATTGATCGGATCAAAAATGTTCGTGAAATAGAAAAGCTAGCAAATCGCCGGTTTTGTCTAGCGGAAGAAAAATAAAGAGGAAAGGTATTAGAACCTAACTTCTATGTTAGATTTTCTTTAAGTTTTATATGTTCTAAACATAAATTAATAAGAAGAAGAAGTAGATGAGGTTATGAATGATTTCATATGGTTGAAATCATGAGAAATAATGAAAATAAGAATTTTAAGTTTAGTTTATAAATTTCTTAAGGAAGTATAAGATTCGTAATGAATTAGAACGATCTGAGTGGATTATATTAATAAGTGGGTGTAATAAGTAAGGAATGATGTTCTATAACATCAAATTCCAATAAAAAGTGAAATTGTAATCCAAAATATCGATTAAAATGAAGAACGAACGAAGAACACGCGAAGAACACGAAGAACGTTGTTGATGGACAAATTTAAAACCATCATAGGATATTTATTGTTGATGGACAAGTTTAAAACTATCACATATAAGTTAGATGCATATTGCTTGGTTAGGAACAGTAGAAACGTTCATGAAGAACGGATTAAAACATAGCTATAACGAAGTTATGGCAAAATTTTTGTAAAAGACAAATGAGAATTAAAAAGTTAGTAAATGAACCCGAACGTGTAGGGTTTCATAAGAATGTAAGAGAACATAGAAAACGTGATTCGTGGACTCAAGAATGAACGAATTCCGAGTTCGGATGACCGAATTACGGACAAACAAATGAAGAGCGTTAAAAACGTAAAACGAACGAAGGGTGAAGATCAAGACAATCGAATGGCACGTTAACAGATTCAGAATGAAGTTCTGTCCGGGGGTATTGAAGTACGTAAGATAAGGAAGAGAATGACTTTTGAATGACCTCATTCCGAGTTATAACGAATAAGTTATGGAAGCGGGAAGTAAGCATCTCAGAACAATCAAAGACTTAGAAGAAATTTTCTAAGGTTAGGGCTTAAAATGCATGGCCATACATGCCTTATAAGGTGAAATATGGCCAAACCAAGGAATCGGTATCGCTAACTTTCAAGCAATGCAGCGAGAGATAAAGAGAGAGTGGCACCATAACGCCAATGTAGGGAAAAAGCCAGAGAAGAGCTTTTAACGCTTCAACTCTTGGGGAAACGACGGGAAGATAAAGAACATAATGTTCAACTAATATAACACTTAAACAAGTGAATTAAACCTTTAATTAAGGTCGAATGAAAAGATTAAATGAGAGTAAAAGAGAAAGAATGTAAACATAAATTACGGAACCGATATCCGGGGACCGTAGTTATGATAAACGAACGTGGGGAATTGCTATGGTTGTGATTCCTTAGATGTTGAGAGATGAGGGTAATGAATAACATTTTGATGTTATGTCATGATAGTGAGAGATAAGTGTAAAGCGTATAGACGCTGCAAATGCAATGCTTTTGCGATAAACAAGCGGTCTTAGCATACAACGAACGGTATGGCTTGGACATTAAGAATGACTAATGAACACGGGGTTAAAGTAATGGATAACGAAATTAATAAGTAAGATATGAATGGTTTTAAGAAAGTCGTAATGAACGGTAATAAGATTAATGGAAATCAAATGGGAGTCAGATGAGGACATTAGAATAAAATGTAAGCGTTGAACACTTTAACCGACGTAAAGGTTGAGGGTACGCAAATATTAAAGGGTTAAGGATTAAAGGGAATGATCGCTCTGAGTATACAAAAGACTGTATGACTTAGACGATAAAGAGTGAATACTGAGGTATGACATTTAGTTGCCAGAAAGCCATAAGGAATGAGAAATTAACTTAACGAAGAGTATAGTTAATAGTTCGGATAAGTTAAGATAAGTTAAGTTTTAATACAATCTTAACCTTTGATGGTTGACATATGGGAGCTGGGCTAAATAATTCCTTCAGAGAGCGAAGGTATATACAAAACTGGCAACCAATCTAACTCACTATTATGGGCAGTGTAGACGAGACGGGAACTTGTTTGTTGGTTATTTGTGGGAAACCACTCAGAGTACCATATGGACTACTAGCAGAGAAGCGATGTGTGCTGTGTCCTAGAGAAGTTATAAAAAGAAGATAAGAATGTAAAACATCAAAGATGATGAAAGTAAAAGTAAGACATTTCCATATGTCATGAAGCCGTAGAACGGTAATGGAAGCGGTCGCGTAAACTTAGGTTACAAGAACTCAAACCCTAAGAAGTAAAGTTAAGTAAGCTAATGCATAAGTCAAAGATGTTTGACTAATTAGTGTATGTGTTATTTTTCTTATGTGTTATATAGGAACTGGAATGAGCAGATCAGCGTAAGATGTAGCTGTACGTAAGGCAAGTTTCCTAACTTCATTTATATTTCAAATGAATGCTAGTTTCTAAAACTTCTCAGATGTTGAACTTGAGAAGTTCTGTCTATGTGCTAATGTGCGATATTTGTACAAGGTGGTAGAACGTATGAGGCCTTGTGCCACAATGTGAACACTTCGGTTTTTCTATGAGATGAACTGTTCTGTGATTTAACTGTTAAATAAGAGAATGCTCTGTTTATACATGATCCGTTATTGTTAAGTCTGTGCTAATGATTCTAGCAAGACAGAATGTGTATGAAAATGGTAGAAGAATGAAAGTATTTTAAAATGAAAGTGAATATTGTTTTAAAATGATAGGAATCGAGATTATTCCTATTATTCAAGCTGCTTCATAACCTTTGTTCGGTTATTGAAGTCTTAGAAGAATGTTTGAATTCTTGAAGATGTTTGTTCAACTGTGATGACTTGCTGGGCAATTGAATGCTCACACTTGCTTTAAATGAAAAACAATTTCAGCGAACAATGTTAGAAGAACTTAAGGATCCCGTAACGATCAAGCTGACGGTATCCAGATGAAGTGCCATTCAGAATGTGGATGAGTGAGAAGATCAAGTGAGGACTTGTAATATAAAATAAGTTAAATGAACTTTAGATTAGTTTACTGAACTGTTATGTATCCTTAGTAGCGGATGAAAGTCACTCTTGTAAGATGGAATGAATAATGTATTTATCATTATTTATAATGAAAAAGGTTATATGGTTTTTAGAACCTAGGATTTAAGAGTATATGTTGTTATATTTCAGTATATAATGATGTATGTTTGGAAGAAGATGGGATCGTGACGTACGGAATTCGGGTGTGAAGATAGACCGAATTTCGGGGCATTACAATCATTTTGAGGTAAGGGATGTTATTTTCTTTCGTAATGATGTTATTCTTTTAATATCATTATACTGAAATATTGGTATGGATTTTATTGTAGAATTTCTACCTTTTTGTGTCGGGGTTACTATTCATATATACGGCACAATTCACGTATACGGCACTATTCACGAATACGGTACTATTCACGAGTATTGTTCACGAAGTATGATTTTTCTTATAGAATTTCTACCTTTTTCTGTCAGGGTTACTATTCACGTATACGGTACTATTCACGAATACGGCACTATTCACCAAAAAATGAAATTTTCTCTTTTTCGTCCCAGATGTCTTTTATGGTTACTATCTTTGATTGTATCAATGTTTTGATCTTTATTTTTGAATTCTACTTCACAAGTGGTTATTATGAAGTATTATTGATCTTGGATAAACTGTAATACGAATCCCTAATATTTGTCCTTCTGTCTCACTGGATTCGTTTTCTTTAAAATATTTTTCATCATCCTCAGTCCTAAATGATGATATTACTAAATATCTTTGGCCTGTAGTGCAAAGATGAATGATTAATTGATGAATATATTTGGCCCGTAGTGCAAAGATGAACAGGTGTTGAGATGAACATGACCAACTGGTGATATAAATGAATATCTTTGGCCTGTAGTGCAAAGATGAATATTTGATTAAAGATGTATATTGATTGTTGTTACAGGGATAAAATATTGATGATGGACTTTTAAATCTTAGAATATAGTAGAACTCATTCTCTACTTGACTCTTCTAATGGATTGTTATTTCCGTTGCAGAATATTGATCTAAAACTTGTTGTCTATTATATTCTATCAGATTTTTCCCTGTTGAGGACTAATGATAATTTGTTGTATATTATCTTAGTCATAATATTCTTTACTGGGCTAGTTGAGCTCACCCTTTTCCTTTTTATTCCATTTTTCTTCTCAGGAGGTGAGAACATAGCAGGATCTAGTCGAGGTATGGAGTGATGGTTCTAGAAAGTTATTGTAGCAGTCCTCACTATTTTTGTAAAATAGTGTATGAATAATTTTAATGAGGACTTATTTGAGTGTGGATATTGTCTAGAAGACAATATTTGTATTTAAACTCACAGTATGTGTTGTCGTATTTTGTGCGACAATTGTAATAATAAAGTTGTACTTTGCTTTCTGTACCATGTATTTGGCGACTCAGAATGGGTGTTGTATACCTATTTTGGGGCGTCACAGATTATCTCCCTCTGGCTGGATTGAGGGGCATGACTACTTACCACCCACTGGCTGTGATGTGTCACTTTGACCAGTTCCAGGATTTCCATCTTTTTGAGGGGTCTTTGAGTCAGCGTTTGGCCTCCCACCACTTGTCAGCAGAGGACAGATCCAGGGTGTATGCCTGTTGGGATCAGCGTGAGCTAGCTGCATTTTATCTTAGCCATCTGGGCTGTTCTGCAGAGTATTCTACATGGATGGAGATAGAGACTACATCGGTTGCGGTAGTATCCACATCGCTAGGGATCCATTCTAATGATGGGGAGCCCATAAAGGACATTTTTTATTCCCACCGAGGAGGAACTATTCTTTGGGTTGCAAGCACTCTTCAGATATTCTCCCAAAGTCTGAGTGCTACGGTGATTCAAAGATTCAAAGATGAGATTTGGAGTAGAGTCTTCATCTGATGACCTTTGAGAGAGATCAGGCTAGGGCCTTGATGTTGACAGCTCTTGATGGGAGAGACACCGCTCTATTGGAGAGAGATAAGGATGTAGCTTATAGAGACACCGCTATTGAGGAGCGAGATGAGGCCAGATCAGCCAGAGATGCATTGATTGTTGAGCGAGATGCCCTATCTGCCGTGTAACAACCCGATATTTTCTATACAAATAAATTAGAAATTTTGCGTATAATTTTTTTTGTATTTATTAAAATGAATATGGGGAATATATGTCAAGATAATGTTTGTATGTATTTATGTGATATATTTATTACATGTGATTTTAAATAATTTTATTTTAGAATTATTGATTGTTATAAACTATATTATTATAATAATTAATTTTATAGTAGAAATGTTCTATTAATTATTTTCCATAAAATATAATCATATATTATTTATATAATATATGAAATGATTTTTAAATTATTATAATAATTATTTTATTACATGAATTTTATTCAGATTATTAAGTTAATTATTTTAACTTAATTAATAATGTTAAGTATGACAGATAAATCAGATATGAAATCCAAACCCTAATTTTTTCAGATTTTGATCAAGGTATGAGAATAATAATATAATATTAATTATATTTTGATTTTTCAGTGCTATAAATATGTACTGTATATGTGGATCAATAAGGGTTGCTCAATTATGGTGTTATGTGATAAACCCTTGTATTACTGTGTGAAACCCTAATTACAAATTTTAGAAACTAATTTTATTTCATTTTAAACCCTAAATGAAAGCTTTATAACCTAATTATACATTAGGTGAGTCAATTAAATAACCTAAGGGTTATGATAATAAGGAAAGATTAGTATTTAATATGTTTACTAACTTAAGTGGATAATCTTGTTATTTTAAGTGACTAATAATTTTAAACCTATTTCTAGTAAACCTAATTAGGTTATGAGCTAAAGTCACATGTATAAGTAACTAAATTTCATAAGATTGGGAATGAAAACCCTAAATAAACAATTTGGGTAACATATATTAAAATTGTTAGACTATATTCATTACATGGCCCAAAACAATTAAAGGAGAAGCCCAAAAGAAATAAAATGCAAACCAATACTTAGCCCACTTGATTAAGGATATTTTAGACCTTTGATTAATCAAATTTGTGCATTAAAATAAAAGCAAAATGCAGGAGATAATGGAGCATAGTGACCGACCCCATTAGGCCTTTTAAGGCAACAAATTATGTTAATCAAGATCCTTAAATAGTAAGTCTTACACACAAGGACAAGTGTGTCATGCTCTCATTGGATGAAAGCTTAATTAGCACCCTTAATCACATAATTAGGCTTAATTGGAAGAGATAAGGTGAAGTCTTTTATCATGGGACAACAAAAGTATGGGGGATAATAGTTTAATCACACATTCATTTGCTAGACATTTTCATTTCTCTTATCATTCTTCTTCTATTTTTCTCTCAAGCTAACAAGTTACAAGAGAGAAAAGAGAGAGAGGGTTCGGTTTTTAGTGAGAGAGAGAGAGAGGTGTGCTAGTTTGATTATGCACCCTAAGTTTATACTCTACTTTGGTAAATCAAGGAAGGTTGCCACTAAATCAAGGTATAACCTAATCTTCATCTTTTTCTTCTATTTTATATTATAGCTTGATTTGTTGGATTTATGAACTAATACTCAAGATACCCTAGTTCTACATATCATCATGTATGGAACTAAGTATCTTGAGTGTTAGATCAAAGGTTTAGAGGAAGGAAATGAGCATATGTTCTCCAAGGGGTGAAACTCTTATTTTTCTTCCACTAAATCTTGTGTAACTCAAGTTTTACAACTTGGATTTGTGATCCGTCGAAGGGGGGTGCTAGATACATGAGCTATCTAGTAAACTCAAGTGATAGAACACAAATCTAGCATGTATTGAAACCTTGGGGGCTATTTTCCCCAAAACAGTCCACATAGAAAGTTAATGTTTTAAAACCCTAAAAAGCTACTATCCCCGTTTTTCTTAGGACTGTTTCGGATAGTTGCAAGTCTTTTAAAAATCTGGGAAAAATCACAGAGGTACCTTAAGAAGTTATCTACGTGTAGGAAAAAGAACGGACACGTTTCGATTTATAGGTTGTGCGTAATGGCTATTTCCGTAAAGGACTCCTAAATATTAACATCCGCATTTCTCATAGTGTATACATGGGAAAAATCCGAAATTTGTACAGTTGGTTCATTAATGTTATGAGAGTATACCCTAAAAATATCAGATATTTTTGAGCAAAACTCAATTTATAAAAAATGAAGCAAGATCCGAGTGTTTTGGGCACTTTAAAATTAGTAAATCACTTTCTAAAATTCCAGAAAAATTTGGAGATCATTGTTGGGTCATATACTATTCAAATCCAGAAAAGAAGAATTTTTGGAATCGGTTTGCTATTTTTCCTAAAAATGATGAAGTTATGAATAAAAGGAGATAGATGGTTAAATGATGTCTTAAATAAGAAAAATATGATTTTAATGCTTGAATACTCCTAATATATAATATTATGACTATTTTAGGGCATTTGGTAATTTATAATAAGAAATATTATTTATGACCTTTTATGGATATTAAATAAGTTGTTTTGTAAATGGTGAACAATTAGAATAAATTGTTTATTGATCAAATAAATCATTAAAATGTTATTATGATATTAATAATATTAGAATATGATATTGGTAAGTAAATAAAAATATTAAGATTAAAGCTTCATTAAAATATTATTAAATAATTAATCTTAGATTAAAATATTATAAAAAATAATAATATTAAATTAAAGTATTATTGGATGATTAAAATATTATTAAGTAAATAATAATATTCGAGATTAAATAAAATGTTATTAAAAATGTAATAACATTAGTAAAGGAATAAAATATTATTAAATGATTAATAATATTAGTAAATGAATAAAATATTAATACTATTGGTAAATGGATAAAAGTATTATAAGTAAGATATTATTAAAGTAATACATGATTAAAATATTATTAAGAGGATTAATAATATTAGTAAAGTATTAAAATATTATTAAGATGTTAATAATGTTAGTAAGCAAATAAAAGTATTATTAGTGAACTAATAATACTAAGATGTGAATTAAATATTATCAAGATTAATAATATTAAGTGAATTAAAAATATTTTAAGTTATACTTAATGACTTTTATTATTTTAAGAAATAGTACATTAATATTTTAATATTAATGGTAATTATTTAAAAATGATTTTAGATGTTTTAAGGGTAATATAAATGTTTTAAAAATATTTTGAGTTATTATAAATAACTTTAATATTTTGACAATGGTTTCATTATTAGTTAAATAATAATTAAATGATAATAGAATTATTTGATATTTGAATCATTTAATAATGATTTCGGTGTTTGAAAATTCGTGATAAAATAATAAATGTTTATTGAGTCTTTTAAAATAATATGACTGATATTTACAAATATTGAGTTACAGAATAGAGTCTTAGACTCGATAATTACCCGATAAAGCTGTCGGTACACCGACATATTTCAAAAATTGATCTGGAGTTAGATATTTTGATTATATTAATATTTGTTTGTGATGCAATAACTTTTGAATATGTGTGATAATGTGATTAGGTTATATGCTGACTGCGAAATGCAGTACTATATGTTATAGTATATTGTTCTAATCGAACGAATGATCTGATTAATGATAGGTCGTGATATAAAAGATAAAACTAAGTTACGTATTGTAAGCAACGCATCAGGCAAGTATCCTACCTCTCGACGTCGGGAATTTTAATTGTCCCTTTTCGTTATTTGTCTTTTGGTGTTCTCATGTTAATGTGAGATTTGTTTAAAAAACAAGTGAAAAAGGTCCAACATGTATAATGTCGACGATTGACTTTAAGAGTCGTCAGTTGGTGTATTTAACTGGTTGCACCAACGCAACCAAAAAAGGTTTGCACATTGACCCAGTGATTTGACACTGATAAACGAGTCTGTGAAACCGAGATTCATTAAGGGTTCGGGGGCTTGATTATGCGGAGGGAAGGTGTTAGGCAGCCCCCGACATCCGTGTTACCACGATGACCGCCACTTCTCAAAGAAATTGTTATATGAATGTGTGTGTGTGTGTGTGTGTGTGTGTGGATCAATGTGCAATTATATGAAAGTAGTGTGAGGCCTCGTTCGCACCTATATACACGGGTTTAAATTTTATTAAGAAAATCCAATTTTAACCACAAGATATAGCAATGAAGTTTTGTAAAAGAGGTTTTTCAAACCCTGTGCTCAATAGGAATTGAGACCTTTTCATACTTCCATTTTATTATTAAAAATGTTCGGCTTGTTTGCTTTTATTTTTGAGATACGAAGCATCCTCGAGAAAATAATGTACAGCAATGCCGAACTCCTCATGGGCATGACAGCCATCCAAGGAAACTCGAGATTAATCGTAAAATAATGTACAAGTCGCCTATTGGAAAATGTCCATCATGGGAGCAGAATCTAGATTGAAGAACCGAACACTCGTGATCACATGATTCCTAAGCTCACAAGATACTGCAATTTGTGTGGAAAAGCGATAGCGCTATATATATATATAAAAGTTGTAAATATATATATATATATATATATGAATATTATCAACCGCCACGAAGTGAACTCCAAAGTGGACAAAATGTAAATAAAGTCAAAAGCGATCAATCGCCATATAAGTAAACTCGAGCGAGGAAGGAATGTAAATAAAGCTATAAATAGCCACGGAGGAAACTCCAGGCCTGACAGAAATGTAAACATATATATATATATATATATATATATATATATATATATAAGAAACGATATTTGGATGTGAATCCAGGCTCATTGGATATGTCTGACAGCAATTATATATATGTATGTATATATATATAAGCGAGTAAATGCACCGGATGTAAAATCCAGGATCATCAGATATGTCTGACAACAATTATATATATATATTAGAAAAGCAATTAAATGCTCCAGATGTAAAATTTAGGCTCATCAGACAGAGTCTGACCACAATTTATATATATAAGTATATATATATATATATAAGCAAATAAACGCTCCAGACCGAAGTCTAGGCTCAATCGAGGCATAAATCGATAATGTTAATCCATATATACGAAATATATACATATATTAGTATATATATACAGACATAAAAGAAAACCACGGACCGAAGTCCGGGCAAACACACTCACACGACTCTCAACGTGTACAACAGTGTGTGATAATAGGAGAAAGAGGCTTTATAAAATGTAAGAAGGCTTACAGTGGGCTGCCAAAGTAGACTTCTTAGACTTTAAATGGATAAACACTAAGCTCCCGCTGGATAAAAAGTAGCTATATGTGAGCTAACTAGTGTTTAAAGAAGAGGAAACACTCAAAAGATGTGTATGCGGAGCTAAATGGGCAGGGCTTCCTCGCCTTTTTCCTTCTCTCTCTCTCTTCTCAAATGGCTGACCCCCCCCCCCCCTCTATATTTATAGACGGATGGCCGCAGGTCAACCTGCAGCAGCTGCAGTTGAACCTACAACTGGTCGTGGTGGGCCCGGGCTTTGTGGGTCCCGTCGTCTCGTAGTACGTGCACTCGTGCACTATAATGTCCAATTGAACTTGCAGAACTTCAATCCGAGCATCCAAATGAAGTATATTTGTACTTCTTCGGATCGCTTGTGTCGAGAGTTACGTAATGACATGGATTAGAGGTTGTACGAAGTCAGGAAGAGGGGTCTATGCCCATGGTCTTCAAGCTTCAAAGTATATCCAAAGTACTGCCACACGTAATAGTCACTCGGGATTATCACTCCTCGGTTATTGTGGAACATTGTTGTATGTATGTATGTATGAAGTGTTGAGACGACGTGCCATTTGTTGGATGAACAAGATGATGTGTGACTCCTTGCCGGGGTTATCGCCGGGTTGAGTTAAAAGTAGACGTTGCTCAGGGTTACAGCTGAGATTGGCCTACTTGTTGGTATGCTGCGATATCATCTTGTTGACGTTGGTCAGATGACGTTGTGACTCCTTACCGGGATTATCGCCGGTTTAAGCGAAAAACAGACATTACTCAGGATTATGTCTAAGATTGGACTACTTGTTTGTGTGCCTCACTGTCATCTGTGTATGTTCCTGTTTGAGGTATGTGTGCTTTGACAGGATGTATGTGGTTGAAGCTGGTCGCATGTGTTTGAAACAATCATTTCCGGTGTTATCGCTGAAACTGCACTGACATCTCTTGGGGCTATCACCAAGGATGGGGCTGCTACTCCCAGTGTTGTCTCTGGGACTGGAACTGAACGTAGCGGTGTTATCGCCGAGATAGAACTATTCTCTCCGGTGTTGTTGCCGGTCTTTTGATCTGCATATCTCGGGGTTATCTCCGAGATTGGAAATGACATTCCTGGGTTGTGTTCCGGGTTTGGAACTGAGCTTCTGGTAGTATCCGGATTGGAGCTGATATTCCCGGTTTGTGTTCCGGGTTTGGAGTTGAACTTCTAGTAGTATCCAAAATGGTTGTAAGTTGTCTTTCAGGTTATCTCCAAAAGACGAATCTACCCTCCTGCAATGTCAGTAATAGGAGTGCAGAAAATTTTGAGTGTCTACAGATGCCCCTCTTTATCATATTCATGCAATGCAAGGCATGGATAGGATAAAGAATCCTAGACACTTGAAATGAAATCAAGATAATCATGATGCGATATGCAGCAACATGATGTAAATGTATGTAGAATGTATGGATGATTGTTAAGAAATCCTGTTGGGATGACAATCAGTAATGGCTTGGACATGCGATCCAAGTCTTCAAGGATGTTGACGTTGGGACTACCACCAAAGTCTTGAATCCTAGACACTGGCTTATACTCCATAGAGGTACCTCTTGTGTGGAAGAGATCTATGGGAATAAAGCTTTGTCTGCTTTGAGGATGTGTATAACATGTTTCCTCATACTGTCGGAGTTACTGCCAACAATTGGTTGTTATCAGGGTTGCCTGATCTTCGCTGATTTGTGTATCACCGGATGAATCCCTCTTGGGTGCATTGTCAAGGCTTCTTGTCCTTCATTGATGTGTATATCAATGGTAGAATTATGTTGTCGACCTTACTGAAGAAGGTTGCTTCAATGGGTTTACTTGCCATTGGTTGATACGACGTCAAGGCTGCTTGACCCTCATTGATGTGTGTATCAATGGTTGCATTGTGTTGTAACCCCCGCCGGGAACTTTTGATATTTAGTGGTTTTGCGTTGTAACCCCCGCCGGGGATTCGTAGATGTTTGATAACTTCGGCGTTGTAACCCCCACCGGGGATTCGTAGATGTTTGATAACTTTGGCGTTGTAACCCCCGCCAGGGAGGTTTAGGGTTGTATCCCTGTAAATGACGGCATCAGACCTTTGTGGGGTATTGTTGAGCAAGGTTTGTGAAAGCTGAGCTTATTGGTATAGTATACCCTGCATTCAGGTGAATACCATTGAAGCGACGGGAGTTTAACTCTGACCGACAAGAAACCAAGATTTTAGGTTGTTCCGCTCAATCGCGTAGCGTTTTGACTCCTGATTTGGCCTTTTCCGTTTGTGAAACCTCCTTTGCAACTCTAACTGGATCGAGCCGGAGGTGTGGAACCCATGTAGGGGGGCCGCAGGTGTACCTGCAGGAGCCTTGAGTTGACTGTGACCGGTACCGTGTTTATGTATAGGCGGTGGTTGCTTTCATAAGTTATTTTCAAGCCGCACTTGAAGGAAATCTCGAGAGCTTCTGTAGATCTCTGCTGAAGTTCGAGCAACTTTTACTGCATAATACATCCTTTGTACAAGCGTTCCTCATCATCACCGTAACACATGCAAGTATTTTTTCCAATTTTTGTCCGTTGGAAAATGACTTATCGTATGAAATGCATTTAGACACATAGTAATGAATATACATGCTGATATGACTTGATAAAAAATATTTAACATAGCAAATGTTAGTATTAAACCATGCTGAACATAATGATGTGAAAAAATTTGACTTTTGAAGTAGTCAAATTGGTACCTTTTCTTGTCATTTCATTATATGTCGAGGACAAATGAGTAAAAGTAGAATAGTAAAATAATCCTGGTAATTAGATTACACATACGGATTTTTTACTGTGATGTGATGAATACATAAAGGATGTATATGACTGTGAACAGGTGTGCTACTGAATGGCCACCTAGCCATGCCTATGTGCATGTGGATAGTCCCATTTACAAAGGGGCTATGGCACAAAATTTCCAAAATGTAGGCATTGGATAGTTATGCATTTTTAACTCTACAATAGATGTATGCTAAAATAATGCATGTATGCATGTAATCATAGAATGCATTTTGAAAAAGACTCCAGGTACGAAATTACCACGCCCTTTTTGAGGTGATTTGGAGACTTGATGTCCAGATATTATAGATCTAGATCAGCCGAGCAGTTCCCGCAGGACCACTTCTGGTGTACGGAGGAGGGCTTTTGAAGAGCCTCAACACCGTTCTATGAGACAACCTCGTCGTTTGGCGGAGGCAGTGGTACGTCCTATTCGGGCTGAGGTGCCGAATGTCGAGGACGAGGAGGAGGATGTATCGTTCAAGGTTCCTGCTCCTGCTGTACGTGTTCCCCGTAGGGAATTGCCAGGTATTCAAGTGGCGAATGAGTAGGCATCTTTCAGTATACTTGCACGTAAATGAGGTATGAAGTTAGATCTTTAATCTTCCTTATTTCCTATTGAAGAAGAGTCAAGGAGTCTGATGTTGATCTGCATTTGATATAGGTTCCTGGCTTCAAACAGCCTCGAGGGAACTGGTTTAGCATCCACTCTATGTATCAGGGCTTTCATGATGACTATAGAGCGATCGTCCATGGCTGGGGATTCGAGAGGTTCTTCTCCATTCAACCTCGTCGCTGTCCCTGGGGTTACCTCAGGGCATTGTCTGAGCGGTGGTTCCACCAGTCTCAGTTACTTCATTTGTTGGACTGCGAGGTGAGGATGACGCCGATGGATTGGCGGTTTATCACAGGTATGGAGCTTGGAGGGGAGCTGGTGCCTTAAACGGTGGATATCACCCCTACTGCCGTCAGATCCTTATTGGGAGTTCCGACAGAGGCGCTCAAGGGCAGGACTGTTCGGACAGGTCTTTTGAGCATAGATGCTATGAGCGGGCTGTTGAGTGAGCCCATACCCGATGATGTGAGAGTCAGGGATCGCATTCTTCGGCGATTGTTCCTGATGATCATTAGGGGCTGCTTCATAGCAGATAACTCTTCTACGGTGTCTTTCTCTTTGATTAGCGCCACTCGCCACGTGGACCGTATAGGAGAGTACGATTGGGGTTCCTACACCTTTGCCTACTTCCTCAGGGGAATGCGCATGCGATCGCAGGGCTTGACCGAGGCGTGGTTAGGATTCTACCCATTTCTGTTGGTGAGTGTTTCTCTTGTCTTTTCCCATGTATAGGTTAAGAGTGTTGACTGACAGCAGATGTTTGCCTTTGTGTTGGCAGTTTTGGGCCTATGAGAGGCTCCCTTGTTTGCGTCCTATGAGCGTATTAGGTTTAGATACCTATCCACGAGGACGAAGATGGCATCACTCTATACTAGCGGAGGTCCCTGTTGCTGAGGGTTTCACTCATTGTTGCCTGTAGCTGGAGCTATTGACAGCTGATGTCATCATGTGGATTCCCTACTCTGGAGAGCATTTGGGAGTTGGATTTGAGGATGAGTACCCGACTGGAGTAGAGTACATCACATCCACCCGCAGGATTCCTCTCTTTACAGATGGAGGATGTGAGCTCTATTTAGGAGAGCGTGCTATTAGGAGCACTACAGGAGAGATTCGTATGCCGATCTTGCCTCCTGCCAGGCGTTATTGGCCTGTTTCGTAGTCACCCGTCATTGACATCCCATTGTTGGGGATTGACAGTTTTACATTGTCAAAGGGCCCCTATTCTCAGGAGATGTTCCAGTATTGGTAGATCCCTCGCACGATTGGAGCTCAGACCCGCACCATACAGTTCATGGGGGATATAGTTCCAGGATCCGTGATGATGACAGATTGGCTAGCCTGTGTCAGAGATCCGACTCATGTGACATAGATTGAGAGATTGACTCGGCATCTGGACCGGTCACACCTTTTCATTCGGCATTTGGGCAGAGATCCTGCAGAGGTAGATACTTTTGATCCTTCCAGCTTTGGCGCTGGTCCCTCGGATGACCCATTTGGTTTTGCCGGCGCAAATCCTCCTTTATATAGGCCTGACATCCCTGTAGATAGAGATCCAGTGACTAAGGAGGAGTTACTTCAGGTTGACAACATCGATGATGTGGATATCGACACCATTGACTTCTTCTAATGTATTTCTTTTGATAGGCCTCTGTTAGCTGCTGGGTAGCTTCGCCCCATTTCCTTGTATTTTAGCTGTACAAAGTTGTATTAGATGATGATATACTTAGGAATGTATGCACAGTTTTCATTCCCTATATCATATTGCCATCTATTGTATCATGCATGTTATTGTTATGCATATGTATGTATGTCCGAGAGATATTTCAAAGATTGACCCTGGATGGTCTTATGACATGGCCCATCTGGATGTCTTCTTCGACGATTAGTCAGATTGATCATACCCCACCATTTACGGTGGTAAATGGGTATGCGATCATGGTATGATAGTATATCACCATCAGACATGGTGATCATAGATGATTTACTGCAGCATACTATGACCCTATTGATGTTTCAGGTTCCTCCAGGATTTGTAGAGGGCATGCTAGAGCAATGGATATCAGATAGACAGGTATTCCGCTTTAGGACCCGTGAGTTGACTCCTACCTTGGAGGAGTATGCACGATTGACTATGCTGCCTCTGGACAGACCTTGCGTGCATATGGTTATGGGAGACATGAGTAGACAGTTCATGACTCTCACAGGATTGAGGCGCAGAGTAGTGCAGGATGAGATTACATCCGGTCATGTGATATCCCAGCGTTTCCTGATTGACAGTTTTGGCTCTGAGGACAAGCTATTCATGACATTCTAGGGATTTCACCACACCAGAGGATCATTGGCGTTCAGCCCGAGTAGATGTACTGCTTTTGTGCATATTGTCATATGTATACATGTCGCGTTACATGGATGAGCTAGATATCGGCGTTATCACGGCAGTGAGAGCTTTCAGGGAGGGTCATACCATCATACTGATGATTATCGCAGAGACCTTGAGGTCGGCCACATACTACTACACTTATCTGGCAGGAGTGTTCAGAAGTAGTTCGGTCATGCTATATGTGTGGTTCATGTCACACTTGAGACCGATTGGCACATTCAGACATCATGGATTTTGTTTCACCCATGAGATATCCATGTCATACTCCTTTCAGCCTGCAGGGTGTACAGATGCTACATCTTGGTCCGCTTTCTTGGCAGAGATTGGAGATCCGTTTGATATATTGTCGTGTTCAGGGCTTAGCTCACCTTACAGCTTCATTACTCATGCTTCGGGCATGGATTATCTCCCACTGGCTGGTTCGAGGGGCATGATTACATACCACCCACTGGCCGTGATGAGTCAGTTTGACCAGTTTTAGGATTTCCATCCGTATGAGGGGGCAGCGAGTCAGCGCTTCGCGTCACACCGTTTGTCAGTGGAGGACAGATCCAGGTTGTATGCGTATTGGGATCGAGAGTGGTGATTTTTTCCGTCGATCATCCAGTAGTTCTGCAGAGTATTCCGCATGGATGGAGACAGAGACTGCATTGGCTGCGGCAGTATCCATCGTGCAAGGGACTGATTATGACGATGAGGAGCCTATAGAGGAGGCTGCCATTCCCACCGATGACTTGACTGCTGGGCTACCACCATTCGTGCTAGATTCTCCCACCCCGAGTGCCACTGTTACTCAGTATTCGGCATAGCATCTGGAGCAGAGCTTACATCTGATGACCTATGACAGTGATCAGGCTAGGGCCACGATGTTGACAGCTCTTGATGAGAGAGATACTGCTCTGTTAGAGAGGGATGAGGCTAGATCAGCCAGGGATGCATTAATAGTTGAACGGGATGTCGCCTTATCTGCGAGGGATGTGGCCATTGCAGATAGCACTTCAGTGAGATCCCAGATGACGGTTAGTCTTGTCGACATGAGTGCCTACATTGATGAGCATTATGCCACTATGCAGTTAGCCTCTGATCTGCTAGCTCGTGTAGATACTCTTGAGCAGGAGCTTGCAGCATTACCCCAATCTTCAGAGAGGAATGCTATGTTAGATCTGATAGTCCGTACACACGTGATCTGTAGATAGCTTTGTATTTTCCTGCATGCACTATTAGCTTAGCCATTTTTGTCATGTATAAAGACATATGTATATATCAAAAAGATTATTATGTATGGCAGGGAAATATATTTTGATTCACTTCCCTTTTAGTTATGCCTTGATACTTGCTTGATATTTGCCTGTTTCTCCAGGGCCTTTGATCTTGATTCATTCTGAACTTATCCTTGGTAGATGGACATTGAGACGTTGCAAGGTCTCTCAGGACGGATCATTGATTACTAAAAATCCCTACCATCTTTGGTGTCTTAGGAATGGTATCTGTATGGAAAAATGGAGAGGATGGCAGTTTCTTCCTCTTTGAGATTAACCTCTCCACAGAAGGTTGCCAGTACTTCTATTTGTGAGAAGCCTAGTTAATTCCATATCTTATGGGTTGGTATTTCTCTTTGAGGCACGATCGCAGCTTAGATGGTCACCAAATCTTCTATTTGTGAGAAGAGGTTGGATAATTCCATCCCTTTGATCTAAAACTGAAGTGGGGTGATTTGAAGGTTGATCCCAATATCGTGTGATAAATATGTTTGTTCTGGTAGGGGTTAGACTGCACCATGAATGGCTGCCTATGTACTGTTGAAGAGGAGATCAAGTCTGCGTAGTTCAAACCTAGTGTAGGAGGTTCAACGCTGAATGCGGAAGGCAGAAGGGTGTAGAAGTATTTTTGTTGTTTTTTGTTGTTTTTCTTTATTGCGACCGGGCCATATAAAATATGGTTGCCTACGTACCCCCGGGTATCAGGGAGATCAGGTCGACGTAGTTCGCCCCTCAGGACGAATCGCAGCTGAAGAGAAGCGCAAATCCCATGTACAGGCTATACTGCGGGGAGAAGAAAGTTTAATCCCATAATGGGGATAAACTGCAAGTGTGGAAAAAGTTTGATCCCGTATTGAGGATAAACTGCAGGAGTGAAAAGTTTAGTCTCGTCTTCAGGAGAAGGGTGTGTGAAAAGTTTAGTCTCGTCTTCAGGAGAAGCTGTAGACGTGTGAAAAGTTTAGTCTCGTCTTCAGGAGAAGCTGCAGATGTGTGAAAAGTTTAGTCTCGTCTTCAGGAGAAGTAAGTATTGAAAAGTTTAAAATGAAAGGAAATCAGGCTGCTAGTTTGAAGTGTGAGGAAACCAGGCTGCTGGTTTGAAGTGAAAGAAAACCAGGCTGCTGGTTTGAAGTGTATGTTTCCCTGAGGGGCCGAAGAGTTTGTAAAATGGAGAGATGGTTCAAAACCGGAATGACTGGCGATTCGAGGATCAAAACCAGGATGTTTGTTTGATGGTAACTTCAGACATAGTACCGTTTCACGGGGTCCGAGTTGATAAGCTGTGGAAATTCATCGCCATCCATTTCCTGTAACTTGAGAGCACCTCCTGTCAATACTTCCTTGACAATAAATGGGCCTTCCAAGTTAGGAGCGAATTTTCCCTTAGACTGATCTTGGTTGTCAATGATCTTCTTCAAAACCAAGTCATGTTGTTTGAATTGCCGTAGTCGGACTTTTTTGTTGTACGATCGTATGATCCTTTCGTCTATCAAAGACAATTGGTGATACCTGTCTTGTACCCATTGGTCTTCGTCCAACTGAGCATCCATCAATACTCTAAGGGATTCCATTTCCACTTCTATGGGGAGCACTTCTTCCATCCTATAAACTAGTGAGTAGGGGGTTGCCCCAGTGGAAGTTCGCATTGAAGTTCTGTAGGCTAATAAAGTTAGGGGCAAGAGGTCAGGCCATTCTTTGTGATTGGCGGACATTTTCTGCATGATCTTCTTGATGTTTTTATTAGGCGCTTCACAAAGACCATTCATCTTTGGTCGGTAGATGTGAGTTGAGATGTTTCATGTGGAATTTTCTGCATAATTCCTCCATCATGTTGTTGTTGAGGTTCTTAGCATTGTCTGACACAATGACCTCTAGTTGTCCATATCGACAAATAACATTATTTCTGATGAACGCAATGATGACTTCTTTAGTAACCCTGGGGAAGGAAGTTGTTTCTACCCATTTGGTGAAGTAGTCAATCATGGTGAATATGAATCGATGTCCATTACTGGCTTTGGGGTCGATGGGCCCGATCACGTCCATTCCCCACATTGAGAAGGGCCAAGGCGAACTCATATTGTGGAGTTCCCTTGGAGGGGCGTGGATAGCATTCCCATGGATTTGACATTGATAGCACCTCTTGACGTGATCATCACAGTCAGCTTTGAGTGTAAGCCAATAATGTCCCGTTCTGAGAATTTTCTTGACAAGTAGCAGTCCACTCATATGAGAGCCACATACTCCACCATGGATCTCATCCATGAGTCGCTGAGCTTGGTCTTTGTCCAGACATCTGAGGAGTCCTAACCCTGCATCTCTATTGTAGAGTGCATCTCCGCTTAGGTAGAATTTCATAGCAAGTCGATGAATCCGCCTCTTCTCAGTTAGGCTCGCCTCAGCGGGTGTAGATCCATCTTGTAGATACTCCTTGATATGCTAATACCAAGGGTTGTGGATGGGAGGCAATTCATCCGATACTTCTCCAATGTAATTCCCATATGTTGGGGCTTTATACATAGCAATCGTGATGTTTGGCATGTTTTCCTTGTCAGGTATATAAACCAAGGAGGCCGATGTTGCTAATCGTTGTCGCAAAGTCATTCCTATTACGAGGAATGTGTTGAAAGCAGATTTCTTTGAACTCCAAAGCCATCTATAGAACTTGTCGATGGTAAGGCAGTAAATGTAATTCTTTGGTTTGATAGATTCTTGTGGATTACTTAATTACCAATTCAGAATCCCCAAAGACAGTTAACCGCCTGATACCCATTGAACGGACAAGTTTGAGTCCTATGATACAGCCTTCATACTCAGTTGTGTTGTTGGTATTGACAAACTGCAATTGGACGGCGACGGGATACTACTCCCCCGTGCAGGATATTAAAACTGCTCCAGCTCCAGAGCCTTCTGAATTGACAGCTCCATCAAAATACATTTTCCACGATCGGCATGTATCGTAATGATGGGTTAGTTGAATTGCCATTATTCCTTCGTCAGAAATGTATGTTTCTAAGGGTTTGTAGTCCCTAAAAAAGCGTGTGCCGATTGATCAAACAATTCCTTGACCTTTGATGACTTTTGTGTCACGTAGACAATGTCAAATTGTTTGGAGGATCAACCGCCATCCGACGATCGACAATTCAGTATGGGTTTCTTGAACACATACTTAAGAGGATCCACGCGGGATATGAGATGGGTTGTGTGACCATGGAGATAATGATGTAATCTCATGGAAGCCCATGCTAAAGCACAACAAGTCTTCTCAATTTGAGTGTACTTGTGTTCACTTGATTTGAATCTTGGCCGAGGTAATAGATAGCTCGTTCTTGGCCTCTATTGTCTTTCTGCCCCAGCATACAGCCCATAGCATTGTCATTTATGGATAGGTACATGAACAAGGGAACATCATCCCTAGGAGGTACCAAAATAGGAGCGTTAATCAGCTGCTCCTTGATTGTGAGGAAGGCTTTTTGACACTAATCATTTCATTTCATGGAGGAGTTCTTCCTTAACAATTTGAAGATTGGCTCACAGGTTACTGTGAGTTGAGAAATGAATCGGCTAATGAAGTTGATTCTTCCCAAAAATCCCCATATTTCCTTCTCTGTCTGAGGAATGGGCATTTCCTTGATGGCTTGGATTTTGGTAGGATCCAGTTCAATCCCTTTGTAGCTGACTTGGAAGCCTAGCAACTTGCCTGACTTGACACCAAAGGCACACTTGGCGGGATTCAACTTTAAGTTGTACTTACGCAACCTGTTGAACAACTTTTTGAGATGGTCTAAATGGTCATCCTCCTTCCGGGATTTGACAATGATGTCATCCACGTAGATCTTTATCTCCTTATGCATTAAATCATGGAAAAGAGCCATCATAGCTCGCTGGTAGGTTGCCCCGGCGTTGATGAGGCCAAACGATAACCATCTGTAGCAAAAGGTTCCCCAAGGCGTGATGAAAGCAGTTTTCTCACGATCTTCCTCAGCGACCATAATTTGATGGTACCCCGTGAAGCAATCAGCAAAGGAGTACATGCCATACTGAGTAGTATTGTCAATAAGAATGTGGATAAAGGGCACGGGAAAGCTATCTTTCAGGCAAGCTTTGTTCAAATCCCGATAATCCACGCAGACTCGTACCTTTCCTCCTGGTTTAGGTACGGAAACAATGTTGGATATCCACTCTGGATATGTAGACACCATGATGATGCCGACTGAAAGCTGTTTCACAATTTCTTCTTTAACCTTTAAACTCCACTCAGGTTTCAATCGCCTGAGCTTTTGCCTAACTAGCTTGAATCCTTCTTTAATGGGAAGGCAATGAAGAAAAATGTCAGTGGACAAACCCACAATGTCTTCGTGAGACCATGCAAACACATCCTGGAATTGGGTTAACAGTACAACCATGTCATTCTGTTGATTTGTGGTATGGTCTGAACCAATCTAGATTAGCTTAGGGTTGTCTAAGGTTCCAAGATTGAAAGGAGTGGTTTGATCAAGATTGGGTTTGGGTTTATCGGTGACCCATTCCTTAATCTCTTGAGGTGTCTCAATGTCCTCTTGGATGTCCATCAAGTTTGAGTCCAACTTTGCATCAAAGTTACAGCCCTTATGGAGAGAAGGCACCTCATCAGCAAGTACAGGCACATCTAAATTCAGAGTCCTGAAATAAAATATGCTTTCAATTAAATATGCAACTGTTCAATCATACAAAAGTGTTAGCATGTACATGATAAAATAATTGCTAGTGCTGTAAAGGAAAGCAAGCAATTAAAGTTATCTCTGAGGCGGAGGATTTTACTCGCACATTTTACCTCGTCGACCAATGCATGGAGTCTTGCTCCAATTGTCGAGGGCAAAGTCCTGAAGGACTGCAGTGATAGAAGGATCGTCAGTGTCCTCCTTTTCCTGAATGATAACCATGACATCTGGGCAATTATTGTCTGGGGTGTATCTGTTTGTATGTTCATCATGAACAATAACTCGAATGCCTGCCATCATCAAGGCAAGGTCATGTTTACGTTTCCGCTCCTTTCCTTCCATTTCAGGATCAGGAATCAGCACCTCTTTAGCTTTGATTGGCACTGGTTTCGGAAATAACATAGCCACAGCATGAGCTGGTACCTTTACTGGAGATTACATTAACTTATGAGGTAAAGGTACAGAAAATCGCCGTGCGGCGGAAGCTTGAGGAATCTGCTTATGCTTATGAGGATTCCTGTGAGTGGAATTAGCAGAATAGCCTAGCCCGGCTGTCCCAATTTGACTGGACATCTGGATAGGGTGCTTAATACCCTGCTGATCCTTACCAAGCCCTTGTCCAGGTTGGTAACCTAATAACATCATTTCTTGAGTGGCTAACATAACCTCGTCAGAAATCTTGGGTACGGGAAGTGGCACTCCATTAGAATGGTATTGCGTGTTACTCACTTCGGAGTATGGAAATCGATTCGGCTAAACTTCCGAATTGAAGCTAATAATTGGTAGAGTTCACAGGATAGGACATTAGGCTCGAAATTGTGAGTGACTAGACTGTTGTTGATGATGTATTTGAGTTGTTGATGTAAGGTGGAGGAAGCGGCTCTAGCCATGTGTATCCATGGTCTCCCCAATAGCAGAGTTGTATCCTGAATCTATCTTTAGGACGTGGAAGGATACATTGAATGTATGAGGACCAATCTCAATTGGCAATTCAATCTTCCCAGCGGAATTTCGCCAAGATCCATCAAAAGCTCTGATGATTGTATGGCTACTTTGTATTTGCTTGAGATTGATATTCATCTTCACCAAGGTGGCATAGGGATAGATATTCAGAGATGATCCTCCATCTATCAAAACTCCAGCTAGCATATACCCGGAAGACAACACTGCGATGTGCAGTGGTTTGCAATGACCGGTCCCTTCAGGAGGTATGTCGTCATCAGTGAAGGATATCACATTATTGTTGAAAATGTGATCAACCAAATGTTGAAATATTTCCACATCCACTGATTTTGGTAAGTAGGCTTCTTCCAAAACCTTTAGCAAGATCTTGATGCTCCCTAAGAGAAAACCAAGTTCGAGATTGAAATCGGTGTGGAGCTTCTCGTAAGCTTAAAACCTCTTTGGCTTCATTGTGGCCCATAGTATGCAGGAATTTTTCAATCTTCTCCATGGACATCTTCCCCTTTGCTTCGCAAGTAGGCTTGATAACTTTGTTGAGGAAGATGCAGTGGATTCACTTTCGACACTCACAAAGAAAGAGTATGAGGCGTAGATCCTTGACTTCTCCATAATTCCATGGAACTTTGTGTAAGTCGACAATAAAGTATGCGATGCCTGCAAAGGCAAAGGTATTGGCTCTGGTGCGGCCACTTTCAAAGGATTGTCAGCTCCTTTGAGTTGAATTGGTTGTATAGGAAATGTTTTGATAGTCTCATCACCCACCTCAGATATAATCGCCATCTTGATCCTTCCATTGAGTAGGGTATGCATTCACACCCTTAAGTTGCATAGTGTAAACATCTGCTACTTGCAAGACACCGTTATCAATAAGATTCTGAATGAGATGGCGGAGTGCCCAACATTCTTGTCTTTGTGGATCGCGAGAATGTGAATGATATTGACACATTTCATCGGAATTGAACCATACGAAGCGGGATTGATTGGAGGAGAAGGAATCTGATTCTTCCTTCGTTAATCAGCATTTGAAGTATCTCTTCCAGAGATTAGCCCAGATAGGTGAATTCCCTTTGATTGGCAAAATCCAGATGGGCTTTAGCACTTGCTTGCTTTGTAACCTTATCCTCCATGGCTTCGCTTTCTGAAGGTGTTGATTGAGCATTCATAACAATGGAAAGAGATAGGCATGCTCCTGCCTGATTAATTGGCATGTGACTTGATGGTGGTATGCCACCAGCTCTGCTAATTGCTCAATTTGTTTGCAAAGAGCTTTCATTTTTCGTTCCATGGTAAATTGGAACTTTGCATAATCCCATTTGTCAACAACGTCTTTAATGGGTTGGGATGATTCACCAGTAGAATTGGAACCATGTCCAGTACTCCAACTGATCATGTTGACCTCTTCCTCTTTGTGTTGAGGGAGAGGGTTGTCTTGTACATGAGGTTGATCTGGCTTGGTGACCACGATCTCACCATTGTCTATCAGATCTTGGATCTTGTGTTTCAAGGCCCAATAATCTTGAGTATCATGTCCGGGTGCCCCAGCATGATAAGCACATTTCCGATTAGCATTGAAACCCTTCCCATTAGGGTTAGCTGGTGGAAGAAGATGTGTAATTTTCTTCTAAGCAGTCAGAAGAGCAAGAATGTTCTTGAGCGAATCCCCTAAGGGTGTGAACGCCCGATGTCACTTTACTTCTCCACTTTTAGGCAATGGAGGGTTTGAAGATTATCTTTGGAAAGGGAGTAGTTTTCCTCCGCCGCATGGCATGCTTGGATTGCCTTTTTGTCCTTGTAGTATCAAGGAAACATCCTCCTCTTTCTTTTTATTGACCCTCCGGGGGTTGTTTCCATAAGATCCGGACTAGATGTGCTCAGCAACAGCTTCAAGAGCGGCTAGGTCTTAAAATTTACCGGACTTCAATCCCATTTTAGGCATCTCGCCGTGTTTGATCATTTCAGAAAATGGTTTGCCAATACCAGCTAGAACTCTTTCATAGAAATGAGCTTCCTATAAATCTATGAAGGTCATGACCATCTCTGATTCTATCATGGAAGGAATAACTTGAGTAGCAAGGCGCCTCCACCTTTGAGCGTACTCTCTGAATGACTCATTAGACTGTTTCTTGACTTTGGTAATTTGATACCGGGGTCGGGACATCTGAGATTGGAAACTGTATTGAGTAAGGAAGGCATGAGCTAGCTCTTCCCAGTTATGGATCTTAGAGTTGTCTAATCGGTGTACCACTTAATCCAGGCTTCTCGGTCAAACTTTTTCAAAAGCAATTTGCATTCGAAGCTTTTCATCCTCAACATAAGATCCGAAGTTCTCCAATGAACACCTTTAAATGTGTGTAAGGATCCCTAATCATCATATTTCTCAAAATCGGGGTCTTGAATTTCTCTGGATATGCACACCGTGAAATATGCAAAGGTTTGTATATGAAACAACGCCATGTGTTCCAATCCCTTTGAGAGTGCGAATGGTGTCCTCCATTTGGAGTACTTTCTTCCCGATATCCATGGGTGTACGGATCTCCTTTGAGATGGGTGCCTTGTGGTCTTTGTTGGTTGTATCCAAATCGACGTTCTAGAATTGTTTTTTCCAGATTTTGAATTCCCCCTTGTGCAGAGGACTCTGTATGTGTAGGTATCTTCGTACCCTGAGTAGACTGGTGTAACTCTTTCAGTAGGACAGCTAAGTCTGTGATTTGTTTACTCTGTCATGTATGCATATAGAATAAAATTACAAGTAAATGCTTTTACAAGTAATTGAAAATGGAGAGTATGAAGAGACTTTCCTCCGTGTTTGGTTTATCAGAGGCGGACCTATCTTAGGAATACTCTCGCGGCTTTTCGGCATGAAGGTTCGCAGATCATCGCAATCTACTTAACGGGAAGTTAATCCGGTCTTTCAACTTGGAGCGGATCTAAGTGGTGCCTTTCCTGAGCCACGGGGAATTATTCTTCCCATGGGTCCAGTAATCAAACACCGACAGGATAGCCTCCTGGTGGAGGGACCACACAACATACATTCACATACAACGTGTCTCACCGTTTATGCAAAATGATGACATGTGCGAAGCACTAATATGTGCGAAGCACTAATATCACAGATAGATATTTAGCAGTGCAGTAAGCAATATGCATTCATATACATTTATCAGAAATGTAAATTCAACAATCACACAAGCATATAACAATTTTGAAAAGCTTGCAATAGCGGCTTAAGCCCTCTTACTGGTGTCCCTAATGGAGTCGCCACCTGTCGACGTCGGGATTTTTAATTATCCCTTTTCGTTACTTGACTTTTAGTGTTCTCATGTTAATGTGAGATTTGTTTGAAAAAACAAGTGAAAAAGGTCCGACATGTATAATGTCGACGATTGACTTTAAGAGTCTCCAGTTGGTGTTTTAACTGGTTGCACCAACGCAACCGAAAAGGTTTGCACATTGACCCAGTGATTTGACACTGCTAGACGGGTCTGTGAAATCGAGATTCATTAAGGGTTCGGGGGCTTGATTATGCGGAGGTAAGGTGTTAGGCAACCCCCGACATCCGTGTTACCACGATGACCGCCACTTCTCAAAGAAATTGTTATACAAATGTGTGTGTGTGTGTGTGGATCAATGTGCAATTATATGAAAGTAGTACGAGGCCTCGTTCGCACCTATATACACGGGTTTGAATTTTATTAAGAAAATCCAATTTTAACCACAAGATATAGCAATGAAGTTTTGTAAAAGAGGTTTTTCAAACCCTGTGCTTAATAGAAATTGAGACCTTTTCATACTTCCATTTTATTATTAAAAATGTTCGGATTGTTTGCTTTTATTTTTGAGATGCGAAGCATCCTCGAGAAAATAATGTACAACAGTGCCGAACTCCTCATGGGCATGACAGCCATCCAAGGAAACTCAGACACTGTAAAATAATGTACAAGCTGCTTACATCCAGAAAATGTCCATCATGGGAACCGAATCTAGATTCAGTAAACTGAACCTGTGATCACATGATTTCTAGGTTCACAAGATACTGCAATTTGTATGGAAAGCAGTAAGCAGTTATATATATATATATATATATAAAAGCTATAAATATATATATATATATATGAACATTATCAACCGCCACGAAGTGAACTCCAGGCGGGACAAAATGTAAATAAAGCTGTAAAAGCGATCAACTGCCATGAAGTGAACTCCAGGCAGGATGGAATGTAAATAAAGCTGTAAATAGCCACGGAGGAAACTCCAGGCCTGACAGAAATGTAAATATATATATATATATATATATACAAATATATATATATATATATATAAAAGCAGTAAACGCACTGGATGTAAAATCCAGGCTCATCAGATATGTCTGACAACAATTATATATATATATATATATATAGAAAAGCAATTAAAATCCAGGTTCATCAAACAGAGTCTGACCACAGTTTATATATATAAGTATATATATATAGAAATACAAATAAACGCTCCAGACCGAAGTCTAGGCTCAATCGAGGTATAACTCGATAATGTTAGTCCATATATACGAAATATATACATATTTTAGTATATATATACAGACAGAAATGAAAACCAGGGACCGAAGTCCAGGCAACCACACTCACACGACTCTCAACGTGTACAACAGTGTGTGATAATAGGAGAAAGAGGCTTTATAGAATGTAAGAAGGCTTACAGTGGGCTACCAAAGTAGACTTATTAGACTTTAAATGGATAAACACTCAGCTCCTGCCAGAGCTAACTAGTGTTTAAAGAAGAGGAAACACTCAAAAGATGTGTATGCAGAGCTAAATGGGCAGGGCTTCCTCGCCTTTTTCCTTCTCTCTCTCTCTCTTCTCAAATGGTGACCCCCCCCCTCTATATTTATAGGCGGATGACCAAGAGAGTCAACTGCTGGCATTATGATTGAACCTACAACTGGTCGTGGTGGGCCCGGGCTTTGTGGGTCCCGTCGTCTCGTAGTACGTGCACTCGTGCACTATAATGTCCAATCGAACTTGCAGAACTTCAATCCGAGCATCTAAACGAAGTATATCTATACTTCTTCGGATCGCTTGTGTCGAGAGTTACGTAATGGCATGAATTAGAGGTTGTACGAAGTCAGGAAGAGGGGTCTATGCCCATGGTCTTTAAGCTTCAAAGTCTATCCAAAGTACTGCCACACGTAATAGTCACCCGGGATTGTCACTCCTCAGTTATTATGGGACATTGTTGTATGTATGTATGTATGAAGTGTTGAGACGACGTACCATTTGTCGGATGAACAAGATGATGTGTGACTCCTTGTCGGGGTTATCGCCGGGTTGAGTTAAAAGTATACGTTGCTCAAGGTTACAGCTGAGATTGGCCTACTTGTTGGTATCTTGCGATATCATCTTGTTGACGTTGGTCAGATGACGTTGTGACTCCTCACCGGGGTTATCGCCGGTTTAAGCAGAAAGCAGACGTTGCTCAGGATTATGTCTGAGATTGGACTGCTTGTTTTTGTGCCTCACTGTCATCTGTGTATGTTCCTGTCTGAGATATGTGTGCTTTGACAGGATGTATGTGGTTGAAGCTGGTCGCATGTGTTTGAAACAAGCATTTTCGGTGTTATCGCCGGAACTGCAATGACATCTCTTGGGGCTATCACCAAGGATGGGGCTACTACTCCCAGTGTTGTCTCTAGGACTGGAACTGAACGTCGCGGTGTTATCGCCGAGACAGAACTATTCTCTCCGGTGTTGTTGCTGGTCTTTTGATCTGCATATCTCGGGGTTATCTCCGAGATTGGAAATGACATTCTAGAGTCAGGTTCGGGTTTGGAACCGAGCTCGGGTAGTATCCGGATGGAGCCGATATTCGGTTTGTGTTCCGTGTTTGGAGTGAACTTAGGTAGTATCCGAATGGTTGTAAGTCGTCTTCGTGGTTATCTCCAAAAGACGAATCTACCCTCTTGCAATGTCAGTAATAGGAGTGCAGAAAATTTTGAGTGTGTACACTACCTTTGCATTTTCTTTATGCAATGGACATGAGTAAGAATGTTTTTGTAATTATATTATTCTTGCATGCATTATTAATCCTATATTATATACGCTCATTGATTGTCAACATGTTAGTATATGGTAATTCGTATATATATTCATTCGTTAATTTCTATAAATGGTTATACAAGTGTCCCCACTTGGATAATCATTACATTTAATCACATGTTGATACACCTTTGTTAATTACCCATATATATATATATATATATATATATATATATATATATATATATATTGAATTATAGATTATTGTTGAACAAGATAAAACCTTATTATTATCTAACCGAATTGCCTTGGTTTGGAACCCCGACAAGTATGAACATCCCTTACACGTGAAAAACTTTTATGCACCCAAGGTGGACTGAGTGAATGATAACATCGTTCTTGCATGTAGTATTGATCGTCATAGGTACACGGGGTCGATCACCCTCGTGTCTATAAGTTATGACGGTTCTGAGATGAAGTTACTTTTAACCTTTTTGAAAATGAAAACAATGTTCATAGTATGTCCCCTTAACCCTATTTATAGTTAGTACGTAGTTTCAAAAATTTGAAAGAGGGTTGTTATGTTATTATTATCGGTTCAGATTACTTCACAACTATTGATTTGTTGTAGAAGGATAGTATAAAGAAAACATTTAAATTCTTTCAGCTTATATATATATAATTGTTATTACTTGTTGGGCACTCAAATACTCATCCTTGCTTAATTTAAATGTTTTCAGCTAAGTGTGAACAACCTGAAGGCTCTGCTAAGAACAAGGGAAAGGGCCGGAAAGGTTGCTGAATGATTTTAATGTTATCTTATGTAATAATTTAATATTATTAAGACAATATTATATATTTATTATCATGTATTGTAAGGAATGATTAAAGGTTACGTACTTGGGAGCTAAACTCTGATAATTATGTAAATTATGTTTAATAGTTATATTATTGTTATTATTATTAGTATTATTCTGCTCATAGAAATGGTATCGTGAAGCACTGAATTTGGGTTTCAAGTACCTGGATTTGGGGGCTTTACATGCCCGGGATGTAGCCGTTATAGATAGTACTTCAGTGAGATACCTTACTACTGGCATGCTTGCCAATATAAGTGCATATATTGATGAGCATCATGCCACCATGCAGTTGGCTGCGGATCTGCTAGCTCGTGTAGATACCCTTGGGCAGGAGCTTGCAGTGTTGCCTCCTTCTTCGAAGAGAGATTCCATATTGGACTTGATAGTTCGTATATCCACGGGATTGTAGATAGACTTATTTTTTCCTGCACATACTAGCTTAGCCATTTTGTCATGTATAACACATATTGTATATATCAAACAGCATTATATATGGCAGGGAAATATATTTTGATTCACTTCCCTTTTAGTTGTGTCTTGCTACTTACTTGATATTTGCCTACTTCTTCAAGACTTATGATCTTGATGTATTCTGAACTCATCCTTGATGGGTGGACATTAAGATGTCGCAGGATTTTTCAGAATGGATAATTGATCTGTGTGTATCCCTACCCTCTTTTGTGTCTTGGGACTGGTTTCTGTATGTAGATATAGAGAGGAGTGTGGCTTTTCCTCTCTGAGATTGACCGCACCACAAATGGTCTCAAGTACTCCTATTTAAGAGGAGCCCAGTTAGTTCCATCTCTTATGGATTGGTGTTTCTCTTAGAGGAATCAACCGCAGCTTAGATGGTCGTCAACTCTCCCGTTTATGGGGAGGCCAGGTAGTTCCATCCCTTTGGTCTGAAGCCGATGAAATGTGGTGGATTGAAGTTTGATCCCAGTACCGTTGATAATTATTTATTTTGGTAGGGGTAAGACCGAACCGTAAATGGCTGCCTACGTACTCCTATTAAAGAGGAGATCAGGTTTGCGTAATTCGAACTTGGTGTAAGAGGTTCAACACTGAATGGTGTAGGGTGTAGAGAAGTGTATAGATGTTTTTGTGATTTTTGTTTTTGTAGAGAAGGGTGCAGAAATGTTTTTATTATTTTTATTTTTATTATTGCGACTGGGCCATATAAAATGGTTGCTTACGTACTCCCAGATATCGGGGAGATCTGGTCGACGTAGTTCACCCCATGTTCAAGATGATTTGTAGCCGAAAAAGTTTGATCCCATGTTCAGGACAAACTGCAGGGGAAAAGTTTGATCCTATGTTCAGGACAAACTGCAGGTGTGAAAAGTTTTATCCATAGTTGGACAAAACTGCAAGTGTGAAAGGTTCAATCCCTGGTAGGATAACCGAAATTATATGAGGTGTGAAAGATCTGATGATCTGAAGACCATGCTGCTGGCTTGAAGAGTGTATTTCCCTGATGGGGCAAATGGGTATGAAGAAAGGGTTGTGTGTAATAAGGGTTAAAAAACCTAAAATGACTGGTGATCTGGTGATCCAAAACCAGGATGTTTACTTGATGGTAACTTTAGACATAGTACCATTTCACGGTGTCCGAGTTGATGAGTTGTGGAAATTCGTCGCCATCCATTTCCTGTAATCTGAGAGCACCTCCTGTCAATATCTCCTTAACAATAAACGGGCCTTCCCAGTTTGGAGCGAATTTTCCCTTAGATTGATCTTGGTTGTCAATGATCTTCTTAAAAATAAAGTCATGTTGTTTAAACTGCCATAGCTAGACTTTTCTATTATAGGATCTGGCGATCCATTGTTGGTATAATCGACCATAGAAGATAGGATCACTTCGCCTTTTGTCTATTAGAGACAATTGGTGATATCTGTCTTGTAACCATTGGTCTTCATCCAGCTGAGCGTCAATCAACACTCTGAGGGATTCCATTTCCACCTCTATATGGAGCATTGTTTCCATCCCATAGGTCAATGAGTAGGGGGTTGCCCCAGTGGAAGTACACATTGAAGTTCTATAGGCTAATAGAGTCAGAGGCAAGAGGTCAGGCCATCCTTTATGATTGACAGACATCTTTTGTATGGTCTTCTTGATGTTCTTATTAGCCGCTTCAACAGCACCATTCATCTTTGGACGGTAGATGATGGAGTTAAGGTGTTTGATGTGGAATTTACTGCACAACTCCTCCATCATTTTGTTTTTGAGGTTTTTAGCATTGTCTGACACAATCACCTCTGGTTGTCCATATCGACAAATGATATTATTTCTGATGAAAGCAATGATGACTTCTTTGGTAACCCTGGGGAAGGAGGCTTCTTCTACCCATTTGGTGAAGTAGTCGATTATGGTGAATTACTGGCTTTGGGCTCGATGGGCCCGGTCACGTCCATTCCCCACATTGAGAAGGGCCAAGGTGAACTTATATTGTGGACTCCCTCGGAGGGGCGTGGATAGCATTCTCATGAATTTGGGGTTGATAGCACCTCTTGACGTGATCATCACAGTCAGCTTTAAGCGAGAGCCAGTAATGCCCTGTTCTGAGGATCTTTTAAACAAGTAGGGGGCCGCTCATGTATGGGCCACATACTCCACCATGGATTTCATCCATGAGCCTCTAAGCTTGGTCCTTGTCCAGACATCTAAGGAAACCTAATCCTGCATCTCTTTTGTAGAGTGCATCTCTGCTCAGGTAGAACTTCATAGCCAATCGATGGATCCTCCTTCTTTCAGTTGGGCTCGCCTCAGCGGGTGTAGATTCATCTCGCAAGTACTCCTTGATGTGTTGATACTAAGGGGGTTGGATGGGATGCAGCTCATCCAATACTTCTCCAATGTAATTCCCATAAGTTGGAGCCTTTTGTAGGCCAAGTGGGATGTTTGGCCTGTTTTCCTTGTCAGGTATGTGAATCAAGGAGGCCAAAGTTGCTAGCACATCCGCAAAATCATTCCTATTCTGAGGAATGTGGAGGAAGTTTACCTCTTCAAACTCTGAAGCCATCTGTAAAACTTGTCAATGGTAAGGCAGCAAATGTAGCTCTTTGGTGTGATAGATTTTTATGGTCTATCTGATTACCAATTCTGAATCCCCAAAGACAGTTAACCGCCTGATTCCCATTGATTGGGCAAGTTTGAGTCCCATGATACATCCTTTATACTCAGTTGTATTGTTGGTGCTGATAAATTACGATTTGACGGCGATGGAATACTGTTCCCCCGTACCGGATACTAGAACTGGTCCAGCTCCAGAACCTTCCATATTTACAGCTCCATCAAAATACATTTTCCATGATTGGTGTGTATCGTACTGATGGTGTTGCTGGACTGTCATTACCCCTTCAACGGGGAAGTATGTTTCCAAGGGTTTAAAATCCCCTGCTGGTGCGGTGTCCAGTTGATCCGCAATTCCTTGACCTTTAATGGACTTTTGTGTCACGTAGACGATGTCAAATTGATGTAGGATCAACTGCCATCTGGACAGCTGACAATTTAATATGGGTTTACTGAACACGTACTTAAGTGAATCCACGCGGGATATGAGATGGGTTGTGTGACCATGGAGGTAATGTTGTAACCTCATGGAAGCCCATGCTAAATCACAACAAGTCTTCTCAATCAGAGTGTACTTGTGTTCACTGCTGCTGAATCTTTTGCTGAGGTAGTAGATAGCTCTCTCTTGGCCTCTATCATTGTTTTGTCCTGGCATGCAGCCCATGGCATTGTCATTAATGGACAGGTACATGAACAGGGGAACATCATCCCTGGGAGGTACCAAAAAAGGAGCGTTAACAAACTGCTCTTTGATTGTAATGAAGGCTTTTTAACACTCATCGTTCCATTTCATGGAGGAGTTCTTCCATAACAACTTGTAGATAGGCTTACAGGTTGCTGTGAGTTGGGAAATGAACCGGCTAATGAAGTTGATTCTTCCCAAAAATCCCTGTATTTCCTTCTCTGTCTGAGGAATGGGCATTTCTGTAATGGCCTAGATTTTAGTGGGATCCAACTCAATCCCTTTGTGGCTAACTAGGAAACCTAGCAACTTGCCTAATTTAATGCCAAAGACACACTTGGCTGGATTCAACTTCAAGTTATACTTACGCAACCTATTGAAGAGCTTTCTAAGATAGTCTAAGTTGTCTTCTTCCCTTCGGGATTTGATAATGATGTCATCCACGTAGATCTCTATCTCTTTCTACATTAAGTCGTGGAAAAGAGCCATCATGGCCCGCTGGTAGGTAGCTCCGATATTGATGAGGCCGAATGACAACCGTCTATAGCAAAAGGTTCCCCAAGGCGTGATAAAAGCAATTTTTTCACGATCCTCCTCAGCGACCATAATTTGATGGTACCCCGCAAAACAATCAGCAAAGGAGTACATGTTATATTGAGCAATATTATCGATGAGTATGTGGATAAATGGCACAAGAAAGCTATCTTTGAGGCAAGCTTTATTCAGATCCCGGTAATCCATGTAAACTCGCACATTTCCTCCCGGTTTAGGTACGGGGACTATGTTGGATAGCCATTCAGGGTATGTGGACACCATGATGATGCCAGCTTGAAATTGTTTCACAATTTCTTCTTTAACTTTTAAACTCCACTCAAGTTTTAATCACCTAAGTTTCTGCCTAACTGGATTAAATCCCTCTTTAATGGGAAGGCGATGGATGACGATATTCGTGGACAAACCCACCATGTTTTTGTGAGACCATGCAAACACATCCTGGAATTGGGTTAATAGCGCAACCATGTCATTCCTTAGGTTTGGAGTGAGGTATGTACCAATCTGAATCAACCTAGGGCTTTCTAAGGTTCCAAGATTGAATGAGGTGGTTTGATCAAGATTTAGTTTGGGCCTGTCTTTGACCCATTCCTTGATCTCCTAAGGTATCTCAATGTCCTCTTGTATTTCCATCAAGTCTAAGTCCAACTTTTCATCAAAGTTAAAGTCCTTGTGGAGAAAAGGCACCTCATCAGCAAGTACAGACACATCTAAATTCAGAGTCCTGAAATAAAATATGCTTTCACTTAATATATGAAACTGTTCAATCATACAAAGTGTTAGCATGTACTGACAAAATAACTGCTAATACATGCATAAAGAAAGTAAGCGATTAAAGCTATCTCTGAGGCGAGGAGTTTCTACCCTTTTTACCCTTGGCGACAAATACAGGGAGTGCTGCTCCAATTGTCAAGGGTGAACTCCTGATGGACGACAGTGATGAAGTGGCTATCATCGTCCTTCTTCTCCTGAATGATAACCATAATGTTGGGATAATCATTGTCTGAAGTGTATCTATTTGTGTGCTCATTGTGTAATAGAATGCGTAGGTGAGACAAACTCCTGGAGATGTCTTGTTTACGTCTTCGTTCCCTTTCTTACGCTTCGGGATCAGGAATCGGGACCTCTTTTGCTCTAACCGGTATCGGTTTGGGAAATAGCATAGCCATTACATGGGCAGGAACCTTTATCGGAAACTGTACAGGCTCAGGATTTGTAAGTGGAGATAATCATCGTATGGCTGAAGATGAAGGAATCTGTTTGTGCTTATGAGGATTCCTGTGACTGGAGATAGAAGAATAGCCTAATCCAACTGTCCCTATTTAACTAGGAACTTGAATTGGGTGCTTAATGCCCTAATGATCTTTGCCCAACCCTTGTCCAGGTTGATGACCCAATGAAATCATCTCTTAAGTGGCCGACATTACTTCGGCAGAAATCTTGGGTATGAGAGGTGGCGCCCCAATGGGATGGTAATAAGTGTTTCTCACCTCCAGGGCATGGAAACTGACCGGCTCAACTTCTGAATTGAAGTTGATGAGTGGTATACACTTTGTTTAGGACATTCCGGCTCAGCATTAACAGTGATTAAGCTATTATTGATAATGTATTTAAGTTGTTGATGAAGGGTCGAAGGGAAGGCTCCGGCCATATAAATCCACGGTCTTCCCAAAAGCAAGTTTTATTCTGTGGCAATTTTGAGCACATGAAAGGATACACTGAATGTATGTGGACCAATCTCCACTTGCAGTTCAATCTCTCCAACGGCGTTTTGTCGGGACCCATCAAAAGCTTTGATAACCGTACGACTGCTTTTGATCCTCTTGGGGTTGATATTCATTTTTTCCTAGGTAGCATAAGGACATATATTCAGAGATGAACATCCATCTATCAAGACTCCTCCCACCATGTATATGGAGGACAAAACCGCTATGTGCAACGACTTGCAATGACCAGTCCCTTAAGCGGGTATGTCATCATCAGTGAAAGATATCACATTATTGTTAAAAATGTGATTAACCAGATGTTGGAATTTTTCCACATCCACTGATTTAGGTAAATGGGCTTCTTCCAAGACCCTTAGCAAGATCTTCATATGATCTTCGGAAGAGAAAACCAAGTCCAGTATGGAAATTTGTTATGGAGCTTCTCTCAAGCTTAAAACCACCTTGGCTTCGTTATGGCCCATGGTACGGAGGAACTCTTTAATTTTCTCTATGGGAACTTTCCCCTTTGATTTGATGGTAGGCTTCATCACCCGATGGGGAAAATACAGTGGATTTTCTTTCGACACCGCAGCAGTTGTGTGTAATGTAGATCCTTCAGCCTGCCCATAATTCCATGGGACTTTTTTCAAGCTGACAACAGGATACTGTGGCCTAGATAGCAAGAGAATTGGCTCAGGTGCAGCCACTTTCAAAGGATTGTCAGCACCTTTGAGTTGAATTGCTTGTATTGTGAGTGGTCTGGCAGCCAAATCATCCTCAGTGGATATAACTGCTACGCCATCCTTCCAGTTTATAAGACATGCGTTCCCACTCTCAAGTAACAAAGTGTCATCATCTGCCATTTGCCAGACACCGCTATCAATTAAATTCTGAATGAGGTGGCAGAGTGCCCATCATTCTTTTGTGCTGTGACCGCGAAAGTGGGAGTGATACTGGCATACTCCATTAGAATTAAACTGTCTAGAACGGGGATTGATTGGAGGTAGAAGGGATGTAATTCTTCCTTCATTGATCAGCATCTGAAATATCTCCTCCATAGGTTGGCCAATGTATGTAAATTCCCTTTTGTTGGCAAAATCCCGACGGGCTTTGGTACTTTCTCTCTTTGTAACTTTATCCTCCAATGTTTTACTTTCTGAAGGCGATGATGGAGTATTCATAACAAAAGGAAAGAGACTAGCATGCTCCTAACTGACTAATTGGCATATGACTTGGTGTTGATGGATCACCAGTTCTGCCAATTGGTCTACTTACTTACAAAGAGCTTTCATCTTTCGTTCTATCACAAACTGGAACTGTGCATAATCCCATTTGTCAGCACTGTCTTTGCTGGTCTGGTAAGATTCAACAACATAATTGGAACTCTGTCCACTGCTCCAATTAATCATATTAACCTCTTCTTCTTTATGTTGAGGAAGAGGGTTGTCTTTCACATGAGGTTGGTCGGGTTTAGTCACCACAATCTCCCCGTTGTTGATTAAATCCTGGATTTTGTGTTTCAAGGCCCAACAATCCTGAGTATCATGTCCCAGTGCCCCGATATGATAAACACGGTTTTATGTAACATTGTAACCCTTCCCATTCGGGTTGGCTGGTGGAAGAAGATGTGTAATTTTCTTCTGAGTAGTCAGAAGATTGAAAACATTCTCGAGCGAATCCCTTAGGGGTGTGAACACTGGATTGCGTCGGACTTCTCCACCCTTTGGCAATGTGGGGTTAGAAGACTGTGCTTGAAAAGGGGAGTAGTTTCTCCTTTGGATAAGCATATTATGACTGCCTTTCTGACCTTGTAGTATCAACAAAACATCTTCCTCTTTCTTCTTATGGACCCGCTGGGGGTTGTTTCCATAAGTTCCGGACTGGATGTGCTCATCAACAACTTTCAGAGCGGCTAGGTCATGAATTTCCCTGACTTCAATCCCATCTCAGCCATCTCTCCATGCTTAATCATTTTAGAAAATAGTTTGCTAATGCCAGCTAAGACTCTCTCATAAAAAGGAGCTTCTTATATGTCTATGAAGGTCATAACCATTTATAATTCTGTCATAGCAGGAATAACTTTAGCAGCAAGGCACCTCCACCTTTGAGCATACTCTCGAAAAGACTCATTAGATTATTTCTTGACCTTGGTAATCTGGTACCAATCAGGAGCCATCTTAGACTGGAAATTGTACTGACTGAGGAAGGCATGAGCTAACTCTTCCCAGCTATGTATTTTAGAATTGTATAATCTGGTATACCATGATCGGGCTTCTCCAGTTAGACTCTTTTGGAACAGCTACATCCTAAGCTTCTCATCCTCGGCATAAGATCCGAGTTCTCCAATGAATACCTTCAAATGTGTGTAAGGATCTCCTAACCCATCATACTTTTCAAAGTTAGGAGTCTTGAACTTCTCTGGATAATGAACACCTAGGGAATATACAAAGGTCAGCATAGGAGACACTCCTGTGTGCACCAATCCCTTTTATAGACTGAATGGTCTCTTCCATTTGAAGGATTTTTTCCTGATATCACCGGTGTCTGGATCTTCTTTGAGATGGGTGTTTTCAGGAATTTTGTTGCACTTATCCAACTGAAGCTCAGGTATTGGATTTGCTTGATCTGCACCTTGTGTTCCTCGATATGCAGAGGATTCTATATAATGGGTATTCGTGAACCCTGAGTAGATTGGTGTAGTTCTTTAAGTAGAACAGCCAAATCTATAATTTTTTTGCTTAATTCGTCAAACTCCTTAGGAGAGACAGGAGCAGGATTAGACTGGTCAGATGAAGACATAATTGGTTGTAGGTTCGTGGCCTTCTTGGACTTTGAACAGGTCACAGACCCAATTGTTTCCCTACAAAAACTTATGTAGTTTAGTCTTAGGTAATGTATAAATTTTTAAATGCTATCATAATGTGTCCATTTTAGGAATATTATCTTGTAAAACAGGTGTCATTTGATAGCATGTCAAGCTCTAATATGCATGTACACATCTTCTTCATATTTTCCATTTACAAAGAGATTGACATGGAATGAAATTACAAGTAATTGCCTTTAGAATTAATTGAAAATGGAAAGCATGAAGAGACTTTCCTCCGCATTTGGTTTATCAGAGGCTGACCTATCTTAGGTTACTCTCACGGCTTTTTGGCATGAAGGTTCCCATATCATCACAATTTACTTGACGGGAAGTTAATCCGGTCTTTCAACTGGAGCGAATCTGGGTGGTGGCTTTCCTGACCCTCGTTGGAATTAGTCTCCCTATGAGTCCAGTAGTCAAACACCGACGAGATAGCCTCCTGGTGGACGAACCACACAACATACATTCACATGCACCGTGTCTCACCGCTATGGGAATGATAACATGTACGAAGCACTAATATAATAGATAGATATATTACAGTGCAGAAAGTAAAATGCATTCGTACACATTCATCAAAAAATGTAAATGCAACATCCCCACACAAGTATATAACAGTTTTTGAAAAGCTTATAATAGCAGCTTAAGTTCTCTTACTGGTGTCTCCAGCAGAGTCGCCACCTGTCGACGTCAGGATTTTTACTGTCCCTTTTATGTTCTTGTCTTTTTGTGTTCTCATGTTAGGTGAGATTTGTTTGAAAAAATAAGTTGTGAAAAGGTCCTACATTTATATGTCGACGATTGGACTGTAAGAGTCTCTAGTTGGTATTTTTAAATGATTGCACCAACACAACCGAGAAAAGGTTTGCACATTGACCCAGTGATGTGACACTGCAAAACGGGTCTGTGAAACCAAGATTCATTAGGGTCCAGGGACTTGCTTATGCGGAGGGAAGGTGTTAGGTACACCTCGACATCCGTGTTACCACGGTGACTGCCACTTTTCAATTAAACTGTTATATGAATGTGTGGGGGGGGTTAATATGCAATTATTTGGAAGTAGTGTTATGCCTCGTTCGCACCTATATACAAAGGGTTTGAATTTGTGTAAAAATTCATTTTTAACAAGATATAGCAGTGATGTTTTATAAAAGAGGTTTTTCAAACCCTGTGCTCAATAGTAATTGAGGCCTTTGATACTTCCATTTTTTATTATGTTCGGCTTGATTGCTTTTATTTTTGAGATGTGAAGCTTCTTTGAGAAAATAATGTACAAGCAGTTCTGAACTCCTCATGGGCATAAAAACCATCTAGGGATATTCAAACACCGTGAATAATGTACAAGCTATTTACAGCCAAAAATGTCCATCACGGGAACCGAATCTAGATTCAATAGACTGAATCTGTGATCACATGATTCCTAGGCTAACATGATGTAGCAGTTTATATGAAAGCTGTAAGCAGTTATATATATAAAAGCTATATATATATATATATATATGTATACAGACTGTCAACCACCACGAAGCAAACTTCATGGGGGATTGGAAATGTAAATATATAAAAGCGGTAAATATATATATAGAGACAAGATCAACAACCACGAAGCACCTCCATGGGGGATCAGAAATGTAAATAAAGCAGTAAAGACGATCAACCGCCATGAAGTAAACTCCAGGCGGGACTAAATGTGAATAAAGCAGTAAGAACGATCAACCGCCACTTAAGTAAACTCCAAAGTAAGGACTAAATGTAAATAAAGCGGTAAAAGGCCATGTAAGTAAACACTACTAGACCTTGTAAATGTAAATATATATATATATGCGATAAATGCAGGATATAAAATTAGAGCTCATCGAATGAGTCCAAACAATAGTTTATATATATAAGTATATATATATATATAAAAGCAATAAATGCTCAGGATGTAAAATCTATATATATATATATATATATATATATATATATAAGCGGTAAACACACAGGATATATATCGATCCCAACTCGGTTTATCATTTCAGCGATTTGTCGATATATATATATATATAAGCAATAAATGCTCCATATGTAAAATCCAGGCTCATCGAACAGAGTTCGACAACAGTTCATATATATATATATATACAAAAGGAAATAAAAGGCATGGACCGAAGTCCAGGCATACACACATAATATGACTCTCAATGTGAAGAACGGTGTGTGCACGGTAGAAGATAAAGGCTTTAAAAGGTGTAAGAAGGCTTACAGTGGACTGCTATAGAAGACTTCTATAGCTTGAAATGGATGAACACTCGGCTCCCGCCGGTAAAAATATAAGCTCACAAGTGTTTAAAATGAGAAAGCACTCAGTTTAGGGTGTGTACAGAGCAAATTGGATAGGGGTTCCTCACCATTTTCTCTTACAAAATGGCCACCACAAGCCCTCTATTTATAGAGGGGGCTAAGCCATAGTGTACTGTGGCATCCATGAGTGTACTTTAATTTGCCGGGGTGCCCTGACTCATGAGTCCTATCGTCTCGAAGTAAGTGCACACGTGCAACGTGATGTCCGCTCGAGCTTTTGAAACTTCAATCCGGGCATCCGATTGAGGTGTATAAGACCTATTTTGGACATCTGTTATCGAGAGTTACACAATGACATGGGATTATAAATTGTACGAAGTCAGGAAGATGGGACCATGCCCTTGGTCTTCAGGCTTCAAATTATATCTAGTGTGCTGCCTTGCATAGTAGTCACTCAGGATTGGAACTCATTGGTTCTTATTGGACATTTCTATGTAGAATTTATGTTGAACTGTTGCTGAGACGGCGCAATGTGGGATCGAGGTGGTAAAATGATGATTTTTCCCCTCACCGAGGTTATCTAAGGTTTAACCTGATAAAGAAGTTGTTGCTTAGGGTTATCTCTGAGATTGGGCTGCTGCAAGTACTGGATATCCTCAGGGTTGTCTCTAAGGTATGCCTGACCTCCTGGGGTTATCTCTAGGACAGGAGCTGAGTGCCTCGGTTTGGTCTCCGAGGTTGAAGCTGACTACATAGGTTGAAACGAGCATCTCCGGGGTTATCTTCGGAACTGCAACTACATTCCTCAGGGCTATCTCCGAGGTTGACACTGTCTTTCTCGGTGTTGTTTTTGAGACTGAGACTGAGTATCTCGGGGTTATCTCCGAGATAAAACGGCCTTCTCCAATGTGATTTTTGATATTTGAACTGCATTCCTCGGGGTTATCTCCGAGGTTGAAACTAACGCTCCTGGTGTTGTTTTCAGGATTGAGCTGAGTTTTCCTCCAGGGCTATCTCTGAAAGATGATTCTGCCCTCCTGCAATGTTAGTAACAGGTATGCATAAAATTTCGAGTGTCTATAATCTTGATAGAAATGTTGTCATCACAGTGGGCTTCTTTCCATGTCAAGACTGCTTCATGATCGTGGTTTCTCTTAGTCATCTCTACGATTTTAACATAGCCTTTTTATCAGCATGGTTAGCACCAACTAGAGCATAGATTTTATGGTTGTAGATTTAACATACCTAACTCACTTATCAATTTATTAAATCTGGATTCATCTAAGGGTTCTATAAAGACATCAGCAAGTTGATTTTCAGTAGGGATGTATTGTAAAGATAGTTCCATTTTGTACATGATCCCTAATAAAATGATATCTTATTTTTATATACTTAGTCCTAGAATGCATGATAGGATTATGTTTTATTGTTATGTCACTTGTGTTATCACAGTGAACAGGTATATGTTAGGTTTGTAATATTCATGAACGCAATCAAATTGCATAAATAAGCGAAAATGTTGAAAAATCAGATTTTTAAATTTTACAAACCATATACCCGGATCATCCCTTATGCGCAATTATTAATTAAACGAAAAAAAAGAACAAGAATCATACCCTTGAAGATTCGAGCTTCCTTAGGTACAAGTTCACCTCCAATCTTTTTCGCGTTCAACTTGAATCCACCGGGTTTGGTTCCTTCCTTTGATCAATGTTAGCCATCCAAGTGTTTGGCCTCTAGAGGTGATCCACCAAGGAAGAAGAAAGATTCAAGAAGATGGGTGTTTGGCAAAACCCTAGTTTTTTTATCTCTCATAGAAAAGGGTGTACTCTTCAACAACTAGAATCACTTATATTGTGAAAAAGTCAACAACCACTTCACCCATAATAAGACTCCTCTTATTTATAGACGTGGGCAACCCTCCTTAACAATTAAGGAATTCGATTTTATTTTAATTAATTAAAATTCTTTAATTAATTAGCCTCCTAACCTTATTAGGAATAAGTGAGTGTACTAATATTAAATTAATTTCTAACTCTTTAGAAATTAAAATAATAATTGTAATAATATAAATAAGACTCCTCTTATTAATTTATATATTTAATATTTTTAAAATATTAAATAATAAATATTAAGCTATTTAATTTATTCTATCACCATAGATTAAATTAAATACACTTCACATATTATTACGATTATGCCATTTACTTCTTAAATAATTATTCTTCCTTTTATGGTGTGACCCTTTAGGTTCTCCATATTAAACCGGTTGTGAATAAATCAATTAGAACAATTCTAATCTTATTCAAATAAATAAATTAAAATATTGATTTATTTAAATAGATAATATTTATTCTACAATAGGGATAAGCCTCCCTAACGATTAACGACTTTTCAGATAATATAGATTTCAACATTAATCATAAAAGAACCTTTGAGTAAATAGTTACCGTACAATTCAAACCTTCCACCATACAATGTCCCAATTAAATATAAGACATGGAATTACTGTCAAGTCTTATTTTATTTAATTATATGTATTTCGACTCTTAAATGCACAACTCCAAATAATACAAATTAGAAACTTCTTTCTAAGTTCATTCTGCCTTGGCCAAGGACTACTGGGTTGTCATTAATCGAATCACATAGGACATTTCTCTTCTTTTAATAGAAGCGGTAGATTCTTTATTGATCATACATTATCTCCATGTATAACTTATTATACCCAAGCACACCCTTTGATATACCCTAAGGGTCTTAAGGAATAAGTCAAAGTATAACTCATCATACACAAGATACTATGATGATCTCAAGTCCAAGGATCACTTGTACTACTATCACTATAGGAATTCCTATTGACATACAAGTAAAACTCCATTAGGTATTCCTTAGCGAGCCACGTTCAGTGAACTTATTCTCTAATAAGCACCTACATACTTGCTTTAGTATCTCCACACAAATGATCATGAGATCAATAATCCTCATCTAATGAGCAAGCAACGTATGTACCAATCTATCCGGATTCACTAATCCCCAATTTAGTAATCCAATTGGGAACTATTTTAGTTTTAAGCTTTCTAAGAATTTAGATCTCATTAGAATGATCATCATCATTATTCTAAAAGCATTGCTTAAAACTATGGGTTTATCATATATTATAAAACAACATCATGTAGATAATTAAAAGCCTTTAATAAATTAATATTTTTTATTAATAAATGAATAAGATTGTTACAAAGTATATGTTTTATTATCAAACATGATTGGCTTGTGTGCATACTACTTTCAATATCCCACTTGCACTAAAGCCAATCGTCATGGTATCTCATACCTTTCTTCTCTAAGTGATGATTATCCTGTTGTTGGATAAGCTTTAGTTAATGGATATGTAATGTTTTTCTTGAGAGTCCACTATCTCTATAGTGATTTCCCATCTTTCAATGATTCTTATAATCAAATGAAAGTGCCGCAACACATGTTTAGATCAAAGATGAGACTTAGGAAATATTCCTAGTTCTGTAATGAACTTTTCATCCAAACAATCAACTTGCAGCTTCATTTATAGCTATATACTTTGTCTTTATCACTAAACCAGCAACTCTTTGCTATTTGAAACATTTCCAATTCACTGCACCATCGTTCAAGGTAACTCTTTACCTTAAAGTGGATTTTCTGTCGTCTTGGTCTGTCTGAAAAACTTAAGTCTGTTAAGCCCTCTAGTTTTAATTTAGACCCACCATAAATTTTAATCACATCCTTAGTGTCGGTTATGTACTTTAAGATGTTTTTCACTGTCTTACAGTGAACTTCTCCAGAATATGACTAATCAGTATCAGGTCTCGTACATTTCATTGCATACATGATAATTACTCATGTGCTCTCTCTTTTATGAGTCTATGGAGACTATTAAGAGAGATTCACTCCAGGGCTCATCAACATGAGACATCCCATGGAGTTTGCAATGCTAAACAACTTTAGCATCAAATGAATATACGCTCATTGGGTTAAGTCGAGCATCCTATTAAATCTATTTATATAGATTTATATCCCCAATAACTATACTCTTTCCAAATCATTCGTGGAGGAATGCTTAGACAACTTTATCTTTACTTATTGTAGCATTAGTATTTCATTCCTTATCCGTAATATATCAACATATAATACTAAAAATTTCACGACACTCCTACTAACCCTTTTATACACACTAGGTTCATTCTTGTTTTTGATAAAGTCAAACTCTTTTGATTGTCTCATCAAAACAAATGTTCCATATTTGAGAAGCTTGTTTCAATCCAATTCTCAGAGTCTCTACAACTCTTACCTCATCGTATGTAACTAGATCATCATCTTCTATGATTTGTACCTCATCATCATCATCTATGATGAATCCATACCTCCTAGATATCTTCGATACTATTCCAGATTTACGATTCAGTTGTGGTATAATAGGTCTATCTATAGGTTCCTCTTATTTGACTTATAGTGTTTTGTGGTTCTTGAACTCTTCAAGATCTATTATCCTCCCACTAGCCCTTCAATGATAAACACCTTTATCTTAGAAGGCAGCGTGTTTCGCAACAAACACCTTTTTGCTAAGTAGGATTATAGAACATATACCCTAAACTTACTTTAGGATGTCCCACAAATCTTTACTTGTCAAATCTTATCACAAGCTTATCCTTTGAAACCTTTTCACATAAGCTGGACAACCCCTTATCTTAACTTACTTAAAATTAGGAATCCTTCCTATCCAAAACTTTTATGGAGTCTTGTGGCCGGATTTTGAGGTTACCTTTATTGTAAATATGCAGCCATTTCTAGGGCATGACCCCAGAAAGATACTGGAATGTCGGTAAAATCATTATGGATCATACCATGTCCAACAAGGTACGATTTTTCCTTTTAGATACATCAATCAATTATTGCGTATCAGGAGGCATCCATTGTGAGAAAACCATTTGAGATGATCTAGAAACTCATTGCACAATTATTCCTTCCTTGATCCGATCAAAGAATCCTAATACTTTGCCAATTTGTTTCATTTCTGAATTCTTTGAACCTTTCAAATAATTCACAAATGTATTTCAACAAATACACACATTCAACTTTTTGAACGATCATCTCTTTTTTTTATACTAGTTTTTTCAATTTGCAAAATAATTTTTACGTAAGTCAAGTACACAAAATCCATTAAGTAATATTTTAGTTCTATACAAAACATTATTATTATTATTATAAATAGAACAACAATTGTTCTTTAATATAATACCAAAGATTTCATTATCCAACAATAAAATGGAAATAATGTTTCCAACGAGAACTGGAATACAATAACAACTAATTGGCTTAATAGACTTGACCATAGGCTGTGCTAAACTATAAGTTCCTATGGCTGATGAAGCAACCTTTACTTCATTTCCCACACATAAGATTACTTATCTTTGTTTAGCTTTCTACTTCTGCTTGGTCCCTTCATAAATCTATATTTATTATAACCAAAGTCGATATCCAATACCCAAGTAGAACCTTGACTTAAAGAAAAATTTGTTTTAAATCATGAACAAAATTGTATTTATAACCGAAACTTCACTAAGCTTCTTCTGGTTAGCCTCGGCAAGATGCTTCTCGCAGTTTCTTTCCAGTGTTCAGGCTTATTTTAGTGGAAGCAAACTCCTTTCCTATCCTTAGCAGTTTTGTTCTTATTATCCTTTGTTTTTGCCTTTCTATATACCTTCTTAGAATCGTTCTTCTTTTCAGAAGATCCTTTGGCCCTTACCAGTAAGACATGGTCTTTCTTGGTTGGAAAGTGACTCAACATTTTTCAACATGTTAAGCAAATCAGCGAAGCTGATATCTAGTTTGTTCATATGAAAAATTCACAACAATTGTGAAAAGAGTCCGGGAGTGAGTGCAAGATCAAATTTGGGCTCAACTCTCCATCCATGACAAAACCTATTGTCCTAATTGATCAATCAAATTGATTATGTTAAGGACTTTTATGCATTTATAGTGTCATCACCATTCTAGATCGGAAGAGCTCCTTAGATATGTCGATATCTATCGGCCCTACTTTCCTCATCATCAACTACTTGATGTGCAGGAATATAGTAAGAGCATCCATAGTTTCATGTTGACGCTGAAGCTCGTTACTCATGGATGCGAGCATGATGCATTGAGCCAACTGTGCATCATCTTGCCACTTTTTAAAAGTAGCAATCTCTTCCTCAGAGGCATTATCTGCAACCATTGCAGGGATAGGCATATTAAGGACATAAGATAGCTTTTTAGCCATGAAAACTATTCACAAATTCCTTAATCAATTTGTTTAATTTGGTTCGGTTAATTTAGCATCTAATATGCTACGCAGTGATAGTAATTTTAGACATTGTAAAATTCTGTAAATAAATTTATAATTAACAACATTTTAGCATACATTCTTTTATTAATTACCAAAATAAATTAGGTCTTATTTTAAATTGGTATCTCCCACTATTTTTTTCAAACTATATTACTCTCAATATATATAGTTCGGCAATATCTAATTAAAGATATGCTAGTGAGAATAAGGATCCCATTTCAAATGTATATAGTCTTGTGTGTGCACAACAAACTATATATAAATAAATAGGTAGACAACTCTTGTCAATTACATCAACTATGTAACTCCTTGTATTTTTCCTCTTAAATTATAATGGTCAAGTGTGTGCACATCCGAACTAAAATGATTTAAGTTAAGTCAGACCTAGCATTTCCATATAAGTGAAGAGAAAACTACAGTCCTTGTGTGTGCACAACAAAGCAGTAATGTTCAATTCCTTATAAACATCAAATGTAATAAAAACAACATCTTAAATATTTAATATTTGCCTTGTGTGTTCACAACAAACTCATATTAAATATTCAATACTCTATTGTTTCTATCATGCTAGAAGGAGACGCTCGATATTCCAAATATCTTTGAACGTTACAACTTAATATAAAATATTTGAGGGGTTTGTTATTAATTTGTGTCATCTTGTTTAGCTCGCATCCACACATATATATAAAATATGTGTCATATTAATTAACATGTCACGAAGCATGTTTGCATATATATATATATATATATATATATATATATATATATATATATATATATATATATATATATATATATATATATAGTATAAGCATGCACATATAGAATACTATATTCTACCGGATTGATTATGGACTTTTATTCTAGTTTGGTTCACTAGAGCCACCAAGTGAACCAAAAGGTCAAACCCTAGTGGGTGCAAGAATTAATATTTAAATATAACTATTACATTTAAACCCGGGCTCCATTACAAACGGGTCTTCAAACGCTCCTTGATCCTTGATCTCCAATTCTTCAAAATTAATTCTAACTATTTCTATTACAAAACTATTTAAAATAAATAGGAACCTTGATCAGCAGTCAAGGGGAAGTACATAGGAGGGAATTAGAATTTACATTAAGAAATTTTTTTTAGAGAAGATGAGATACGAAGACCCCATTTAATAAAATTTATACATTCATGCATCCAACTAAAATAAAATCTAATCACATTGGTCAATAGTCCATAATCAATCTCATTTATTATCATACACATCACCATATGCATCAATAAATAACATTCATCTCATGAATAATAAACATTCAATATATATATTGATATCATTTAATGGGAAAATTTAGTTTGCATAAAATCTAATTTTGAATCAAAATAAACTCTTTTGTTTTAATCAAAATAAACCTCTTTTATTTTAATTTATCCTATTTTGAATAAAATAAACTATTTTATTTTAAACAAAATCTTTAATCAAAATAAACTCATTTATTTTAATTAATTATGGAATCCAATTCCAAGTAAAAAAAACTCATTTCTTAAAGGAAACACGAATTCTCTTTCCTATTCACAAATAAACTCCTTTATTTTTAATAATATGAAATCTTATTTCATATCTAAATAAACTCCTTTATTTAAGGAAATACGGATTCTCTTTCCTATTCACAAATAAAATCCTTTATTTTGAATAATATGAAATCATATTTCATATCTAAATAAACTCCTTTATTTAAGGAAATTAGGATTTTTTTTCCTATTCACAAATAAACTCTTTTATTTTGAATAATATGAAATCTTATTTCATATCTAAATAAACTCCTTTATTTAAGCAAACATGGAATCCTTTTTCAACTTTAATTAGTTATCATGAAATCCAATTTCAACTCTAATTAGTTAGCATGAAATTCAATTTTAAAATTAAAATAAACTTTTTATTTTAATTATAAAATTATTAAGAATAATATATATTAACCGTATATATATATATATATATATATATATATATACAGAACCGATCAAGTGAGGGCTCCCTTACTTTCTTAAAATGCGGGATTTTTTTATTTTTTATTTTTTTTGCTTTTTTTTAAAAAAACAACTAAAAAAAAGTTTAATATTTTATGGAACTGGAATTTTTTTCATAATAGAATGTTTTGGGCGTGATTTGGATACCTATACCAAAAAATGTGTGTACAGTCAACACAGGGTATGCACGGCTTTGTTATAATTATCCAAATCACATCCATCATCACTATATTATGAAAAAAATTGATTAAAAGAATATTAAACTTTTTTTTTAGTTATTTTAAAAAAAAAAAAAAGTCCGCATTTTAAGAAAGTAAAACTCCTATATATATATATATATATATATATATATATATATATATATATATAGTAAGTAATATAAGCTAACTAACATGATACAGGATCAGAAACCAAAGGAATCATACATTTGGAATATATATATATAATGTCCTGGCCATGTGAATTTCCTAGTAATCTTTCAAATTAAAAAAAAAATCCACGTGGCAAGAAACTCATGTTAACTATTAACATAATTCATATGATTCAAGATCACATGATTCACAGTAACGCGAATAATATTATATATATAATATTAACATAACGCGAATCAAAGTACCGTGTTTCAAAAAAAAAAAAAAAACAGGCTACGCTAAAATTGATTTCGGTCCCTTTTTTTTTTAAATAAATTTTATACAACAAATGATGCCCAATTAAATTGTTCTGAACATATATCAATATACGTATCAAATTAAAATAATTAATAATTTGCATAAAGGTTTGGCTCTGATACCACTGTTAGGTTGGTAATATTCAGAGTTTTAAAATTTTACAAACCATATACCCGGATCATCCTTTATGCGCAATTATTAATTAAACGAAAAAGAAAGAACAAGAATCATACTCTTGAAGATTCGAGTTTCCTCAGGTACAAGTTCACCTCTAATCTTTTTCGCATTCAACTTGAATCCACCGGGTTTGGTTCCTTCCTTTGATCAACGTTAGCCACCCAAGTGTTTGGCCTCTAGAGGTGATCCACCAAGGAAGAAGAAAGATTCAAGAAGATGGGTGTTTGGCAAAACTCTAGCTTTTTATCTCATAGAAAAAGGTGTACTCTCCAACAATTGAAATCACGTATATTGTGAAAAAGTCAACAACCACTTGACCCATAATAAGACTCCTCTTATTTATAGATGTGGGCAACCCTCCTTAACAATTAAGGAATTGGGTTTTATTTTAATTAATTAAAATCCTTTAATTAATTAGCCTCCTAATCTTATTAGGAATAAATGAGAGTATTAATATTAAATTAATTTCTAACTCTTTAGAAATTAAAATAATAATAATTGTAATAATATTAATAAGACTCCTCTTATTAATTTATATATTTAATATTTTCAAAATATTAAATAATAAATATTAAGCTATTTAATTTATTCTATCACCATAGATTAAATTAAATACACTTAAGCACCTACGTACTTGCTTTAGTGTCTCCACACAAATGATCATGAGATCAATCATCCTCATTCAATGAGCAAGCAACATATGTACCAATCTATCCGGATTCACTAATCCCCAATTTAGTAATCAAACGATTGGGAACTATTTTAGTTTTAAGCTTTCTAAGAATTTAGATCTCATTAGAATGATCATCATCATTATTCTAAAAGCATTGCTTAAAACTATGGGTTTATCACATATTATAAAACAGCATCATGTAGATAATTAAAAGCCTTTAATAAATTAATATTTTTTATTAATAAATGATTAAGATTGTTACAAATTATATGTTTTATCATCAAACGCGATTGACTTGTGTGCATACTACTTTCAGTATAGGCTTGAAATCAAACTCATAGTCTGCTTGCTGGTTCTCCATCCATAAGATTTGAGCATAGCAGCTGTCTGCAGCAATGTATTCAACTTTTGCTGTTGAGGTTGATACTGAATTTTTCTTCTTGCTAAACCAGGACACAAGTCTATTTTCCTAGAAGTTGACAAGTGCCGCATGTACTTTTTCTATTAATTTTGCAGCCTGCAATATCAGCATCTGAATATCCTGTCAGTTCAAAGGAGGACTCCTTGGGATACCAAAGTCCCAACTGAGGTGTGCCTTTGAGACACCTGAAAATTCTCTTTACAGCTGTTAAGTGTGATTCCTTAGGGATTAGCTTGAAATCTAGCACATATACATGTTGCAAACATTATGTTTGGTCTACTGGCAGTTAGATACAGAAGAGAGCCTATTATACCTCTATATTGAGTAATGTCAATATTATTAGAGCAATTGGTGTTTTCATGGGAGAGGTTGATTCCATGCCATACTTCTTAAGTAAGTCTTTAATATACTTGGCTTGGTTAATGAAGATACCTTCATCAATCTGCTTCACTTGCCGTCCAAGGAAGAAATTCAGCTCACCCATCATTCTCGTTTCAAACTTGCTCTGCATATGCATAGAAAATATCTTGCACAGATTTTCATCAGTAGAACTGAAGATAATATCTACATATATTTGAACTAGTAAAACTTTATCTTTGTGCTTCCTAAGAAATAATGTGGTATTTACTCTTCCTCTGGTGAATCCTTTTTCAATAAGAAAGTTAGTTAGTATTTTATACCATGCTTTAGGTGCTTGTTTAAGTCCATATAAGGCTTTGTCTAATCTATAGACGACATAATTAGATAGACTTGGATTGATGAAACTTTGCGGTTTCTCCACATATACTTCTTCTTGAAGTTCACCATTCAGAAATGCACTCTTGACATCCATCTGAAAAACTTTGAACTTCATATGGGAAGCAAAGGCAAGGAATATCCTGATAGCTTCTAGTCTGGAAACAGGTATGAAGGTCTCGTCGTAGTCTATGCCTTCTTCTTGGGAATAACCTTTGGCCACTAGTCTTGCCTTATTCCTTGTGATCACCCCATCTTCATCCATTTTGTTTCTGAAGACCCATTTGGAGCCAATAACTGGGTGACTTCTTGGTCTAGGAACTAATCTTCAAACTTTGCTTCTTTCAAACTGATTCAGCTCAGATAGAAACACTCATTATGGGTGGCAGATCACATCTTGACTCTTACATTTGGATCTCCGATGATCAGGTCTTGAGTGTGATCTTTTACCCATCTATTCCCTGTTTGAACATCTGTTCTGGTGCCTTCTTGTCTGAATTCTTCAAGATCAACTTCTGTCTCTTATTGCAGAAGTTCATCATCTGCGATAGTGGTGTTGGGCTCGACCACCTCATTCGTAGTGTATGGGTGATAAGTAGGTTTTATACCTACTTATCCGGTATCTATTACTTGAATTAGTTGCTTATATTCATGCTTTTTAGTTACTTTTCATACATTTTATGTTATTTTTAGGCTATGACATGACATTTGCATGAAGAAGCAAGGGAAAGCAATTTGGACATCTTTTGGACTAAAATACGCAAGCAAATGCAAGAAGGGAATATTGAAGGACTTTTAATATCAAGTTGGATGCATGTTTTTGGCTTGAAACTTGGATTTTATTGAAGCTCTACTTCTTAGCTTTCCGAAATATCTTGAATCATCTCAATCGGAGCTCGAATGCGAGAGTTATGGCCTTTTTATCAACGAAGATCAAAGCTAAGAGTTGTCATACTTGCCAATTACATAGAATCTACTTCAAGCCCGATTTCCGCCTTGATCGAATTTGAATTTGTCAAAGATCAAAGAATGAAAGTTATAGATCTCGTCGTTATCTTCGATTTGATAGGTGGCAGGCCCTGTAAATCCAAGCGGATCAAAAGTTATACATGTTTTACCAAAGGACGTCGCGAGAGAAACTATCACAGAAGCGCGGACCGCGCGCTAGGGGCCGCTTAGGCCACCAGATTCTTTGCGATTAGAAGCGGGCGCGCCAAATTAGTTTGAAGCGTTGTTAGCGGAGAGCGCTTAGGTGGCGGAAGGAGAGTTAAATTGGGTTATTTGATGTCCAATTTGAGCTAGAATAGGATTCTTAGTTGCCTAACTTGCTAGGGTGTCCATTAGAACTCTAAATGCTTGAGTTTAACTTGGATTGGGAGGCTAATTCTAAGACTTTATAAAATCCCTCTTGGGATAGATTTCTAAAAATCTAATTCTTTACTTTCTTTCTTAGATTAGGAACCTTAGATTAGATTAGAATTGAAGATTGAAGTTATTGATTATCATTGGAGAATCAAATTGGAAGCAAGAGAATGCAGATTTGTTTATCTCAATTCTAATTTCTTTTCTTATTTATTTGTATCTTTTTAATGCTTAATCAATTGTGGATGATGGATTCTAGTTTATTTATGAATTAAGCTCTATTTTGAGATTACTATGGATCTTATTGTGTAGTTTACTTTGATATGCTTCTTTGTTAGTCTTATTAGCTATATTTGGATTGTCTATTATGATTTGTAATGAATTACTTAATTGTCTAGCTAACAATTACCGTGATAATCTATATGAACTCGAGAGATGAAGTATCTATTTAGATCTGTTCACGATAGCATGTGTTTGTGATTTCTGCATGGATGGAATTCATGATTCGTGTTTAGGATAGAGATATGCCTTTACGCCATATGTAGTCTAATAAGAACTTGAACTGAAACCCTTTTTAATTGTAATTCACATAGAGATATAGTGGGTTAGTTAATTAGGGTGTTCAAATTGATTCTATCATCTGTGGATTTGATTTAATATGAGTATGGTGCATTGAGAGATGGCCATATTTCACTTTCGTGTTCTTGATTAACAATCCAGTATAAATAATTTGGCTAAACAGGAAGTGTGTTGATTTAAATGTAACAATAAGTGAAATTATAATCTCAAGTCTTCAATATCTTGTTTCATTCTAGGGATAGTTAGTAATAGTTTATTTAATTATTTTAAATTAAATTATTAGATCATTTGTTTAAATAAGATTAAATTGGTGTGGGTTAGTACTTGGTGATTTTATTAAATAATTCTACGTGGGAACGATACTCTACTTTCACTTTATTACTTGTTGACCACGATATACTTGCGTGTTGTGCGTAATTAGATTTTACCCAACAATGGGTCGTCGATCGTAATTCCTTGTGGTATAGACTTGTCTGAGTCTATTTCATAAAAGATGACATGAATCGAGACTTCAACACTTAGCATCTTCTTGTTGAACACTCTATAGGCTTTGTTGTCTGTGACATATCCAAGAAAGATTCCTTCGTCTGACTTGGGTTGGAACTTAGTCAGATATTGTTTTCCATTATTGAGAATGTAGCACGCACATCCGAACACATGGAAATAACTAACATTTGGCTTTCTTCCTTTCCACAGCTCGTAGGGAGTATTCTTTAGTGTAGAATGAACAAGATACCTATTCTGAGTGTAGCATGCAGTGTTGATAACTTTTGCCCTAAAGTATTTAGGCAGATGAGCTGCTTCTAGTAGAGTCCTTCCTGCTTCTATCAGCGTTCTGTTCTTCCTTTTAGCTACTCCATTTTGTTGTGGATTTCGTGGAGCTGAGAAGTTGTGACTGATGCCATTGTCTGCGCAAAACTGATCCATCTCAAAGAAGTCGAACTCTCTTCCATGATCACTCCTTATAGCCTTGATCTTCTCTCCTATTTTGTTCATCACCAACTTGAACATCTTGATGAGTTGGGAGCTTGTTTCATCATTAAAATTCAGAAAGAACACCCATGCAAAGCTGGTGTAGTCATCCACTACGACCAATGAGTATCTCTTCCCTCCAAGGCTTATAGTTGTAATTGGCCCAAAAAGATCCATGTGAAGTAAATGTAGGGGCTTATCGATTGAGTTGACTGTTGTGCCTTTGAATGCGCTCCTAGTTTGCTTTCCAAGCTGACAGGCGTTGCATGACCTTTCTTTGACGAAGCTGAGCTTGGGTGCTACTAGATGTTTGGAAGCTAGTTTTGACATACTCTTGAAGTTGAGATGAGACTGTGACGCCCCCAAATTCAGGTACTTGAAACCCGAATTCAGTGCTTCACGATATCATTTCTTTTAGCGAAATAATAATAATTTTGTCATAAATATCAAACTTAATTTATATATCAGAGTTGTCTAAATCCCAGGTACGCGACCTTAAAACATTTCATTACATGATAGATAATAAATATCATCATCTTATTTAAGTCTAGCTATTACATAAGATAACACAACTTATTCTGACAGCTTTCCTTTTCCTTTGTTCCTAGAAGAGCCCTCTGGTTGATCATACTTAACTGAAAACATTTAAATTAAGCAAGAATGAGCATTTGAGTGTCCAGCAAGTAATAGAAAAAAATAAACATTAGCTGAAAGGATTAAATGTTTTCTTTGAGTGACACTTCTACAACGAAGCAATAGTTGTGAAGTAACTTCAACATTTCTAATCAACATACCAATTCTATTTCAAATTTTTGAAACTACGTATTGAATATAAATGGAGATCAGTCGACAGACTATGAACATTTTTTTCTATTTTCGAAAAGGTTTAACAGAACTTTATTTGTAAACCGTCATAACTTATGGGCATGGGGGATGATCAGCCTGTTATGCCCTGTATTGATCAATACTACATACTAGAATGATATTCTCGTTAATCATAACCGCCTTGGGCGCACAAAAGTTTCCCAGATTCGGGATGTTCATACTTAGCCTGAATCCGAACCAAAATAATTTGGTTGGATAACAATAGCATTCTATCATGTTTAACGATATTTTTAAATCTGTGTCTAACCGAGTCAAATAGCTTAGACAATTTTTAATTAAGGTATACATACTGGAAATCAATAAGTATGTATCAACATGTATAATAATTATCCAAGTGAGGACACTTGTATAACCATACTTAGAATTTAACGAACAGAATATATATATCTGAATCTTAGAGTAATACAATACTGATAAACAAAGAACGAATAAAGTTTGGGAGCTTGTGTGAATATAAATGATTGGATACGTAATCAATAACAATAGAGTTTAATAATCTGGCATAATGATAATATAATTCTGAAACTTTCTTACTCATGTCCATTGCATAAAGAAAATGCAAAGGTTGGGATACTTGCATAATGTAAAAGATAATTCAGATACTTACCTATACGTGTCCATTGACTAAAGTAAATGCAAGGGTAAAGATACTTCTCTGGTCTGCTGCTTACACAACTTAGTTCTATCTTTAATTCAACGACCTATCATTTATAAGGTTGTTCTATTTATTAGAATAACATATCATAACACATCATACTGTTATTTAAAGTCAATACATAACCTAATCACATTGTCACATAGTTATATCAGTCATTAAGACATAAACAAACACTTATACAGTCAAACTATATAAGTTTGGATCAATTTCGGTGACATTTCGGTGTACTGACGGCTTTATAAGGAAATTATCGAGTTTATTGTTAATAAAACTCTAATCTGTATCTTAAATATTATTCTGAATAATCATATTATCTTTCCATGACTTATAATAATTTATAATTAATTATTATAATTTATCATGACTTTTCAAACTCTAGAATCATCATTAAATGATTTAAATATTAAATAATTCTATTACCATTAATATTTAAATAATATCCAAATATTAATGAAGCCATTGCTAAAATATTAAAGTTATTTATAATAACTCAAAATATTTTTAAAGTATTAATATTACCCTTAAATGATTTTTAAATAATTTAAAATTATTTTTAAACAATTACCATTAATATTTCAATATTAAGGTATTATTTATCAAAATATTAAAAATCATTAATTATAACTTCAAATATTTTAATTCATTTATATCCTTTTTAAATGATTTTTAAATCAATAAAACCATTTTTAAACTATTTATTTAATATTATTATTAAATAAATCTAATATCATTAATATTAAAAAATTAATGAAATTTACCTTAAAATATTAAAATTTATATTTTATAACTTAGAATATCTTTAAACTCTTTATTTTCATTTAAAATAATTTGTTTATAATATTAAAATTATTTTTAAACTAATTTATTTAATATAATTATTAAATAAATCTAATATCATTATTATTAAATAATTAATGAAATTTACATTAAAATATTAAAAGTTACATTTTATAACTTAAAATATTATTAAATACCTTATTATCATTTAAAATAATTTTTAATATAATAAAATAATTTTTATTTAATTTATTTAATACATTTATTAAATAAATTAAATATTAATAATATTCAAATAATTACTAATATTTATGGAAAATATTTCAAATTATTAAAATAATTTTTAAAACAGATTTTGTAATTTTTAGAATTTATTTTCTATTTTTAAATAATTTTAAGAAATTAATATAATTAAAATTAATAAACCAGTCGCTATACCCTTTAGCGACAAAATTTGTCGCCTTAGGTGATCTTTAGGCTCAAGAACATTCAAACTCAGTTTCGAGTGACCTATTTTGACCATGAATTATTTACTGTGTATTGTGTTTCTGGGCTAGCTTATTGATCGAGATCTTGCAAAGTTGTTAGTGTAGAATTTACAGTATCCATCAAGTTACGGGTCAAATTACAACATACAAGTAAAGCTGTAAAGACTCAAACTAAGCTGTCGGACATATTCGGGTTTTACGGGTTACCCGAAACCCCGCACGATCTCAAGTGGTCTCCTTGTGGCTCATTTAATCAAGGTTTCGCTCATCATTAATGTGTTATAATGGTTCGAGATTATAGTTTTATGTCAAGGTACAATTATCAATCACCAGGTCAGTCAAACTACAACAGAATCCCAATATAGCATTCGGTCAAACCCTATCAGAAATAATGTTCATCAGTTTTCTGGGTTACCCAGAAAACAGACCCAAAAAACTGAGTTCGTGCTCGTCCAGGCTAGTTTGACCATCGATTAGTTTCATTCTATTTGTTATCTAACTGATATAGGAGCATGAATCTGTAATACACCTACAAGAGTATAACTTTAATACACTAACACAAACAAATCAACAAATGTATGCAAGATCTGGGCCCATGAACTTATTGTCAGACACTGATGAACAAGTTCTGGGTTACCAAGAAAATGCAAAGTCATGGTCGGTCAACGCAGTTTGACCTTCAATAACTTGCAATCTACACCTAATCTAAGCATGATTTCAAGTCTAGATCAAAGTCCTTCTAGCATACTACAAGGCCGAAACATATTACACACAACATCATAAATTGAGAGAGATCAACAGCCCTTGACATTCGTTGTCAGACCACAATTTTAAACTTTTTCCAGATTTTATAAATCTTTAAATTCGAGCATATAAATATTATGAATCCACTATTTAGCAACCCATATCATTAAAAGACACCCTTTAACACATATCTAACTAATCATTAACAACATCTAACATCAGATCATAAGATTTTAAAGATTAGGGTTTATACCTCCTTTTTAGCTTTGATCCTTGAATCTGACTTCTGATCTGCTATAAGTGATAGTGGGGCTTGATTGGGGATTTGTCTAGCAAGGTAATTTTGGAGGTTTGGGTGGGAGAGAAGTGAGTTTAGTGTTGGTAAGTAAAATGAGCAAGTTAGTAACCTTTCTCTCTCCAATTCTATTTATAACATGGTGAAATGCTTAGGGTTGATCATGTTTATCGGATTTTTATTGATTAGAGGCTATAACTAGACCACATGGCTAGCTAGAGTTGGTCACCAATCACTTACTAGGGCTAGATCTACACTCCACCTTATTAAAATATTCAAAAGGGCAATTATGTCATTTGGATTTTACTTTTAGTGGCAAAGTTGTCAATTCATATCAACCCTTAGGATTTAACCCTAAGGTTTCCTAAGCTCAATATCTAGGATTGTGTATTAAGGGCAAAAATGGAAATCTTAGTCTCTACAAATGTGAATTAGGGTTCTCTAATTAAATTAGGTTTCCTAATCACTTAGGACTTATAAATTAGGCTTTATAATATATCCTAATTACCATAAGATTGCTAAATTAATAATTAGAGTTTATAACTTAGCAATTAGTGTTTTAATTTAGTAATTAGGGTTTCTAAATATTAATTAGGGTTTACCTAATTAACATTAAAAATAATAATGGTCATTAATTACATAACACATAACTTAACAAATCTTACAGTCATAGTTGACTTATGTACTATAGTTTATCAGTAATGCTAGGGTTTTGTACTATTTTACTATAATTGTTCCACATATATCAGGCATGTTTATATTACTGAAATATAAATAATATTATATTATTATTTTCATTCCTTATTCAAAATCCGGACTTAGGATTTTGAATTTATATCTGACAAAACCTTAATACATACCATTATTAATTAAGTTAAAATAATTAACTTAACTAATACATATCACAATAATCATATCATATATACAATAATCATATTTTCATGGAAAATAAATAATAAATATTTTATTACCAAATTAATTTATTATAAGAATATAATCTAAAATGATCAGTTATTCTTAAAAAGAATTTATTTACAATTATTCATGTAATGAATAATTTTATTTATCACATATATACATATACTTTACTTTGCACATATTCCCACCTTTATATATATAAAAAAAATTTATTCGCAAAATTTCTTATTAAAAATATTGGGTTATTACATCCACCCTCCCTTATAAGGATTCCGTCCCCGAAATCACCGCTTTAAAACTTATAGACACAAGGGCAAATAGCTTACACAATCATTTCAATTAGATCTCGATCAGATTCGATCGAACTGATCTTTAACTATTCAACATAAAACTTGTCTATCTAATTATACAGAAATTTGATTTCTAACAGAACTCAAATTTCTCTTTCAAAATTTCTTTATAACATAATTTACTTATATTTAAGAAAAATCATATATACGAAAATACAATTCATACGAATAATACCTGAAGTTCCATCCCCGGCTGCTACGGTATCCTGAACCGTCATGTTTAAGACTCTTGCGGTTGATTTTATCGAAGTTGGTCCCGTTATCGTCATTGTTCCACTGCCTTTCCCCGCAGTCACGCTTCCTATATTCATTCTCCTCTTTGGACAGTCCTTCACCTTATGCTCTGTTGATTCACACAGAAAACACCCATTGTTCATCCTAGGATTGGGGCAGTTAGGAGAGATATGTCCCTCCTGCCACACTTGTAGCACACAAACTTACACTTAAGACACTCACCTGAATGACTCTTCCCACAAATTTTACACTGCACAGCCTGCTTTTTCACAACTTCCTACTTGACTTGGACACTCCCAACATTGTTACACTTTCTTTTCTCACCCCTACTACCTACTTCTACCTTCCCGACTCCCTCACCCTTATTATTTCTCTCCTTATTGTAGAGGCTAATGGCCTCACTTCCCCCTTCAGCTATGACAGCCTTTTCTAAGAGTGCGGCAAACATATCGATCTACAGTATTGCCACCTTATTATAGAGATAGGGTTTTAGGCCTGGCTCAAACCTCCTTGCCTTTCTAGCCTCCGTATCAACTTGGTGCAGAGAGAACCTAGCTAATTTATTGAACTTTGCGGCATACTCCGTAACTGCCAAGTTCTCCTACTTTAATTCCAAAAAATTCACCTCCATCCTAGCCTGCACACTAGCCAAGAAATAGTTCTCAAAAGAATAGCGTCTTAAACCTAGTCCATGCTATCACTCATTCTCCTGCCCTAGCTTGATTTGCCTCCCACCAGAAATTCACCTCTCCTTTCATCATATAAGTGGAAAAAGTTGTCATTTACCCCTCATCTACCCTAGCGACTACAAACGCTTTTTCTATTTCTTTAACCCAAGTTTGGGCTTCTATCGGGTCAGTGGTACCTCTAAATTCTGGCGGTCCTACGACCTTAAAATCTTTAAAGTTTACGAAATGATTGTCTGGCTGATTTTCCACCGCTGGCATTCCATTCTACATGGCCTGAGCTACTATGTTCGCAAAATTCTGCATCAGGTCTGGTTGTTGTCCTCCAGCATTGTTGACAGATTCTTCTACCCTCTAGTTTCGTGTTTGACGTCTTGGGGGCATTTTCTGGTTAAATAAAACAAAATCTATATTTTATTAACTTATATTCTAAACCTTATCGTATAAGTTTAATATTTCAAACTTATTCCATTAATCAAACATAGATTTATATTCATTCAACTATCTCATAGTGCATAACATAGCACCTACTTCTTTAAACATCTGATATTCCTTTGTGACTACAAAAGTCGAGAATCGCTGCTACAACTTATATAAAAGTGAAAAATATTACACTAACATATTTATCATTGAACACACATATTCTAACAGTACTTATACGACTTATTCATTACGCCTTTTCCTGGTCCTAGATAACCTTTCGCTCGATGACCTTCCAATCCACAAACAAAACATGCTCCTTGCTTTGGATTAGGACAATGAGGAGAAATATGTCCCTTATGTCCGCAATTGTAACATATCTTTCTCCCTTTCCCGCATACGCCATCATGTTTCTTGCTACAATTTGTACACTTTTCTATTCGTTTAAGGCTCCCTTGGTTGTTATCGGAATTTCCTAAATCGCGATCTTTCATCTTTTTTTCCCCTTCTTGCTTGGAGCTGTACACGATATATTACTTTTGGCTCCCATATGATCAATTTGGATTTTAAGCTTATCTTGTTCTTCCATCATTTCGATTAAGGCCTTTCGTAATTGACTATTTAGTAGCTTTTCTATTTCCCACAACCTTTCAAGAGAAGAAACATTGTTCCTCAGATTCTGCACTTCAGTTGATGCTTGATCAGCTCCAACTTCGATGTTCAAATCACTATCTATTAGTTCCACCATTTCTGAGTCCAGTACTATATTTTCCAAAATGATCACCTTATTAAGGTTATCTTCAACGTGAGCCTCTATTTCAGCTATTGGCTTTGATATTGGCTTGGTTATGGAGATTGGCTCCTTCTTTACGATTTTAGGGTATCCTAATCCTTTTCCTCCTGACATCTACACATAAATTATCCTGATTAGCATATAATATATACACACAACAAGTAAAAGTTTTATATAAGTTATCTTTTATTTTTGTTTGATGATGAATATATTCGATTCATCTCCTTTTAAACTCTATATGAGTTATTTGTACTTTCAACGTTTTCCTCTGCTCTAAGGTTATAGCCTAAGGTCTACTCCCACCTATGGTTTCTAACCCTAAAGCTCTGATACCAACCTATGACGGCCCCAAATTCAGGTTCTTGAAACCCGAATTCAATGCTTCACGATACCATTTCTTTGAGCGGAATAATTATAATTTTGTCATAAATATCAACCTTAATTTATAAATTAGAGTTGTCTAAATCCCAGGTACGCGACCTTAAAACATTTTATTACATGATAGATAATAAATATCATCATCTTATTTAAGTCTATCTATTACATAAGATAACACAACTTATTCTGACAGCTTTCCTTTCCCTTTGTTCCTGGCAGAGCCCTCTAGTTGATCATACTTAACTGAAAACATTTAAATTAAGCAAGAATGAGCATTTGAGTGCACAGCAAGTAATAGCAAACAATAAACATTAGCTGAAAGGATTAAATACTTTCTTTGAGTGACACTTCTATAACGAAGCAATAGTTGTGACGTAATTGAAACCTTTCTAATCAACATACCAATTCTATTTCAAATTTTTGAAACTACGTATTGACTATAAATAGAGATCAGTCGACAGACTATGAACATTGTTTTCTATTATTGAAAAGGTTTAACAGAACTTCATCTCAGAAACAAATCGTAACTTACGAACGCGGGGTGATCGGCCGTTATGCCTGTATTGATCAATACTACATACCGAATGATATTCTCGTTCATTATAATCGCGCCTTGCATAAAAGCACAAAAGTTTCAGTTAGGGATGTTCATTTTAACACGAATCCGAACCAAAATAATTTGGTTGGATAACAATAGTATTCTATCATGTTCAACTATATTCTTAAATCTATGTCTAGTCGAGTCAAATAGCTTAGACGATTTTTAATTAAAGTATACATACTAGAAATCAACAAGTATGTATCAACATGTATAATAATTATCCAAGTGAGGACACTTGTATAACCATACTTAGAATTTAACGAATAGAATATATATATCTGAATCTTATAGTAATACGATATTGATAAACAATGAACGAATAAAGTTTGGGAGCTTGTGTGAATATAAATGATTGGATACGTAATCAATAACAATAGAGTTTAATAATCTGGCATAATGATAATATAATTCTGAAACATTCTTACTCATGTCCATTTCATAAAGGAAATGCAAAGGTTAGGATACTTGCACAATGTAAAAGATAATTCTGATACTTGCCTATACGTGTCCATTGCCTAAAGTAAATGCAAGGGTAAAGATACTTGCCTGGTCTGCTGCTTACACAACTTAGTTCTATCTTTAATTCAATGACCTATCATTTATAAGGTTGTTTTGTTGATTAGAATAACATATCATAACACATCATATTGTTATTTACAGTCAATACATAACCTAATCACATTGTCACATAGTTATATCAGTCATTAAGACATAAACAAACACTTATACAGTCAAACTATATAGGTTTGGATCAATTTCGGTAACATTTCGGTGTACCGATGGCTTTATAGAGAAATTATCGAATTTATTGTTAATAAAACTCTAATCTGTATCCTAAATATTATTCTGAATAATCATATTATATTTCCATGACTTATAATAAATTCTAGTTAATTATTATAATTTATCATGACTTTTCAAACTCTAGAATCATCATTAAATGATTTAAATATTAAATAATTCTATTATCATTAATATTTAAATAATATCCAAATATTAATGAAGCCATTACTAAAATATTAAAGTTATTTATAATAACTCAAAATATTTTTAAAGTATTAATATTACCACTTAAATGATTTTTAAAACATTTAAAATCATTTTTAAATAATTACCATTAATATTTAAATACTAAGGTATTATTTACCAAAATATTAAAAGTCATTAATTATAACTTCAAATATTTTTAATTAATTTATATCCTTTTTAAATGATTTTTAAATCAATAAAACAATTTTTAATAATATTATTAAATAAATCTATTATCATTAATATTAAATAATTAATGAAATTTACATTAAATAATTAAAAGTTATATTTTATAACTTAGAATATCTTTAAACTCTTTATTTTTATTTAAAATGATTTTTTTAATAATATTAAAATCATTTTAAACTAATTTATTTAATATAATTATTAAATAAATCTAATATCATTAATATTAAATAATTAATGGAATTTACATTAAAATATTGAAAGTTACATTTTATAACTTAAAATATTATTAAATACCTTATTATCATTTAAAATGATTTTTAATATAATAAAATCATTTTTTAGTTAATTTATCTAATGTATTTATTAAATAAATTAAATATTAATAATATTCAAATAATTACTAATATTTATGAAAAATATGTTAAATTATTAAAAGTTAATTTTTATAACTTAAAATAATTTTTAAAACTGATTTTGTAATTTTTAGAATTTATTTTCTATTTTTAATAATTTTTAGAAATTAATATAATTAAAATAAATAAACCAGTCGCTATACCCTTTAGAGACAAAATATGTCGCCTTAGGTATTCTTGAGGCTCAAGAACATTCAAACTCAGTTTCGAGTGACCTATTTTGACCATGAATCATTTACTGTGTATTGTGTTTCTGGGCTAGCTATTGATCAGATCTTGCAGTGTTAGTGTAAAATTACAAGTATCCATCAAGTTTTGGGTCAAATTACAACATACAAGGAAACTATAAAGACTCAAACTAACTGTCAGATATATTCTGGGTTTTCTGGGTTACCCAGAAACCCAGACAGTCTCAAGTGGCCTCCTTGTGGCTCATTTAATCAAGGGTTCTAGCTACTGTTAATGTGTTATTATGGTTCAGGATTATAGTCTACATGTCAAGGTACAATTATCAATCACTAGGTCAGTCAAACTACAACAGAATCCCAATATAGCATTCGGTCAAACCTTGTCAGAAATAACGTTCATCAGTTTTTTGGGTAATTCGTGCTCGTCCAGGCTAGTTTGACCATCGATTAGTTTCATTCTATTTGTTATCTAAGTGATATAGGAGCATGAATCTGTAATACACCTACAAGTGTATAACTTTAATACACTAATATAAACAAATCAACAAACGTATGCAAGATCTGGGCCCATGAACTTATTGTCAGACACTGATGAAAAAGTTTTGGGTTACCCAGAAAATGCAAAGTCATGGTCGGTCAACGAAGTTTGACCTTCCATAACTTGTAATCTACACCTGATCTAAGCATGATTTCAAGTCCAGATCAAAGTCCTTCTAGCATACTACAAGTCCAAAACATATATCACACAACATCATAAAAAGAGAGAGATCTATAGCCCTTGACATTCGTTGTCAGACCACAGTTTTAAACTTTTTCCAGATTTTATAAATCTTTAAATTTGAGCATATAAATGTTATGGATCCAATATTTAGCAACCCAGATCATTAAAAGACACCCTCTAACACATATCTTACTAATCATTAACAACATCTAACATCAGATCATACGATTTTAAAGATTAGGGTTTATACCTCCATTTTAGCTTTGATCCTTGAATCTGACTTCTGATCTGCTATAAGTGATAGTGGGGCTTGATTGGGGACTGATCTAGCAAGGTAATTTCGGAGGTTTGGGTGGGAGAGAAGTGAGTTGAGTGTTGGTAAGTAAAATGAGCAAGATAGTAACCTTTCTTTCTCCAATTCTATTTATAACATGGTGAAATGCTTAGGGCTGATCATGTTTATCAGATTTTTTATTGATTAAAAGCTACTACTAGACCACATGGCTAGCTAGATTTTGTCACCAACCACTTACTAGGGCTAGATCTACACTCCACCTTCTTAAAATATTCAAAAGGGCAATTATGTTATTTGGCTTTTACTTTTAGTTGCAAAGTTGTCAATTCATATCAACCCTTATGATTTGACCCTTAGAGTTTAACCCTAAGGTTTCCTAAGCTCAATATCTACGATTGTGTTTTAAGGGCAAAATTAGAAATCTTAGTCTCTACAAATGTGAATAAGGGTTCCCTAATTAAATTAGGTTGCTTAATCACTTATGACTTATAAATTAGGCTTTATAATATACTAATTACCATAATCTTGCTAAATTAATAATTAGGGTTTATAACTTAGCAATTAGGGTTTTAATTTAGTAATTAGGGTTTCTAAATATTAATTAGGGTTTACCTAATTAACATTAAACATAATTGTAGACACTCAAAATTTTCGCACATTCACATCACATATGCGGGGAGGGCGATTCGTCTTCGAGAGATAACCCCGAAAAGACACTCACATCCATTCCGATACTATTGGAAGTTCGGGTCTCAACCTTTAACACACCCTCAGAGTATCATTTCCAACCTCGGAGATAACCCCGAGTTTCGTCCTTGGCGATAACCCCAAGGAATGCTATTGTAATTCCGGCGATAACTCCGAAAATGCTTGTTTCAAATGCATGCTATCAGCTTCTATCTCAGACCTCCTACCAAGGCACTCATACCTCAGACCCGGAGCTAACACCGGGCAGACAGGCACATTTACAGATGACCTTGCGGCATTCAAATACTTGCAGTAGTCCAATCTCAGATGTAACCCTGAGCAACGTCTGCTTTTAACTCAAACTAGAGATAACCTCGGTGAGGAGTCAAACGTCATCTTGCCAGCTCAACACATGTGTGTTGTCTCAACACTTCATACATACATACATACATACAACAATGTCCTATAAGAACCAAGGAGTTCCAATCACGAGTGACTTTCAAGGTGGCAAAGACAATCGAATAGAATTTGGAGCATGAAGACCATGGGCATGGTCCCCTCTTCCTGACTTCGTACAACCTCTAATCCCATGTCATTGTGTAACTCTCGACACAAGCGGTCCGAAGAAGGTCTTATATACCTCGTTCGGATGCTCGGATTGAAGTTCTGCAAGTTCGAGCGGACATTACAGTGCACGAGTGCACGTACTTCGAGACGTCAAAACCCGCGGAGCGGGGTACCGGGCGTGCAGTGCATCTGCTGGCCGCAGTACACACCTTCAAGGCTGCTTAGTACCTGCTGGCTCCCCCTATAAAAATAGAGGGCTTGGGGTGGCCATTTGAAAAAAAAAAGAGGCGAGGAAGCCATATGCAATTTGCTCTGTACACACCCCATATTGAGTGTTTCCTCATTTTAAACATCTGTTAGCTCACATATAGCTATATTTTTACCGACGGGAGCTGAGTGTTTATCCATATTGTTAGAGTTTATGCCCTAGAGGCCAATTATTTGATATAATTGCTTAATATTTTGATATTATATTTGATTGAATAAATAAATTATTTTATTATGGTTTTATTTACTGCGTTATATATAAATGTTAACATAATAAAAATCCTTAGAATAGTGATACAAATTATATAGTTTCAAGTATGTGACTTGAACATGAGATTATATAATTACAATTAGTATCATTGTTCTTAAATATCCCTAGTCGACTATCATTGTTGATGGGACAACAATGATGCATTAGGACTAGTATGTGGATTGACTGATGACCAAATCTCATTGGTCATAAATATATGAGATATTAAGTCAATGCATAGGTACATGTTAGAGAACTGGACAGACCCACCATGAGAATTCTATGTGGAGCATTATGCGAAGTGTCATTAGCAATTCTCATAGTGACAATGATGTAATGGTCCTCAGACACTGAAATCACTAAATTTCTACACACGGAATTTATGTACTTTGATATCATCAAATGTCATCTTTAATAGGGTGGACTATAAAGGTGATTATTGGGTACATCATGAATCGTGTGAGGAATATGAGTGATCTAGATGGAATTTAACCATCCTATATATTAGGGGTGATATCCATAGGCCTCTTGATTGAGTAGGACTATGAAATGCATGGCCATGCTCAAAAATAGTGATTTTTTCATGTAGTCTACTCATTGATCAAGAAAACTCAGATTAAATTATGAAGAGTATGACACATTCCATGACTCGAGTTTAATCTAGGATATTAAGGTTAAAAGGATTAAATTACATTGAAACATTGGTCACTTAAAAGGTTGCATCGAATCATCGATATTATTATTACTTGGTAGTAAAGTGATGCATTACTAGATGTCGCTCACTATTTATAATTTTATAATATGATTTTAAAATTATTGCCAACGTAATAATAACCTATAGGTCACACACATAACGTAATTTAAATGGAATTAATTTAAATTTTAAGGATTTAAATATATTAATATGATTAATAGTATTTAAATCATGAATTTAAATTAAAAGGATAATTTGTATATATGTATATTAATTAAGTAAGACTTAATTAAGATATATATATATATATATATATTCGAATTTTATGAAATTGGGTTTTGAATAATCCCTTTTTTTTAACTACTATATGTATGATATATAGCAGCCACTTAGGGTTACATCATAACTTCATAACCCTAGCCGTTCTTAGAGAGAGACTAGAGAGAAACAGTTCTGAAATCCTCATCCTTGGTGGCTAGTACCGCAGTTCCTTTTACTGCAGATCGTACGACGGTTTGCGGGGCGTTCGTGTGGATACCGTAGAGGCGCGATTCATTTGGATTGCTTTGGAGATTCGAGCGCATCAATTTCAGAAGCATTTTCATATTCGGTATAATTTCTAACCACTGAATTAATTGTTTTCGCATGGATCCTGTTTAGGGTTTCGAATTTGGTTTAAATTGTTATTTCTGCTATGCGTTTCTATGTCGAAACCCTTCACATATAGAGTCATAGAAGCCTACATTGGCAGCCCACTATAAGCCTTCTCACACTCTATAAAGCCTTTCTCTTCATCTTTGCACACATTATTCTACACATTGAGAGTCGTGTTTGTAAGCGTTTGCGGACTTCGATCCGTGGTTTTCATTTCATCAGATATATATATACTTATATGTATATATTTAAATATGGACTAACATTATCGAAGTTATGCCTCGATTGAGCTCTGACTCATGTCCGAGCGTTTACATTTGCTTTTATATATATAAATACTTATATATATAACTGTTGTCAAACATATCTGATGAGCCTCGGATTTTACATCCTGAAAGCGTTACTGCTTTTATATATATATATATATATATATATATATATATATATATATATATATATATATATATATATATATATATATATATATATATATAATGTTATATTGCGTATATATCTCATGAGTCTGGATTTTATATCTCGGAGCGTTTACACCTATATATATATATATATATATATATATATATATATATATATATATATATATTTACATTTACATGTGCCTAGAGTTTAGTTCGAGGCCTTTTACCGCTTTTATTTACATTTAGTCCCACTTTGAGTTTACTTGTAAGGCTGCGGTTGATTTATCGCTTTTATTTACTTTTCTCGATCCCCATGGAGTTGCTTCGTGGTGGTTAATCATGTTCATATATATATATATATATATATATATATATATATATATATATATATATATATATATATATATATTTACCGCTTTTATATATTTACATTTCGATCCCCAATGGAGTTGCCGTGTGGTTGATCATGTCCAGATATATATATATTTATGTTTTTATATATATAATCGCTTATTGCTTTTCATATAAATCGGCATCATGTGAGCCTAGGAATCATGTGATCACATATTCAAAGCATCAATCTAGATTCGGTTCCGTGATGGACATTTTTCAGGTTATGCTTGTAACCAGATATTATTTATAAAGGTCTCAATTTCCTGATGGTCATCATGCCCATGAGGAGTTCTAAGATCGTCAGTATATTATTTTCTCAAGTTGCCTCGCATCTCGAAAAATAAAAGCAAACCAGCCGAAATTAACATTTAATAATAAAATGGAAGTATGAAAAGGTCTCATTTTCTATTGAGCACAAGGTTTGAAAAACCTCTTTTTAAAAAACTTCATTGCTATATCTTGCTTAAAACTGATTTTTTCTATAAATTCAAACCCTTTGTATATAGGTGTGAATGAGGCCTCGCACCACTTTCAAATAATTGCACATTAATCCACACACACACACATTCATATAACAGTTTCTTCAAAAGTGGTGGTCACTGTGGCAACACGGATGTCGGGGGTGCCTAACACCTTCCCTCCGCATAATCAAGCCCCCGAACCCAAATGAATCTCGGTTTCACGTAATCTGCTTAAAGCGTTGTTACATCATTGGGTTAATGTGCAAACCTTTTTCGGTTGCGTTGGTGCAACCAGTTAAAAATACCAACTGGCGACTCTTAAAGTCAAATCATCAACATTACACATGTCGGACCTTTTTTAATTGTTTTTTCAAATAAATGTCACCTAACAATGAGAACACCAAAGAACAAGTAACGAAAAAGGACAAATAAAAATCCCGACGTCGACAGGTGGCGACTCTGATGGGGACTCCAGTAAGAGGGCTTAAGCCGTTATTACAAGCTTTTCAAAACTGTTATATGCTTGTGTGTGAATGTTGCATTTACATTTATGATGAATGTGTATGAATGCATTTTACTTACTGCACGGTACTATATCTATCTTTGATTTTAGTGCTTCGCACATGTCATCATTTTCATAAACGGTGAGACATGTTGTATGTGAATATATGTTGTGTGGTTCCTCCACCAGGAGGCTATCCTCCGCTTGTTTGATTCTTTGGACTCGTAGGGAGAATAATTCCAACGAGGCTCAAGAAAGGCACCACCCAGATTCGCTCTAGTTGAAAGACCGGATTAACTTCCCGTCAAGTAGATTACGATGATCTGGGGACCTTCATGCCAAAAAGCTGTGAGAGTAACCCTAAGATAGGTCAACCTCTAATAAGCCAAACGTGGAGGAAAGTCTCTTCATGCTTTCCATTTTCAATTACTTGTAAAAGCATTTACTTGTAATTTTATTCCATGTTCATCTTTATGTAATGGAAAATATGAAGAATATTTTGTGCATACATGTTATCAAATAACATCCATTTTTGCAGGACAATATTCCTAAAATGGGTGCATTATAAATATTTACATTATCCCTAAGACTAAACTACATAAGTCTTTTGTAGGGAAATCAATGGGCCTGTTACCCGCTCAAAATCCAAAAAGGCCACGAGCCTACAACCAATCATGTCTTCTTCTGACCAGTCTAATCCTATTTCTCGATAAGAATTTGACAGATTAAGTAAGCAAATCACAGATTTGGTTGTTTTGCTTAAAGAATTACATCAGTCCACTCAGGGTACAAAGATGCATACATATAAAGAATCCTCTGCACAAGGAGGAACACAAGGTTTGGATAAAACAAATCCAGAACCTCAGTTGGATACGACCAACAAAGACCTTGAAAACACCCATCTCAAAGTAGATCCAGACACCGGTGATATCAGAAAGAAGGTACTCCAAATGGAGGAAACTATCTGTGCTCTTAAAGGGATTGGAACACATGGAAGTGTTTCATATGCTGACCTTTACATATTCCCTAGTGTTCATTATCCAGAGAAATTCAAAACCCCTAATTTTGAAAAGTATGACGGATTAGGGGATCCTTATACACATTTGAAGGTGTTCATTGGAGAACTTGGATCTTATGCGGAAAACGAGAATGTCAGAATGCAGCTGTTTCAGAAGAGTCTGACTGGAGAAGCCCATTCATGGTATACCAGATTAGACAACTCAAAGATCCATAGTTGGGAAGAGCTAGCTCACGCCTTCCTCACTCTGATTTTCAATCTCGGATGGCTCGACCTGCACCCAGTTACCAAGGTTAAGAAACAGTCTAATGAGTCTTTCAGAGAGTATGCTCAAAGGTGGAGGCGCCTTGCTGCTCAAGTTATTCCTTCCATGACGGAATCAGAAATGGTCATGACTTTCATAGACGTACAGGAAGCTCCTTTCTATGAGAGAGTCTTAGCTGGTATTGGCAAAAAATTTTCTAAAATGATCAAACATGGAGAAATGGCTGAGATGGGATTGAAGTCAGGTAAGATTCAAGACCTAGCCGCTCTTAAAGCTGTTGTTGAGCACATCTAGTCCGGATCTTAAGAAAACAACCCCCAGAGGGTCCATAAAAAGAAAGAGGAGGATGTTTCCTTGATACTAAAAGGTCAAAAAGGCAATCAGAACATGCCTATACAGAGGAGAAACTACTCCCCTTTTCAAGCACAATCTTCAAACCTTCCATTGCAAAAGGTCGAGATGCAAAGCGCCCTCGGATGTTCACACCCTTAGGGGACTCACTCGAGAATATTTTTGCTCTTCTGACTACTCAGAAGAAAATCGCACGTCTTCTTCCACCAGCCAACCATAATGGGATGGGTTTTAATGCTACTCCGAAGTGTGCTTATTATGCCGAATCACCTAGACATGATACTCAAGATTGTTGGGCCTTGAAACACAAGATCTAAGATTTAATAGACAACGGTGAGATCGTGGTCACCAAGCCAGATCAACCTCATGTGCAAGACAACCCTCTTCCTCAACACAAAGAAGAAGAGGTCAACATGATTAGTTGGAGCACTGGACAGAGTTCCAGTTTTAATGGTGAATCCTCCCAGACCATCAAAGACTGTGTTAACAGATAGGATTACGCAAAGTTCCAATTTACTATGGAATAAAAGATGAATGCTCTTTGCAAGCAAATTAAGCAATTGGCAGAACTGGTGACCCACCAGCATCAAGCCACACGCCAATTGATCAGCCAGGAGCATGCTTATCTCCTTCCTTTTGTTATGAATGCTCCACCATCACCTTCAGAAAGCAAAGCTATGGAGGATAAGGTTTTGAAGAGAGTAAATGCTAAAGCCCATTGGGATTTTGCCAATCAGAGGGAATTTATCTATCTGGGCCAATCTATGGAGGAGATATTTCAAATGTTGATCAATGAAGGAAGAATTACCTCCCTTCTGCCTCCAATCAATCCCCGCTCAAGACGGTTCAACTCTGATGGAGTATGTCAATATCATTCATATTCTCGCGGTCACAGCACAGAAGAATGTTGGGCACTCCGCCATCTCATTTAGAATCTTATTGATAGTGGTGTCCTACTTCTGGCAGATGATGACACTGTGCAACTCGAGTGCGGGAATACATGTCCTACCAAATGGAAGGGATCAATAGCAGTTATATCCGAAGTGGATGATGAGACTGTCAAAGCATTTCCCATACAAGAAATTCAACTCAAAGGAGCTGACAATCATTTTAAAGTGGCTGCACCAGAGCCAATTTTTATACCCTTCAGACCACAATATCTTATTGTTAGCTTACGCAAGGTTCCATGGAATTATGGAGAAGCTGAAGGATCCACGTCTCATACTACTGCTACAGTGTCAAAGGAAAATCCATTGTATCTTCCTTAGCGGGTTATGAATCCTACTTGCAAAGCAAAAGGGAAGATTCCCGTGGAGAAGAGTGAAAAATTCCTCTGCACTATGGGTCATAATGAAGCCAAGGTGGTTCTAAACTTAAGAGAAGCTCCATATTAGATATCAATACTGGACTTGGTTTTCTCTTCTGAGGATCACCAGAAGATCTTATTGAAGGTTTTGGAAGAAGCCTACTTGCCAAAATCAGTGGATGTGGAAAAATTTCAACAACAATGTGATATCCTTCACTGATGACGACATACCGACCGAAGGGACCGGTCATTGCAAGCCATTTCACATTACAGTTTTGTCCTCCGGGTATATGTTAGCTGGTGTTTTGATAGACGGAGGTTCGTCTCTAAATATCTGTCCTTATGCCACCTTGGTGAAGATGAATGTCAATCTCAAGCGGATCCAAAGCGTACTATCTGGTTATCAAAGCTTTTGATGGATCCCATTTAAATTTCGATGGAAAGATTGAATTTCGCCAATTAAGATTGGTCCAAATACATTCAATGTATCCTTCCACGTCCTCAGGATAGATTCAGGATACAACATGCTATTGGGGAGACCTTGGATACACATGGCTGGAGCCGTTCCCTCCACACTACATTAACAACTCAAGTACATTGTCAATAATAGTCTAGTCATTGTCAACGCTGAGCCGGAATGTCCTAAACAAGGGAACATACCAATCATCAGCTTTAATTTAGAAGTTGAGCCGGCTAGTTTTCATGCTCTAGAGTGAGTAACACGCAATACCATCCTATTGGAGCACCACTTCCCATACCCAAGATTTCCACCGAGGTTATGTCGTCCACTCAAGAAATGATGTCATTGGGTCATCAGTCTGGACATGGGCTTGGTAAAGATCAGTAGGGTATTAAGCACCCTATTTAAGTGTCCAGTTAAATTGGAACAGCCAGACTAGGCTATTCTGCCAATTCAAGTCATAGGAATCCTCATAAGCACAAGCAGGTTCCTCAAGTCTCCGCCACACAGTGATTTTTTCCATCTGTACCACATGAGCTGATCCAATCTCCAGTAAAGGTGTTGGCCCATGTTATGTCCATGTTGTTTCCCAAACTAGTACCAATCAAAGCAAAAGAGGTGCTGATTTCTGATCCCGAGGTGGAAGAAAAGGAACAGAAATGTAAACATGACATCGCCTTGATGATGTCAAGCATACGCATCATTGTCCATGATGAACATACAAACAGATACACCCCAGACGATGATTTCCCAGATGTCATGGTTATCATTCGGGAGAAGAAGGACAATGACAATCCCTAGATCACTGCAGTCCATCAGGACTTTGCCCTCGACAATTGGAGCAGCACTCCATGCATTGGTCGACGAGGGTAAAATGGGCAGAAAATCCCTCTGCCCTATAGATAACTTTAATTGCTTACTTTTCTATACAGTATTAGCAGTTATTTTATCAGTACATGCTAACACTTTTGTATAATCGAACAGTTGCATATATTAAGTGAAAGCATATTTTGTTTACGGACTCTCAATTTAGATGTGCTCGTACTTTTGTCGATGAGGTGCCTTCTCTCCACAAGGGTCAGAACTTTGATGCAAAGTTGGACTCAGACTTGATGGAAATACAAGAGGACATTGAGACACCTCGGGAGATTAAGGAATGGGTCGCAGCATAAACCTAAACCCAACCTTGACTAAACCACTTCTTTTCAATCTTGGAACCTTAGAAAACCCTAAGCTAATCCAGATTGGTTCGGGACCTCACCCCAAACCAAATGGAATGACATGGTTGCACTATTAACCCAATTCCAGGATGTGTTTGCATGGTCTCATGAAGACATAGTGGGTTTGTCCACTGACATTGTTCTTCATCTCCTTTCCATTAAAGAAGGATTCAAGCCAGTTAGGCAGAAGCTCAGGCGATTAAATCCTGAGTGGAGTTTAAAGGTTAAAGAATAAATTGTGAAATAATTTCAAGCTGGCATTATCATGGTGTCTACATATCCGGAGTGGATATCCAATATTGTTCTCGTGCCTAAACCCGAAGGAAAGGTGCAAGTGTGCGTGGATTACCGGGATTTGAACAAAGCTTGCCTTAAAGATTGCTTTCCCGTTCCCTTTATCCACATTCTTATTGACAATCATCGCTTCAATACTGGCATGTACTCCTTTCATGGATTGCTTTCTTGTGGTACCATCAAATTATGGTCACTGAGGAAGACCGTGAGAAAACTGCTTTCATCACGCCTTGGGGAACCTTTTGCTACAGACGGTTTTCATTCAACCTCGTCAATGCCGGGGCAACCTATCAGTGAGCTATGATGGCTCTTTTCCACGATTTAATGCACACGGAGAAAGAGATCTACGTGGATGACATCATTATCAAATCCCAAAAGGAGGAAGACCATTTAGACCATCTCAAAAAGCTTTTCAACAGGTTGCGTAAGTACAACTTGAAGTTGAATCCAGCCAAGTGCACCTTTGGCGTTAAGTCAGGCAAGTTGTTAGGTTTCCTTGTCAGCCACAAAGGGATTGAACTAGATCCTACAAAAATCTAGGCCATCAAGGAAATGCCCATTCCTCAGATAGAAAAGGAAATACAGGGATTTTTGGGAAGAATCAACTTCATTAGCAGGTTTATTTCTCAATGTACAGCAACTTGTGAGCCCATCTTCAAGCTGTTAAGGAAGAACTCCTCCATAAAATGGAACGATGAGTGTCAAAAAGCCTTCCTTACCATTAAAGAGCAGTTAGTTAACGCTCCTATTTTGGTACCACCCAGGGATGATGTTCCCTTATTAATATACCTGTCCATTAATGACAATGCCATGGGCTGTATGTTGGGGAAAAAAGACAATAGAGGCCAAGAACGAGCTATCTATTACCTCAGCAAAAGATTCAGCATCAGTGAACACAAGTACACTTTGATTGAGAAGACTTATTGTGCTTTAGCATGGGCTTCCATGAGGTTACAACATTACCTCCATGGTCACACAACCCATCTCATATATCCTGTGGATCCTCTCAAGTATGTGTTCGAAGAGGCCCATATCAATTTTTTGACTTTCAGATGGCAGTTGATCCTACAGCAATTTGACATCGTCTACGTGATGTAAAAGTCTGTCAAAGGTCAAGGAATTACGGATCAACTAGCCGCCGCACCTGCAGGGGATTACAAACCCTTAGAAACATACTTCCCCGATGAAGGGGTAATGGAAGTTCAACAATACCATCGGTACGATACATGCCACACATGGAAAATGTATTTCAATGGAGCTGTTAACACAAAAGGTTCTGGAGCTGGAGCAGTTCTAGTGTGCGGTATGGGGGAGCAGTATCCCATCGCTGTCAAATTGCAGTTTGTCAGCACTAATAACACAGCTGAGTATGAAGGTTGTATCACGGGGATAAAAATTTCCCGTTCAATGGACATCAGGCAGTTAACTATTTTTGGGGATTCCGAATTGGTAATCAAACAATCCATGGGAATCTATCAAACCAAAGAATTACATTTCCTGCCTTACCATCAGCAAGTTTTACAGATGGCTTTGGAGTTCAAAGAAATCTCGTTGCTACACATTCCTCGTAATAGGAATGATTTTGCGGATGCATTAGCAATGTTGGCCTCCTTGATTCACATACCTGACAAGGAAAATATGCCAAACATCAGATTTGCCCTGCAAAAGGCCCCAGCTTATGGGAACTATGTTGGAGAAGTATTGGATGATCTACCTCCCATCCATAACCCTTGGTATCAGCATATCAAGGAGTATCTGTGAGATGGATCTACACCCACTGAGGCGAGCCTAACTGAGAAGAGGCGGATCCATCGACTTGCTTTGAAATTCTACCTGAGCGGAGATGCACTCTACAAAAGAGATGCAGGATTAGGTCTCCTCAGATGTCTAGATAAAGACCAAGCTCAGAGGCTCATGGATGAGATCTATGGTGGAGTATGTGGCCCTCACATGAGCGGGCCCTTACTTGTCAAGAAGATCCTGAGAACAGGGCATTATTGGCTTACACTCAAAGCTGACTGTGATGATCACGTCAAAAGATGTTATCAATGCCAAATTCATGGGAATGATATCCACGCCCCTCCAAGGGAACTCCATAATATGAGTTCAGCATGGCCCTTCTCAATGTGGGGAATGGACGTCATCGGGCCCATCGAGCCCAAAGCCAGTAATGGACATCGATTCATATTCACCATGATCGACTACTTCACCAAATGGGTAGAAGCAGCCTCCTTCCCAAATCAGCATTAAAGAAGTCATCATTGCTTTCATCGTAAATAATATAAATCGTCGATATGGACAACCAGAGGTCATTGTGTCAGACAATGCTAAAAACCTCAACACCAAAATGATGGAGGAGTTATGCAGCAAATTCCACATCAAACACCTTAACTCCGTCATCTACCATCCAAAGATGAATGGTCCTGTTGAAGAGGTTAATAAAAAATCAAAAAGATCATGCAGAAAATGTCTGCCAATCACAAAGGATGGCCTGACCTCTTGCCTCTAACTTTATTAGCCTACAGAACTTCTATGTGTACTTCCACTGGGGCAACCCCCTACTCATTAGCCTATGGGATGGAAGTTGTGCTCCCCATAGAGGTGGAAATGGAATCCCTCAGAGTGTTGATGGGTGCTCAATTGGATGAAGATCAATGGGTACAGGACAGGTATCACCAATTGTCTCTAATAGACAAAAGGCGAACCGCGGCTATCTTCCATGGTCAGTTATATCAGCAAAGGATCGTACGATCCTACAATAGAAAAGTCCGGCTACGACAGTTTAAACAACATGACTTGGTTTTAAAGAAGATCATTGACAACCAAGATCAATGTAAGGGAAAATTCGCCCCTAATTGGGAAGGCCCATTTGTTGTCAAGTAGGTACTGACAGGAGGTGCTTTCAGACTACAGGAAATGGATGGCGATGAATTTCCACATCTTATCAACTCGGACACCTTGAAACGGTACTATATCTGATGATATCATCAAGCAAACATCCTGATATGGATCATCCAATCACCAGTCATTCCTGTTTTGAACCTTTTCTTTTCTACATACTCTTCTTCCCCTCAGGGAAACATACACTTCAAACCAGTAGCCTGGTTTCACCTCAGTTCAAACATTTCACACAATTTCGGTTATCTTGAAGATGGGATTGAACCTTTCACACCTGCAGTTTATCTGAAAGACGGGATTAAACTTTTCTACGTTTGCAGTTTGTCCTGAAGACGAGATAAAACTTTTTCCACACCTGCAGTTTGTCCCAATCATGGGATCAAACTTTTCTTTCCCCGCAGTATAGCCTGCACATGGGATTCACACTTCTCTTTGGCTGCAATTCGTCCTGAAGGGCAAACTACGTCAACCTGATCTCCCTGATACACGAAAGTATGTAGGCAACCATATGCTATATGGCCCGGTCGCAATAAACAAAAAATAACAAAAACATTTCTGCCCTTTCTCTACAAAAATAAAAAAACAACAAAAATCCTTCTACACCCTTCTTCATCAATAAAGCTTCTATACCTAGTTGCCTTTCACATTCAGCGTTGAACCTCTTACACCAGGTTCGAACTACATAGACTTGATCTCCTCTTCAATAGAGACGACGAGAGGGCAACCATTTATGGTTCAGGCCTAACCCCTACCGTAACAAAAATACTTGTCACACTGCAGATCGGGATCAAACTTCAATCCACCACATTTCATCAATTTCAGACCAAAGGGATGGAATTACCCAACTTCTTCTCACAAATAGGAGATTCGGTGACCATCTAAGCTGCGGTCGTGCCTCAAAGAGCAACACCAATCTATAAGAGATGGAATTAACTAGGCTTCTCACAAATAGAATTACTAGCAACCATTTGTGGTACGGTCAATCTCAGAGAGGAAAAACCACCCTCCTCTGTAACGACCCGGAAATTCGGATTTTCCAGAATTTAAGTTTAAAGAATTAGTTATTAATAAAATGAATTTTTATTAATAATATTATGTGTTGTGTGTTTATTAATCGTTCTAAAACCTAGGATGATTATAAGTCGGGAGGATTCTGGCTACTAGCTAGATTGAACGAGTAAGAATTTTCAAGACGAAAATGAAAATTTTCTGGGAACAAAAATATTTTTAGGGAAAAAGACGAAATAGGCACTATTCACCTGACAAAACCCTAAGGGTTAGGGTTTGAATAACCTAAGCCGTTCCAAGAGTTCGGTATGTCAAAATGACATTCCGTCAAAAGATTTGACGATAATATGTCATGAAAAGTTAACTAAGCCGATAAAAGTTTTTCTCAAAAAACGTGCAAAAATTGGACGAAATAAAAATGATGAAAAGTACTGCTATGTACTTTTCATTCGTTTAGCTACATTAGGAGAAAACGTGAAGGAAAACGTTTAACGCCAAAAAGTGTTTTTCAGTTTTTTGGAGATCTGAAGAATACGTAAAAGTTAATCGGTAAAGGAAAGAAGAAATATCCAAAAATATTTGGATTCTGAGAATCGCAGTTTTCGGACTGTAAAGTGCTTATACTTAAGAGCTAAGTAACGGATAAGTTACTTAAGGGTTAAGTAAACTTAAAGGCTAAGTCAACTTAAGGAGTAAGTAAACTTAATGGCTAAGTAAACTTAAGGGCTAAGTTAACTTAACACTTAATTCATGAATAGTAACGAGGTTAGGGGGCAAAATGACTAAAATACCCCTAGCCTTGGTTTTCTATAAATAGGAAGCTTATTTCATTTGTTTGGAATTTTGAAAATTGTCCAACATTTGAGAGAGAGAGAGAGAGAGAGATTTCGGATGATGGAGAAGAGGAAAAGGAGGAGGGAAAGTTGCTCGTGAGCAAACTTTGGCCGACGGAAAGAGATCAAAGGAGAAAGGTAATCCGAAACCTAGTCTCTTAGAATATTTTTTTTAAGTTTCTATGTTCAAAAACACAGATTAATAAGAATAAAGAGTAAAAGATAATAAGAATGATTTTATATGGTTGAAATCATAAGAAAAGAAGAAATAAGAAATTAGAAGTTTAGTTTGTAAATTTCTTAAGGAAGTGTTCGATTCGTAATAAATTAGAATGATCCGAGTGGATTATATAAATGAGTAGATGAAATAAGTAAGGAATGGTGTTCTATAACATCAAATTCTAAGAAAAAGTGAAATCGTAATCAAAATATCGATTAAAAATGAAGAACGAACGAAGAACACGAAGAACACGCGAAAAACACGACGAACGTTGTTGATGGACAAATTTAAAACCATCGTAGTATAATTGTTATTGATGAACAAGTTTAAAACCATCGTGTATAAGTTAGATGCTTGTTGCTTGGTTAGGAACAGTAGAAACGTTCTTGAAGAATGGATTAAAACTGAGCTATAAAGAAGTTATGGCGAAAATTTCGTAAAAGATAAACGAGAATTAGAAAGTTAGTAAATGAACTCGAACGTGTAGGGTTTCATAAGAAAATAAGAGAACGTAGAAAACATGAGTCGTGGACTCAAGAACGAACGAATTTTGAGTTCGGATGACCAAATTACGGACGAACGAACGAAGAGCGTTAAAAACGTAAAACGAACGAAGGGCGAAGATTAAGGCAATCGAATGGCATGTTAACGGATTCAGAATGAAGTTCTGTTAGAGGGGGATTGAAGTACATAAGATAAGAAAGAGAATGGCTTTGGAATGACCTCGTTCTGAGTTATAAAGAATAAGTTATGGAAGCAGGAAAGTAACAGTTTTAAACCAATGTAAACACTTAGAGAAAAAAATTGAGAAGAAGGGCTTAGCGTCATGCCCCACCATGCCTTATAAGGCGGGGGCTAGCCATGAACAGGTGGAGCCGGTATTATAAACTGTGTACAAGCAGCAAGAGATAGAGGAGAGTGGCGTCAGAAGCGCCCAGTGTGTAGGAAAAAGCAGAGAGAAGAGCTTTTAACTGCTCAGCTCTTGCGGGAAATGTAAGGAAAGATAAAGAACATAATGTTCAACTAATGTAATACTTAATCAAGTGTTTTAAACCTTTAATGAAGGTTGAACGGAAAGATTAAACGAGATTAAAAGAATAAGAATATAGACGCGGGTTATAGAACTGATATCCGGGGACCGTAGTCGCGATAAACGAACGTGGGGGATTGCTATGATTGTGATTCCCTAGACGTTGGGGAATGAGGTCAATGAATAACATTTTGATGTTATGACATGTTAATGAGAGATAAGTGTAAAGCGTATAGACACTGCAAATGTAATGCTGTTGCGATGAACGATCGGTTGTAGCATACAATGAACAGTATGGCTTCGACATTAAGAAAGAATAATGAACATGGGGTTCATGGGATGGATAACGATCGAAAGCGATTAAAACCTTGAGTAAAGGTTGAATAAGAGATTAAGAGACGAGCAACGTGAACGTTGAATACGTAAACGATCCTCGTGAATCGTATTCACGTCGGACGAACATTCTAAGTATACCCTGGTTGTATGACCTAGACGTTGACCAAGGTAGGAAGTAAGACATGAGTTATCGAGAAAATCGTAACGAATGGTAATAAGATTAATGAAAGCCGAATGTGAGTCGGATAAGAATGAATCCTGAAGTATGGCATTTAATTATCAAAAAGCTAAAAGGAATAAGAATTTGACTTAACGAACATTAAGTTTAATGGTTCGGATAAGTTACGATAAGTTTAGGTTGTGGTACGATCGTGACCTTTGATGGTTGACATATGGGAGTTGGGCTAAACAATTCCTTCAGAGAGCGAAGGTATATACAAAACTGGCAACCGATCTAACTCACTGTTATGGGCAGTGTAGATGAGACGGGAACTTGTTTGTTGGTTGTTTGTGGGAAACCACTTAGAGTACCATATGGACTACTGCTTGAGAGAAGCGATGTGTCTTTGAGTCCTAGAGAAGTTATAAGAAGAAGATAAGAATGTAAAATATCAAAGATGATGAACGTATAAGTAAGACATCTCCGTATGTCATGAAGACGTAGAATGGTAATAGAAGTGGTCGCGTAAACTTAGGTTGCAAGAACACGAACCCTAAGAAGTAAAGTTAAGTAAATTAATGCATAAGTCAAATATATATGACTAATTGGTGTATGTGGTGTTTTCTTATGTGTTATATAGAAATTAAAATGAGCAGTTCGGCGTAAGCTATAGCTGGGCATAAGGCAAGTTTCCTAACTTCATTCATATTTTAAATGAATGCTAGTTTCTTAAACTTCTCAGATGTTGAACTTGAGAAGTTTTGTCTATGTGTGAATGTGCGATATTTGTACAAGGTGGTAAAACGTATGAGGCCTTGAGCCACAATGTGAACACTTCGGTGTTTCTATGATATGAACTGTTCTGTGATTGAGCTATTTAATACAAGTATGTTCTGTTTATACATGAATTGTTATTGTTAAGTCTGTGCTAATGATTCTAGACAGACAGGATGTGTATGAAAAAGGTAGAGGAATGAAAGTATTTCAAAGTGAAAGTGACTAATGTTTTAAAATGATAAGAATCGAGACTATTCCTATTATTCAAGCTGCTTCATAACCTTTGTTCGGTTATCGAAGTTCTAAAGGAATGTTTGAATTCTTAAAGTTTTTTATCAACTTCTATGACTTGCTGGGCAATTGAATGCTCACACTTGCTTTAAATGAAAAACGTTTTCAGTGAACGATGTTAGAAGTACTTACGGATCTCATAAAGATCAAACTGACGGTATCCAGATGAAGTGCCATTCAGAATGTGAATGAGCGAGAAGATCAAGTGAAGGCTTGTAATATAGAAAGATGAAATTGAACTATAGACTAGTTTAAGAAACTGTTATGTATCCTTAGTGGCGGATAAAATCCACGCTTGTAAGATGAAATGAATAATGTATTTATCATTATTTGTAATGAAAAAGGTTATAAGGTTTTTAGAACCTGAGATTTGAGAGTGTATGTTGTTATATTTCAGTATATAATGATGTACGTTGGATGAATGATGTACTCGTGATGTACGGAATCCGGGTGTGAAGATAGACCCGATTTCAGGGCGTTACATCCTCTCCACTTTTCCATACAGATACCAGTCCCAAGACACCAAAGATGGTAGGAATACACACAGATCAATGATCCATTCTGAGAGATCCTGCGACGTCTCATTGTCCACCTATCAAGGATAAGTTTAGAATGCATCAAGATCACAAGTCCTGAAGAAACAGGCAAATATCAAGCAAGTATCAAGGCACAACTGAAAGGGAAGTGAATCAAAGTATATATTTCCCTACCATACATAATATTGTTTGATATATACATATGTGTTGTATATGACAAAATGGCTAAGCTAGTGTGTGCAGGAAAATATAAAGCTATCTACGGATCTGTGTATGTGGACTATCAGATCTAACATGGCATCCCTCTCTGAAGAAGGAGGTAAAGCTGAATAACAGTGGTACTCGGGGTGGGAGAATCCATCATAAATGCTGGAAACCCAGCAGTCAAATCCTCATCGATGGGAATGTTAGCCTCCTCTATAGGCTCCTCATCGTCGGAATAAATATCCTACACTGTGGATACTACCATAGTCGATGCAGTCTTTGTCTCCATCTATGTTGAATATCTGCAGAATAACCCGGATGACTGACAAAAAACTCAGCCTGCTCTCACTGATCCCAACAGACATACAACCTGGATCTATCCTGGAAGACAGCTCACATCCATTCCGAATACTACCGGAAGTTCAGTCTCAACCTCGGAACACACCCCAGGAGTATCATTTCCAACCTCTAAGATAACCCCAAGTTTTGTCCTTGGCGATAACCCCAAGGAATGCTATTGCAGTTCCGGCGATAACTTCAAAAATACTTGTTTCAAATGCATGTTATCAGTTTCAATCTCAGACCTGCTACCGAGGCACTCATACCTCAGACCCGGAGCTAACACCGGGCAGACAGGCACATTTACAGATGACCTTGCGGCATTAAAACACTTGTAGCAGTCCAATCTCAGATGTAACCTTGAGCAACATTTGCTTTCAACTCAAACCGGAGATAACCCCGGTGAGGAGTCAAACGTCATCTTGCCACCTCAACACCTGCGCGTCGTCTTAACACTTCATACATACATACATACAACAATGTCCTACAAGAACCAAGGAGTTCCAATCCCGAGTGGCTATTACGCGTGGCAGCACACCGGATAGAATTTGAAGCTTAAAGACCATGGGCATGGTCCCCTCTTCCTGACTTCGTACAACCTCTAATCCCATGTCATTGTGTAACTCTCGACACAAGCTATCCGAAGAAGGTCTTATATACCTCGTTCGGATGCTCGAATTGAAGTTCTGCAAGTTCAAGCGGACATTATAATACACGAGTGCACGTACTTCGAGATGACAGAACCCGCAGAGGCCGAGAGGCCCCAGGCAAACCGTGAGGTGCATCTCATGCACATTGCTGTAGCCTACTGGTAGAGTACACTGGCTCCCCTCCTCTATAAATAGAGGGCTTGGGGTGGCCATTTGAAAAAAAAGAGGCGAGGAAGCCCTATCCAATTTGCTCTGTACACACCCATATTGAGTGTTTTCTCATTTTAAACATATGTTAGCTCACATATAGCTATATTTTTACCGGCGGGAGTAGAGTGTTTATCCATAGAGAGTCATAAAAGCCTGTATTGGCAGCCCACTGTAAGCCCTCTCACACTCTATAAAGCCTTTCTATTCATCTTTGCACACACTATTCTACACATTGAGAGTCGTGTTTGTCGTTTGCCGGACTTGATTAGTAGTTTTCATTTCATCGTATATATATACTTATATATGTATATATTTAAATATGAACTAACATTATCGAGTTATGCCTCGATTGAGCCTAGACTCATATCTGGAGCGTTTACTTGTTTATATATATATATATATATATATATATATATATATATATATATATATCTGTTGTCAGACATATCGGATGAGCCTGGATTTTACATCCAGAGCGTTTACCTGCTTTTATATATATATACTTATATATATAACTGTTGTCAGACATATCTGATGAGCCTTGATTTTACATTCGGAGCGTTTACCTGCTTCTATATATATATATATATTTACATTTCTGTCAGGCCTAGAGTTTACTTCGAGGCCTTTTACTGCTTTATTTATATTTAGTCTCACCTGGAGTTTACTTCGTGGCGGTTGATCGCATTTAATGCTTTATTTACTTTTCTGATCCCCCATGGAGTTGCTTCGTGGTGGTTGATCATGTCCATATATATATATTTACCGCTTTTATAAATTTATATTTCCGATCCCCCATGGAGTTGCTTCGTGGTGGTTGATCATGTCTATATATATATATATATATATATATATATATATATATATATATATATATATATATTTATAGCTTTTATATATATAACTACTTATCGCTTTTCATATAAATCATGACATCATGTGAGCCTAGAATCATATGATCATAGATTCAAAGCTACTACCTAGATTCGGTTCCGTGATGGACATTTTTCATTTATGCAAAACTGTATATTATTTTCTGATGATTCGAATTTCCTTGGATGGTCATTATGCCCATGAGGAGTTCTAAGATCACAGATATTATTTTCTCAAGATGCCTCGCATCTCAAAAAATAAAAGCAAACCAAATTGAACATTTAATAATAAAAATAGAAGTATGAAAAGGTCTCAATTCCTATTAAGCACAGGGTTTGAAAAACCTCTTTTTACAAAACTTCATTGCTATATCTTGCTTAAAACTGAATTTTTCTATAAATTCAAACCCTTTGTATATAGGTACGAACGAGGCCTCGTAATACTTTCAAATAATTACACATTGATCTACACACACACACACACATTCATATAACAGTTTCTTGAAAAGTGGCGGTCACCATGGCAACACGGATATTGGGGGGTGCCTAACACTTTCCCTCCGCATAATCAAGCCCCCGAACCCAAATGAATCTCGGTTTCATAGACCCGTTTAGCAGTGTTACATCACTGGGTCAATGTGCAAACCTTTTCCGGTTGTGTTGGTGCAACTAGTTAAAAACACCAACTGATAACTCTTAAAGTCAAAAATCGTCGACATTACACATGTCGGACCTTTTTTACTTGTTTTTTCAAACAAATCTCACCTAACAATAATAATGGTCATTAATTACATAACACATAACTTAACAAATCTTACAGTCATAGTTGACTTCTATACTATAGTTTATCAGTAATGCTAGGGTTTTGTATTGTTTTACTATAATTGTTCAACATATATCATCCATGTTTATATTACTGAAATATAAATAATATTATATTATTATTTTCATTCCTTATTCAAAATCCAGACTTAGGGTTTTGAATTTATATCTGACATAACCTTCATACATACCATTATTAATTAAGTTAAAATAATTAACTTAACTATTACATATCATAATAATCATATCATAAATACAATAATCATATTTTCATGGAAAATAAATAATAAATATTTTATTACCAAATTAATTTATTATAAGAATATAATCTAAAATGATCAATAATTCTTAAAAAAAATTATTTATAATTATTCATGTAATAAAAAATTTTATTTATCACATATATACATATACTTTACTTTGCACATATTCCCAGCTTTATATATATATATAAAAAAAATTATTCGAAAAATTTCTTATTGAAAATATTGGGTTATTACATCCACCCTCGGAATCACCGCTTTAAAACTTATAGACACAAGGGCAAATAGCATACACAGTCATTTCAATTAGATCTCGATCATATTCGATCGAACTGATCTTTAACTATTCAACATAAAACTTGTCTATCTAATTATACAGAAATTTGATTTCTAGCAGAACTCAAATTTCTCTTTCAAAATTTCTTTATAACATAATTTACTTATATTTACGAAAAATCATCTGAATGACTCTTCCCACAATTTTTACACTGCACAGCCTGCTTTTTCACACCTTCCTGCTTGACTTAGACACTCCCAACATTGTTCCACTTTCTTTTCTCACCCCTACTACCTACTTCAACCTTCCCACTCCCTCACCCTTATTATTTCTCTCCTTATTGTAGTGGCTAATGGCCTCACTCCCCCTTCAGCTATGATAGCCTTTTCTAAGAGTGCGACAAATGTATTGATCTGCAATACCGCCACCTTATTGTAGAGCCAGGGTTTTACGCCTTGCTCAAACCTCCTTGCCTTTCTAGCCTCCGTATCCACTTGGTGCGGAGCGAACCTAGCTAATTCATTGAACTTTGCGGCATACTCCGTAACTGCCAAGTTCTCCTGCTTCAATTCCAAAAACTTCACCTCCATCCTAGCCTGCACACTAGCCGAGAAATAGTTCTCAAAGAATAGAGTCTTAAACCTAGTCCATGCTATCACTCCTTCACCTGCCCTAGTTTAATTTGCCTCCCACCAGAAATTCGCCTCTCCTTTCATTATATAGGTGGCAAAAGCTGTCTTTTGCCCCTCATCTACCCTAGCGACTACAAACGCTTTTTCTATTTCTCTAACCCAAGTTTGGGCTTCTATCGGGTCAGTGGTACCTTTAAATTCTGGCGGTCCTATGACCTTAAAATCTTTAAAGTTTGCAAAACGATTGTCTTGCTGATCTTCTATCGCTGGCATTCCATTCTACATGGCCTGAGCTACCATGTTCGCAAAATTATGCATCAGGTCTGGTTGTGGTCCTCCAGCATTGTTGACAGATTCTTCTGCCCTCTGGTTTCATGTTTGACATTTTGGCGGCATTTTCTGGTTAAATAAAATAAAATCTATATTTTATTAACTTACATTCTAAACCTTATCGTATAAGTTTAATATTTCAAACTTATTCCATTAATCAAACACAGATTCATATTTATTCAACTATCTCATAGTACATAACATAGCACCTACTACTTTAAACATCCGATATCCTTTTGTGACTACAAAAGTCGAGAATCACTTCTATAACTTATACAAAAGTGAAAATATTACACTGACATATTTATCATAGAACACACATATTCTAATAGTACTTATACTACTTATTCACTACGCCTTTTCCTGATCCTGGACAACCTTTCGCTCGATGACCTTCCAATCCACAAACAAGACATGCTCCTTGCTTTGGATTAGGATAATGAGGAAAAATATGTCCCTTATGTCTGCAATTAGAAAATATTTTTCTCCCTTTCCCGCATATTCCTTCATGTTTCTTGCTACAGTTTGTACACTTTTCTATTCATTTAAGGTTCCCTTGGTTGTTATCGGAATTTCCTAAATCGCGGTCTTTCATCTTTCTTTTCTCCTTGCTTGGAGCTGCACAAGATATGTTGCTTTTGGCTCCCATCTGATCAATTTGGATTTTAAGCTTTTCTTGTTCTTCCATCGTTTCTATTAAGGCCTTTCACAATTGACTATTTAGTAGCTTTTCTATTTCCCACAACCTTTCCATAGAAGAAACCTTGTTCCTCAGATTCTTCACTTCAGTTGATGCTTGATCAGCTCCAACTTCGGTGTTCGAAGCACTATCTGTTAGTTCCACCATTTCTGGGTCCAGTACTATATTTTCCAAAATGATCACCTTATCAAGGTTTTCTTCAACGTGAGCCTCTATTTCAGCTATTGGCTTTGATATTGGCTTTGTTATGGAGATTGGCTCATTCTTTACGATCTTAGGGTATCCTAATCCTTTTCCTCCTGACATCTACACATAAATTATCCTGATTAGCATATAATATATACACACAACAAGTAAAAGTTTTATATATATCCAAGTGAGGACACTTGTATAACCATACTTAAAATTTAACGAATAGAATATATATATCTGAATCTTATAGTAATACGATATTGATAAACAATGAACGAATAAAGTTTGGGAGCTTGTGTGAATATAAATGATTGGATACGTAATCAATAACAATAGAGTTTAATAATCTGGCATAATGATAATATAATTCTGAAACTTTCTTACTCATGTCCATTGCATAAAGGAAATTCAAAGGTTAGGATACTTGCACAATGTAAAAGATAATTCAGATACTTGCCTATATGTGTCCATCATTTAAAGTAAATGCAAGGGTAAAGATATCTTTTAAATCCTTTCGCTTACACAACTTAGTTCTATCTTTAATTCAACAACTTATCATTTATAAGGTTGTTCTATTGATTAGAATAACATATCATAACACATCATACTGTTATTTACAGTTAATACATAACCTAATCACATTGTCACATAGTTATATCAGTCATTAAGATACAAACAAACACTTATACAGTCAAACTGTATAGGTTTGGATCAATTTCGGTATCGAGTTTATTGTTAATAAAACTCTAATCTGTATCTTAAATATTATTCTGAATAATCATATTATCTTTCCATGACTTATAATAATTTATAATTAATTATTATAATTTATCATGACTTTTCAAACTCTAGAATCATCATTAAATGATTTAAATATTAAATAATTCTATTATCATTAATATTTAAATAATATACAAATATTAATGAAGCCATTGCTAAAATATTAAAGTTATTTATAATAACTCAAAATATTTTTAAAGTATTAATATTACCCTTAAATGATTTTTAAAATATTTAAAATCATTTTTAAACAATTATCATTAATATTTAAATATTAAGGTATTATTTATCAAAATATTAAAAGTCATTAATTATAACTTAAAATATTTTTAATTCATTTATATCCTTTTTAAATGATTTTTAAATCAATAAAACCATTTTTAAACTATTTATTTAATATTATTATTAAATAAATCTAATATCATTAATATTAATAATTAATAAAATTTACCTTAAAATATAAAAAGTTATATTTTATAACTTAGAATATCTTTAAACTCTTTATTTTCATTTAAAATAATTTTTTATAATATTAAAATCATTTTTAAATTAAATTATTTAATATAGTTATTAAATAAATCTAATATCATTAATATTAAATAATTAATGAAATTTACATTAAAATATTGAAAGTTACATTTTATAACTTAAAATATTATTAAGTACCTTATTATCATTTAAAATAATTTTTAATATAATAAAATCATTTTTAGTTAATTTATTTAATGCATTTATTAAATAAATTAAATATTAATAATATTCAAATAATTACTAATATTTATAGAAAATATGTCAAATTATTAAAAGTTAATTTTTATAACTTCAAATAATTTTTAAAACTGATTTTGTAATTTTTAGAATTTATTTTCTATTTTTAAATAATTTTTAGAAATTAGTAAACCTGTCGCTATAGCCTTTAGCGAAAAAATCTGTCGCCTTAGGTGTTCTTGAGGCTCAAGAACATTCAAACTCAGTTTCGAGTGACCTACTTTGACCATGAATCATTTACTGTGTATTGTGTTTCTGGGCTAGCTATTGATCATATCTTGTAGTGTTAGTGTAGAACTACAAGTATCCATCAAGTTCTGGGTCAAATTACAACATACAAGTAAACTATAAAGACTAAAACTAACTGTCATACATGTTCTAGGTTTTCTGGGTTACCCAGAAACCCGGACAGTCTCAAGTGGTCTCCTTGTGGCTCATTTAATCAAGGGTTCTTGTGACGCCCCCAAAATAGATATACATCACCCATTACGAGTCGCCAAATACATGGTAGTGCAGAAAAATAACTACAACTTTATTAATACAATTGTAAATGCAAATTACGACAACGCATCTTTGTGAGTTTAAATACAATATTGTCTTCTAGACAATATCCACACCCAAATAAAGTCCTCATTACAATTATTGATGCACTATTTTACAAAATAGTGAGGACTACTAAAACAGCTATCTTGAATCATCACTCCATACCCCGGCTAGTCCCTGCTAAACTCTCACCTCCTGAGAAGAAAAATGGAACAAAAAAGAAAAAGGTGAGCTCAACTAGCCCATTAAAGAACATTATGACTAAGATAATATACAACAAATTATCCTTAGTCTTCAACATGAAAAATTTGATAAAGTACAATAGACAACAAGTTTTAGATCAATAACTGCAGCGGAAACAACAATTCATTAGAAGAGTTAAGTAGAGAATGAAATCTACTATCATCTATGAATTTAAAAGTCCATCATCAATATTTTATCCCTGTAACATCAATCAATATACATCTTTGCACTACGGGCCAAAGATATTCATTTGTATCACCAGTTGGTCATGTTCATCTCAACACCTGTTCATCTTTGCACTACGGGCCAAAGATATTCATCAGGTAATCGTTCATCTTTGCACTACAGGCCAAAGATATTTATCAAGTATCACCATTAAGGACTGAGGATGATGAAAAATATTTTAGAGAACAAATCTAGTGAGACAGAAGGACAAATATTAGGGATTCGTATTTCGGTTTATCCAAATTCAATAATACTCCATAATAACCAAGTGTGAAGTAGAATTCAAAAATAAAGATCAAAACATGGATACAATCAAAGATAGTAACCATAAAAGACATCTGGAAGAAAAAGAGAAAATTTTATTTTTTGGTGAATAGTGTCGTATTTGTGAATAGTGCCGTATACGTGAATAGTAACCCCGACACAAAAAGTTCTAAATTTGATTAAAAGTTTAGATCAATACTTCGGCAAAATGATATTGAAAGAATAATATCATATATGAAGAAAATAACATCCTTACCATAAAATAACCATACTTCTGACTGGAATACTGGATATAGTGCTGAAGGAACTTGCACCGTAAAGCAACACTCAAGTATCAAAATACTCACAAGAATACGCTCGATAATATAGAGAGAGAAAGAGAGAAAAATTTGTTTCTGGTGTGATTTTTAATTCTAACTTAGCCCTCTATTTATAGGAAAATGTTAGCACGCCGAAGCAGACTTGACCTGCTACCTGATGGCTTTACCTGCTACTATTGCCACCCACTACATTTGAAATTCAATTTGAGCACATTTCTCACCAACCACAAGTGGGGCCCACTCAATTCCAGAATTTTCCATCAAAATCATTTATAAACCTAATTTCTGAAACAGTCACCTCTTAAAATTCATAACAAATCATTCGTTCATTTTTAACGGTTCAAAATTTGTGTACATATACCCAACTTATACATGTATAACATATCCAAAAATCACAATGATCCAACGATCAGATTAAAAATTATAACTCACGCAATATATCGTAAAAATACTGATTTGATTTTTAATACCTCCATTCCGACAAAAATACAGATAAAACACCTCAACATTAACTCCTTCAATTATAATCACATAAAATAAATAAATCCATCATTTATATAAAATAAATATTTCCTTATCATATAAATTAATAATTAATTATTCACAAATAATATTACAGAATCACAATTATGACAATCAGGTCGTGCCCAGAAAAAGAGGGGGCTTTCCAATAAGAATTTCTCCTTAGTGGCGCGCAATTAGATGACCTAACCTCTCCTTGACAGAACTTTCTAGACATTGTCAATAATGCTATCTAATAATATTATTCAAATAATATGAATTATTAATCTAATAATGGGAAATACAGTGCAGTGACGATTATTGAAACAACAATAATATAAAATATCAACGCAGCAATTATTGAATCAATAAAATAAAATATTAAGCGGTAATTCATTGTAACAATTATTGAGTAGTGCCTTCTTTACGTAAGGATCAATAATTTAAAAAAAATACATGTAATCTGGCGTCTTCTTTATGCAACCACGCATATTCTCGTATTTTAACCATAAGGTATTATAACAACGAGTGTTACTTGATACTTGATTACGCCGTTATTTGTAACAACTCAAATTTGTCATTTTCTTCATCCGATAATTATCCTGTTATGGGGCCCACGAATGGCTGCGTCGTCTTACGGATATTCCCGACAAAAAGAATATTCCACGACCAAACGAATATTCCCCGACAAAAGGAATATTTTATAACCACTTGCTTATTTTGTAAAATTTGCACATTTCACCCATAACCAAAGCATTATATCAAATTAACTCCTTACTATTTCAAGATAATAAATAGAGAAAATTCAATTTTATTTATAATAAGTTGGGGTCTTACAACCTCCCCTCCTTATGAAATTTCGTCCTCGAAATTGCAAATGCGATACTGGTGTTTGAATGATGAGGGTACCTCGCTTTCATTTCCGATTCCAACTCCCAAGTCATTTCCTCAATAGCATGGTTCCTCCATAAAACCTTGACTTGTGGTATAACCTTTGTTCGTAGGATATGCTCTTTCTATCCAATATCTTGGTGGTATCTCCTCAGACGTTAAATCTTGACTATCTAAATGCGGTTCTAACGCAATAATGTGGTTCGGGTCTTTCACATATTTACGGAGCATAGATATATGGAAAACATTATGAACACGAGACATGCTTGGAGGTAACGCGAGTCTATAGGCCACATTTCCTATTCGGTCAAGAATCTCAAATGGACCAACAAATCTTGGATTGAGCTTTCCTCTCTTTCCAAATCTTGTAACTCCCTTTCATGGAGTAACACGTAACAATACATGATCCCCAATATTAAATTCCACGTCCTTTCGATGAAGATCAACATATCTCTTTTATCGATCTTGTGAGGTTTGAATACGTTGTCGAATTATTTGGATCTTTTCTGTAGTCATGCGTACTAATTCTGGTCCCAACAAAGTTGTTTCACCCACCTCGTCCCAGCATACTAGAGAACGACACTTTCGTCCATACAACGCCTCAAATGTAGCCATGCCTATACTTGCTTGATAACTGTTGTTGTAGGAGAATTCCACCAGTGGCAAGTACTTATCCCAACTTCCTTTGAAATCTTGAACATAGAGTCTTAATAGATCTTAAAGGGTTTGAATAGTCCTCTCTGATTGTCCGTCCGTTTGAGGATGGTATGCTGAACTGAATTGTAAATCCGTGCCCATAGCTTTCATAAGCTAATCCAAAATCTTGAAGTGAATCTTGGGTGGGTCATGATCGAAACTATGGATCTTGGCATGCCATGCAATCGCACAATCTCATTCACGTACATACGAGCAAGACGCTCAAGGGAATAAGTTTCTCGTATAGGTAAGAAATGAGCAGACTTGGTTAATCTATCAACAATAACCCAAATCGCATTTATGCCTTGAGAAACTTTGAGAAGACCTGTAACGAAATCCATGGTAATGTGTTCCCACTTCCATTCTGGAATCTCAAGTGGTTGCAATGGACCTTTTGGCACTTGATGCTCCGCCTTTACGCGTTGACAGGTTAAACACCTCGAGATAAACTCCGCGATCTCTCTCTTCATATTGTTCCACCAAAACGTATGTCGAAGATCATGATATATTTTGGTACTCCCAGGATGGATTGCAAATGGTGTGTTATGTGCCTCCATCATGATTCTATGCTTCAAGTCAGGATCGTTAGGAATGAAAAGTCTGGAGTTGACTCGAATTATTCCTTCTTCATCGATTCCTGCTTCTGGAATCGCACATTCTTGCACTTTCTTCTTCATACGCATCAGCCCCAGGTCCGTAGCTTGAGCAGCTTTAACTTTATCAATTAAAGTCGGTTCTACTCGTATGTTTGATATCATCACGTGGGTACTTTGAGCCTTTAACTTTATCTCCATCCTTTATAAGTCGTTAAAAATAGGCCTTTGTGTTAACAACATTGCACTCGTACCTGCATATGATCTTCTACTCAATGCGTCAGCTACAACGTTTGCTTTTCGAGGATGATATTGAATGCTATGGTCGTAATCCTTCAACAACTCGAGCCAACGTCGTTGCCGCATGTTGAGTTCCTTTTGGGTGAAGAAATATTTGAGGCTTTTATGATCCGTATAAATCTCCACTTTCTCCCCATACAGGTAGTGTCTCCAGATTTTCAACACAAAAACAACTGCTGCCAACTCCAGATCATGAGTAGGATAATTCCTCTCATATTCTTTGAGTTGTTGCGAGGCATAGGCTATGACTTTCCCATGTTACATGAGAACACATCCTAACCCTTTGCCAGAAGCATCGCTGTAGATAACAAATCCATCCGAACCAGATGGTATTGTTAGAACAGGTGCCGAAATGAGTCTCCTCTTGAGTTCTTGGAAACTCTTCTCGCATTCCTCACTCCATACGAATTTTGTATCTTTTTGAGTCAGCTGAGTTAACGGAGTAGAGATTCGAGAAAATCCTTCCACAAATCTCCGATAATAACCAGCTAAGCCCAAAAAGCTACGCACTTCGATCACCGACTTCAGTTGCTCCAAGCTTTGTATTGCTTCAATCTTCGCCGGGTCAACAGATACTCCATGTTTTGACACCACGTGCCCAAGGAATGATACTTCCTTAATCCAGAACTCGCATTTCTTCAACTTCGCATATAGCTTGTTGTCACGAAGTCTTTGAAGTACCAGCTTCAAATGGTGCTCATGACCTTCACGGCTTTTGGAATAGATGAGGATGTCATCAATAAAGACAACAACGAATTGATCCAAATATTCCTTGAATACACGGTTCATCATATCCATGAAAGCAGTAAGAGCATTAGTCAATCCAAAAGACATGACTAAGAATTCATAATGCCTGTACTAAGTTTTGAAGGCAGTCTTTGGAATATCCTCGATTTTAATCTTCAGCTGATGATATCCAGAACGAAGATCAATCTTTGAAAAGAATTGTGCTCCTTGCAACTGGTCAAACAGGTCATCAATGCGAGGTTGTGGATACCTATTCTTGATGGTGACATGGTTTAATTCTCGGTAGTCAATACAAAGTCGCATACTCCCGTCTTTCTTCTTTACAAATAAAACAGGAGCACCCCAAGGAGATGTACTAGGACGATGAAACCGATGTCTAACAATTCCTGTAGTTGGACTTTTAACTCCTGAAGTTCAATAGGAGCCATTCGATATGGGGTTTTGGAAATGGGCTTTGTGCGGTTCAAGATCAATAAAGAATTCAACTTCGCGTTAAAGGGGTAGACCCGGGAAGTTCTTCAGAAATCGTCGGAAATTCACTAACAACAAGAATATTATTCAAATCTGACGTGTTTTTGTTCAAGTCCATAATATGGGCTAAGAAAGCTTGACATCCGTTTTTCAATAAACGAATATATTTATGGCTTGATATGACAGTGACTGATTTTAGTGGTTTAGTTGCTTGAATTCGTATAACAAGTTGGTTAGAAATATGAAAACTAACAACCTTACGAAAACAATCAATTTTGGCATGATGAGTGGTTAACCAATCAATCCCTAAAATCACATCAAATGCAAGTATCTTTAAAGAGATAAGATCAATAGGTAATGTGATTGTGCCAACTTGGATCAAGCAAGATTTATAAACTGTAGATGTAACAAAGGTTTCACCCAACGGAGTTTCAACAGATAAGTTAAAGTCCAATTTCTCCGAGTCAAGTTTAAAGCGTTGAGCACAAGCGGGAGAGATAAAAGAATGGGTAGAAACCAGGTATCTAGTAAGGTATAAACTTCAAGAGTTCAAGATTAGCTTACCCGTGATCACCTCGTTTGGGTTTCTCGCATTTTGGCCGACCACGACTAACGCCTTCTTCCTTGAACCACCGACTTTGTTTTTGTCAGTAGTAGCGCCTTTGGTGTCGCGGTCCCGATTGGACTTGACTTCGCTACGGACAAAATCGGGCTATGTGATAAATCTTTTCCACAATTGAAACACACCTTGGAAGGTCGTGAATAGTTTGGACTTATGTGTCCCTCCTCTCGCATTTGTAACATCTAGCGGTGGTGGATTCTCCTCCCTAGAATTTGTTGTTGGTCTTTGGTGCTCACGCCGATGTCTTCCGTCATTGTTGAATCTCCACTTTTTGAAATTTCCACTTGACACACCTCTTCTATTGTCATGGCCACGATTTCCACCCGAGTGGTTACCGCTTTTGTCTCGTATTCTTCCTCCTCATTTGGTTATCATCGCTCAGATAATTGCTATCATCCCATAATACCACGGTTGTGGTCCCTCGGTTGAACATACTCATTATCACACTCTAATAATTGAGCCCTGTTTACAACATCTAAATATAAAGAAAATTTATGAGAGATAAGATATTGTCGAATCTCGGGTTTTAGACCTCTCAAAAACATCCGCGTCATATGTTCCTCATTTTCTACCAAATGAGGTGCAAACCTGGATAACTCCGCGAACTTCGCTTCGTACTGGGACACCGTCATGTTGTTCTGTTCCAGTCTAATAAACTCTACCTCCTTCATATGACGAATAGTTTCAGGAAAGTTCTTGTCATTGAATAATTTCTGAAATTTTTCCCAAGACATGTTGAGTGTGGCTGGCTGGGTACGCTTCACAGACTCCCACCAGTAATCTGCCTCACCACGGAACATAAAGGTGGTGAATGGAACCTTTTGTTCCTCCGTGCAGCCCAAGACATCGAATATCTTGGTCATTTGCTTAACCCACGTTTCCGCCTTAATCGGATCGGGCTTTCCCCAGAAATCTGGTGGTCCCAACTCCCTGAACTGCTTTGTTGTGACAAACCGCACGTTGCTATCATTTGCACCCGTATTTTGTACACGAGTCACCCTCGTCTGATTTTGCATGAACTGCAGGAAGCTTCTAAACATCGCATCATTCATCGTTTGCTCGGTAGTGTTGTTTACAAGAGGAATATTGCCTTCCTGTTGCATGTTCTCTTGGTTGGTAATCAAAGGTTGTTCCACAGTCTCATAGACTCCATTGTTGACGTTCTGAGCTGCCATTCTTAAAAACTGCCACAAAATAGGGGTTAATTAAACAAATTAACATATCACATAATATCCCTATATTATGACCGACCAACAAATAAGCTTAGGTAGGACACACTAGCGAAGGATTTACTCATCTCTCCCCTCCAAGTTATATTCCCCGATCTCCTCCAGAGACCATATCCCTAAGCTCTGATACCAACTGTGATGCCTCCAAAATAAGTATACATCACCCATTCTGAGTCGCCAAATACATGGTACAGAAAAACAACTACAACTTTATTAATACAATTGTCGTGCAAAATACGACAACACATACTGTGAGTTTAAATACAATATTGTCTTCTAGACAATATTCACACCCAAATAAAGTCCTCATTACAATTATTGATGCACTATTTTACAAAATAGTGAGGACTACTAAAACAGCTATCTTGAATCATCACTCCATACCCCGGCTTAGTCCTCGCTAAACTCTCACCTCCTGAGAAGAAAAATGGAACAAAAAGGAAAAGGGTGAGCTCAACTAGCCCAGTAAAGAACATTATGACTAAGATAATAAACAACAAATTATCCTTAGTCTTCAACAGGAAAATCGATAAAGTACAATAGACAACAAGTTTTAGATCAACAAGCTGCAGAAGTGAAACAACAATTCATTAGAAGAGTTAAGTAGATAATGAAATCTACTATCATCTATGAATTTAAAAGTACATCATCAATATTTTATCCCCTGTAACATCAATCAATATACATCTTTGCACTACGGGCCAAAGATATTCATTTGTATCACCGATTGGTCATGTTCATCTCAACTTTTGTTCATCTTTGCACTACGGGCCAAAGATATTCATCGAGTAATCATTCATCTTTGCACTTCAGCCAAAGATATTCATCAAGTATCACCATTAAGGGGTGAGGATGATGAAAAACATTTTAGAAACGAATCCGGTGAGACCGAAGGACAAATATTAGGGATTCGTATTTTGGTTTATCCAAATTCAATAATACTCCATAATAACCAAGTGTGAAGTAGAATTCAAAAATAAAGATCAAAACATGGATACAATCAAAGATAGTAACCATAAAAGACATCTGGAAGAAAAAGAGAAAATTTTATTTTTTGGTGAATAGTGTCGTATTTGTGAATAGCGCCGTATACGTGAATAGTGCTGTATACGTGAATAGTAACCCCGACACAAAAAGTTCAGATCAATACTTCGGCATAGTGATATTGAAAGAATAATATCATATATGAAGAAAATAACATCCCTTACCTCAAAATAACCGTACTTCTGACTGGAATACTGGATATAGTGCTGAAGGAACTTGCACCGTAAAGAAACACTCAAGTATCAAAATACTCACAAGAATATGCTCGATAATATAGAGAGAGAAAGAGAAAAAATTTTTGTTTCTGGTGTGATTTTCAATTCTAACTTAGCCCTCTTTTTATAGGAAAATGTTAGCACGCCGAAGCAGACTTGACCTGCTACCTGATGGCTTTACCTGCTACTATTGCCACCCACCACATTTGAAATTCAATTTGAGCATATTTCTCACCAACCACAAGTGGGGCCCACTCAATTCTAGAATTTTCCACCAAAATCATTTATAACCCTAATATCTGAAGCAGTCACCTCTTAAAATTCATAACAAATCATTCGTTAATTTTTAACAGTTCAAAATTTGTGGACATATACCCAACTTATATATGTATAACATATCCAAAAAAATCACAACGATCCAAGCTACGATTAAAAATTATAACTCATATGATATATCGTAAAAATCTTGATTTGATTTTTAATACCTCCATTCAAACAAAAATACAGATAAAACACTTCAACATTAACTCCTTCAATTATAATCACATAAAATAAATAAATCCATCATTTATATAAAATAAATATTTCCTGATCATATAAATCAATAATTAATTATTCACAAATAATATTACAGAATCACAATTATGACAACCAGGCCGTTCTTAGGAAAGAGGGGGCTTTCCAATAAGAATTTCTCCTTAGTGGCGCACAATTAGATGACCTAACCTCTCCTTGACAGAATTTTCTAGACATTATCAATAATACTATCTAATAATATTATTCAAATAATATGAATTATTGATCTAATAATGGGAAATACAGTGCAGTGACGATTATTGAAACAACAATAATATAAAATATCAACGCAACAATTATTAAATCAATAAAATAAAATATTAAACAGTAACTACTGTAACACTTATTGAGTAGTGCCTTCTTACGTAAGGATCAATAATTTAAAAATACTATAATATAAGCGTCAGCGTTCTACAAACCACGATATTATCGTATTTTAACCATCGGGTATTCTAACGATGTTACTTGATAGCGATTACGTAGATTATTTGTAACAACTCAAATTTGTCATTTTCTTCATCCGACAATTATCCTGTTATGAGGCCCATGAATGGTTGCGCCGTCGTACGGATATTCCCGACAAAAAGAATATTCCACGACCAAACGAATATTCCCCGATAAAAGGAATATTTTATAACCACTTGCTTATTTTGTAAAATTTGCACATTTCACTCATAACCAAAGCATTATATCAAATTAACTCCTTACTATTTCAAGATAATAAATAGAGAAAATTCAATTTTATTTATAATAAGTTGGGGTCTTACAGTTCTGGCTACTGTTAATGTATTATAATGGTTCAGGATTATAGTCTACATGTCAAGGTACAATTATCAATCACCAGGTCAGTCAAACTACAACAGAATCCCAATATAGCATTCGGTCAAACCTTGTCAGAAATAACGTTCATCAGTTTTCTAGGTTACCCGAAAAGCGAGTTAAAATCTTCGTCCGTGCTAGTTTGACCATCGATTAGTTTCATTCTATTTGTTATCTAAGTGATATAGGAGCATGAATCTGTAATACACCTACAAGAATATAACTTTAATACACTAACACAAACAAATCAACAAATGTATGCAAGATCTGGGCCCATGAACTTGTTGTCAGACACTGATGAACAAGTTATGGGTTACCCAGAAAATGCAAAGTCATGGTCGGTCAACGCAGTTTGACCTTCCATAACTTGCAATCTACACCTGATCTAAGCATGATTTCAAGTCTAGATCAAAGTCCTTCTAGCATACTACAAGTCCAAAACATATAACACACAACATCATAAACAGAGAGAGATCTACAGCCCCTAACATTCGTTGTCAGACCACAGTTTCAAACTTTTTCCAGATTTTGTAAATCTTTAAATTCAAGCATATAAATGTTATGGATCCACTATTTAGCAACCTGGATCATTAAAAGATACCCTCTAACACATATCTAACTAATCAATAACAACATCTAACATCAGATCATAAGATTTTAAACATTAGGGTTTATACCTCCTTTTTAGCTTTGATTGTGAGACCCCAGATTTTATGAATAAATATTTAATTTTCTCAAAATAAATTTTTTAATATGGTGTGGATTTAATATAATGTTATAATTGTGGGTAATATTTATAAATTTTGCAAAGTATGCAAGTTGTCATATTATATTCGATTGGTCGGGGAATATTCTTTTTATCAAGGAATATCCGTACGATGGTACAATCATTGGTGGACCCCACAAAAGAATTATTGTCGGATTGAGAAAACGACAAAAATATTTTTATGAAAATAACGGCGGAAGTTTTACCATTAAAACTGTTGAACTACTCGGTAGTAAAAGTACAAAGAATCTGGCATTGGTTGCATAAGTAGACACCAGTATTGATTATTAATGCTTACGTGATAAGTCACTCGGTTTTGTTTTATTGATATTATTAATGTAATAAAACGAGAAAAGCTTTTTATATAAAATGAATACTTTTATAAAGTTATTCTATAAATAAAATATATTATATTCTATTATGCATAGTGTTTTGCATAGTAAAATCTTTTTATATAAAACAGAATACTTTTATAAAGTTATTCGTTTTATTAGATTATAAATAGAATATATTATATTTTATTTAAAAGATTTTGCTTTAAATCTGGACCGTCCGATTAAAAGTAAATCAATCTGGATCGTTCATGAATTAGTTACTATGCAGTCCATTCTTCTATAATTAGAAGCTCATTCATTCATTATTTCTTACGAATTCACTAAAACTCTAGAGAGAGAAACTATTGAGAGAAAGAAGAAAAGTGTTCTGCTACTTCATTACTCCTATATCCAGTACTCTTCTTTCTAAGGTAAGGGATATTATTTGTTGTACTCGTAAGGGGTATTATTTCTTTTGTATTCATGAAGAGAACTTCTGTTATTCCATTATTTATTATTCTGTTGGAATAACCTGTATACGTGGGCTACCCTATACTTGGTGAAATTCTTCTATTATTCCATTATTTATTATTACATTGGAATAACTCAGATACGTGCTACCCTATACTTGGTGAAATTCTTACATTATTCCATTCTTTATTATCTGTTGGAATATCATGTGTGCGTTTCTTTTGGACTTGGTTCCGTCTTTATTATTACGTTGGAATATCACATGCATGCGTTTCACGGGACGGACCGGTTAAAATCTTTATTATTCTGTTGGAATATCTTGTTCATGTTTTTACGCCGGACACGGTTCCGCTCTTTTATTATCCTGTTGGAATATCCTATCTGTGCGTTTTATGTCGGGCCTGGTTCCGTCTTTATTATTCTGTTGGAATAACCTGCCTGTACGGTCTATCGCAGGCCTGGTGATTTCTTTTGTTATTCCATTCTTTATTATATTCAGTTGGTTAAAGTTTTGAATTCTATACTCCATGAAATTAATGGAATATCATTGATATTTGCGCTTCATCCAGTATCTTTTCATGGAATTATTCTTCTGAGCATTCTTCAATTTTACTCGACAAAAAAGTATCATGTTGACAATTTGGACGTTATTAGTTCCTGGATAAATTAATTCTTGAACTTGTTTTATTGAATTATTATGTCATTGTCATCATCCTCATGTTTATATTATGTTGAAAGTCATCTGTGGCCTGTAGTGCATAGATGGACTTGGTATGATTATGGCCAGGGATTATTCGGTATAATCATGATCGTAATGTTATAAATGATGTGGAAAAAGTCCTCATTGGCCCGTAATGCATTGATGGATAATTTTTGGTATGATTATGGCTATGGATTCTCTTCGGCCAAGGGTGCAAAGATGAATTGTTTTATGGCATGATCAGGACCGTTGATGAAAACATGATTATCTTTGGCCCGTAGTGGATAGATAATTCGTAGTCGTGATACTAAAGAATATTTTTGGCCTGTAGTGCAGGGATGATTTGATGATGTGGATTATTTATTGAGCTGAGTCTCAGTGATAAAAGTGATGAAAAACCTTTTAAATCATAGAAGATAGTAGACTTTATTCTCTATTTGACTCTTCTAATGGATTGTTTGTTCCGCTGCAGTTAAACTTGATGTTTGTTATATTGTATCAGTTTAACACTGTTGAAGGCTAACGATAATTTATTATGCATTATCTTAGTCATAATATTTCTTACTGGGCTAGTTGAGCTCACCCTTTCTTTCATTGTTCTCTTCAGGAAATGAGAACGTAGCTGGGACTAGTCGGGGAACAGAGTGATGGTCCTAGATGGTGCATTAGTAGTCCTCACTATTATGTGAAATAGTATAATAATAAATGTAATGAGGACTCCATTGAGTGTGGATATTGTCTAGATGACAATATTTGTATTAAAACTCACAGCATATGTTTTGTCGTATTTTAAACGACCGTTGTATAATTAGTTTGTATGTGTATTCTGTACCATGTATCTGACGACCCAAGATGGGTGATGTATACCTAATTTTGGGGGCGTCACAGTTGGTATCAAAGCTTAGGGATATGATCCCTGGCTGAGATGTGAGACAAGAACTAGGAGGGGAGAGACGGGGATTTCCTTCGTTAGTATGACCCACCTAAGTTTATTTGATATTTAATTGGTCGGTCAGAGTATAGGGATAATATGTGATATGTTAATTAACCCTTGTTTTGTGGCAGTGTTTGAAAATGGCATCCGAGAATGTTGAGAACATCAATGGAGCACAGGAGACCGTTGAGTCTCCACAGATCAATAATCAGGATAATGTGCATCAGGAAGGCGACAATCCTCAGGCATACAACAACACTGACCAGATGATGAACGATGGAATATTCAGAGGATTTATGCAATTCATGCAACACCAAATGAGAGGGACTCCTGTTCATAATGCAGGTGAAAACAATGGCAACCCACTGTTGGTCACTACTAAGTCGTTCAAGGAGCTGGGACCACCAGACTTTTTGGGAAAGCCAGAACCACTTAAGGCAGAGACGTGGATAAAGTAGATCACCAAGATATTTGATATCTTGGAATGCTCAGAGGAGCAAAAGGTTCCATTCGCCACCTTTATGTTGCGTGAAGTGGCAGAATACTGGTGGGAATCTGTAAAACTTACCCAGTCTGACGCACTTAAGATATCTTGGGAGAAGTTCCAAGAGCCGTTCAATGAAAAGTACTTTCCCGAAAGTATTCGTCACATGAAGGAGGTGGAGTTTATCAAGTTGGAGCAAAACAACATGACCGTGTCGCAGTACGAAGCCAAGTTTGCCGAGTTGTCCCGATTTGCGTCCCATTTGGTTGATAATGAGGAGAGAATGACGCGAATTTTTCTAAGAGGTTTGAAACACGAGATACGTCAATATCTTATCTCTCATAAACCTGTGTTTGTATTCGAGATGTTGTTAATAGGGCTCGAGTTATTCGAGCGCGATAATGAGTCAACCCAACCAAAAAGAGGTAAATGGCAAAATTATAATACTGGGGTGATAATACCATCAAAGCAAAGTGACAATAAGCATGGAGGTAATCAACATGCCGTAAATGGTAACCACCACTTTGGTAATAATGGCCAAAACAATAAGAATGGACATTTCAAGAAGAGAAGGTTCAACAATGACGTGAAGACGCGTCAGATTAAAGCACCCATTTCAAAGGAAGAAGAACGACCACCATCGGTATCGATATTTCAAATGCGAGAGGAGGACACATCCGTCTAAACCGTGACGCAATGACAATCCAAAGCGTGTTTTAATTGCATGGAAGAGAATGTCACCTAGCTCGATTTTGTCGTATGGTGAAGTCAAGTCCAAATTGGGATAGTGATGCCAAAGGATGTCCCAGACAAGCCAAAGTCGGTAGTTTAAGAGAGAGCATTTTTTTTCGTGACAAGGAACCTGAATAAAATTATCACGGGTATGTTAGTCATAAACTCTTACGAAGTCTATACCGTGTTAGATACCGGTTCTACTCACTCTTTTATTTCACCTAGTTGTGTTCAATGTTTGAAGTTAACTCTGGAGAAGTTAGACTTTGATATATCTGTTTAAACTCAGTTGGGAGAAACCTTCGTTACCTCCACTATTTATAAATCTTGTTTGATTCAAACCAACACTTTCACGTTACCTGTCGATCTTATCACTTTGAAAATACTTGCCTTTGATGTGATTTTAGGAATCGATTAGTTAACTACTCATCATGCTTTTTGTAAGGTTGTTAGTTTTCATACTCCTAACCAACCTGTTATGCGAATTCAAGCAATCAAACCACTAAAGTCAATCATTGTCATATCAAGCCATAAGTAAAGAGCCCCGATCCTTTCGTTGTTGACTTCCTTATGTGGAATGCACCGAAGCCAGACTTTCTATAGACGACATAGTGAATGAAGATGGCAAGTTGATAGGTATCAATGTGACGTAATATCCAAGTCTTGGATGAGGGTCACAAATTTGAATGATATTTCTATCGTTAATAAATTTCTTGACGTATTCCTGAAGACTTCTTAGCCTACCCCCAGAGCGTGAAATCGAATTTTGTATTGACCCCAGTACAAAACCCATTTCTTAAACCCTCAAATATTTCTTTACTTAAAACGAACGTATAATACGCCAAAGACGTTAACTCGAGCTGTTGAAGATTATGATCGTACCATTTAATACCATCGTGGGAAAACGAATGTGATAGCTGACGTGTTGAGTAGAAGAAGATAAGATCGTTTACTGCTATAAGTGCGAATATACGAACCCACGTGAAGATAACGAATATACGAGTAGAATCGACTTTAATCGATAAAGTTAAAGCCGCTCAAGCTACACACCCGGAGCTAATGAATGTGAAGAAGAAGGTTCAAGAGGGGGTTATTTTAAAAGCAAGAGTTGCTGAAGAGAGGAAATCTCAATCCTCGATTTAATTGGCCCATTTGAAATCCTCGATCGAGTAGGAACTGTGGCTTATAGACTCTTTTACCACCAAGTATGTCGCATGTTCATAACATTTTTAACGTATCGATGTTACGTAAATATGTGGACGACCCGAACCACATTATTAATTTAGAACCGGACGAGATAGCAGAAGATTTAACGTATGAGGAGATACGTGTTAAAATCTTGGATAAGAAGGATCATATTCGACGCTCAAAGGTTATACCTCAAGAGTTAGAATTTGAAGTGAAGTCAAGGTATCCTCACGTTTCTAGATATAATGCGATCGCACGTAAATTTCGAGGGCGAAATTTCATAAGGAGGGGAGATTGTGAGACCCCAGATTTTATGAATAAATATTTAATTTTCTAGAAATAAATTTTTTAATATGGTGTGGATTTAATATAATGTTATAGTTGTGGGTAATATTTATAAATTTTGCAAAGTATGCAAGTTGTCATATTATATTCAATTGGTCGGGGAATATTCTTTTTGTTAGGGAATATCCGTACGACGGTACAATCATTGGTGGACCCCACAATAGAATTATTGTCGGATTGAGAAAACGACAAAAATATTTTTTATGAAAATAACGACGTAAGTTTTACCGTTAAAACCTGTTGAACTACTCTCGGTAGTAAAAGTACTGATAATACGTGGTTGCATAGTAGTAGCGCACCAGTATTGATTATTAATGCTTACGTGATAAGTCACTCGCTTTTTTTTATTGATATTATTAATGTAATAAAATGTAAAAGCTTTTTATATAAAACATAATACTTTTATAAAGTTATTCTATAAATAGAATATATTATATTCTATTATGTATAGTGTTTTGCATAGTAAAATCATTTTATATAAAACAAAATACTTTTATAAAGTTATTCTATAAATAGAATATATTATATTTTATTATGCATAGTGTTGAATAGTGCCTGCATAGTATTTTGTATAGTAAAATCTTTTTATATAAAACAGAATACTTTTATAAAGTTATTCATTTTATTAGATTATAAATAGAATATATTTTATTTTATTTAAAAGATTTTGCTTTAAATCTGGACCGTCTGATTAAAAGTAAATTAATCTAGACCGTTCATGAATTAGTTACTATGCAGTCCATTCTTCTATAAATAGAAGCTCATTCCTTCATTATTTCTTACGAATTCACTGAAACTCTAGAGAGAGAAACTATAGAGAGAAAGAAGAAAAGTGTTCTGCTACTTCACTACTCCTATATCCAGTACTCTTCTTTCTAAGGTAAGAGATATTATTTATTGTACTCGTAAGGGGTATTATTTCTTTTGTATTCATGAAGAGAACTTCTGTTATTCCATTATTTATTATTCTGTTGGAATAACTCAGATAACGCTTGGCTACCCTATACTTGGTGAAATTCTTCTGTTATTCCATTATTTATTATCCTGTTGAAATAACCTGTATACGCGGGCTACCCTATACTTGGTGAAATTCTTCTGTTATTCCATTCTTTATTATCCTGTTGGAATATCATGTATGCATGCGTTTCTTACCGGACACGGTTCCGTCTTTATTATTCTCGTTGGAATATCTCGCTCAGACATTTTACATGGGACTGGTTAAAGTCTTTATTATTATTCTGTTAGAATATCCTCGTCTATCGTTTTTGTGGGACACGGATTCTGTCTTTTTATTATCCGTTGGAATATCCTAATCGCTATGCGCTTTTACGTGGGATTCGGTTCCGCTCTTTATTATTACGTTGGAATATCATGTATCCGGACGTTTTTACCTGGACTGGTTTCATCTTTATTATTTCATTGGAATATCCACATTCATGCATTTTACGCCGGGGACTGGTTCCGTCTTTATTATCCTCTGTTGGAATATCACATGCGTGTGTTTTACACCGATCGGTTCCGTCTTTTTATTATTACATTGGAATAACCCGCATGTACGATGGTCTATCGTAGGCCTGGTGATTTCTTTTGTTATTCCATTCTTTATTATATTCAGTTGGTTAAAGTTTTGACTTCTATACTCCATGAAATTAGTGGAATATCCTAGATATTTACGCTTCATCCAAAGATCTTTTCATGGAAATATTCTTTCGAGCATTCTTGAATTTTACTCTCACAAAAAGTATCATGTTGACAATTTGGACGTTATTAGTTCTCGGATAAATTAATTCTTGAACTTGTTTTATTGAATTATTATGTCATTGTCATCATCCTCATGTTTATATTATGTTGAAAGTCATCTCGTGGCTTCAGTGCATAGATGGACTTGGTATGATTATGGCGAGGATTATTCTAAGTATAATCATGATCGTAATGTTATAAATGATGTGGAAAAAGTCCTCATTGGCCCGTAATGCATTGATGGATAATTTTTGGTATGATTATGGCTATGGATTCTCTTGCCAAGAGGTGCAAAGATGAATTGTTTTATGGCATGATCAGGACCGTTGATGAAAACATGATTATCTTTGGCCCGTAGTGGATAGATAATTCGTAGTCGTGATACTAAAGAATATTTTTGGCCTGTAGTGCAGGGATGATTTGATGATGTGGATTATTTATTGAGCTGAGTCTCAGTGATAAAAGTGATGAAAAACCTTTTAAATCATAGAAGATAGTAGACTTTATTCTCTATTTGACTCTTCTAATGGATTGTTTGTTCCGCTGCAGTTAAACTTGATGTTTGTTATATTGTATCAGTTTAACACTGTTGAAGGCTAACGATAATTTATTATGCATTATCTTAGTCATAATATTTTTTTCTTGGGCTAGTTGAGCTCACCCTTTCTTTCATTGTTCTCTTGTGAAATGAGAACGTAATTGGGACTAGTCGGGGAAGCAGTGATGGTCCTAGATGGTGCATTAGTAGTCCTCACTATTATGTGAAATAGTGTAATAATAAATGTAATGAGGACTCCATTGAGTGTGGATATTGTCTAGATGACAACAATATTTGTATTAAAACCCACAAAGATATGTTTTGTCGTATTTTACACGACCGTTGTATAATTAGTTTGTATTTGTATTCTATACCATGTATCTGACGACCCAAGATGGGTGATGTATACCTAATTTTGGGGGCGCCACGGTTAATATCAAAGCTTAGGGATATGATCCCTGGCTGAGATGTGAGACAAGAAATAGGAGGGGAGAGACGGGAATTTCCTTCTGTTGGAATAACCTGTATACGTGGGCTACCCTATACTTGGTGAAATTCTTCTGTTATTCCATTCTTTATTATCCTGTTAGAATATCATGTTCATGCGTTTCTTACGGACTCGGTTAAAATCTTTATTATTCTCGTTGAATATCCGCATGCATGCGTTTTACGCCGAACTTTGGTTCCGCCTTTTATTATTACGTTAGAATAACATGTCTATCGTTTTTACGTGGGACACGGTTCCGTGTTTATTATCCTGTTAGAATATCCTCGTTTTGCGCTTTTACGCTTGGGATTCGGTTAAAATCTTTATTATTCTGTTGGAATATCATGTCTGTACGTTTTACGCTGGACCTAGTTTTGTCTTTATTATTCTGTTGGAATATCATGTCTGTGCATTTTACGTCGGACCTGGTTCCGTCTTTATTATCCTGTTGGAATATCTTATCTGTACGTTTTACGCCAGACCTGGTTCCGTCTTTATTATTCTGTTGGATACGTAATCAATAACAATAGAGTTGAATAATCTAGCATAATGATAATATAATTCTGAAACATTCTTACTCATGTCCATTGCATAAAGGAAATGCAAAGGTTAGGATACTTGCACAATGTAAAAGATAATTCAGATACTTGCCTATATGTGTCCATTGCCTAAAGTAAATGCAAGGGTAAAGATACTTGCCTAGTCTGCTGCTTACACAACTTAGTTCTATCTTTAATTCAACGACCTATCATTTATAAGGTTGTTCTATTGATTAGAATAACATATCATAACACATAATACTGTTATTTACAGTCAATACATAACATAATCACATTGCCACATAGTTATATCAGTCATTAAGATACAAATAAACACTTATACAGTCAAACTGTATAGGTTTGGATCAATTTCGGTAACATTTCGGTGTACCGACGGCTTTATAGGAAAATTATTGAGTTTATTGTTAATAAAACTCTAATCTGTATTATTAAATAAATCTAATATCATTAATATTAAATAATTAATGAAATTTACCTTAAAATATTAAAAGTTATATTTTATAACTTATAACATCTTTAAACTCTTTATTTTCATTTAAAATGATTTTTTATAATATTAAAATTATTTTTAAACTAATTTATTTAATATAATTATTAAATAAATCTAATATCATTAATATTAAGTAATTAATGAAATTTACATTAAAATATTGAAAGTTACATTTTATAACTTAAAATATTATTAAATACCTTATTATGATTTAAAATGATTTTTAATAAAATAAAATCATTTTAATTAATTTATTTAATGTATTTATTAAATAAATTAAATATTAATAATATTCAAATAATTACTAATATTTATGGAAAATATGTCAAATTATTACAAGTTAATTTTTATAACTAATAATAATTTTTAAAACTGATTTTGTAATTTTTAGAATTTATTTTCTATTTTTAAATAATTTTTAGAAATTAATATAATTAAAATTAATAAACCTGTCGCTATAGCCTTTAGCGACAAAATCTATCGCCTTAGGTGTTCTTGAGGCTCAAGAACATTCAAACTCAGTTTCGAGTGACCTACTTTGACCATGAATCATTTACTGTGTATTGTGTTTCTGGGCTAGCTATTGATCATATCTTGTAGTGTTAGTGTAGAACTACAAGTATCCATCAAGTTCTGGGTCAAATTACAACATACAAGTAAACTATAAAGACTCAAACTAACTAGCAGACATGTTCTGGGTTTTTTGGGTTACCCAGAAACCCGGACAGTCTCAAGTGGTCTCCTTGTGGCTCATTTAATCAAGGGTTCTGGCTACTGTTAATGTATTATAATGGTTCAGGATTATAGTCTACATGTCAAGGTACAATTATCAATCACTGTGTCACCAAACTACAACATGTAATCCCAATATAGCATTCAATCAAACCTTGTCGAAATATCGTTTCATCGTTTTCGGGTTACCCGTAAAAACTTAGTTCGTGTTTCGCCTCGTGCTAGTTTGACCATCGATTAGTTTAATTCTATTTGTTATCTAAGTGATATAGGAGCATGAATCTGTAATACACCTACAAGAGTATAACTTTAATACACTAACACAAACAAATCAACAAACGTATGCAAGATCTGGGCCCTTGAACTTGTTGTCAGACACTGATGAACAAGTTATGGGTTACCCAGAAAATGCAAAGTCATGGTCGGTCAACGCAGTTTGACCTTCCATAACATGCAATCTACACCTGATCTAAGCATGATTTCAAGTCCAAATCAAAGTCGTTCTAGCATACTACAAGTCCAAAACATATAACACACAACATCATAAACAAAGAGAGATCTACAGCCCCTGACATTCGTTGTCAGACCACAGTTTCAAACTTTTTCCAGATTTTGTAAATCTTTAAATTTGAGCATATAAATGTTATGGATCCACTATTTAGCAACCTAGATCATTAAAAGATACCCTCTAACACATATCTAACTAAACTAATCAATAACAACATCTAACATCAGATCATAAGATTTTAAAGATTAGGGTTTATACCTCCTTTTTAGCTTTGATCCTTGAATCTGACTTCTGATCTGCTATAAGTGATAGTGGGGCTTGATTGGGGACTGGTCTAGCAAGGTAATTTAGGAGGTTTGGGTGGGAGAGAAGTGAGTTGAGTGTTGGTAAGTCAAAAATGAGCAAGTTAGTAACCTTTTCTCTCTAATTCTATTTATAACATGGTGAAATGCTTAGTCTTCGATCATGTTTATCAGATTTTTATTGATTAAAGGCTATTACTAGACCACATGGCTAGCTAGAGTTGGTCACCAACCACTTACTAGGGTTAGATCTACACTCCACCTTATTAAAATATTCAAAAGGGCAATTATGTCATTTGGCTTTTACTTTTAGTGGCAAAGTTGTCAATTCATATCAACCCTTAGGGTTTGACCCTTAGGGTTTAACCTTAAGGTATCATAAGCTCAATATCTAGGATTGTGTATTAAGGGCAAAAATGGAAATCTTAGTCTCTACAAATGTGAATTAGGGTTCCCTAATTAAATTAGGTTTCCTAATCACTTAGGACTTATAAATTAGACTTTATAATATACTAATTACCATAAGCTTGCTAAATTAATAATTAGGGTTTATAACTTAGCTATTAGGGTTTTAATTTAGTAATTAGGGTTTTTAAATATTAATTAGGGTTTACCTAATTAACATTAAACATAATAATGATCATTAATTACATAACACATAACTTAACAAATCTTACAGTCATAGTTGAGTTTTGTACTATAGTTTATCAGTAATGCTAGGGTTTTGTACTATTTTACTATAATTGTTCCACATATATCAGGCATGTTTATATTACTAAAATATAAATAATATTATATTATTATTTTCATTCCTTATTCAAAATCCGGACTTAGGGTTTTGAATTTATATCTAACATAACCTTTCATATATACCATTATTAATTAAGTTAAAATAATTAACTTAACTAATACATATCATAATAATCATATTATATATACAATAAACATATTTTCATGGAAAATAAATAATAAATATTTTATTACCAAATTAATTTATTATAAGAATATAATCTAAAATGATCAATAATTCTTAAAAAGAATTTATTTACAATTATTCATGTAATAAATAATTTTATTTATCACATATATACATATACTTTACTTTGCACATATTCCCACCTTTATATATATAAAAAAAAAATTTATTCGCAAAATTTCTTATTGAAAATATTGGGTTATTACATCCACCCTCCCTTATAAGGATTAGTCCCCTAATCACCGCTTTAAAACTTATATATACAAGGCAAATATAGCACACAAATATTTCATTAGATCTTGATCAGATTCGATCGAACTGATCTTTAACTATTCAACATAAAACTTGTCTATCTAATTATACAAAAATTTGATTTCTAACAGAACTCAAATTTCTATTTCAAAATTTCTTTATAACATAATTTACTTATATTTAAGAAAAATCATATATACGAAAATAAAATTCATACGAATAATACCTGAAGTTCCATCCCCGGCTGCTACGGTATCCTGAACCGTCATGTTGAAGACTCTTGCGGTTGATTTCATCGAAGTTGTTCCCGTTAGCATCATTGTTACACTGCCTTTCCCCGCAGTCACGCTTCCTTTATCCATTCTCCTCTTTGGACGGTTCTTCACCTTATGCTCCGTTGATTCACACAGAAAACACCCATTGCTCATCCTAGGATTGGGGCAATTAGGAGAGATATGTCCCTCCTGCCCAAACTTGTAGCACACAGACTTACCCTTAAGACACTCACCTGAATGACTCTTCCCACAATTCTTACACTGCACAGCTTGCTTTTTCACACCTTCATACTTAACTTGGACAGTCCCAACATTGTTCCACTTTCTTTTCTCACCCCTACTACCTACTTCTACCTTCCCGACTCCCTCACCCTTATTCTTTCTCTCCTTATTGTAGAGGCTCATGGCCTCACTTCACCCTTCAGCTATGTTAGCCTTTTCTAAGAGTGCAGCAAACGTATTGATCTGCAATACCGAGATCTTATTATAGATCCAGGGTTTTACGCCTTACTCAAACCTCCTTGTCTTTCTAGCCTCTGTATCCACTTGGTGCAGAGCGAACCTAGCTAATTCATTGAACTTTGCGGCATACTCCGTAACTGTTAAGTTCTCCTACTTTAATTCCAAAAACTTCACCTCCATCCTAGCCTGCACACTAGCCGAGAAATAGTTCTCAAAGAATAGCGTCTTAAACCTAGTCCATGCTATCACTCCTTCTCCTGCCCTAGCTTGATTTGCCTCCCACCAGAAATTCGCCTCTCCTTTCATCATATAGGTGGCAAAAGCTGCCTTTTGACCCTCATCTACCCTAGAACCTACAAATTTTTTTTTCTATTTCTTTAACCCAAGTTTGGGCTTCTATCGAGTCAGTGGTACCTCTAAATTCTGGCGGTCCTACGGCCTTAAAATCTTTAAATTTCGCAAAACGATTGTTCGGGTCGATTTTTCGTCATTGGCATTCCATTCTCGCATGGCTCGAGCTACCATGTTCGTGAAATTTCGTGATCGTGTCCGGGTTGTTGTCCTCCAAAGATTGTTGATGATTCTTCCGCCCTTTGGTTTCGTGTTTGACGTCTTGGCGGCATTTTCTAGTTAAATAAAACAAAATCTATATTTTATTAACTTACATTCTAAACCTTATCGTATAAGTTTAATATTTCAAACTTATTCCATTAATCAAACACAGATTCATATTCATTCAACTATCTCATAGTACATAACATAGAACCTACTGCTTTAAACATATGATATCCCTTTGTGACTACAAAAGTCGGGAATCGCTTCTACAACTTATACAAAAGTGAAAATATTACACTGACATATTTATCATAGAACACACATATTCTAACAGTACTTATACTACTTATTCACTACGCCTTTTCCTGATCCTGGACAACCTTTCGCTCAATGACCTTCCAATCCACAAACAAAACATGCTCCTTGCTTTGGATTGGGACAATGAGGAGAAATATGTCCCTTATGTCCGCAATTGTAACATATCTTTCTCCCTTTCTCGCATAAGCCTTCATGTTTCTTGCTACAGTTTATACACTTTTCTATTCGTTTAAGGTTCCCTTGGTTGTTATCGGAATTTCCTAAATTGCGGTCTTTCATCTTTCTTTTCCCCTTCTTGAGATGCACACGATATATTACTTTTATATCCCATCTGATCAATTTGGATTTTAAGCTTTTCTTGTTCTTCCATCGTTTCGATTAAGGCCTTTCGCAATTAACTATTTAGTAGCTTTTCTATTTTCCACAACCTTTCCATAGAAGAAACCTTGTTCCTCAGATTTTGCACTTCAGTTGATGCTTGATCAGCTCCAACTTTGGTGTTCGAATCACTATCTGTTAGTTCCACCATTTCTGGGTTTGGTACTATATTTTCCAAAATGATCACCTTATCAAGGTTTTCTTCAACGTGAGCCTCTATTTCAGCTATTGGCTTTGATATTGGCTTTGTTATGGAGATTGGCTCCCTCTTTACGATCTTAGGGTATCCTAATCCTTCTCCTCCTGACATCTACACATAAATTATCCTGATTAGCATATAATATATACACACAGCAATTAAAAGTTTTATATAAGTTATCTTTTATTTTTGGTTGACGATGAATTTATTTGATTCATCTCCTTTTAAACTCTATATGAGTTATTTATACTTTCAACGTTTTCCTCTACTCTAAGGTTATAGCCTAAGGTCTAGTCTCATCTATGGTTTCTAACCCTAAAGCTCTTATACCAACCTGTGATGCCCCCAAATTCAGGTACTTAAAACCCGAATTCAGTGCTTCACGATACCATTTCTTTGAGCGGAATAATAATAATTTTGTCATAAATATAAAACTTAATTTATATATCAGAGTTGTCTAAATCCCAGGTACGCGACCTTAAAACATTTCATTACATGATAGATAATAAATATCATCATCTTATTTAAGTCTAGCTATTACATAAGATAACACAACTTATTCTGACAGCTTTCCTTTCCCTTTGTTCCTGGTAGAGCCCTCTAGTTGATCATACTTAACTAAAAACATTTAAATTAAGCAAGAATGAGCATTTGAGTGCACAGCAAGTAATAGCAAACAATAAACATTAGCTGAAAGGATTAAATGTTTTCTTTGAGTGACACTTCTATAACGAAGCAATAGTTGTGAAGTAATTGAAACATTTTTAATCAACATACCAATTCTATTTCAAATTTTTGAAACTACGTATTGACTATAAAAAGAGATCAGTCGACAGACTATGAACATTGTTTTCTATTATTGAAAAGGTTTAATGTAACTTCATCTCAGAAACCGTCATAACTTACTACGGCACGGGGTGATCAAATTGCGTTATGTCCTCAGATTGATCAATACTACATACCAGAACGATATTCTCGTTCATTATAATTGCCTTGGGCGAACAAAAGTTTCCCAGATTCGGGATGTTCATACTTAACCTGAATCCGAACCAAAATAATTTGGTTGGATAACAATAGTATTCTATCATGTTCAACTATATTCATAAATCTATGTCTAGCCGAGTCAAATAGCTTAGACGATTTTTAATTACGGTATACATACTAGAAATCAACAAGTATATATCAACATGTATAATAATTATCCAAGTGAGGACACTTGTATAACCATACTTAAAATTTAATCTAATATAATATATATATCTATAATCTTATAGTAATACGATATTGATAAACAATGAACTAATAAAGTTTTGGGAGCTTGTGTGAATATAAATGATTGGATACGTAATCAATAACAATAGAGTTTAATAATCTGGCATAATGATAATATAATTCTGAAACATTCTTACTCATGTCCATTGCATAAAGGAAATGCAAAGGTTAGGATACTTGCACAATGTAAAAGATAATTCAGATACTTGCCTATATGTGTCCATTGCCTAAAATAAATGCAAGGATAAAGATACTTGCCTAGTCTGCTGCTTACACAACTTAGTTCTATCTTTAATTCAACGACCTATCATTTATAAGGTTGTTCTATTGATTAGAATAACATATCATAACACACATAATATTATTATTTACAAATCAATACATAACATAATCACATTGTCACATAGTTATATCACTATTAAGATAAAAAAAACACTTATACAAATCAAACCATATAGGTTTGGATCAATTTTTAAATAACATTTTGCATTAATTCGACTCGGCTTTATATAGAAAATTATCGAGTTTATTGTTAATAAAACTCTAATCAGTATCTTAAATATTATTTCTAATAATCATATTATCTTTCCATAACTTATAATAATTTAAAACTAACTATTATAATTTATCATGACTTTTCAAACTCTAGAATCATCATTAAATGATTTAAATATTAAATAATTCTATTATCATTAATATTTAAATAATATCTAAATATTAATGAAGTTTATTGCTAAAATATTAAAGTTATTTATAATAACTCAAAATATTTTTAAAGTATTAATATTACCCTTAAATAATTTTTAAAATATTTAAAATTATTTTTAAACAATTACCATTAATATTTAAATATTAAGGTATTATTTATCAAAATATTAAAAGTCATTAATTATAACTTAAAATATTTTTAATTCATTTGTATCCTTTTAAATGATTTTTAAATCAATAAAACCATTTTTAAACTATTTATTTAATTATTATTATTAAATAAATCTAATATCATTAATATTAAATAATTAATGAAATTTATTTTAAAATATTAAAAGTTATATTTTATAACTTAGAATATCTTTAAACTCTTTATTTTCATTTAAAATGATTTTTTATAATATTAAAATTATTTTTAAACTAATTTATTTAATATAATTATTAAATAAATCTAATATCATTAATATTAAATAATTAATGAAATTTACATTAAAATATTGAAAGTTACATTTTATAACTTAAAATATTATTAAATAATATTATTATGATTTAAAATGATTTTAATATAATAAAATCATTTTTAATTAATTTATTTAATGCATTTATTAAATAAATTAAATATTAATAATATTCAAATAATTACTAATATTTATGGAAAATATGTCAAATTATTAAAAGTTAATTTTTATAACTAATAATAATTTTTAAAACCTGATTTTGTAATTTTTAGAATTTATTTTCTATTTTTAAATAATTTTTAGAAATTAATATAATTAAAATTAATAAACTGTCATCGCTATAGCCTTTAGCTTACAAAATCTATCATTTTAGGTATTCTTGAGGCTCAAGAACATTCAAACTCGATTTCGAGTGACCTACTTTGACCATGAATCATTTATCGTGTGTATTGTGGTTTTTGGGCTAGCTATCGATCATATCTTGTAGTGTTAGTGTAGAACTACAAGTATCCATCAAGTTCTGGGTCAAATTACAACATACAAGTGAACTATAAAGACTCAAACTAACTAGCAGACATGTTCTGGGTTTTCTGGGTTACCCAGAAACCCGGACAGTCTCAAGTGGTCTCCTTGTGGCTCATTTAATCAAGGGTTCTGGCTACTGTTAATGTATTATAATGGTTCAGGATTATAGTCTACATGTCAAGGTACAATTATCAATCACCAGGTCAGTCAAACTACAACAGAATCCCAATATAGCATTCGGTCAAACCTTGTCAGAAATAACGTTCATCAGTTTTCTGGGTTACCTAGAAAACTTAGTTCGTGCTCGTCCAGGCTAGTTTGACCATCGATTAGTTTAATTCTATTTGTTATCTAAGTGATATAGGAGCATGAATCCTTAATACACCTACAAGAGTATAACTTTAATACACTAACACAAACAAATCAACAAACGATGAAAAAGATCTGGGGCCCTTGAACTTGTTGTCAGACACTGATGAACAAGTTATGGGTTACCCAGAAAATGCAAAGTCATGGTCGGTCAACGCAGTTTGACCTTCCATAACTTGAAATCTACACCTGATCAAAGCATGATTTCAAGTTCAAATCAAAGTCCTTCAAGTATACTACAAGTCCAAAACATATAACACACAACATCATAAACAAAGAGAGATCTACAACCCCTGACATTCGTTGTCAGCCCACAATTTCAAACTTTTTCCAGATTTTGTAAATCTTTAAATTTGAGCATATAAATGTTATGGATCCACTATTTAGCAACCTAGATCATTAAAAGATACCCTCTAACACATATCTAACTAAACTAATCAATAACAACATCTAACATCAGATCATAAGATTTTAAAGATTAGGGTTTATACCTCCTTTTTAGCTTTGATCCTTGAATCTGACTTCTGATCTGCTATAAGTGATAGTGGGGCTTGATTGGGGACAGGTCTAGCAAGGTAATTTTGGAGGTTTGGGTGGGAGAGAAGTGAGTTGAGTGTTGGTAAGTAAAATGAGCAAGTTAGTAACCTTTCTCTCTCTAATTCTATTTATAACATGGTGAAATGCTTAGGGCTTATCATGTTTATCAGATTTTTATTGATTAAAGGCTATTACTAGACCACATGGCTAGCTAGAGTTGGTCACCAACCACTTACTAGGGTTAGATCTACACTCCACCTTATTAAAATATTCAAAAGGGCAATTATGTCATTTGGCTTTTACTTTTAGTGGCAAAGTTGTCAATTCATATCAACCCTTAGGGTTTAACCTTAAGGTATCATAAGCTCAATATCTAGGATTGTGTATTAAGGGCAAAAATGGAAATCTTAGTCTCTACAAATGTGAATTAGGGTTCCCTAATTAAATTAGGTTTCCTAATCACTTAGGACTTATAAATTAGACTTTATAATATACTAAATACCATAAGCTTGCTAAATTAATAATTAGGGTTTATAACTTAGCAATTAGGGTTTAATTTAGTAATTAGGGTTTTTAAATATTAATTAGGGTTTACCTAATTAACATTAAACATAATAATGATCATTAATTACATAACACATAACTTAACAAATCTTACAGTCATAGTTGACTTATGTACTATAGTTTATCAGTAATGCTAGGGTTTTGTACTGTTTTACTATAATTGTTCCACATATATCAGGCATGTTTATATTACTAAAATTTAAATAATATTATATTATTATTTTCATTCCTTATTCAAAATCCAGACTTAGGGTTTTGAATTTATATCTAACATAACCTTCATACATACCATTATTAATTAAGTTAAAATAATTAACTTAACTAATACATATCATAATAATCATATTATATATACAATAAACATATTTTCATGGAAAATAAATAATAAATATTTTATTACCAAATTAATTTATTATAAGAATATAATCTAAAATGATCAATAATTCTTAAAAAGAATTTATTTACAATTATTCATGTAATAAATAATTTTATTTATCACATATATACATATACTTTACTTTGCACATATTCCCACCTTTATATATATAAAAAAAATTATTCGCAAAATTTCTTATTGAAAATATTGGGTTATTACATCCACCCTCCCTTATAAGGATTCCGTCCCCGGAATCACCGCTTTAAAACTTATAGACACAAGGGCAAATAGCATACACAGTCATTTCAATTAGATCTTGATCAGATTCGATCGAACTGATCTTTAACTATTCAACATAAAACTTGTCTATCTAATTATACAAAAATTTGATTTCTAACAGAACTCAAATTTCTATTTCAAAATTTCTTTATAACATAATTTACTTATATTTAAGAAAAATCATATATCTTTAAAAATAAAATTCATACGAATAATATAAGTTCCATCCCCAACCGCTACGCAGATATCTCGAATCGTCATGTTGAAGACTCTTGCGGTTGATTTCATCGAAGTTGTTCCCGTTAGCATCATTGTTACACTGCCTTTCCCCGCAGTCACGCTTCCTATATCCATTCTCCTCTTTGGACGGTTCTTCACCTTATGCTCCGTTGATTCACACAGAAAACACCCATTGCTCATCCTAGGATTGGGGCAATTAGGAGAGATATGTCCCTCCTGCCCAAACTTGTAGCACACAGACTTACCCTTAAGACACTCACCTGAATGACTCTTCCCACAATTCTTACACTGCACAGCTTGCTTTTTCACACCTTCCTACTTAACTTGGACAGTCCCAACATTGTTCCACTTTCTTTTCTCACCCCTACTGCCTACTTTTACCTTCCCGACTCCCTCACCCTTATTCTTTCTCTCCTTATTGTAGAGGCTCATGGCCTCACTTCCCCCTTCAGCTATGTTAGCCTTTTCTAAGAGTGCAGCAAACGTATTGATCTGCAATACCGCCACCTTATTGTAGAGCCAGGGTTTTACGCCTTGCTCAAACCTCCTTTCCTTTCTAGCCTCCGTATCCACTTGGTGCAGAGCGAACCTAGCTAATTCATTGAACTTTGCGGCATACTCCGCAACTGTTAAGTTCTCCTACTTTAATTCCAAAAACTTCACCTCCATCTTAGCCTGCACACTAGCCGAGAAATAGTTCTCAAAGAATAGCGTCTTAAACCTAGTCCATGCTATCACTCCTTCTCCTGCCCTAGTTTGATTTGCCTCCCACCAGAAATTCGCCTCTCCTTTCATCATATAGGTGGAAAAAGCTGTCTTTTGACCCTCATCTACCCTAGTAACTACAAACGTTTTTTCTATTTCATTAACCCAAGTTTGGGCTTCTATCGAGTCAGTGGTACCTCTAAATTCTGGCGGTCCTACGGCCTTAAAATCTTTAAAGTTCGCAAAACGATTGTCTGGCTGATTTTTCGTCGCTGGCATTCCATTCTGCATGGCCTGAGATACCATGTTCGTGAAATTATGCATCAGGTCTGGTTGTTGTCCTCCAGCATTGATGACAGATTCTTCTGCCCTCTGGTTTCGTGTTTGACGTCTTGGCGGCATTTTCTAGTTAAATAAAACAAAATCTATATTTTATTAACTTACATTCTAAACCTTATCGTATAAGTTTAATATTTCAAACTTATTTCATTAATCAAACACAGATTCATATTCATTCAACTATCTCATAGTACATAACATAGAACCTACTGCTTTAAACATATGATATCCCTTTGTGACTACAAAAGTCGGGAATCACTGCTACAACTTATACAAAAGTGAAAATATTACACTGACATATTTATCATAGAACACACATATTCTAACAGTACTTATACTGCTTATTCACTACGTCTTTTCCTGATCCTGGACAACCTTTCGCTCAATGACCTTCCAATCCACAACCAAAACATGCTCCTTGCTTTGGATTGGGACAATGAGGAGAAATATGTCCCTTATGTCCGCAATTGTAACATATCTTTCTCCCTTTCTCGCATACGCCTTCATGTTTCTTGCTACAGTTTATACACTTTTCTATTCGTTTAAGGTTCCCTTGGTTGTTATCGGAATTTCCTAAATCGCGGTCTTTCATCTTTCTTTTCCCCTTCTAGCTTGGAGCTGCACACGATATGTTACTTTTGGATCCCATCTGATCAATTTGGATTTTAAGCTTTTCTTGTTCTTCCATCGTTTCGATTAAGGCCTTTCGCAATTAACTATTTAGTAGCTTTTCTATTTCCCACAACCTTTCCATAGAAGAAACCTTATTCCTCAGATTTTGCACTTCAGTTGATGCTTGATCAGCTCCAACTTCGGTGTTCGAATCACTATCTGTTAGTTTCACCATTTCTGGGTTCGGTACTATATTTTCCAAAATGATCACCTTATCAAGGTTTTCTTCAATGTGAGCCTCTATTTCAGCTATTGGCTTTGATATTGGCTTTGTTATGGAGATTGGCTCCTTCTTTACGATCTTAGGGTATCCTAATCCTTCTCCTCCTGACATCTACACATAAATTATCCTGATTAGCATATAATATATACACACAGCAAGTAAAAGTTTTTTATAAGTTATCTTTTATTTTTTTTGACGATGAATTTATTCGATTCATCTCCTTTTAAACTCTATATGATTTATTTGTACTTTCAATGTTTTCCTCTGCTCTAAGGTTATAGCCTAAGGTCTACTCTCACCTATGGTTTCTAACCCTAAAGCTCTTATACCAACTTGTGATGCCCCCAAATTCAGGTACTTGAAACCCGAATTCAGTGCTTCACGATACCATTTCTTTGAGCGGAATAATAATAATTTTGTCATAAATATCAAACTTAATTTATATATCAGAGTTGTCTAAATCCCAGGTACGCGACCTTAAAACATTTCATTACATGATAGATAATAAATATCATCATCTATTTAAGTCTAGCTATTACTTAAGATAACACAACTTATTCTGACAGCTTTCCTTTCCCTTTGTTCCTGGCAGAGCCCTCTAGTTGATCATACTTAACTGAAAACATTTAAATTAAGCAAGAATGAGCATTTGAGTGCATAGCAAGTAATAGCAAATAATAAACATTAGCTGAAAGGATTAAATATTTTCTTTGAGTGACACTTCTATAACGAAGCAATAGTTGTGAAGTAATTGAAACATTTCTAATCAACATACCAATTCTATTTCAAATTTTTGAAACTACGTATTGACTATAAATAGAGATCAGTCGACAGACTATGAACATTGTTTTCTATTATTGAAAAGGTTTAACAGAACTTCATCTGTAAACCGTCATAACTTACGGGCACGGGGGTGATCACTGCTATATGCCTCTGTATTGATCAATACTACATACCAGAACGATATTCTCGTTCATTATAATCGCCTTGGGCGCACAAAAGTTTCCCAGATTCGGGATGTTCATACTTAACCTGAATCCGAACCAAAATAATTTGGTTGGATAATAATAGTATTCTATCATGTTCAACTATATTCTTAAATCTATGCCTAGCCGAGTCAAATAGCTTAGACGATTTTTAATTAAAGTATACATACTAGAAATCAACAAGTATGTATCAACATGTATAATAATTATCCAAGTGAGGACACTTGTATAACCATACTTAGAATTTAATGAATAGAATACATATATCAGAATCTTATAGTAATACGATACTAATAAACAATGAACGAATAAAGTTTGGGAGCTTGTGTGAATATAAATGATTGGATACGTAATCAATAACAATAGAGTTTAATAATCTGGCATAATGATAATATAATTCTTAAACTTTCTTACTAGTTTCCATTTCATAAAGGAAATGCAAAGGTTAGGATACTTGCACAATGTAAAAGATAATTCAGATACTTGCCTATATGTGTCCATTGCCTAAAGTAAATGCAAGGGTAAAGATACTTACCTAGTCTGCTGCTTACACAACTTAGTTCTATCTTTAATTCAATGACCTATCATTTATAAGGTTGTTCTATTGATTAGAATAACATATCATAACACATCATACTGTTATTTACAGTCAGTACATAACCTAATCACATTATCACATAGTTATATCAGTCATTAAGGCACAAACAACACTTATACAGTCAAACTATATAGGTTTGGATCAATTTCGGTGTACCGACGGCTTCATAGGGAAATTATCGAGTTTATTGTTAATAAAACTCTAATCTGTATCTTAAATATTATTCTGAATAATCATATTATCTTTCCATGACTTATAATAATTTATAATTAATTATTATAATTTATCATGACTTTTCAAACTCTAGAATCATCATTAAATGATTTAAATATTAAATAATTCTATTATCATTAATATTTAAATAATATCCAAATATTAATGAAGCCATTTCTAAAATATTAAAGTTATTTATAATAACTCAAAATATTTTTAAAGTATTAATATTACCCTTAAATAATTTTTAAAACATTTAAAATCATTTTTAAATAATTATCATTAATATTTAAATATTAAGGTATTATTTATCAAAATATTAAAAGTCATTAATTATAACTTAAAATATTTTTAATCCATTTATATCCTTTTTAAATGATTTTTAAATCAATAAAACCATTTTTAAACTATTTATTTAATATAATTATTAAATAAATCTAATATCATTAATATTAAATAATTAATGAAATTTACCTTAAAATATTAAAAGTTATATTTTATAAAATATATTAAAGTTATAGTTTTTAAAATGATTTTAATAATATTAAAATCATTTTTAAACTAATTTATTTAATATAATTATTAAGTAAGTCTAATATCATTAATATTAAATAATTAATGAAATTTACATTAAAATATTGAAAGCTACATTTTATAACTTAAAATATTATTAAATACCTTATTATGATTTAAAATGATTTTTAATATAATAAAATCATTTTTAGTTAATTTATTTAATGTATTTATTAAATAAATTAAATATTAATAATATTCAAATAATTACTAATATTTATGGAAAATATGTTAAATTATTAAAAGTTAATTTTTATAACTTGAAATATTTTTAAAACTGATTTTGTAATTTTTAGAATTTATTTTCTATTTTTAAATAATTTTTAGAAATTAATATAATTAAAATTAATAAACCTATCGCTATAGCCTTTAGCGACAAAATCTGTCGCCTTAGGTGTTCTTGAGGCTCAAGAACATTCAAACTCAGTTTCGAGTGACCTACTTTGACCATGAATCATTTACAATGTATTGTGTTTCTAGGCTAGCTATTGATCAAATCTTGTAGTGTTAGTGTAGAACTACAAGTATCCATCAAGTTCTGGGTCAAATTACAACATACAAGTAAACTATAAAGACTCAAACTAACTGTCGACATGTTCGGGTTTTTGGGTTACCTGTAAACCCGCATAGCCTCAAGTGGTCTCCTTGTGTCTCATTTAATCAATGGTTCTAGCTACTGTTAATGTGTTATAATGATTCAGGATTATAGTTTACATGTCAAGGTACAATTATCAATCACCAGGTCAGTCAAACTACAACAGAATCCCAATATAACATTCGGTCAAACCTCGTCAGAAATAACGTTCATCAGATTTCTGGGTTACCCAAAAAACTTAGTTCGTGCTCGTCCAGGCTAGTTTGACCATCGATTAGTTTCATTCTATTTGTTATCTAAGTGATATAGGAGCATGAATCTATAATACACCTACAAGAGTATAACTTTAATACACTAACACAAACAAATCAACAAATGTATGCAAGATCTGGGCCCATGAACTTGTTGTCAGACACTGATGAACAAGTTCTGGGTTACCTAAAAAATGCAAAGTCATGGTCGGTCAACGCAGTTTGACCTTCCATAACTTGCAATCTATACCTGATCTAAGCATGATTTCAAGTCCAGATCAAAGTCTTTCTAGCATACTACAAGTCCAAAACATATAACACACAACATCATAAACAGAGAGAGATCTACAGCCCCTGACATTCGTTGTCAGACCACAGTTTTAAACTTTTACCAGATTTTGTAAATCTTTAAATTCGAGCATATAAAAGTTATAGATTCACTATTTAGCAACTCAGATCATTAAAAGACACCCTCTAACACATATCTAACTAATCATTAACAACATATAACATCAGATCATAAGATTTTAAAGATTAGGGTTTATACTTCCTTTTTAGCTTTCATCCTTGAATCTGACTTCGGATTTGCTATAAGTGATAGTGGGGTTTGATTGGGGACTGGTCTAGCAAGGTAATTTTGGAGGTTTGGGTGGGAGAGAAGTGAGTTGAGTGTTGGTAAGTAAAATGAGCAAGTTAGTAACCTTTCTCTCTCCAATTCTATTTATAACATGGTGAAATGCTTAGTGATGATCATGTTTATCAAATTTTTATTGATTAAAGGCTATTACTAAACCACATGGCTAGCTAGAGTTGGTCACCAACCACTTACTAGGGCTAGATCTACACTCCACCTTATTAAAATATTCCAAAGGGCAATTATGTCATTTTGCTTTTACTTTTAATGGCAAAGTTATCAATTCATATCAATCCTTAGGGTTTGACCCTTAGGGTTTAATCCTGAGGTTTCCTAAGATCAATATCTAGGATTGTATATTAAGGGCAAAAATAGAAATCTTAGTCTCTACAAATGTGAATTAGGGTTCCCTAATTAAATTAGGTTTCCTAATCACGTAGGACTTATAAATTAGGCTTTATAATATACTAATTACCATAAGCTTACTAAATTAATAATTAGGGTTTATAAATTAGCAATTAGGATTTTAATTTAGTAATTAGGGTTTCTAAATATTAATTAGGCTTTACCTAATTAACATTAAACATAATAATGGTCATTAATTACATAACACATAACTTAACAAATCTTACAGTTATAGTTGACTTCTGTACTATAGTTTATCAGTAATGCTAGGGTTTTGTACTGATTTACTATAACTGTTCCATATATATCAAGCATGTTTATATTACTGAAATATAAATAATATTATATTATTATTTTCATTCCTTATTCAAAATCCAGACTTAGGGTTTTGAATTTATATCTGGCATAACCTTCATACATACCATTATTAATTAAGTTAAAATAATTAACTTAACTAATACATATCATAATAATCATATCATATATACAATAATCATATTTTCATGGAAAATAAATAATAAATATTTTATTACCAAATTAATTTATTATAAGAATATAATCTAAAATGATCAATAATTCTTAAAAAAATTATTTACAATTATTCATGTAATAAATAATTTTATTTATCACATATATACATATACTTTACTTTGCACATATTCCCACCTTTATATATAAAAAAAAAAAATTATTCGCAAAATTTCTTATTGAAAATATTTGGTTATTACATAGATAACCTTATATGCCATAGCCAGCTCATTTATTTAGAGGCTTTAGCAAGAAAGCATATTGTCTCATCAGAACTCAGTTAAGCAAGATTCACAGTGTAGACGTTCCCTTCTCTTGTTCCGGTCAGCTTTATAGAAGAGGTCTTCAGATCTTTAACTTGATACTGATTGTTGAGGAAGGTGACTTGATGACCCTTGTCGCAGAGTTGGCTGATGCTCAGAAGATTGTGCTTTAGTCCTTCCATATAGGCTACTTTGCTGAAGGACACTGCACCATTCCCAACAGAGCCATATCCTCTTGTCTTGCCAGAGCCTTTGTCTCCAAAGATGACTGTTGGACCCTCCTTCTGAAGTTAGACAGGAAGGCTTTGTTCCCGGTCATGTGCCTTAAGCATCCACTGTCTAGATACCACGTTGTGATCGTGGAGCTTTGTTCCTGCAGTAAGGTTAATCTTTCCCTTACACTGATTCTTTATTTTCCATGCATCCTTGTGATTCATGATTTGTGATGAGTGAAACTTAACTCTTCTATTCCTTCCTGGTTGGTTCGTGAAGTTGGTTTTACTTGACTCCACGATCCTTCGAGGTTGGAGAGTAGTGACTGGATTACTCTTCTTTTTTCTGAATCCCAGGCCAGCATGGGATCCGTTATGTCTTGGAACATAACTTGGATCAGAAGAGCAGGGATGCATTGGTTTTTCCTTCTATGAGGATTTCACAAATGTACTGCTTCTATTGAAATTTGAAGCACTACTAATGTTAGTTTTCTTTAGCTTTTCCACATATAATTCTGAGGTAGATTCCCCAAAACCTAAACATGTTCTGTCAGATGTACTTCTCTGATTGGAGATCAGGGAGTCCATGGATGAAGAGGATCTATTCCACATTAAAATTTTCTTTTCTAGTTCCTCAATCTTAGAGGTTAGATTTAACTTTCTTTGTGTGTTGAGTTCATTGGTCCGTCTTAAGAGTTTATTCTCAGCCTCAAATTTAGAGAGAGAAATGGTACTTAGTAGAGCTATCTCCAGTTCTACTTGAACTTTCTCTTTCTCTTTTTGAAGAAGAGAGTAATGTTTAAACAGAACTCTGAACCACTTCATGTATTGATGCAGATCAGGTGTTATGCCATGTAGTGTAGTTCTTAAATCATCAATGTCTACATCAGGAGAGTTAAACTCGAATACCTCATCAATACTTACTTCATGATGGTCAGTGTTTTTCTTGCCCTTTGCATTTTTGGCCATTAGACATAGATTTGCTACTTGAGGCTCTTCATCATCTCCAGACTCAGGAGTTGTGTCGTTGTCTGAGTTACTCCACGATCCTCCGGCCACAAGACCTTTGTCTTTCTTTTGGAGCTTTTTGTACCCTTTGAACTCCTTCTTTGGATTTATTTTCCTCTTCAGCTCTTCTCTAAGAGGTTTGTTGCAGTTTGCAATGAAATGGCCAGGCTTCTTGTAATTGTAGCATAAGTCGTTGATCTGCTCCTGGCTATTGTTGTTGTTGAATATCTTAGGTCTGCTGCTTCTGCCTTTTCGCATGAACCTTTTGAGTCTTCTTACCAACATTGCAATGTCCTCGTCATCATCTTCCTCAAAGTCAAATTAATTTTCAGCATGAGCTTTGGAGATGGTTTCTGTTGCCTTGAGAGCAACTCCTTTGTCCTTCTTTCTTCCTTCAGATAGAGTCTCCGCTCGTTAGGTCAGCTTTAGTTCGTAGGTAAGAAGGTTTTCATAGAGTTGTTGAACTGTCATTTCATGGATGTCCCCGAAATCTCAACGTCTATAAGTCATTCTTCATTTGTTATACTTCATCTTTCAGCAAATGGACGAAACTCAATGCTTCTGATGCTGACTGGAAAGACACCATGATTATTGTCTTTGTATCACGATCGTTGTGTCTTGTCATGCTCGTACTTGATTTAGCCTTGATCAAAGTGAACACTACGATTTCTCTTAAGCTCTGATAGACTACAATCTCTACTTGCTTGTTTTGCAGACTCCACGATTCCGAGAGCTGATGGCGATTCTTGACTTGGCTCGGCATGCGCTCGGACTATCTTCACGATTCTGAGTGGCTTCTAAGACAGACTACAATTCTGAAGCAACTGTTTCGATACTCCACGATTCTGCCTTAGCTTCTGCAATCTCTCGGCTGGCTTGACAGACTACGATTCTGTTGAGGCCTATCTATTACATTTCAAAATAGATCATCCTAATAGCTTTGATCTTTCTTCTATACATTCATTTACAGAATGATAAACATTAAACACAGATCAACCTAACAATTTTGATCTACCATCTAAGTCCTTGTACAAATGTTCTTTGAAGGACTTTACACAGAAGCATATTTATTTACTTTTAACATCAAATTTTAATATGCAATTCCCAACAATAAGTATTTTCATAATAAGCACAAATTAAAAATTAAAATTCGTAAAAATAAATTCAAACTTCAAAAATATAATTAAAATTTTGAAAATTAATTATTATTTTTATTTTTAAAAATTAATATAATTATTATTTATATTATGAAATCATTAAATCTAGACTTAAATATAAAAGAAAGAAATATTAAAGCACTTAAAACATCAATTAATTTTTTTTTTTAAATCCCAAACCATTAGATACTAAGAGAGAAAGATAACCCAAAATTCTTTAATCAAAACTCAAAATTTGTACAAATCAAACCAAACACAAAATTTATTCCCATCAAACAGAAACCCAACACCTTACCTATCGCCATCACTCCCACCTCCATCGCAGTCGGCAAGTCACTTTCATACATTTCACTCTGTTCAAAATCTCAAAATGATGCGAGTAACTGATTGCAGGAAACTAAAATCCCTAAATTCCTCAATCAAAACCCTATCCCACCAATACCTTCAATGTTGCTCTGTTAGCGGAACTGCAAAAGGAAAAGGAAAAGTCATAGCTGGCCAAACACTAAAACGATCAAAAGTCTCCACAAAAAAAGGCATGATTATGTTGGATCCTGCCGCCAAATTCGGCGGTCCGAGAAGATCCTAATTCAAACAAATGGTTGATGAATGATGATTGTCTGTGTTCATCGGCTCCGAAAGAGTTCTAAAACCTAAGGAGAGAGAAAGGGAAGCTAAGAGAGAGAAAATGGGGCTTCTTAGCGAAGCACGAAAGCTAGAGATTCAAAAGCTGAAGAAACAATAGAAAATGGATAGTACACCTTCGATTATAGGAACTCTGGGTTTGGATTTGATTAGCTTGGGAATGGTGGATGGTGATAAGATCTAAAGATCTTTAGATTTAGCAACTAGAAATCTTTCGTATGAGTAGATCGAAGATTTTTTAGATCTGAAAAAAATAAAATCAAAACTAGATCTAAAAAATAAACTAGATAAGTAGGTGAATTTTTTAAAAAATAGATTTTAGATAATTATGTTTAATTATGTAAATATCATTAGTTTTAACCTTGTAAAATATTAAAAATATTTTTTAAATAAAAAATTAGCAAATTTTTTTCCAAATTTCCCATAACTTTTTAAATATTTCTTTTTGATGACATTTAGGATTTTAAGAAAAAACAAAGAGATAATAATCCTCTATTTCAAAATATTAGATACTTTTATATTTTTAAAATAAACTTAAAATATTTAAAAATAATATGAATTCATTAATTTTATATAAATATATTTGTAGAAATTGTACATTAATATATTTATTATTAATTTAATAATTTATTTAATTATTTGTTGTGTACATTAATTTGATTTATATTTTGATTAACTATTTGTTATAGAATTGATAATTGTTGTGTTTTTTAATTGTTGAATATCCACCTAAGTATCTGACGTGTCCACCTAAGCATCTGACGTGGTGCCATATAAATATTCCGTTAACTTTTAACACTTTTAGACGGAAATTTCAATTTTTGTAAAAAAAATATAGTTCAATGAGTTGATCGTAAAAAAATTCACTTCAGTGATGCATTTGTAAACAGATGTGTAGTAGAGTGGGAGAAGTTGATTTAACCCCAATATTCTCTTATAGCCTGCTAGATGTGCTCTCAAGATAGACTTAAGGAAGGCTTTTGATACTGTAAAATGGGAGTTCCTATTTGATATTGCTCACTCTCTTTCAGTTCCCTCACACCTTCATCGATTGAATTAAAGCATGTGTAACAACTGCAATGTTCTCTGTAAAGGTTAATGGGGCTCTTGCTGGATACTTTAAAGGAGTGTGTGGTCTAAGACAAGGAGACCCTATGTCTCCCTACCTGTTTGTCTTAGTAATGGAGATTCTATTTATGAAACTTGCTTCAGGTACAATGCAATCTGGTTTTAAATACCATTGGAGAACCAAAGAGTGTAAGCTTACTCACTTATGTTTTGCTGATGACCTTTTGATATTCTGCCATGGTAGCATTGCTTCTGTTTCCATTATTCAATCATGCATCAATGACTTCTCTTTTTTCTCTGGATTGATTCCTAATGTTCATAAGAGCCAATGTTTCCTTGCAAATATTGATGACACTACCACTCAAGAAATCCTTTCTCTTCTAGGATTTCCTCTGGGATCACTGCCTATAAAATTTCTGGGAGTTCCTCTAATTTCATCGAAGCTGTCTTACCAAGACTGCATTCCTCTTATTCAAAGGATAACAAATAGAGTTTCCTCTTCTCTATAGCCTTGCTTACTCTGGCAGGCTAGAACTTATTAAATCTGTTCTTTTCTCTATCCAATCGTTTTGGAGTGCCCACTTTATCCTTCCTAAAGCAGTGATAAAAACCATTCAATCCATCCTTGCCAGATTTCTATGGAAAGGTCCCTCATTGGAAAAATATGGTGAAGTGGTCTGGCATTCTATTACTCATGAAGGTGGGTTGGGTGTTAAGAGCATTCATCGATTGGAACAAAGTGTGGTGTTTGATTGCATCTTAACAGTTCACATGTTAATGTCTCTTAAGAGCCCACATATTTGTATTAAGAGGTCACCTGAATAGTTAAGATACAAATATGAGTCTAAACTATTCAGAAAATTTCTTAATACAAAAATGTGGGCTATTAAGAGGCATTAAGATGTGAACTGTTAAAATGCATTAAGATGCAATCAAACACCACACTCACATTATACATTGTGGGCTAACTGGGTTAAAGCCACTGTACTTAAAGATCAAAATTTCTGCCATTTAACTGCCCCAAAGGACTGCTCTTGGATCTCGAAACAAGTTCTAAAACTGAGAACAATTGCTCTTCAACACCTCCAATACCATGGTGGCAGAGGGGATCACATCAATCTATGGTATGACCCCCTGGTTTCAAGGAAACTCAATCAACCCTAATGCCCGTCTTCTTTCCAACTCTGGTCTTTCCCACACAGCAAGAATTATTGATATTCTGTAAAATCAAACCCGGAGGTTACCTCGGAGTTATCACCATGAAGTTGTTTTTAGAAGACTTTTTGATTCCATCAACCCACCTCCTAATCAAGCTGACAGGATATCTTGGCAATCTATGGATATCAACAAAATCAAAGCCAGTAACATTTGGGAAAGTATCAGAAACAGAGCCCAGGTGGTAAGCTGGCACAAAATCCTTTGGCTTAAACTGCATGTCCCCAGATATTCCTTCATTCTTTGGTTAGGTCTCCTTAAAAGACTGCCAACAAATGATATCACGATGCACTACTCCAATGGAAGGCCTTCTACCAGCCCTCTTTGCCAAAAGACACAATGAAACATTTGAGCATCTTTTTTTCTCGTGCATACTCTACTAAAACATTCCAGGATACTCTTTCTGTGGGCAATTGACATAATATCCCTATGGAATGGACTAGGCTCATCCCCTTCATTTCCCAATACAGAGGTAGGAAACATACCAAAAGCATCCTCAGGCTATCCTTTGCTGCTACCTTCTACAAAATCTGGGAAGGTAGAAACTCGAAGATTCAGAATGGAGTCCTCATCTCACCGGGATTGCTTGCGAAGGAGATCATCCACATAATCAAATCAAGACTTTCACAGTCCTCAACTATTGCTAAAGCTGTGACAGCTCCTCAACTTTTGCTAAAGCTGCGAGCAACTGTCACGTTAATTGTAATTGGTTATTGTAATTTTTGCTTCTTCTGGATATTTTGTATACTTGGTTCCCTATAGCTATTTCATCTTTAGGCCCGTCTTTAAATGATATGCCACTCTGCCATTGTTTCTTTTGGTCCCTTGTATATACAAACAAACTTGGCAAAAAAATAAAAATAAAAATTCCATGGAATATTCAAATTATGTATAATATTATCACTCTCAAAAGTAACAAACAAGTCTACATCAATACCTTATATATATAAAAGAAGGATCAATTGAAATTTAACTTATCAATTAGAGTAAGTTAACTCATTCTATTAGAATAAGTTAACTCATTCTAACTGATTAGTTAACTTGGACAATTATTATTACATTTAATACATTGACTAATAATTATAATTAATTTTTGTTGAATTATGAAGGAAGAATATGAAGACTTTATTATTGAAATAATAAAAGTTATATGTAATTTTAATCAAATAATTGTAATTAATTTTCCTCAAATTGTGGACGCAAAAATATAAAAAGTTCCTTCTTGATAATAAATTTGTAAATTTCAATCACATGGTAATAAAAGCAATTAAATTCATTTTAATCAAAGTAGAATATGCTGATTCCAATTATGAACATTATATATGTATTATGACAATAAAAAATAATAAATATACGTCAATGACAATTTAACAAATATTTATGAAAAACTGATACAAACTAGGCCGTGCAATATTTATGAAAAACGGATACAAACTAGCTATCAAACTTGTAACATAGACACGCAGGATGTCAATGACTTGTAAGTGTCAGATTATAGATGAAGCACATCATCAGACTTTTATTACAGAACTTCTTACACCAAATTAACTACCAATATTCCTCATCGAGTCCTTCTACGGCGACATTATTATTATTATTATTATTTTGGTTTTTTTTTTTTTGTAGTATCTCTCAAATACAGTCTGTGCAATCATATTTCTTGTATGTATTCAAATTACACCTAAAATACTGTTTTTTACAAAAATTTCAATTGAAATAAATACTATACATTTTTTGGGAGGTACAAAAAAAATAAAAAATGTCACTAAAAATGTCACTAAAAAATGTCCCCCTAGACTTATTGTTCCTCATTCTGCCAACTAAGACATTATTTTCAATTTGTACGACCAGACATACAATATGCTTATTAGCTGCTTCATATATGCGCACTCACTAACAACTAAGATTTCTTTATACATTTCATTATTCTACCAACTAAGATTTCTTGTACATTTCATTATTTCCATAACTACATCATATAATAACAGTACAACATTGAATCTCATCATATGTGATGTCTAATACTAGTTATAAGTTCTAAAAAAAAATCATACAGCACACAAGATTCAAAAACCCTCGACAGAAGTAAAATATGGTAAAACTTGCTCCCTCCATTCCTAAATGAGTGAAGTTCTAGAGAAAATATATTTGACGTTAACAAATTTTTAGGAAGTATTAATTATAATTTTTCCTCTATTGCCCTCAAATATTCTCATTTATTTAAGCAACTTTATACATATTTTCTTAATTAATACAAGAATAATTATGGTAATAATATCAATCTTAATGACATAATTAGAACAATAAATAACTTCCTTAATAAGTGTGTAACCCAATGAATTTTTTTCAAACTTTGCCAACACAAACAAATTTTAATTTGATTCTACCACTTAACAAAGACAAGTCTACCAACTGTATTACAAAATCAAACATACTGGAACCAAAAACTACATATTAGTAACAACAAATGTATACACAAACAAAAACAAAAAAACAAAAACAAAAATTAAACAAACCCAACCCGAATTTCCCACGCAAGTAAATAGCATACAAGATTTAAGCCCCACTTTAACAAAGCCATTCGATATAATAAAAAATTACCAGACGCTATGATTCAACAAGAGTTAACAAACGAGTATGACTCAAACTTAACCACGACTTCCAAATTTCAATTACATTCTACCACAAACAAACATAATTCCAGATATTGCAATTCAATAGATCTTATTAGTATGTAGCACACAATTTTCAATAAGCCTCAAACAAAATCATCATAAAAACTATGATTCAATGAATATGATTAAAATCTAAACTTTTCAACATTCCAATTAAATTTTAAATTATTAAAGACATGTCAGCAAATTGACTTGCATTACAAAATGGAATCAACAAAACTATTTAATAGAAAATCAGACCATGAAACCCTCTCTAAAAAAAATCATATTCTCATTATATCGGGATATAACGCTTAGCAGCCTTCTTACCCACCACAGCTGCTCCGGCCGCCAACCCACCAATGGCCCCAGCAATTGCAGCCGACCTAGGCCCTGCCGTCGCACGATAAAGAACCCCAGTTCCCAGCCCAGCCGCCACGCTATTCAATACATCATCAGTACCCCTAAAATGCAAAATCCCACTTTCTAAGCCAGCAAAAATCAAACCAAGAACGCCAAGGGTGTTTCCAAATTTCCTGCCGATGTGGCCGCCCGAATTGAGGACCCGGTTGGTTCGGAGCTTGAGGGTTTCACCGGGCTCGGCTGCTCTGAGGCCCTCCAGAGACCCTTTAAGGCCGCCGGTAACGGCGCCGGCTAAATAGCCGGATCCGGTGTAATACTGGAGGTTTTCGCTCCAGGAACGGCGCTGGACGGCAGCTTCTTCGTCGAAGAGGTATTCGGGGGAAGTGGGGAGTTCATAGAGGGTACGGATTGGGACTTGGAGATCTTGGTAAGGGTGGTATTGGCGTGTTGCTGGCTTTTTCTCCAATGAATTCGCCATTTTTCAATGATCTGATTATATATATATGTATATAGAGAGAGAGAAAGACGGGTTTTGGAGGTTTTGAGATTGATGAGAGAAATCAAACAAAAGGGGTTTGATAAGGTTAATCGATCGTTTGTTTTTGTGGGTTTCCAAGTGGGGAGAGAGAAAAAAAATGGAGTTTCTTGGAAAACCCCTATGATATTGTTAGGGTTTAACGCCTACTGGGTTTTACTTGGTGTCTAGCCCGTATATAAAGGACGCAACAGAGATAATCGACTTTTTGGCCACCACTCCATATTTATTATAATTATTCAAATTTTTTTTTTTGTTACAATTACATAATTATACTCTTAAATAATTATCAAATGATCATTATTTATGGAATAAGTCTAGCCGGACAAGATTTTGGGACCGGAAAATTGGACTGGTCTAATTTTATTTTATTTTTTAATTGTGACTCTCAAAAAATGTATAGTATTTATTTTAACAGAAATTTTTATAAAATATAGTGTTTTGGGTATAATTTAGATACATATACAAATACAGAGTATATGTATCTAAATTATCCTGTATAACCTTGTATTTGTATATGTATCTAAATTACACCCAAAACACTATATTTTATAAAAATTTCTGTTGAAATAAATACTATACATTTTTTAAGAGTCACAATAAAAAAAATAAAAATAAAATTAGACCGGTCCAATTTTTCGGTCCCAAAATCCTGTCCGCGTAGAAGGACTGTTATTTATGTAGTATGTGCTTTGCCATGTTATCGTCATGTGCCAATCCTATCAAGAATAATTGTATCTTAATAATAATTTTAAAATAATAATAATAATAACAATAATATTAATAATAATAATAATAATAATAAAATATTAAGAATAATAATAATAATTTCTAAATAATAATAATAATTTTAAAATAATAATAATAATTTTAAAATAATAATAATAATAATAACAATAACAATAATAATAATAATAATAATAGTAATAATAATAATAATTACATAATAATAATAATTTTAAAATAATAATAATAATAATTTTTACAAATATATTTATATAAAATTAAGGAATTTATTCCCTCCGTCCCAAGATAAAAGTCTTTATTACTATTTTAGGAAGTCTCATGTTAAATATTCCTTTAATAACCAAATTTTTACATAATTTTTTCTATTATACCGTTAGCATTAAATATCTCATATTTTTTTTATTCTAATTCTTTCTCCATATTCAATAAACATATTCAATAAGTATAATTAGTTATGTATTGAAAATATTTTATATTAAAAAGTTAGAAAGTCACTCTCACCTACATTGAAAATGATCAATAATATATTATTATGGAAAATTTTATCATTTTTTTTTTTTTTTTAATATACATAAAAAATTTATCAGGACTTTTATCTCGAAACAAGAAAGTATATTATAACCCTTTGGTTCATAATTTTATATATAAATTACCCCAAGAAAAATTCAATTTTCAAGTGAAAATTCTCCTGGTCAAAACCCTATCCACGCCACGTTTCTCTCTCCTCCTATATACCTCCTCTCTCTGTCTCTCAATCTTCCACCTCACGCCTCATTCCATGACTGCACATTTTCTCGGATCAACAACAATCTTACACGAACAATTTTCCCCTCATCCCAAATCACATAAACAACTCTCCGCTCCAATGGCGGCTTGTATTCATTCATCTAGAACAGATTCCATCCAGACCAAACAACTTTCTCTCGATCCAAAAATTGATGGCCATGTCTACGATTATGTCAAATTCAGCCGACCCAATTTCCCTCATCTTGCTTCCTGCGTACCCATTTCCCAAAATCACCAAAAGCCCACCCACGGCCGTAGTCAAGCTGAAGTTTTTCTATGGCTGACAATTAGAGATGAAGCTCAATCAGACGTTGAACAAGAGCCCATTTTGTCGACTTACTATTATACTCTATCTTGTCCCATGATTCTCTTGAAAGAGCTCTAGCCAATCATTTATTCATCAAGCTAAGCAATTCGAGTCTCCCTAGTGGTACCCTCTATGATCTTTTCCTGGTTTTTAGACATGGCAAAGATGGCCCAAGTCCGTGGGTCGGGCCGGCCCGCTCGCTACGGACTGGGCTTTAGGTTGCAATTTTTTAGTTCACAAAATCTGAGCCATTTTGGCCCTTTTCAAGTGGAGGCTTCTACCACTACCATGAATTTTTTTTTTTTAAAAATGTTATTCTTTTGTGGGTTATGGCGCTCAACACAAGACTTGTAAATAAATAAATAAGAGTTCAAACCAACTGAGTTATAACAACTGTTTATTTTTAATGCAATCTTCAATATAAAAATATATTTTTATACAAAAATATCATATGCTAATACGGTATTTAACTATTATAGTTGTAGTAAATAATAATTATAGTTTGAAATGGTACTCTTTATATGGATGGTTGGGAGCACTTCAAAGGCTAAATCAATAGGATAAGGCTGGTGGAATAATTAGTAATGAGATATTGCCGATAGCAGTTCTGGAATGCCTAAGAGCATTCACAGCAGTTTCCCTAATCAACTCTCTATCTTTAATTTTGGAGAATACATCAATAAATCATTATCCAATAGTTTTCTTATCCTTATTTAACTCTCTATTTTAATCCCTATATATGATTTTACTCCCTAGTATGAGGGATTCAAAATACCATTCTCTATATATATAAAATGGCATTTCACACTCTCATTTAATTGGATAACTCATCAATAACACACATCTTGACATTGTTTTAATACTTCATTTTCAAATTATAAAATTAATATTGACTTATTTTTAAAAAATTATTTTCAAACATATTCAAATTAAAATTGATATAAATTTATTTAATTTATGTCAATATAATTATAAATATTATAAAAGTACTATTAATTATAAAATTTATTATTTTCAAAATTTAAATGAATCATATTAAATTTAAATTTAAAAGTATCACATATTAACTTTTTAAAAGTTAATATTGATCTTATGTATATTTGAATCTAATCCATTCAATACTCAATCCATAAATTATTTAAAATTTAAAATAAAATAAAAATTATTTTACGGTGAGATACAATTGATAAATTATACTCTCTCTTTTATAAATTATAAGATTATTATTAATTTGATGTTTTGACTATTGGAACTTTTAAATTTTAATTTTTAATTTTTAAATTTTATTATTTAAAGAATCAATATAATGAACCTGTTGGGTACATAGTGAAAAAATTGAATCTCTATTTTGTAGAATGACACAATAGACTGCAGAATAGGAATAGAGATAAAGAAATTGTTGTGAATGCTCTTAACATTTTTTTACTACTTCATTTTTAAATTATAAAATTAATATTGACTTATTTTTTAAAAATTAATTTCAAACGTATTCAAATTTAAAATTGATATAAATTTATTTTATTTATGTAAATATAATTATAAATATTATAAAAGTATTATTAATTATTAAATTTATTATTTTCAAAATTTAAATGAATCATATTAATTTTAAATTTAAAATATCACAAATTAACTTTTTAAAAGTTGATATTGATCTTATGTACATTTGCAGCTACAATCCATTTAATACTCACTCCATAAATTACCTAAAATTTAAAATAAAATAAAAATAATTTTACAGTGGACTACAATTGATAAATTATACTCTCTCTTATAAATTATAAGATTTTTATTAATTTGATGCTTTGACTGTTGGAACTTTAAAATTTTAACTTTTAACTTTTAAATTTCATTATTTAAGGAATCAATATAAGGAACATGTTGGGTATATAGTGAAAAAATTGAATCCTTATTTTATAAAATGACTCAATAGCACTGTAGAGTAAGGATAGAGATAAGGAAATTGCTGTAAATGCTCTAAGCGAATAAGACTAGATGAGCATAGGGTGTGTACAGAGCAAATTGGACAGAACTTCCTCGCCTCTTTTTTCTCTTGAATATGGCCACCCCAAGCCCTCTATTTATAGAGGGGAGCCAGCAGATGCACTCTTGGTGCGCCTGGTGCCCCTGCTCTGGGTCCTGCCATCTCAAGTATGTGCACTTGCAGATCGTGATGTCCGCTTCGAACTTGCGAACTTGAATCTGAAGCTTCCTAACGAGGTATACAAGACCATCTTGAACTACTTTTTGTCGAGAGTTACGAATGACACATGGGATTAGGGGTTGACTGAAGTCGGGAAGAGGGACCATGCCCATGGTCTTCAAGCTTCAAATTATATTGATTGTCGCCCAGCGTAATAGTCACTCGGGATTGGAAATCCTTGGCTCTTGTGGGACATTGTTGTGTAGCAATGTATGTATGAAATGTTAACACGGTCTTATTTGGGGTTGAGGTGGCAAGATGACCTTTTGACTCCTCGCTGTGGGTTATCTCGGTTTTGGTGATAGCAGACGTTGCTCAGGGTTACATCTGAGATTGGACTATTGCAAGTGTTTGAATTCCGCAAGGTCATCTGTAAGTGTGCCTGTCTTCCCGGTGTTAGCTCTAGGTCTTTGGTATGAGTGCCTCAGCAGGAGGTCTGAGATTGAAGCTGATCGCATGCATTTGAAACAAGCATTTCTGGAGTTATCGCCAGAACTGTAGCATCATTCCTTGGGGTTATCTTCAAGGATGAAACTCGGGGTTATCTCCGAGGTTGGATTTGATATTCCCGGTGTGTGTTCTGGGGTTGAGACTGAACTTCTGGTAGTATCCAGAATGGATGTGAGCTGTCTTCCAGGGTTATCTTCGAAAGGCTTAATCGCCTCCTACAATGTCGAAGAATGGTGTGCGAGAAAATTTCGAGTGTCTACAAATGCCCCTCTTTATCATATTCATGCAATGCAATACATGGATAGGATAAAGAATCCTAGACACTTGAAATGAAATAAGATAAACATGATGCTATGTGCAACAACATGATGCAAATGTATGATGCATGAATGAATGATTGTCGATTCCTCGTTAATCCCGCGGGGGGATGACAATCAGTGATGTCTTGGACGGACATGCGATCCAAGTCTTCAAGGATGTTGACGTTGGGGCTATCACCAAAGTCATGGATCATTGATACCGACATGGATAGGATAAAGAATCCTAGACACTTGAAATGAAATAAGATAAACATGATGCTATGTGCAACAACATGATGCAAATGTATGATGCATGAATGAATGATTGTCGATTCCCTGTTAATCCTGTCGGGGATGACAATCAGTGATGTCTTGGACGGACATGCGATCCAAGTCTTCAAGGATGTTGACGTTGGGGCTATCACCAAAGTCATGGATCCTTGATACAGAACTTTACTCCATAGAGGTAACTCTCGTGTACAAGAGATCTGTGGGGATAAAGCTTTGTCTGTTTGAGGATGTGTATAACATATTTAATCATCGGTCCTCTCCGATGAGGGTGGTCTACGGGCCAATGAGGACTTTTACCACATTATTTGTAACATTACAGGTCAAGATTACACCGAATAATCTCTGGTCATAATCATACCAATCAACAGTCCATCTGTGCACTATGGGTCAAAGATGACCTTTATTACAATATAAGCATGATGATGATGACAATGATATAAGAATTCAATCAAACGAAATCAAGGATACATATTAAAGACTTTAAATTTATCCAAAATTTAAAAATGTCCAAATTGTCAACTCGATAATTGCTTTGTGGAGTAAAATTCAAGAATAATATTCACGTATCAAAAATAACTTGGACAAGAAAGAATCAATTTTTATCATGAATAGTACCTTGGGTGAATAGTTCCTGAGTGGATAGTACCCCGTGAATAGTACTTTGTGAATAGTACCCATACATATGAATAATATCGTACATATGAATAGTGTTGTACGTATGAATAGTGTTGTATAAATTAATAGTACCCATGAATAGTACTCTGACATGAAAAGCTAAAAAATGAATAAGAATGTTCAAAAAAATATCTTTGTGAAACGATACTAGATGAAGCGCAAATTTCAAGGATATTCTACTAATTTTAAGGAGTCATGAAGCAATACTTATCAATATAAGTGTAGAATTCAGAATCTGAAACAAAATAATATTACTTACATACTACAGAGTATGAGAAAATATTATTTCTTACGAATATTGAACAAAAATAATATCCCTTGCAACTGTTGAACAAATAATATTCCTTATGAATATTAAATGATGATAACATTCCTTACGAATATTAAACGAAGAAAACATTTCTTGCAAATATTGAACGGAATATAATTTCTTACAAATACAAAAAATAATATCGTAAGCGAATATGAAGTAAATAATACCCCTTACCTTAAAAAGGAGAGTATTCCGACTGGTTTAGTGGGGATATTCTTGAAGAAAACTTATACTATTTTCTACACTCAAAGCTTTCTAAAACTCGAAAGAAATACGCTCAATATTATAGAAGAAAAATTTTCTGTTTCTCGTGCAATTTTTAATTCTAAACTAAGCATCTTATTTATAGGAGAATGGAAGGATCAGATAGGGAATCATTCACTAAGTTCAGAACCCATGAAGAATCTTTTTCTCTCTCGATTTTTACTATGCAAACACTATGCAGACACTATGCATACACTATGCATAATAAAATATAATATATTCTATTTTTCATAAAAAACTTATTATAATATATATATATATATATATATATATATATATATATATATATATATATATATATTCTCCCACCATTCCAATATCCACCCGTGAACCAAAAAACTTTACCCCCTCAAATTTCATTTTTCATCACACGTGGGCCCCACCCATGTCATCATCACATGTGGGCCCCACCTCTTATATATATATATATATATATATATATAATACTAAATAACTTTCTACTGATTATTTTGGAAAATGGGTAAGTGGGGGTCCAAATAATACGCCAAAATTTATAACAAATACTTCATAAAAATCTCCTCAATATTTTTAACAACATTTATTCATCATTATTATAACTCGCAATATTAACAACCAGATCGTTCCCAGAAAAGAGGGGGCTTTTCGATAAGGATTTCTCCCTATTGGCGCGCAATTAGGTGACCAAACCCCTTTCCTCGACAAAACTTTCTAGACATTGTTAATTATGCAAATAATAATATGAATAACTTGTCATCTCAATTATTGATTTAATAATATAAAATATTGTGACAATAATTGAATCAATAATGTGAGATACTGCAAAGAATTATCGTAGTAATAATTGAGTATAAGCGAGTGACTTCTCACGTAAGCATCAAATAATCTAGTATGCTACTATGCAACCACGCCGTATTATTATACTTTTATCAACGGGTATTTCAACGATTAACGGTAAAACTTTCGCCGTTATTTTTATAAAAAGTTATTTCGCGCTTTTTAACTTCGACAAGAATTTCGTTAATAGGGTCCACCAATGATTGTCGTCAGCATGCGGATATTCCCGACAAAAAGAATATTCTCCGACCAAACGAATATTTCCTGACACAACGAATATTTTATAACCACTTGTTTACTTTATAAAACTTTCAAATATCACTCTTAACTTTAACCTTTTATCAATTTAACCACTTACTAAATAGAATAATAATTATAAGAAAATTGAATACTTTCATTTTATAAAATTCGGGGTCTTACAAAATGACTAGCTGACATCTACAAGTTATGGACGTTTTAGCGGACAACATGAAAAACTGATTTCATGACACAAGAATCGAACAAGCGGGGCCCACCCCAGGCAAACCGTAGTTGCACCTGCGGTTGCCCCTTTCCTCTACAAATGGGCGGATTTCAGCAAGTTAGAGAGATATAGCACATTCTAGAGAGAAAAATAACATTTTTTTAGAGAGAGAAGGGCTTTGATTTAGCTCCAAAAATTAGTAGCGAAGGATTTACTCATCTCTCCCATCCTAATTCTAACCTCAGATCTCCGCCAGAGATCATATCCCTAAGCTCTGATACCAACTATAACGCCCCCAGAATAGATCCACACAACCCATTCTGGGTCGCCAAAATACATGGTACAAAAATCAAATACAATTTCATTTATACAACTGTTAATTGTCGTGTAAAATACGACAAAACATACGCTATGAGTTTTAATACAAATATTGTTTCGTAGACAATATCCAAACTCAAATAAAATCCTCATTACAATTATTATCACAGTATTTTACAAAATAGTGAGGATTACTTAAATAACCATCTTGGACCACTACTCCACTCCCCGACTAGTTTCAGCTACATTCTCGCCTCATGGGAAGAACAATTGAACCAAAATGAAAATGGTAAGCTTAACTAGCCCAATATAGAATATTATGACTAAGATAATGTAGAACAAATTATCCTTAGTCCTTAACAGGGAAAAATCTGATAGAATACAATAGACAACAAATTTTAGATCAACAACGGCAGCGAAAACAACAATCCATTAGAAGAGTCAAGTAGAGAATGATGTCTACTATCTTTTATGATTTAAAAATCCATCATCAATATTTTATCCCTGTAATACCAATCAATAAACATTTCACATGAACGATCTATCCATGCACTACGGGCCAAGGATATTCATTTGTATCTGTTGGTCGAAATCTAATTACGCTCAGCACGCAAGTGCACATGGTCAACAAGTAATATAATGATAAGTCAAGTATCGTTCCCACATAGACTAGTATGAAATTAATCCTAACAATTAACAGCTTTATATTAATCCAAATTTTATTAAACTATCCCAAATCAATAATTATAACTATTAAAAACTAAAAATAATAAAGATACCAAGCAATAAACAAACCTAAAAACTGTAATTTCAAGCAAATATTGGAGAATTAAGCTTACAACTTCACTTTAAGTTTCACTCCGATTACTTCACCTTATTTCAGTTCAATTCACTATCCCAGTTTATTAATTAAGAACACTTAAGTGGAACTAGCCATCTCTCGATGCACTAATACCATATTAACTTAAATCCATAAATTAGATAGAATTAAGCTAAACACCTTAATTAACTAACTCACTATATCTCTATGTGAATTACAATCAAAGAAGGTTTAAGTTCAAGTTCTCTATCCGATTACATGCGATGCTAGGCATATCTCTACCCTAACATTCATCAAGATTCCACTCAAACACAGAATTCAAGAACACATGCTATAATGACTAAGTCTAAATTCATACATCATCTCTCGAGTCCATACAAATCCACATAGATTTGGTGATCAAGCAATTCATAAATTAAAGCACAAATCATAATAGATAAACTGAATGATAGATTATTAAACTGAAATTAAACTGAAATTAAACTGAAATTAAAGGCTACATAATCATCATTCAACCATCAAGATCCGTCATAAGCCTAACAAGTAAATTAGTTCATAACAAATGAAATAAAAATTGAAATCATAAAAGAAATCATCATCCTAATTAAAATAATTGAATTAAAGAAGTAGAATGAATACAAAACCACCCTTCTCCTTAGCTCTAACTTGCAATTTTCGTGACTCTTACCTTCAATCCTTCTTCCAATGCTTCTTCTCAAAATTAGGGCTTCAAATTGTTAATTGATTGTATAATGTTATCTCCCTTGATGTCTCTTATTATCTCCAGCACAAGACACATATTTTGACCATAAACTGATGCTAAATACAGTTCCAAACCATGCCAACTTCCTTCCTTTACGCCACTGCAGCACTACAATTCAGTCAGGAGTCTTGGTCTTTTCCCGTACCCCCGACTCGGCAGTGGTTTTTCTTTTCTTGATGCCCACCCCGACGGGGGGTGATTTTGTTCTTGATTAAGTACCCCCGCCCCTATGGGGGTTTTGCTTGTGTAGTGCCCGCCCCGGCGGGGATCATTCTGCTGTTGTCCAAGTTTTGCTTATTTATTTGCCAAGTTTAGCCATGAACCCACCTTTTAAGCCACACATGCTATGTCACCATACCTAAATATAAAACAACAATAAACAAGTAAAACGAATCACAAAAATAAAGAATTAACAGAGTTTAAGCTCGAATTAGAGGCCAATTCGTAAGTATAAAACCCACTCATCAGTATCACCAGTGATCATGATCATGCCAAACAACTATCCTTTTATGCACTACGGGCTAAAGAGGACTTTTACCATATCATTTGTCTTTAACATTACAGGTCATGATTATACCAATACACAATTCCTGGTCATAATCATACCAATCAATAGTCCATCTATGCACTACGAACCAAAGATGACTTTTACCACAACATAAGCATGAGGATGATGACAATGATATAAGGAATCAATCAAGTGAGATCAAGGATAAATATTAGAGATTTATAATTCAATTTATCCAAAGTTTAAAAATGTCCAAATTGTCAACATGATAACTAATTGCGGAGTAAAATTCAAGAATGATATTCATGTATAAAAAATAATTTGGACAGAAAAGAAATCAATTTTTTTGTCGTGAATAGTACCCCGTGAATAGTACCCTGAATGAATAGTACTCGAATGAAAAGTACCCTGAATAAATAGTATCATGGCATGAAAAGTATCCTGGATGAATAATATTCTGAATGAATAGTACCCCGGATAAATAGTACTCCGGTATGAATAGTACCCATAAATGGAGAAACGAAAGAAAATGATATCTCATGACGAGTACAAAAGAAATGATATCTCTTACGAGTATAAAAGAATATACGAAACTGCAACTGGATTTTCACCCGTCATGCGGTAATCCGCGTAGACAGATCATTTCTATAATTTAATAAAGAATGAATACGAAGGATTATTCACCATGCATACGGTAATCCGCGTAGACAAGTTACTTCCACAGATTAATAATGAATAAATACGAAGGGTCATTCATCATGCATACGATAATCCGCATAGACAGGTTACTCCCACAGATTAATAAAGAATAAATACGAAGGGTCATTCACCATGCATACGGTAATCCGCGTAGACAGGTTACTCCCGTAGATTAATAAGGAATAGAATGACAATCCTTATGAATATGACGAAAATAACTTCATTTATGAAGGGTCATTCACCATGCATGCGGTAGCAGAATACTCTTCTTCTTTCTCTCTATAGTTTATCTCTCTAGAGTTTCAGTGAATTCATAAGAAATAAAGAAAGAATGAGCTTCTATTTATAGGAAAATAGGCTAAATAGCAACTGATTCACGAATGGTCCAGATTGGTTTACTATTAAACGGACGGTCCATATTAATTTACAATTAAAACTTCAACCGACGGTCCATATTGATTTACTATTATAACTTCAATCAGCGGTCCATATTGATTTACTATTATAACTTCAACTTACGGTCCATATTGATTTATTATTATAACTTCAACTGATGGTCTGAAAAATTAGCATATCTCCCTATGGAATAATAAGCAAAACTTACAACAAACGCCTCATGACAAATCCCTCTATTTATATAAAAAAAATTAAATAAATATTTACAAGAAATCACTTATCTTTAATCAACACATTTTTAATCTTTCAACAATTATTCATCATTTAATATTATAACTCTTAATATTGACAACCAGATCGTTCCCAGGAAAGAGGGGGGGCTTTTCAATAAGGATTTCTCCTTATTGGTGCGCAATTAAATAACCAAACCCCTTTCCTCTCCAGAACTTTCTAGACATTGTTAATAATACAAATAATAATATGAATAACTGTGTCGTCTCAATTATTCATTTAATACTACAAAATATTGTGCAGATGATACTGACAATAATTGAATCAATAATATGAGATACTATGCAATAACTACTGTAGAAATTATTGAATGAAACTAAGTGACTTCTTATGTAAGAATCAATAATCAAAGATACTCTGTAATACCATGCGCTACTGTGCAACAACGCGTATTACTGTTCTTTTATCACAAATATTTTAACAGTTAACGGTAAAAGTTTTGTCGTTATTTTTTATAAAAATGTTATTTCTGTTGCTTTCTATATCCGACAATTATTCCGTTATGGGGTCCACCAATAATAGTGTCGTCATATGGATAATCCTCGACAAAAAGAATATTCCCCGACCAAACGATTATTTTATAACCACTTTCTTACTTTGTAAAATTTTCACATATCACCCTTAACTTTAACTTTTTTTCAAGTTAACCATTTACTAAATAGAATAATAATTATAAGAAAAATTGAATACTTTTATTTCATAAAATTTGGGTTCTTACAATCTCCCCTCCTTATAAAATTTCATCCCCGAATGTTACGTACCTCGTATGTCGAATAGGTGAGGATACCTTGCTTTTATTTCATATTCTAACTCCCAAGTCATTTTCTCAATATCATGGTTTCTCCATAAAACTTTAACTTGAGGTATAACCTTTGAGCGTAGAATATGTTCCTTCTTATCCAATATATTGACAGGTATCTGCTCATACGTTAAATCTTCTACTATCTCATCTGGTTCTAATTCAATAATGTGGTTTGGGTCTTCCATATATTTACGTAATATCGATATGTGAAAAATGTTATGAACTCGAGACATACTTGGCAGTAAGGCGAGTCTATAGGCCACAGTTCCTACTCGATCGAGGATTTCAAATAGAACAATAAATCGAGGGTTGAGATTTCCTCTATTCGTCGATTCTTGGTTCTAGCATAGCACCTTCTTCTTCATATTCATCAGCTTTGAGTCTATAGCTTGAGCAACTTTAACTTTATCGATTAAAGTCGGTTTTACTCATATATTTGACATCATTACGTGGGTCCCTAGAGTCTTTAACTCTACCTCCATTATTTGTAAGTCATATGAAATGAGTCTTTGTGTTTGACAATATCGCACTCGTACCCGTATATGATCGTCTACTCAACGCGTCAACTACTACATTCTCTTTTTCAGGATGGTATTGTCAGAACATGTGCTAAAATGAATTTCTTCTTGAGTTCTTGGAAGCATTCCTCGCTCCATCTGAATTTTGTATCTTTACGAGTCAGCTGGGTTAATGGAGTGGCGACTCAAGAAAATCTTTCCATGAATCTCTGATAATAACCAGCTAAGCCTAAAAAGCTACGTATTTCGATTATTGACTTAGTTTGCTCTCAACTGTGACTCATATCTCAACCTTGGATAGCACCTCATAATTGCACCTATCAGTTTGCCACCGCAGGAATACGGCGTCCCCTATGGAGAGTCTGGTTTTGGTTTATTCCATAAAGGAAGTCACCGGATAGAGGCTCGGGTATCAACTCCTGTAGTTGGGTTTTTAACTCCTGAAGTTCAATAAGAGCCATTCGATATGAGGTTTTTGAGATGGATTTTGTACTATGTTTTCATGGAAGTTGGGGGGTGCCTAACACCTTCCCCTCGCTTAAGCAAGCCTCTAATGTAAGACCCCGAATTTTATGAAATAAAATTATTCAATTTTTCTATTTAGTAAATAGTTAAATTGATAAAAGGTTAAAGTTAAGGGTGATATTTGAAAATTTTACAAAGTAAGCAAGTTGTCATAAAATATTCGTTTGGTCGGAGAATATTCTTCTTATCGGGGAATATTCATATGACGGCGCAATCATTGGTGGACCACATAACGGAATAACTATCAGATATAGAAAGCGACAAAAATAACCTTTTTATAAAAATAACGACAAGACTTTTACCGTTAAACTGTTGAAATATCCAGTGATAAAAGTACAGTAATACGCGTTGTTGCACAGTAGCACGCGGTATTGCATAGTATCTCTGATTATTGATGCTTACAGAAGAAGTCACTCATCTTTATTCAATAATTGTCACAGTAGTTGCTGAATAGTATCTCATATTATTGATTCCATTATTGTCATAGTATCATCTGCACAATATTTTATATTATTAAATTAATAATTGAGATGATAAAGTTATTTATATTATTATTTTCATTATTGATAATGTCTAGAAAGTTCTGTTGAGGAAAGGGGTTTGCACTACTAGAAAATCAATCTATAGCGACGGGATTTAGTGACGGTCGGGGGCGGAAGTGTTGCTATATATGTATATCGCGATGGTCAAAGTCTGACCATCGGTATATGCCTCTGAAGGTAGTCTATTCCGAGGGTCACAGTTCATTGTCGTATATATATTTTTTTAGGATTTTAACGAGGGTCATAAGGAGGCGTAGATAATAACGAGGGTTACTGGGGCGTTTTATCACCATAAATCTCTCTGTTCTTTCCCCAAAATCAACATCTCAATCAATCGATTAACATCTTAGTCACTCGATCAACATCTTCAGCATTCTCACTCCATCTCAGTCACTCTGCATCTCATGTCCGCCGGACTTCGTCTCACTCCATCTCTCCGTCCAGCTTGAAAGGATCATATTGACTGGCTGTTTGAGCAGGTATAATTTCATTCTTTAAGTTTTCAATTTTATTTACCCCTTACTTGTTATGATTTCCTCTATTTCTCTCCTCCCTCTAATAAGCCCTAAATTTACTAATTTTGGGACACCCTTCTGTGGGGTGTTTTTTGAGCCATTGTGGTTCAGGTTCAGGTTTAAAAGTATTCAATTTCTGTTGCTTTCTATATCCGACAATTATTCCGTTATGGGGTCCACCAATAATAGTGTCGTCATATGGATAATCCTCGACTAAAAGAATATTCCCCGACCAAACGATTATTTTATAACCACTTTCTTACTTTGTAAAATTTTCACATATCACCCTTAACTTTAACTTTTTTTCAATTTAACCATTTACTAAATAGAATAATAATTATAAGAAAAATTGAATACTTTTATTTCATAAAATTTGGGGTCTTACAATCTCCCCTCCTTATAAAATTTCATCCCCGAATGTTACGTACCTCGTATGTCGAATAGGTGAGGATACCTTGCTTTTATTTCATATTCTAACTCCCAAGTCATTTTCTCAATATCATGGTTTCTCCATAAAACTTTAACTTGAGGTATAACCTTTGAGCGTAGAATATGTTCCTTCTTATCCAATATATTGACAGGTATCTGCTCATACGTTAAATCTTCTACTATCTCATCTGGTTCTAATTCAATAATGTGGTTTGGGTCTTCCATATATTTACGTAATATCGATATGTGAAAAATGTTATGAACTCGAGACATACTTGGCAGTAAGGCTAGTCTATAGGCCACAGTTCCTACTCGATCGAGGATTTCAAATAGAACAATAAATCGAGGGTTGAGATTTCCTCTATTCGTCGATTCTTGGTTCTAGCATAGCACCTTCTTCTTCATATTCATCAGCTTTGAGTCTATAGCTTGAGCAACTTTAACTTTATCGATTATTAAAGTCGGTTTTACTCATATATTTGACATCATTACGTGGGTCCCTAGAGTCTTTAACTCTGCCTCCATTATTTGTAAGTCATATGAAATGAGTCTTTGTGTTTGACAATATCGCACTCGTACCCGTATATGATCGTCTACTCAACGCGTCAACTACTACATTCTCTTTTTCAGGATGGTATTGTCAGAACATGTGCTAAAATGAATTTCTTCTTGAGTTCTTGGAAGCATTCCTCGCTCCATCTGAATTTTGTATCTTTACGAGTTAGCTGAGTTAATGGAGTGGCGACTCGAGAAAATCTTTCCATGAATCTCTGATAATAACCAGCTAAGCCTAAAAAGCTACGTATTTCGATTATTGACTTAGTTTGCTCTCAACTGTGACTCATATCTCAACCTTGGATAGCACCTCATAATTGCACCTATCAGTTTGCCACCGCAGAATACTTCAAGGCCCCCATGGAGAGTGCGGTTTTGGTTTATTCCATAAAGGAAGTCACTTGGGATAGAGGCTCGGTATCAACTCCTGTAGTTGGGTTTTTAACTCCTGAAGTTCAATAAGAGCCATTCGATATGAGGTTTTTGAGATGGATTTTGTACTATATTTTCATGGAAGTTGGGGGGTGCCTAACACCTTCCCCTCGCTTAAGCAAGCCTCTAATGTAAGACCCCGAATTTTATGAAATAAAATTATTCAATTTTTCTATTTAGTAAATAGTTAAATTGATAAAAGGTTAAAGTTAAGGGTGATATTTGAAAATTTTACAAAGTAAGCAAGTTGTCATAAAATATTCGTTTGGTCGGAGAATATTCTTCTTGTCGGGGAATATTCATATGATGGCGCAATCATTGGTGGACCACATAACGGAATAACTGTCAGATATAGAAAGCGACAAAAATAACCTTTTTATAAAAATAACGACAAGACTTTTGCCGTTAAACTGTTGAAATATCCAGTGATAAAAGTACAGTAATACGCGTTGTTGCACAAGATGTACGCCAGTATTGCATATAGTATCTCTGATTATTGATGCTTACAGAAGAAGTCACTCATCTTTATTCAATAATTGTCACGAAGAGTTCTTGCTGAATAGTATCTCATATTATTGATTCCATTATTGTCATAGTATCATCTGCACAATATTTTATATTATTAAATTAATAATTGAGATGATAAAGTTATTTATATTATTATTTTCATTATTGATAATGTCTAGAAAGTTCTGTTGAGGAAAGGGGTTTGCACTACTAGAAAATCAATCTATAGCGACGGGATTTAGTGACGGTCGGGGGCGGAAGTGTTGCTATATATGTATATCGCGATGGTCAAAGTCTGACCATCGGTATATGCCTCTGAAGGTAGTCTATTCCGAGGGTCACAGTTTGGCCGTCGTTATATAATTTTTTTTAGGATTTTAACGAGGGTCATAAGGGAGGCGTAGATAATAACGAGGGTTACAAGGGGGCGTTTTATCAGTCATAAATCTCTCCTGTTCTTTCCCCAAAATCAACATCTCAATCAATCGATTAACATCTTAGTCACTCGATCAACATCTTCAGCATTCTCACTCCATCTCAGTCACTCTGCATCTCATGTCCGCCGGACTTCGTCTCACTCCATCTCTCCGTCCAGCTTGAAAGGATCATATTGACTGGCTGTTTGAGCAGGTATAATTTCATTCTTTAAGTTTTCAATTTTATTTACCCCTTACTTGTTATGATTTCCTCTATTTCTCTCCTCCCTCTAATAAGCCCTAAATTTACTAATTTTGGGACACCCTTCTGTGGGGTGTTTTTTGAGCCATTGTGGTTCAGGTTCAATGTTATATTCATATGACATTGGTAGCTGCTACCAATTAAATTTGATGGAAAGCAACTGATGCTGTAAATTTTTGCATAAGCAACTAGTTTATAAAAGCAGTTGTTACATATATATATATAGTTGTCAATTTTGTGGTTAAATGACCTTTGTTGTCATCCTATAAGATTAGGTACTTTATGCTAAATTTCTAAATAAGAAATACTCTGATGTATGATTTTCTTTTGGATATACACATCAATTTGACGGAGTGATCCCATATTCTACTCTTGACCTTTCTGTCCTTTTTAAATGCTTTTGCAAGTTAAAATAATGACATGTTGTGGAATGGGTATAATATTATTGGCAAAATGATGTGTTGCAGTATGGTTTCAAAGGTCCTTGAAATATAGTTGTATCGTTCTTAGTAGTCTTGTTGGTGTTCAAGCTTTGTGTTCCCTTGGCCAACCTTGTAGCCGCTGGTACATGGCACTGGGCAATATCATTGAATCCTCAATTACCAGCCCAACCCCTGGTTGTTCCCACCTTGCAGAGAAGCTAACTGTTGCACTAGGATTTTTTATTGTTTTGATTTAAAATTAGGAAGTTCTGCTTTTATAGAGGGCTAAATTCTGATTCTATATACGATATATGAAAGTGGGTGAAAAGGGTCGAGTAACAAAATGTTGTACTTGTTTTAGTTGCTCCAACATATAGCCAGGCTGTTTACTGGGTAGTCTTTACCTAGCAGTTCATGGAAATGATGAGCGCTTTGGTTGGCATAATCAATCCTTTTATTGGCTTATATTAGTATATAGATGTTAGTTATATCTCAACACCTAATCTACAGAGGATTGACTGCCACTTTTCTATACCTTATTGACTAATTGTTCTTCAACACTGTTTATGATTACTTTGCTCACCAGTAATTTATTTAATAAAGAGTTGTGTAGATAAAATGTGAAGGAAAAGATGTTTTATAGACTTCTGATAAAGTAAATACTAATTGTATGGTTTCATGCTATGACACTTGTAGGGTAGTAGAAAAGCCAAACTATTCATATCAACTTTCAGAGTTTTGTTTCTTTTTTCTCCTAAAACTTTTCTCAATTCTGAATTTAGCCTAATTGGTGCAGATATGATTCTGATATATGAACTTATCCTTGACCTTTTTAAAAAAATTATTAATTTCATGATAAATACTTCTTAGATGATTTTAATGATAATGACATTATTTTAATGATAAATAACTCTTAGACTATTTTAAGATTAGAAAGCTTCTATATTTGCATCTTCAAAGTAGTCCATGTGTTTGATAGTGCAGTAGCATGATGTATACCAAACCTTAATATTTTAAAAAGAACAATCAAGAAGAATAAGAACCTGATCCATGGATTTCATGAGACATGGCTGCTTCTCTCTTTACCAACTCGCTCAATTGAAATAGTGCTAAATTTGGATTCATCTTGTCTGGTGGTTTTCTGACTACTTTGCAAACATGATGTATCTTTCATCTCACTGATTTGAGGCTTGTGAAGCAAGTGGAAACCTTTTAAGGTTTCAAATATTCTATTTCTTGTTTTGCTTTTGTATCTGCTGGTAATATTATTCCTGAGGTCTAATATTTCTTATACTTGGAACTCTTTCTGCTAAGTTTTAGTCCATATTATTTTTTATCGGAAAAATATTCTTGTAATTAGCACTCCTAGGTCATGTATCTTAGAAGTGAATCATACTAGCCTTTGGTTGGGGATCTGGATGATTAGTTTTGAATTGTTTAAGAAAAGTTAGTTTACAAATCATCACCACTTATAGCATGCGATGCTGAAGAAAAACCATTATTACATGGAGGATTATCTTTAAGTCAATTTCACTTGGATCTTGGTATTACCTTACTCCAAAACCAACAGAAGGGTGTACTTCAATAATTAATTATCATAGATTTCTATACGCAATATCATTCTCATGGTTGTTCAATTTGATTTAGGGACATAATATTATGGATAAGATGTGGATGGAATTACCAAGATATTCTAGAGAATATCTTGCAGGCATAGAGAGATTTCTAGACTTTGGTTTCGAAAAAGTGGGCATGGTAACGGAAAGAATTCCTTGTCCATGTAAGAATTGTGTAAATGGCCGATACCAGATTCGAGCTACTATTTGTGAAGATTTGATTTGTGATGGATTTATGTTTGGCTACATAAATTGGGTGCATCAAGGGGAAGATGTGATTGTCAGGGATGTGCGTAATGATGATGTTCATGACGAACCATCACAATTCGAAGATGATCATCGTATGCCTTAGATGGTAAATGATATATTTAGGGATCACGGTGTGGAATCATCGGTTGAAGCTATAAAATACCAAAAGTACATGTTAGAGGCCAATCAACCATTATATCCTGGATGTGAAATTGAGACTTTCCTTTCATTTATTGTATGGCTTTTCAATCATAAAAATGTTAGCAAATGGACTGACGTGTTCGTTGATGGTTTTCTCCGTAAGTTCAAGTCATCATTTCCATCATTTGCAAACTTGCCTGATAATTTTTATGAAATGAAGAAAATGGTTGGAAATTTAGGGTTTGGTTATGAGAAGATTGATGCATACGAGAATGATTGTATTCTCTTTTGGAGGGAAAATGAAAAATTAGAGTCTTGTACAGTTTGCAAATCATTGAGATGGAAGCAGAATGAGATGGTTGTACCAGAGAATGCACAAATAGATACAAACGCTAAGAGGAGCAAAGTAGTTGTGAAGTAATTACGTTATTTACCGTTAATTCCGAGATTGCAGAGGCTATTTATGTCTGTAGAAACTACAAAATACATGACGTGGCATCATGTAAAGCGACGGAAAGATGGAGTGAATCGTCTTCCAGCTGACTCTGCAGCTTGGAAGCATTTGGATACAATGTACCCTACATTCTCTCAAGAATATCAAAATGTAAGACTCGGACTATCCACTGATGGCATGAGTCCCTTTACCCATGGGTCACCATATAGTATATGGCCAGTGACAGTTGTTATTTATAACTTACCGCCATGGATGTGTATGAAGCAGGAGTATTTTATCATGCCATTGTAAATACTTGGTCCAAACTCTCCATGTAATGATATTGACGTGTATATGCAACCTTTAATTGAAGAGTTGAAGATACTATGGAGTAATGGGGTTGAAACGTATGATGCATCTCTAATTAGACAAAAGTTCCAAATGCGTCTTTTAATTGTTGTGGACAATTAGTGATTTTCTAGCTCTTGCTATATTGTCTGGTTGGAGCACTAAAGGTAGGTTGGCTTGTCCATCATGTCAAATGAACACTCGTTCTTATAGATTGCAAAGTAGGGAATGTTATATCCAGCATCATTGTTTTCTGGAGTCGGGTCATAGTTATAGGGTTGATACACGAAGATTTAATGGACAATGTGACCATAGTGAAGCTCCGGTGGTGCCATCAGGATTTTAAATTCTCGAACAAGTTAATGCCATTAATGTCACTTTTGGAAAGACACCCACTAGCACGAAGACCATTCCCCATGACTCAAAACATAATTGGAGGGAAAAATCTATTTTCTTTGAATTTCCATATTGGCGGATACTTTTGTTGCGCCACAATCTAGATGGAATGCACATTGCCAAAAACATTTGTGATAGCCTGATTGGGACATTGTTGAGTGTGCAAGGAAAGTCAAAAGATAATTTAAAAGCACGATTGGACTTGATGAAAATGGGTATAAGAAAGAGCTTCATCCAATACCCGCAAGCAAAGCAATTCAAAGTACCTTTTTAAATTTGCGCAAGCTACTCAATGGCTAAGAAAGAAAGACATGATTTCTTGCAAGTGTTGAAAAATGTTAAGGTACCTGATGGATATGCTTCAAATATTTCACGTTGCATCAATTTGAAGGGGGCAAGATCTCAGGTCTTCAAAGTCACGACTGCCATATTTTAATGCAACAATTACTTCCAATAGCAATATGATGTACCAACTTGCCTAGACATGTCTGCTCAACAATAATTGAACTTTCTAACTACTTTAGAAAATTATGTTCCAACTATAACACATCAGAAGATTATGAATGGTTGAACAAGAAAATTTCGTTAATACTTTGCAAGCTTGAGATGGTGTTTCCTCCTGCTTTCTTTGATATAATGGTACATTTGTGTGTCCACCTTGCTGAAGAGGCGAAGATAGCCGGAAATGTGAAATATCGATAAATGTGGGATTTTGAAAGATACATGGGCAAGTTAAAAGGGTATATTCGCAATAGAATTCATCCAGAAGGGTCAATTGTAGAAGGGTATATCGCTGAAGAATGTGTTACATTTTGCTCAAGATATTTGAGTCAACACAATACTGCATGGAAACAAGTTGGAAGAAATGAAGATGGATACGAACAAGGTGAATCAAGTTTATCTGTATTCAGAAACATAGGCCGATATCTTAATGTCCCAAAAGTTTGTACTCTATGTGGCGATGATGTCAAGAGTGCACACCTGTATGTGATATTCAATTGTACAGAGGCTGACTTATATCTAAGGTGAGTAAATAAAGAATGACATTTATTGTTCGAAATATTAATAACTTTTGTTAGCCAGCCAGCTATGACAAAAAAAAATTATTTTTTTATTTGTTTATAGTATTTAGCAAGATTCATATATGTTACGACGTGGAAAGCGTAAGCAAAAACTGACGCCAAGGGATATTGACAATGCTAAAAAAAAGGAATTCCCTGAATGGTTTAAGAATTATGTAAGTACTACATTATGTGAATGTAATTTTATACAAAATTTTGTAATGGTTATTAATAATAAATGGATGGAATTTTCTTATATCGCTACCATTTTGTAGATGGCAACTATGAATAATGATGCTTCAGAGGAAGTTCAAGCTCTTGCATTTGGCCCAAATTTGATATGCAGGAGAGGAGATGGTTATTTGGTAAATGGGTATCAATTCCATTCTACAAGTTGTGAGAGTAAGAGGAGAACGCAGAATCGTGGGGTATATGTGGTAGCAAGTACTCGTGGATATTCCTCTGCTAGAGACCGAAATCCTAAGGAAGATGTAGTTGAATACTTTGGTATTTTGGAAGATGTTGTTGAATTAGATTATTATGGATCCGCAAAGTTATTCCATTCAAATGTAAGTGGTATGGACAGTTTAGCACGTGATGAGGGAATTGGCCCGTGACTATGGCTTCACGCTTGTAAATTATCAAAAGTTTGGTTCAACCGATGAGCCCTTTGTAATGCCTTCTCAGGTTCAACAAATATTTTATGTTGATGATCAAAGGGATAACAATTGGCGTGTGGTTATACGAAAAAAGCTAAGAGATTTATGTGAAGATGCTGAAGTATATTCTGATAGTGACGAGTTACCCAATACCAATGAAGAATTCATCACTCCAGTTGCAGAAGTTGATATTGAAAACATAAATTGGGTTAGGAATGACGTTGATGCTGAATTAGTTGAAAATGGATGAAAAAGACTTAAAAGTAAGCAAAAAATAGGATCTCAAATTGATTAATCTCGTTTCAAAAGACAAATGATTGAACATATTGTTGATGAAGATGAAGATGAGAATGGAGACGAAGACGAAGAGGAAGACGAAGACGAAGATGAAGAGGAGGGTGATAGTGAGGAAAATGAAGATGAGGAAGAATGAAAAGGATAAACGTCACAATTGATAGATCTGTCTTGTTACACTTTGTCCATTTTCTCCAAAAGAGAAACTGTTACACTTTGATAGATCTGTTTCTTATATTATATCTTGGTGCTCCTTGTACTATTAGCAAATATCTAGACTATCTTATTTATTAGTATAATATCTAGACTATCTTATGTATTAATATAATATCTTCTATTTCTGATATTATATCTTGGTGTTCCTTGTACTATTAGCAAATATCTAGACTATTTTATGTCTCCTAATCTTGGCATAAGCTTTGCATGTACAGTATGTGGTTCTTATATAATTCTTGTGAGGCTTGAACTTTACAATCTTGAAGTAGAGTTGTTGAAACTTGATAACAAAGTTAGGTTTATTCTTGCGGTTGTAGAAGGCAAAATCACAGTGAGCAAAAGAGATTTACTCAAGGAAAAGATAAGCTCTCTTCCTATTATCAAGTTTCAAGTTGATAATAGGAAGAGACCTGCACGCTTTAATATGCCAGTTTAACAGCTATATAGATCTAATTTAATTGGGTTTTATTACTACTTTGGAGACCACATTTAATATAATAATGATACTCCTTCTAGTATAAAAATGGAGATGATTGGCATGCAAGTTGATTCAACTTCAAGCTCAGGGGAAGAAGAGTTGGACATAGAAGAAGGAGAACAAGACCCAGATAAGTCAACAATGATCACGTCAGAGCCATTGCTTCCCAAATCTCAACAACAAAACCCTCGTGTTCCTTCAATTCTTCTCACTTATTTATATGCTGGCCATTTTCTAGCTAGATGGGGTGTTATGGTTTCCCTCTCCTCCTCTATTTCTCTCTCTATATATATATATATATATCTTTATAGCTTGTTGTTTTATTTACCTTCTAGAATAGTAAAGTTAGCTTGTTGTTCTAATTATTATTATTATTATCATTGGAGATTCTGTTCTATAATTGGCGAAGCAAGATGTCTCGACAACCTGTAATTTGAAATAAATTCATTAATCAAACTATGTTTTTAGTTTTTAGTGGACATGTACCTAGGCTCCCTATGTCTATAGGAAGCATCCATTTTGATACAAACTACAACTATTTACTAACAACTTACTAGAACTCTCACAATGTTTCAAGACAGGTGCACACACACGTGAAATGTGCATCAATAAATAATAGTTCTCCAAAATAATGAACAGATAAGCAATTGCAAGTATAATTTGAAAAGCAAATGGAAAGAAATGCAGCTCTAGACTTACTTTCCAGTAATTGGCAAAACCCTCCTGTTCATTCAATTCTTCTCACTTATTTATATGCTGGCCATTTTTTAGCTAGATGGGGTGCTATGGTTTCCCTCTCCTCTATTTCTCTATATATATCCTTTTGTACTATTCTGAATTCATTTTTTGTTTCTCAGGTTGCTTTAATAGCTTCTAATAGAATGTCTAAATCTCGTGCTAACTGTTCCAATGGCTCAAAAATTAATGATAATGAGATCCATGCAGATGAACCACATGCATAGGGGGAAAGCATTCATGAGAATGCTGAAGGTACCATGCATATATCTACACTTATACTTGTATTGTCATGAAGGTACCATACATATATAAGTAAGAGGAGCTACTTCTTACTTGCTACTAGTTATGTATTGTTTTGATATATAGTAATGGTATTTTGGATGGTTATGTATATTTAGATGATATTATATATTAATAGACTTTATTTATTTTGTTCTTTTAGTTATAAATGTTATATTCAGATTGGATGGTTGAATGTAGTTATGCTTCTTAACAGGTAAAATAAATAAGAAATATTGCTTCTTAACATGATGGTTAAAAAAAAATTTGGCGTCAAAATACCTATAGCGACGGCCACGACCGTCGCAATACACCTCGAATTCGCACCAAATCTCACCTATATCGTCGGCCAAGACCGTCGCAATACACTCTCATTCGCGCCAAATCTCACCTATAGAGACGGTCGGTGACCGTCGTAGTATATCTCACCTATAGCGACGGTCGGAGACCGTCGCAGTAGATCTCAACCATTCGCACCAAATCTTCTATAGCGACGGCCATGGCCGTCGCTATATCGATTTTCTGACCGTCGATAAAAAGCTTCAAGCGCGTTTTGTGTAGTTTTCTGGCGACGGTCTACCCGTCGCTATAGGAAAAAGGACCGTCGCTATAGGTTTCAGCGACGGCTTATATAGCGACAGTATGCGACTGTCGCTATAGCATATAGCGACGGTCTTTTCATCTATAGCGACGATCGACGACCATCGCTATAGCTTGATTTTCTAGTAGTGTTGGTTATTTAATTGTGCGCCAATAAGGAGAAATCCTTATCGGAAAGCCTCCTCTTTCTTGGGAACGATCTAGTTGTCAATATTATGAGTTATAATATTAAATGATGAATAATTGTTGAAAGATTGAAAATGTGTTGTGGTAATTATTTATTCAAATTTTTTTATATAAATAGAGGGGTTTGTCATGAGGTGTTTGTTGTAAGTTTGACTTATTATTCCATGAGGGAGATGTGCTAATTTTTCAGATCGTCGGTTGAAGTTATAATAATAAATCAATATGGACCGCTGGTTAAAGTTATAATAGTAAATCAATATGGATCATTGGTTGAAGTTATAATAGTAAATCAATATGGATCGCTAGTTGAAGTTATAATAGTAAATCAATATGGACCGTTAGTTAAATTTTTTAATAGTAAATCAATATGGACAATCCATTTTAATAGTAAATCAATCTGAACCGTTCATGAATTAGTTACTATTTAGTCCATTCTCCTATAAATAGAAGCTTATTCGTTCATTATTTTTGACGAATTTACTAAAACTCTAGAGAGAGAAACTATAGAAAGATAATAAGAGAGAAAGAAGAAGAGTATTCTGCTACTACACTATGGTAGTATCCAACCTCCTACTAAGGTAAGGGATGTTATTTTTTGTATGGTAAGGGATGTTATTTTCTGTATGGTAAGAGATGTTATTTTTCGTATGGTAAATGATATTTCTTTTCATATTCGTAAGGAGTATTATTTCTTTTGTATTCATTCTTTATTAATCTGAGGGAGTAACCTGTCTACGCGGATTACCGCAATCATGGTGAATGACCCTTCGTATTCATTCTTTATTAATCTGCGGGAGTAACCTGTCTACGCGGATTACCGCATGCATGGTGAATGATACTTCGTATTTATTCATTATTAATATGCGGGAGTAACCTGCCTACGCAAAATATCGCATGCATGGTGAATAATCCTTCGTATCCATTCTTTATTAAATTATGGAAATGATCTGTCTACGCGGATTACCGCATGACGGGTGAAAATCCACTTGCAGTTTCGTATATTCTTTTATACTCGTAAGAGATATCATTTCTTTTGTACTCGTCATGAGATATTGTTTTCTTTCGTATTCTCCATTTATGGGTACTATTCATACCAGAGTACTATTCATCTAGGGTACTATTCATTTGGTACTATTCATTTGGGTACTATTCATGGGGTACTATTCACGGGTACTATTCATACGGTACTATTTATACGGCACTATTCATGATTACTATTCACAACATAATTTATTTTCTTTACTGTCCAAATTATTTTTGATATATGAATTTCATTCTTGAATTTTACTCCACCATTAGTTATCATGTTGACAATTTGGACATTATTAAACTCTAGATAAATTGAATTATAAATTGTTAATATTTATCCTTGATCTCACTTGATTGATTCTTTATATCATTGTCATCATCCTCATGCTTATATTGTGTTGAAAGTTATCTTTGGCCCGTAGTGCAAGGATGAACTGTTGATTGGTATGATTATAACCAGGAATTGTGTATTAGTATAATCATGACCTGTAATGTTATAGACAAATGATGTGGTAAAAGTCGTCTTTGGCCCGTAGTGTATAGATGGACTGTTGATTGGTATGATTATGACCATGAATTTTGTATTGTTATAATTATGACTTGTAATGTTACAGACAAATGATGTGGTAAAAGTTCTCTTTGGCTCGTAGTGCATAGATGGACTGTTGATTGGTATGACTATTACCAGGAATTGTGTACTGGTATAATCATGACCTGTAATGTTACAGACAAATGATGTGGTGAAAGTCCTCTTTGGCCCGTAATGCAAAGATGGATTGTTGATTATTAATTTTTACAGTTGTATATCTTTGGCCCGTAGTGCAAAGATGGACTGTTGATTATTGATTTTACAGTTATATATCTTTATCCCGTAGTGCAAAGATAGACAATTGATTGGTATGATCATGACCATTAAATATCTTTGGCCCGTAGTGCAAAGATAGACAATTGATTGGCATGATCATGACCATTAGTGATACTAACGAATATCCTTGGCCCGTAGTGCATGGATAATTCATTGATTTGAAATGATGATATGATTATTGAATATCTTAGCCTTTGTGGCAAGGACAGTGAGTGAATGTTCTATTAAGCCTTTGTGACAAGGAGAAACTATTGATTTACATTATTATAAACATGAATTGTGAATTTAACTATAATCTCTGGTGGTTCAGGTGAAGACAGGTAATGAAAGTTCTCTTTGTCTTGGGTACAACAAAGAAATGTTGATGGGTATTACATGAATAAAATATTAATGATGGACTTTTAATTTGGAGGAGATAGTAGACATTATGTTCTACTTGACTCTTCTAATGGATTGTTGATTCCGCTGCAAATATGGTTGAACACTTTTATTGTCTACCATATATTCTAAATATCTAATTTATTACTAATGAATGCTATTGATAATTTAATTATCTTTAGTCATAATATTCTTTATTGGGCTATTTGTGCTCACCCTTTTGCTTCACAATTTCTTTCAGGTAATAAGAGTGTAACTGGGTCGAGCGGGGATAACAAGGGAATAAAGTGATGGTCTGTGCTTGTTGAAGTTTCTCAATATATTATAAAACAACATGACAATATATAATTGTTTTGAGAACTTAAAATGTGGGTGTCATATTTTATACGTCATTTAATAATTGATTTTGGTGAACAACAATAGGGTGAGGAGAACCTGACTTTGAAAGCGTAAAAAATGTACCCTATTAGAACGAGGAGGACATAATTGTACTAAGAGCTTAAAGGGTGTGTTTCCGCTATCATACATGATGTCTGACCTCATACAAACTCGTGTTATCATAAGATATGGTTATGCACATCCACTTGTTGACTATATCTACGAGCATTATCTATATAATCTTGGAGTATAGTTGAAATATAATTCTCAGTTTGAGACAATAGAGATAATTATATGGCAAGAAAGTACACACCATTGGAATGAATAGGATAGTAATCTTCTCGTTCTTTTTTGGAGTCTATTGGGTCAACCAAGGTTAATGCTCAAGTCCTATGATATTTATTATAACTTAGATCCATGGCCTCCCATGCATAAAGGATTCCTTGAGCATTTTCCAAATATTTTAATTCCTAAAATAATTATCGACTGTACCTTTATGTAGAGTATCATTTTGGAGTGTGAGTACTATTATTTGTACTGAACTCACAACTTATGTGTTTTTCGTATTTTGCAAGACAGTTTAATAGTTGTATAAATGAAGTTTGTATTTGATTTCTGTACCGTGTATCTGGCGACCCAGAATGGGTTCTGTGGACCTATTCTGGGGGCATCACACCCAAACTCTATGAATCCCGAGTTTTAGACCAATTTTATGGAGTCATATATTGGGTCATATTGCGAAAACCAAATTCGGACGAGTTTGTACATCCATTGGAAAATATACCACTGGCGACTCTGTCTAATTCGGCTCAATCATTAAAATCATTCTTTTCAAATTCGTCGCCACTCATGTCGGTCTTGGAAGTAGTATGCATATAAGCCAATCATGTTTGATTATAAAGCATATACTTTGTAAACAATCTTATTCATTTATTAATAAAAGTATTTATTTATTAAAGGCAGTTAATTTATCTACATTGTGCTATTTTAATAACATGTGATAAACATATAGTTTTAAGCAATGCTTTTAGAATCATCATGAGATCATGCTAATGATATCTTAATTCTTAGATAGCTTAAAACTAAAAATGTTCCCAATCGATGGATTACTAAAAAAGAGATTAGTGAATACGGATAGATTGGTACAAACTTTGCTTGCTCATTAGATGAGGATGATTGATCTCATGATCATTTGTTTGGAGATACTAAAACAAGTATGTAGGTGCTTATTGGAAAATAAGTTCACTGAACGTGACTCACTAAGGAATACCTAATTGAATTTTACTTGTCTTTCAATAGAAATTCATATAGTGATAGTAGTACAAGAGATCTTTAGACTTGAGATCATCATAGTATCTTATGTATGATAAGTTATGTAGACACTCGAAGTTTCATTTTCCTTTTACTAACTATGTAGGAGGACAAAAGCGTCTTTTTCACACTCCACAGATAACCCTGGAGGACCTCAACAATAGTTTCAACCCCGGAGATAACCCCGGGAGATCCAGTTTCCAACCCCAGAGATAATCCTGAGAGATCCAGTTTCCAACCCCGGAGATAACCCCGGGAGATCCAGTTTCCAACCCCGGGAGACCCAGTTTCCAACCCCGAAAATAACCCCGGGAGATCAGTTTCCAACATCTAAGATAACACTGGGAGATCCAGGTTTCAACCCTGGAGATTACCCTGGGAGATCCAGTTTCTAATCTCGAAGATAGCCCTGAGAGATTCAGTCCAACTCCGGAGATAACCTTGAGAGGTCAAGACAACCTCAAAGATAGCCCTGAGGATAGTCAGAGTCAACAGAAGCCCATCTCGGAGATAATCTTGAGATACGACTGCTACAACTGCGCCAAAGCCGGAGATAACCCTGGGAGGGGTAAAATGGTCATTTTGCCACCTCAACATCACATCAACATCGTCTCAACAAAGTTCAACTCAAACTGCGTACAAGGATGTCCCACAAGAACCATAGCTCAAAATCCTGAGTGAGAACTGCACAAGACAACACAACGGATAGACAACGAAGACTTGGAGATCTGGTCATGGACCCATCTTCCCGGCTTCGAACAACCTCTAATCCCATGTCATTGTGTAGCTCTGGATAACGGTTCTTTGAAATGGTACATCACTCCTCCATCGGATCCCCGGATTGAAAGTTATGAAGGTCCGAGTGGACAACGCATAGCTCGAGTACACGAACTTCGAGACGACAGGACCCATAAAGCACGGGGTAGCCTGGGCAGCCGCAGATAGACCTGCGACTATCGTGGGTTGACCCGGGACCCCTTGGTCAATAAAACTGAGCTCCTAACAGCTCATTTAAAAAAAAGAAGAAGAAAAGAGAGAAAACTCTGTCCATTTCAGCCTTTAACCTCTGTTAGAGTGCTCTAAACTGAGTGATTCTTCTTTCTAAACACTTGTAAGCTCATGTTCTATAACATACTAAAATTTAACCGATGAAAACTGAGTTTTCAAGCCCCAAAAGCTTTCTGAAGTCTTCTTGGCAGCCCACTATAAGATTTTTAAGCTTTTTATTACTTTAATGTACATATACGCCGATATCGACAATCTCATCGAGTAGTTACCCCTGGATCATCGATCCGTGGATTTTTCTTTCTTATATATATATATATTTATATATACTTGATCCTCGAAATCGATTAACTAAGTCTGGATAGAATATCTGGAGCATTTATTGCTTATATATATATAAGCAGTAAAAGGCCACGAAGTAAACTCCAGGCCAAACAAAAATATAAATATAAGTATAAGTATATATATATATATATATGTATGTATGGGTATTATTTCACTGTTGCACAATTGATTTAATACCCAGAAAAAAAGTAAATAATAAAAATAAAGTTTGTTTTAAAACATATTAAATATACTTTGTTTTTATTTGGGTCAAACTAGTCATTTAAGTTATGTGGGCTAATATGTATTAATAATGATGGATATTGATGAATGGGTAGTATACCCATAAATTGGATATATTTAGACTTAAATTATTGCATTCTTAAGTTATTTAGTAGCATTTTTATTGTGTTTATATCTTGTTTTTTATGATTTGGGAAGTGGAGGGGAAATTATGGGAAATTCAAGCATTTAATGGCAATCTGGTAATTTTAGAGTCCGGTCCAGCCGGCTACTGAAATTACTACTACCCTAATGGCAAAGGTATTGAGCCCTGGTGACCTTGACTGGATTAGCGCGTTTGACTTCTGGTTGGACTTGACTTGGCTATTGGGAGCTAATGTAAAACCTAATTGGATGAGGATTGGGGGAGGCTATAAAAAGAAACTAAGTGCTGAAATAAAAGGGGGATTTTTGATTATTCTTGAGAGGATTCAACGAGTTCTTCCATTGAAGGCTACACAAGATTACTTGGAGATTAAGGATTGGCTACAGAGTTTCTTCTTTTTCTCCTTATTTTCAATTTGTAATTCTTTAAGGATGATTTGTCAACAATTAATGGTTCTTATTTCCGTGATGAACTAATTCTTTAATTAAGATTTCAATTGAACTTTTTATGATTATAAATTAGTTGTTCACTCATTCTAATTATTTATGTTGAAGTGGATTGTTTATCATGTTTTGATTCTATTGATTAATTATTTGGCCAATAATTACCGTGTTACTCTAGAAGGAATTGGGAAAGGAATTCTAGGGTTAGAACTGGACATGATAACATGTGACTTAGTTATTTGCACGGTAAATAATTAGGTTTGTGAATTGAATGGAAATATCTGTTCACCGCATGTAACATATAAGGAATTGGGATTGGAAAGAGTTTAATTCAATTGTTTTGCATAGAAATATAGCAAGATTAATCTGGATTAAATAGAAGTCAATTGATCACTTGGAAGAGGGCTTTTGGCATTTGAGAATTCCTGTTAACAATTCAGTAGATATAATAATTGGGATGATTAGATAATTGATTTATAGTTCATAATTGGGGATATTAAAGTCTTAATATTTACCTATCGGAAGTCATTCACTCAAGTCTTAGCTTAGTTATTCGCTTATCTTAGTACAATATCTTTTAAGTGTTTAATTTTGAGTTAATAATTCAGAAAATCATAGTTTATCATTGTTTGAATAAAATTGAATTGATATAATATTAGTAGTTGGGATTTATTAATTAGAATTCCCTGTGGGAACGATACTCAACTTATCACTTTATTACTTGTTGATGGCGATATACTTGCGTGTTTTCATTGATTCTTGAAATCGATCAACAAGTTTTTGGCGTGATGCTTGGGGAATTTTATTAAGATTAATTTCATATTAGTTATAATCAATTCGGTTTTAATTTGAACGCTACTCAATCTTTCTTCTTGGATTGGCAGGAATTCGTGTATGCACACTAGATCGAAAGCTAGAAAGGAACTTCTTACGTATACAGACAACCTTGAGAAGAAGTTCCAGACAGTGCAGTTGAATAGTGAGGTTATACATTTGGAAGAAGAACTGACAACCCAGGAAATACTCGTGAACATGGCAGAGAACGAACAGAAATCACTTAGGGATTACGCCCTGCCAAATGTCACGGATTTACAGTCAAGTATTAAGAGACCGGCAATCAATGCGAACAGTTTCGAGATAAAACCGGGATCAATTCAGATGCTACAGAATATATGCCAGTTTGGGGGTAATTCCATAGACGATCGTAATGAACATATCTTGAGTTTCTTGGAAGTTTGCGATACCTTCAAATTTAACAATGTATCGGAAGACGCTATAAGGTTGAGGATGTTCCCGTTTACTTTAAAAGATAAAGCACGAAGCTGGTTACACTCCTTGCCTCCTGGTTCAATCACCACATGGGATGACTTAGCTCAAAAAAATTTAGCTAAGTTCTTCCCACCAACGAAGTTGGCAAAACTATGGAACCACATTCATACTTTCGCACAACTTGAGTCAGAATCGTTATATGAGGCGTGGGAAAGGTTTAAGGATATGCTCCGTAAGTGCCCTCATCATGGAATCCCGTAGTGGATGCAATTAGGAATATTTTGTGATGGTTTGCACGCATCCACGAGGTCTAGTATTGATGCAGCAGCGGGAGGAGCGATCATGTCCAAAAATTTTGATGAGGCGTATCAATTGTTAGAAACAATGGCCACCAACAACTATCAGTGGCCCATGACGAGGACCAACCATCCAAAAGCATCAGGAAAGTATGAAGTGGACGCGCTAACAGCATTAACATCACAAGTGACTGCAATAGCTAAGCATATAGAAATATGGCATCCACAAGCCACACAGCAGGTAGCGATGGTTTGTGAGTTGTGTGCTGGGGGTCATGCTAAGGATCAATGTGCCATAAATTCGGAAGACACGATTAAGTAGGAAATTATAATCGCTCAACTCAACCGTATCCGACTCAAAATGCTTATAATCCAGGTTGGAAGAATCATCCAGGTTCTCATGGAGTAACAATCAAGCTGTAGCTCAACCACCTAGACAACAACACACCTCCGGATTCCAAAATCAACCTCAACAACCAGAGAGGGTATCAAGTTGGGAAGCAGCCTTGGAAAAATTCATTAGAGCCTCTGACAAAAAGAACGAAGAACAAGATAAGAAATTGAATCAATTAGATCGACTTTTGCAAAGCCATGGGGCATCGTTAAAGAATCTGGAAAATCAATTGGGGCAAATAGCACATGCATTGAATACCGAATCCACTAGAACGCTCCCGAGTGATCTGAGAAATAAATTCGGCAGAAATGAGCACCGCAGCGATAATATTACGAAGTGGGAAGGAGCCGCAAACGAGTTAAGGATAAGGAAAAGGGGATAACGCAACAACCGAAATAGAAGAAGTTGTGAAAACGGGAAAGATAAAGAGGAAATAGGAGAGGAAAATGCACCAGGGTCATCTACAACAATGCCACCCATACCATATCCGCAAAGATTTCAGAAATCCATGTTAGATAAGCAGTTTTCAAGATTTTTGGATATTTTTAAAAAATTGCATATCAACATCCCATTCGCCGAAGCTTTAGAACAAATGCCGAGTTACGCTAAGTTCATGAAGGATGTGCTATCAAAGAAAAAGAAAGCGGGGATTTTGAAAGCGATTGGCGCTAATAGAAGAATGTAAGCTTAATTATTCGAAAAGTTACCTCCTAAGTTGAAAGATCCAGGTAGCTTTACTATTCCGTGCGACATTGGTAATCAGTTTTTGGGGAGAGCACTGTGTGATTTGGGGGCCAGTATTAATTTGATGCCATTATCAGTCTACCGTCAGTTCGGGCTCCAAGCACCAAAACCGATAAATATAAGTTTACTGTTGGCAGACCGATCAGTTACATATCCACGAGGTATCGTTGAAGACGTATTAGTAAGGGTGGATAAATTCATCTTTCCAGCAGACTTCGTTATCTTGGATTGTGAAGCGAATCTGAACTTCCCATCATTCTCGGACGACCATTCTTAACGGGAGAAGCGTTAATCGACGCGCAACAACAAGGAGAATTGACGGTGAGAATTGACGATCAACAGGTCACTTTTAATGTGTTTAAAGCAATGTCTTATCCGAAGGAAAAAGGTGAGTGTTTGCGGGTGGATTTAATGGAGGAGTTAGTTAATCACAAGATTTGCGGTAATTACTCAGAGGATCCGATAGAATCCTTGTTGTTTAGAAACAGAACAACGATAGTCTTGTCTGCAGAATGAAAGCGGTCAAATGGCTAGACACACCATCATTCTGGGAAAAGTAATCAACCATTCGACACCCTTGATAGGCCCAAAACGGAAGGTAAAAAGTGCAAACCCTCGATAGAAGAGCCACCGGTGTTGGAATTAAAGCCACTCCCCTCTCATCTTGAATATGCTTATCTAGGAAAAGATTCGACTCTACCAGATTATTGTTTCGACAACGTTAATCGACACCCAAAAGAAAAATTGCTCACGAGTTCTGCGCGAGTTCAAAACAATGATTGGGTGGACTATAGCGGACATTCGAGGTATTAGCCCATCTTTCTGTATGCATAAGATTTTAATGGAAGAGGGATCAAAACCAACCATTGAGATGCAAAGAAGGTTAAATCCCATTATGAAAGATGTGGTGAAGAAGGAAATTATAAAATGGTTGGATCTTTGGTATTATCTACCCAATCTCGCATAGTTCTACGGGTAAGTCCTGCATAAAGTGTCTACCAAAAAGGGGGCATGATTGTGGTAAAAAACGGCGCATGAGCTCATCCCGACTAGAATCAAGCATACAGTGGAGAGTATGTATGGATTACCGTAAGTTGAATAAAGCCACACGCAAGGATCACTTTCCCTTGCCGTTCATTGATCGGATGTTGGACGGAGTTAGCGGGACATCAATTTAATTTGTCTCGTTAGATGGATATTCAGGTACAATCAAATTTCCATAGCGCCGGAAGATCAAGAAAAGACCACGTTCACATGTCCATACTGCAGACGCTTGCATTCCGGCCGTATGTCCTTTGGTTTATGTAATGCGTCGGCAACCTTTCAACGATGTATGATGGCAATCTTCCGATATGGTTGAACAAAATTTAGAGGTGTTCATGGATGATTTCTCAAGTGTTCGGTGATAGTTTTGACTTCGTGTTTGAAGAATCGATCTTGGTGTTAAAAAGATGTGTGGAGACTAACCGGTGCTTAATCGGGAAAAATGTCATTTTATGGTACAAGAAGGGGTTATTCGGGACACAAGGTTTTCGTGATCCGGATTGGAGGTGGATAGAGCGAAGATTGATCTGATTGAGAAACCGCCTCCTCCATCATCTGTAAAAGGCATTCTTGAGTTTCTTGGGACATGCAGGTTCTATAGACGCTTTATTAAAGATTTTTCAAAGATTTGAAACCCCTATGCTCACTCTTGGAGAAAGATGTACCGTTTAAGATGGATCAGGCATGCATCGAGGCATTTGAGGTATTAAAGAAGAAATTGGTCTCTGCACCAATCATTGTAGCGCCCGATTGGTCTTTACCGTTCGAATTGATGTGCGACGCCTTGTTGATTACTGTGTATGGGAGCCGTATTGGGACAACGTCATGATAAGATTTTTCATACTATCTACTACTCTAGTAAGACATTGACGGATGCCCAGCTGAACTACACAACAACCGAAAAAGAATTACTTGCAGTGGTGTTTGCTTTTGACAAATTCAGAGCTTATCTCCCAAGACTAAGGTAATTGTCTACACCGATCATTCGGCTATTAAATATCGATTGACAAGAAAGATGCTAAACCACGATTAATACGGTGGAGTCTTTGTTGTTACAAGAATTTGATCCGGAGATCCGGGATGAAAAAGTATGTGAAAACCAAGTGGCGGATCATCTGCTCGGTTGGAAAATAAAAAGGAAATGGAAAGAAGACAACTCGTTGATTAATGAAAAATTTCGGATGAGCAATCGTATTAGGGTAACTACCATATTGCCTTGGTATCGACTATGTCAACTATGTGGTTGCTAAAGTGTTACTGGCGGATTTGACCTCACAACAACGAAAGAAGTTTCTCCACGATGTGAAGCAATACTATTGGGATGAACCATTTCATTTTAAAGCATGTGCGAGATCAAATGATAAGACGTTGTGTACCTCATGAAGAAATGGATAGTATATTAGGCCACCGTCACCCTCGACACGGAGGTCATTATTAGGTGATCGAAGCAATGACCAAAGTACTACAATCGGGATTTTTCTGGCCTTCTTTATTCAAAGATGCTTATCTCTTTGTACTAAAATGCGATCGATGCCAACGCGTAGGTAATATCTCCAAGCGCAATGAAATGCCACTTAACACATTTCTAGAGGTGGAACTATTCGACGTGTGGGGTATCGATTTTATGGGACCATTTCCATCTTCTCTTAATAATCATTACATCTTGTTAGCAGTCGATTATGTTTCCAAATGGGTAGAAGCCGCAGCGTTACCCATGAATGATGCCAACGTTGTCATCCGATTTTTAAAGAAGAACATTTTACCATTTGGGACACCGAGGGCTATAATAAGTGATGAGGAACTCACTACTGTAACAAAGATTCACTAAATTGCTTGTAAAGTATGGAGTTAAATCACAAAATTGCAAAATTGCATATCACCCACAAACCAATGGCCAAGTAGAGGTGTCGAATCGGGAAGTTAAGAGGATCCCGGAAAAAGTAGTCAATCCATCACGAAAAGATTGGGCATTGCGGCTTGACGACGCTCTATGGGCCTATCGAGCAGACAGACAAAAATCCGATCGGCATGTCCCCCGCATGCAGAATGGTATTTGGAAAGGCGTGCCATCTCCGGTCGAGCTAGAACACGAAGGCACTTTGGGCCATTCGTAAATTAAACTTTGATCTAGAAGCGGTAGTGAGAAAAGGTTACTGCGCGGTTGAACGAGATGGATGAATTCGGTTCAATGCCTACGAAAACGCTTAAGCTCTACAAGGAGAAAGTCAAAAGCTTGGCACGATAAAAAATTCTCGATAGAACATTTGCACGGGCCACCAAGTACTACTTTATTCAACTCACGCTATGCGTCTATTTCCGGAAAATTGAAATCCGGTGGTCCGGGCCATTTGTAGTTATATTTGTCACCCACTCGGAAACATTGAGGTTGAGGAACCGAACTCAAGGCGTACATTCAAGGTCAATGGTCAACGCTCAAACATTATTGAGTGGACCAATCGAACGTCAAGCTACTTATCCAAAGACCTCTCCCACCCAGTGGACAATGAATAACACCGAAAAGTCGGGTTGACGATCGTAAACCAAGCGCTTCTTGGGGGCAACCCATTAAGTTCTATAATTTTTTTCTCGTTATTTGATTTTATTTTTTTTAATTTTTAGATTTAAAATTTTCTTATTTTTACTGTTATCTTTTAGTAGTGAAGAATAAGAGTTTGCTAAACTAACTCTTAAAATTGTCCATGTATGCACGTTATACGCATACAAACCCAAGCGCCCCCATTACTATGATTCCAGGCGCCATGGCTTAGGCACCAGAATCGACATCAAAGCCGGTAGCTTTGCCACCGGCTTCCGGCTTCAATCTACAATACCTTGACTAGACCATCGATCGATTATGATTCGCTTATACAGCGCTCCGCCACGAGTAAAACCAGTACCCGGTATACTGGGGTCAAAGTTAGGCCTTGATACTTTAAACCTCGACCGTGTCCTTCTAGCCCAACTTCCTTACCCATGCCGGCACATCAGGTCAGTCACGCCTCTCTCCCTCTCCATATCACAAGGTCATTGAACTTTGGATAATTTTCTTCCACGCGTCAATTACTTCGTTCCACATTGGTTGTCTGCGTCTTCAGGTGCTTAATTCTACTCCTCCAAATTCTTTAAAGGTAGCAAAGGTATAATTTGATGTGTATTTCAACTATTGAGAATTAAGATGTTCTTCATTCATTATTCTTTTCATCTGGAAATCCAATAGAGCACATAGATAACGATTCTTTGTCACGTACTCTACACACGAGGTTCGTGCATGCTAAATGCATGGCATGAATAGATAGGGAATTAGTAATGGTTGTGAACAAGTTCTCAGTTGCCGCCTAGGTGTTTGACAAATTGTCTGAGTCAATAATCATGTGCAACTTAAATACTTGCCAGTTTCATGCCTCACCCCCACCTGCGTACTCCCAATACCAGTATTTTATACGCTTTTAGAGTCTCGCTATGCACACATTTATCCAACCGTGAATTCTTTTAAAGCTAAAATATGAGTATGTTTTTATTTGCAGAATTCTCTACATGGCATCCAAACGTCATCGAGGCACAGGGTCAGGGGCCGCTTCAATTTCACCTCCAAAATTTGACAGACAGCATTTTGTTAGTGTCGCGGCTCAAGAACGCTACAGCCGCATGGCCACCCTCTCACTAGTCCCCAAACGTGGTCTCCGTCCCGATCAAACCAAGGATGGAGAAATAGCAGTGATGATTGCTGAACGAAACTGGTTCTCCTCACCCAAAACGACTGACTAGCAAAGTGATTGCAGTGGTCAAAGAATTCTATGCCAACTTGCCCGAGCATGACCATTATGGGGTATTTGTCAGAGGTAAAACCGTGGAATTCGGCGAGGAGGATATCAATGGGTGCTATCAACTACCCTTAGAGGGCCTTCATGATGAATATGCGCTTTAGTGAGTGATGGGTGGGACTATGAAAAGATTATTCGGAGTCGTGTTGTCAATCGGGCACTACTTGGTCCATGCATGAGGCGTGGCGACATGACTTTCCCATTGTCTCACCTCGCCTATATGGAAAGGCATGGTATGCCTTCATTTGCGCTTAAATTGATGCCCCGCACACATGTGAGTCACGTCACCAAAGAAAGGGTCTGTTATTATATTCCATCATACAAGGCCTAAGAATTGATGTCGGCCATCTTATTGACAATCTATGCTCGCAGATCTCGCATGGCGGGACCACAAGAGGGTTACCACATCCATCACTGATCTGCGTCTTATGTGCTAAGTTTGGGGTCAAATGGAAATCAGATGAGATGATTCAAACTCCTATGCCCGTATTGGACCACAACTTGATCCGTCGTTATAAAGTGTGGTCAGGTGGAGCTAATCACCCTAGGGGAATGGGTTTCATTATCCCCCAAATTACGTCTACACAAGCCCCACCACCTCGGGCTCCACCTACTTTTACCCCTCGACAGAAACTCATCGAGGTGTGGTCCCCAAGTCAGTCGCCCAAATGGGAGATAGGATTTTGGTTTTACAACATCGAGTCCCAGAATGTGCGCTTATCGGAACGTCAAGACGTGATTTTCAAGTTTTTTGCTGCACAGAATGCACTGACCATCCAAACCCATCCGGGCGTTCCACTTAGCCATTTCCCAACGGCTCCCGTTCTGCCCGTATTTCCCCCTTCCGATCAAGAGATGAGCGAGGACGATGATGCTCCACCAGAAGAATAAGTTCGTCAGGGAAGTCCTCTGTTTTATATATATATATATATATATATATAATGGTTATTATTTCACTGTTGCACAATTGATGTAATACCCGGAAAAAAAAAGTAAATAATAAAAATAAATTTTGTTTTAAAACATATTAAATGGACTTTGTTTTTATTTGGGTTAAACTAGTCATTTAAGTTATGGGGGGCTAATAAGTATTAATAATGAATGATATTAAATTTGTAAAATGTGGGCCTTAAAAATTAATTGGGTTTAATTTATGTGATTAATATTAAAATTCTATTTAAATTAGGAGAGTTCATCAGTTATATAAATAAATAGGTAAGCCTTAATCTATCTCATGTACCTTTGATAACTGACTAAAAAGAAAAAGAAAAAAAAGTAATGACCATCGTTATTTGGAAGGAGATAAAAAAGGAAGAAGAAATCAGATTACACTTTGTAGAAGAAAGGGATTTATTTAACAAAGGTAGGAACTCAAATTAATTATAAAAAGAGTATCGTATAAAAAAAACTCGTTGATTCTAATTCATTCAAATCACCGGAATGATCACTAGTATATATATATATATATATATATATATATATATATATATATATATATATATATATATATATATATATATATATATATATATATGGTTATTATTTCATTGTTGCACAATTTCAAATATGAATATAAAGGCCTTGTGTTGTTTAAAAAAAATTAAATATATATTTTCGTTGACAGAAAGAAAAGGCTAGCTATTGTCTACTTTATGAATGAATGAAGTATATTATATATATAATATATTAAGTTTGCTGAGTTGTTAAAAAAATAATAAGAATAAAAAAAATATGATTAGAAGATAATGATAATTTAATTTTGGTTGTCTTGTAAAATTGATGTAATTGGAGGAATTAATTTCATATTAATATAAATTATAATTATTAGGTAACTTATAATTGTATTATTATTATTTTTATTAGATCGGACGGAGGGAATTTAAGGAGTATATTTGGAATATAAATTTTGGGATATTACATTGCTTAATCCAGGTACGGATTCCGTACTCCTTCAGGAATAATCCTTTTAATTTTAATTTGTTAGTTTTGTGTTCGTTTAGAAGTTAGTTATTGTTTTGCATGTCTGTTCCTTCTCAAATCTATGTGATAGTTTCATTTTGGGGCATTGATATTTAGAACTCATATTTGTACTCTTTGAACTTGTTTATCATGTTTAATATTTATTTCTATTTTTGTAGTGATGTACATGTTAGTATATTGTGTTAGTTATTTCGTTTCCTCATTCTTTTATTCTATATCCGTACTGAGCATTTGGCTCATGCTGTGTTTTTCTTCCGGTAGGTAATCAGGGATATCAAGGGTAAGTGTTACGAGAGCTCCCTTTTATCTAAATGATTTAGATATATTATGTTTAGGTTGTGATACATTAGTTTGCTCGAAATTGTAATAATTATTTTAATTATGGTTTGAGACAATTTGATATTTATTATGGTTGACTTGTGGTATTTATTAGATATTAAGACTATTCTTGTGTGGCTTTGAGCCTTGCTAATATATTCATCAGTTTTGTTTTGTTTTGAGTAACCTCTCTTTCTATTTCGGAAAAGGGGTGTTACAGAGTTGGTATCAGAGCTTAGGTTCTTTCTTGTATAAAACATATTTAGGTTTGACCTATGAGTTATGGGTAGACTTATGGGTTAGCTTTTTGTTCTGTTTGATTTTCTGTTTAGTTATCATATCAACTATATTTAAATCTGTCTATAATCTACTTTGTTATCTATTCGTGATCTCTTTCTTAGATGGCTCGTAGACCCGCTAGAGTTGTTGGGAGGCGAGGTAACAATAGGGGAAGAGGTGAGGGTCAACCCAATGAGCAACCTAATAATCAGATTAATGGTCAATTGGTTACCTTGGTGAATCAGGCTTTACCTCAGTTGGTGGCACAGGTTGTACAGGCAATACAACAGCCACCACAAGAAATTCCTGAACCAGGGAATTTGGGAAATAATGGTCACACTACTACAAAACAGTAAATAGATAACGCGTAAAAAACGGTGTGGTTTCTATCAGAAAAACGTCGTGGTTAAGGGTGTCATCTATTTGACACCCTTATACAATGTTTTTAAAATGTTGTAGTTAGACATATTATACAACGTTTTTTAAAACGTTATAGATGGTATGCTTCCACAACGTTTTCTGACTTAAAATGTTGTAGTTTAACATATCAGACAACGTTTACACATTTACACAACGTTTAGAATGTATCAACTATTTAGAAAAATTTATATAACGTTTTTAAAACGTTGTAATGTGACTTAAAAATATTGTAATACATGCATATAACAACTATTTTTAAATATCGACCATAGAAAGTAACAACAAACAATGTTTATAAAATGTTGTAAATTGACTTGAAAAAAAAATGAAATAAAAAGGTGTTGTTCACCTATACTACCAGTGCACTTGCAATCTGCTAATGCCATGATATATAGCTAAAAAAAGTCTAAATTCTCATTTAAATTTAAAGCCAAAATGTATCAACCATTCAAAATACATCCCTATAATACCATTCGTTTACAATTTCAAATTACTACATCCACAAAATATATACCGAACTATCCACATATACGTCTCAAACTCACTTTTCAATATAAATTATTACTATATTAATGAATTTGATTACATCCAAACGTATGACTATAGACGAGTGCTCAAAGAATGGTGATTGTGTCACATGATATGAACTTAAAAGCATAGTAAAAGGCCAGCTGTGACTACATTCGCAGCCTGATTAGGACCACCAAATCCACTCACCAATGAAAACATGGCTCTAGAACCAAAAGCTGCCACCATACTGCAATGATATAAATTCATTATCTTAGATGAGTGCACACGTACATATTCTGGAACATGACATGACTCAATTGAACTTTTAAAAAACTGAAAATAAGATAATGCTACAAACCTTCAAGTGAGCAGCAGCCTTGTCCTTGTCAATGAAGACTCCAGTAGACTCCACCACAAAGTTAGCTCCAACTTCACCCCATGGGACAGAAACAAATAAAATCATTGTGTAGAATAAAATCATGGGATCTCTTCAGGGTTTCTAAACCACCACAGAAACAAACAGAAGAGAGAAGTTTATCACAAATAAAAGGCTCAATCTTCTTATCAACAAAATAAAAAACTAAAAAAAGATGGGGTTAAACAGACTACTATAAGCTTATGGCCAGTTTAATAATGGACCACTCTGTCGCTGAGAATCACAAATGGACAATATGAAGAGGGGCGAGGTTGTACAAATCATCCATGACCTTGCGCTGTTACTGTCACAGCATTCTACATGATTCGATTACTTAAAGCACTGCTTTTATATCTAGTAGAATATCTAGAGATTCAAAATATAAACTTTTACATCTAGTTGAAGACCTTGAAATTTATTTAAGTACCGTGTTATAATTTCTGGAGATCATAATGGATCTAAAGTTACATATTTTAAATACAGTATAAAGTTGTTATGAAATTATAGTTGAAAACGAAAGGCAAACAAAAATCCCCTGAAAAGGCTTATGCCAAAAGAGTAGCAGCTTTTGTGCACATTAGTAATTATTTGATTATCAACACAAACACGATAATCATCTTCGCCAAATGCAGGAGCACAACGAACGGTTCCACTTCCACTGTCAGAAGTTACATAATCATCTGCAACAACTTTGAATGCCACATCAGAGAAGTCTTTGAAGTAATCAAACAATGATACATACCTGCAGTAAACAGTATATAAATTTTACTCCATTATAGACAATAAAATATACTCATAAAAGCTAGTCTAATTAAAAGAAAAGGTGAGACCTAAAAGCAGAAAGCGTGTAGATATGTATATGGTGATAATGCTAATAGAAAGCCCATAGAGTTCAGAAACCTAATAACTTGAAGTACTTACTTTGTTCCAATGAGTGAACCTGTGTTTTTTTATAGCAATCATTGATAATACTATTAGAATGCACCAAATAAAATCCGATCTAATGGACATTAACCTATAAAAGTATTCTAATAGAGTATAGCAGACGTTAATTTCACTATAGCTTTTATTAAATAAACATGATGAGACATTAATTTCAATGTTTCAAACAAAGTTTCAGCTAGATGGGGTTTAAAATAACTTTATTAAACAAACCAAACTTAGTTGTTAGTCATATTAAAGTCAATGGATAGCAGAGATGGTCAAAGCAAACCTGCTCAGGAGAACCATACACAATTATATCAAGAGCTTCATTCTAGTAAGTGGGACCAATAGAACTAGCAAGTGTCTGGGGCATTGAATCCCTCTCCATATGAAAATCATGATGATCATAATTGAGGTTGAGTTCTTGAACATTAAAAGCCTTGGCCTGAAATGTGCAGAAAACATATGTAACATCTTATATATTTAGCAAAGAGATTACCTCTAAGGTCTCAACAGCTTTGTTAAGATCAAGAGTTCCATCTTCTGCATGCTTGATTAAGTTGATGAATTTTCTCCAGGGTGTGGAGAAGGGTTCTGAGATTGAGATGAGAGAGACTCTTTACGATCCGAAGAAGAGGTCCAAGGTGATGACGAGAGAGGTTGGTGCCAAAGTCTCCTTTTCTTAAGTGGTATATTCTCCACGGTATCAGCAGACCCCCGCCCAAGAAATGCTACATTAAGCTGCCACAAAGAGAGTAAATATTTATGCTGATTTAAGACACTTTTAGTGGTTAGCAGTATATGGACCAAGAAAACATACCTTTCCAGATTCAGTAACTATGGAGAGCCTAGCCCTTTTGGGGTTATTGACTGGTTCCATAAACACGTTCATGCTTCTAACAGCTAGCTTTCTACACCACCTTGTTGTACTGATACAGCCTTTTGTTACCTTCTTCGAATGCAAGTCATGATTAATAATTCTAGTCAGTTCCACGTCAACTGTAAACTACACTAAGAATGCTTGCAGATACAGGTAATAGGCCAAAACCTCAGAAAGCAACTATTTGACTATAATAAAAGCAGCTGCAACATTAATATTAATGAACTAAAGGCCATTAGATAAAATAATAAGGGTGACTGGAAGGATATTGTTGATCCTAAGCTTTGATGACAATATGGATATTGTTGATCCTAAGCTTTGCAGCTGAAGTATATCAGGAATGGCAATAATAGAAATGACCATATAATTCTGATACATTTAAGAGTTATATACATGGAAAAACATTATGTGCAGGTCAGAGAAATTAGCAAAGTGGACAAGCATTACACAACACTGTTATGACAGAGCAATTAGCAAAGTGCAGGTCAGAGCATTGAAGAGTCAAACATTTCTTTAACACCTAAAAGTTCAGACCAAGTCCAGCTTCTTCTCTTTGACATCTGTGTTGACAAAACATATAATAAAGTACTATGATCAGAATCACTATCATTGTCGATTGAACTTGTTCTTTATTTCTGGAGGCACCCCCAAACATCAAAGACCATCTTCTTGCAGCAAATTTTTGGGGACCACAAAATTTGCAGCAAAAGTTCTGTAGCTTTTTTCCAACATATCATAGTGGACCACAAAATTTTCTTGCAGCAAGAAGAATAGATTAATCATTCGGGGAGCTATAATCCAATAAAAGGGAGGGAACAATGTAACAACCGAAGACAGAGGAACCACTAACCTTGCAGATTGTTTCCCATGTGTTTGGGTCAAAACATATATAAGAACATCTCTCATACGCATTCGTATTCACAAGAGGCTCTATGTAGGTCACACGCATTAACCACGAGTGATGCTCTCTGTGGTAGAACCATCCTCTGTTATACCTGCATATAACAGGCGCAGAACTGCAATTAGCAATATTGTAGCCCTCACAATAATGGCATGCAAAGTCCTCAGGCAATGCTAGAATTTTTTTTTTGGAAACATGGATCACTCAAACATAGAAGCATCTATGATGCAAGCAAGTGAAAAGGAGATACAAGCATGCTTTGAATATCAAGTGGCCGAGAGAGCATACAGTTCATTTGCAGCATATAACTGGGCTTCGTCTTTTGGTATGCTACATGTATAAAATCAGTTACAAATATGTATCAGGATTGAACAAGATTCACTAAGAAAATTTAATAGAGATCCTTAAGACTCGTACCTGTAAAATATGTAAATTAATGTGTCCAACTAGAACTTTGAAAAATAACCTTGTTGCACCCACCTGAAAAAATTTGAGCAACAAATACAAAGGCTAACAAAAGAAGGAAGACTTGAAATGAAAATAAAGGGTAGCTCACATATAGGGAAGGTGGTTGTTTAGCATAATAACACTGAGGCACATTGAACTCTGGATCACCCTTGGCAGGCTCATCAGACCATGGGGAACCAAATGCTTTGTGCAAATTTTCTGAAGAATTCAAGTTCAACCCAAGTGTCATCAAATCAATTCCAAGTGCAAGAGATGTAAGATCAGGATCACTCATCCTTATAACACTTAACAAGCCAAGCAAACCAAATGATAAACGTACTCCAAAATTGTTTCAATTCTGATCTATGTGGAAACAGTTAAAATTTAAGAAATTAAATTATTAGTAGTTTGTGAATTGTAAAGAAAAAAAGCTGTAAATTGTGTTTAAATGCTAGAGCCTTCCAATCCAACTAGTAGTGGAGAAGAATGCTACTGATAAAAATTGAGCCTTTACTTGGTAGAATCTGACAGCCCTTTATACCTAGACCCAATGCTAATGCCACCATGTATATAGTAGTATTATGTAACCAACTCATATTAAAGTTTAAATAGTAAATATGGAAATAAGTTAAATAATCAACTCATCTCAAAATTTAAGCTAGTACCAATGGCAGCAAATGTTAAGACCAGGTCATCATATTTTATTGAGTTCCTAATTAACCCCAACACTTGTTTCAATTCTGATCCATCTGGAAACAGTTAAAATTACACATCAAAAAAGAAATTGAACTCAGTTGCACCACAAAATTTGATTATTTAACTAAGAACACAGCAAATTTTGCTATAACTAGAAGTAGAGCTGTAATGACACAGGGGGAGGATCAGAAACCCTAACCTTTGGTAACCCATCCTTTTTTGAGATCAACAACATAAATTTCCTCATTGTACCCAATTTTCTGATAAAAAACAAGGTCAAAGCCAAGGGTTATGGTTAGTAACTAATTGGATCAAGTAAATTAGGCATACAATACATATACATATAGAAAGAGAGAGAGAGAGAAAGAGAGACCTTGGGGGCGATATTGAGTTGATAAACGAGGCCGATTTTGTTGATGATATCCTTAACGGCGTCGGTGGCGAGGTGGAGCTTCATCTGCTCCAAAAGGGCGGCGGACTTGAGGTCAGAGGTGGAGCTGACGCTGCTAGCCATGGCTGTAGAGAAAGAAAAAGGGTATGGAGTGAGGAGTGAGGAGTGAGGAGTGAGGGAGTGATAACGGACGGGATGGACGAGATTTGCGGAACACAATCTAAAAACCCTAAATTTTAAACTCTTTATCAATTAAATATGTGATTTAATTTTAATAAATTAGTTTTATGAGTCTATTAAAACCTTATGTGGTTATCAAAATGATTAAAGAGAGTCACTAATAGTTTATTTAAAGCAAAAACTAATGATTTGGCCACCAAAATTAGCATATTTTATTAAATACCCGATTGAACTTTTAATTTTTACAAATTAACTTACTGAACTAATTTTTATTTTCAAATTGGGTCATTCCGTTAAAAAAAATTGACAGATGTTAATTTTTGTTTATGTGGCGCTGACGTGACGAAAAAATAAAAAAATATTTCTTATGTGGCAAAAAAAATTAAAAAAAGATTTTAAAAATAAAAAAATTAACATTTTAAAATTTTAAAAATAACAAAAACATAATAAAATACAAACAGATTTTTTGAAAAAATAGAATTTTTTTTAAAAAAATCTGTTTTTAAAAAATAGATTTTTTTAAAAAAACAGGATTTTTTAAAAAACAAATGTTTTTAAAGACATACTTTTTTAAAAGCATGACTTTTTAAAAAAACAAATTTTTTTAAAAATAGAATTTTTAAAAAATCAAAACAGATTTTTTTTAAAATAGAATTTTTTAAAAATCAAAATAGAATTTAAAAATAAAAAATTAACATTTTAAAAGCAGAGATTTTTTGAAAAATAGAATTTTTAAAAAGCAGATTTTTTCAAAATAGTTTTTTTTTTAAAAATTATGTTTTTAAAAATCTATTTTTAATTTTTAAAAAAATTCTATTTTTAAAAAAAATATGTTTAAAAAATATATGTTTTTAAAAAGTATATTTTAAAAATTCTAATTTTTAAAAAATTCTTTTTAAAAAAAAAAATCTGCTTTTTAAAAAAGGATATTTTTAAAAAAATGCATTTTTAAAAAATTGCATTTTTTAAAAACAAATTTTTTAAAAAAAATTCAATTTTTTCAAAAATTCTATTTTTTAAAAAAAAATTATTTTTATTTTATTATGTTTTTGTTATTTTTAAAACTTTAAAATGTTAATTTTTTATTTTTAAAATCTGTTTTTGATTATTTTGCCACATAAGCAATATTTTTTATTTTTTTGCCATGTTAGCGCCACATAAACAAAAATTAACGCCTGTCAACTTTTTTTAACAGAATGACCCAATTTAAAAATAAAAATTAGTTCAGTGAGTTAATTTGAAAAATTAAAAGTTCAATCGGGTATTCAGTAAAACGTGCCAACTTCGGTGGCCAAATCATTAGTTTTGCTGTTTATTTAAATTAGTAGACTAACCCTAAGATTTTAATATCAAAGAATTGATAGGATTATTAATAATTAAATATTCAATTTATTTGAATATAGTATCAAGAGTTGAACATATTGATTAATTGCAATTATGAGTAATTAATTGATAATGTGTTAATTAATAATTATTATGAGTAAATAATAATTAATGAGTAAGAGATTAATAATTTATAAAGTGATTATATGTTTACTTGATTAATTTGTGCAAACATGCAATGTAGTAAACCTTTATTATATGGTAGTTAACTATATATTTTATATAGTACAAGGTGGCACATTAATATGTCTATATAATATATATATATATAGACTATATAGTAAGAGTTATTTGCATTCATGTGAGTTGCATAATAATATTGTTATATGATGTGGAGTGTGTGGGTAAAAATTCATGTATACCCTATTAACATATAATAATATCAATTGATAAATTAATAATGATTTCATTAAGTTATTATGATAATAACAGTCATGGTAATAGAAAATGTACATGGGTTATATAATGTGAGTACATAAATAATTCCCAACTTTTCTTTATGTAGGAGCATTAACACATTTAAATTATATTTTGAGAATTATAGTATCCAAACGAAGCCTTAAATAACTGGTTGCTAAGCTTGTCCCAAATTGAGAGTCCAATATCATTACATGAACAGTAACCTATCACCTAAATACGTAACTTACAAGTATGTGATCATTGGCTATGGTGATGGTTGGTGGTGGGTTGTTAACCCACTCCTTATTAACCAATGTTTCTTGCTAATACACCATGAACTCAACCTCAGTGCAATGTGATTGTCTAGTCCAAGTTTCTTCTATAAATGATAGACATAATCTTCAATTCACGTTGCTTTGTTTTAGTTCTTGAAAACTCTGATAATTTGAGAGTAAGTGAGTTGTGGTCCAAAGAAGAGGTTAGCAATCACAGAGGGAAGAAACTAAGTTCGTTTAGCTTCAAAGAGGTATAAAATCTAATTTATGTTCTTGAATTGGGTTTTTGGAAAATTCTTGTAATTCTCATAAATTCTTGTAATGTGGCATGAATTGGCTTAAAGGTGTGTTATCTAAGTTAGTATGCATGCTTATGAGTATTAGAAGTAGTTGAGTTGCAGCAATTAAATATTTGGCAATGTTGGAGTTGAGTCTCTGCAAAAGTAGAAGTCATTTTTTTCTTTCTGGTCGAGGTGGGCGCTATGCCCACTTCCCTAGCCTTTTCACTGCTATGGGTAGCAGATCACAGTTGCTCATATTAGTTCCTTAAGATATTATGAGCACGTTACTTTAATTATTATATGCATACAAATGGCCTGAACTTGTGGACTATGGTAGTTATGTATATAGTAAGCCATAATATGTTTGTTTTGACTTGGAATATCAAAGAAGGTTTAAAGATTTGAAAACTAGAAGTTTTATACATGGACTAATATACATTCTGACCTTGTAAACATATGTAAATAACTTGAGTATGTGCACAAATGCATATGAAAGCAATAATTAGACAATATGGATGTATCTTGCATATTTGAATGAATTTTACTAATGGAAGCTTAAAGTTTTGAAAATGAACTTGATAAACTATATATACATTAAGATGAGAACTTGTAAGTATGTTTTTGATGTCTAAAATGTATGTATATGAAAGTATGATGTATGGTAGGTAAAGTGACTTGCATGATTTATAGCTTAATATGCGAAGTCTTTATTAAGTGAAAAAGAATAATGACCTTTGATATGTTTGATGAAGGGTTAAAATTTAGATAGTCACATAATAACATGTGTGTTGTACATGATTGTTCGTTTATGTGCAAGTCATGTGCACACTGGCTTACTGCAGAAGCAGCCATGTCTTGGTTTGCACTAGGAGCAGCGCGGCCGCGCCACTCCTTAGTACAAACCAAGCACGGCCACACCAGTCTGCAGTGAGGTCTGTGTTTTGTTAATAAATTGAGAACTGATGCATGTTTATATGGTTACTCTAATATGTAATACATGTCCAGTATAGTAGTCTTATGATAATAAGCATGTTATTGAAAAGAATCCTATGATGAATTAGTGTTTACAACTTTAAAGTTCAATTGTGATTTCAACTATGACATAGTGTGTTAGAAACTAATCGTGTAATGTAATGATACATGTATAGAAGCATGCTATGTGATGATTTGATTCTTTAAGTGTAGATTCGTACTAGTTTACACATACTAATTGAAAAACTGACTTGTTAGTATTAGGTCGTTTCAACGCAAGTAATTAAAGCTAGAATTATATTGTAGCTGAGCAAGCATGCAAGTTTCCCTTAAACTTCACCATTTGATTGTGCATGTTCCTTGAACCTTACTTTGTTAAGCAAGTTTCCTAACTTACACAAACTTTGGATTTTGTGCAAGTTCTTGAATTTCATACGATTCGTATGTTGAATGCAAGTTTCCCTAAACTTACTCCAATTTATATTGAGCAAGTATTCGAACACTATTTCATTGTGTTGCAATGTTTCCTAACTTACACAACTATATTTGTTGTGAAACTTTCTATCCTCCTCATATCGTATTGAGTAGGTTATTGTTGAATCGAAAGTTATTCATTTAAGCTTGAATCTTATTTCCAACCATGCTATTAAGTGGTTTAATTACCTTACAATTATCCCACATCGATATTATTGATATTCGCACTTAGTGCACTTGAGTTCGTACAGTCTTGGACTTGTACATCATTAAAGTTCAATAATTCTTGAACTACGTCAAATAGAGTCTGAACCTTTATTCGGTCAGACAAACGTATGAAGTTTTATAAAAGCTATCCAAACCAATTGATGGTAAGGATTCTTAGACTGAAAGAACACCCCTTTTATGATAAGGGAGTACCAGGTATCTAATATAAGATACACAGAGCAAATTTAAATGTTATATATACATAGAAATGCGTGGTGATCCCCTCAAGTACTTATTTTGTAGCCAGTAACCAAAGGGTCAATTAGCTATTGATTCCATTGGAATGTTATAGTTCAAAGTCTATTTGACTAGCAGTTATTCTAAAAGCAATCATTATCTTTGCTTGCGATATTCATATTGTTGAATCCTTTAGATATTCATATTGTGGAATCCATTGCCAGATATTTTTCCATTCATCATGATATATCCTCATTGTTGTATATAAACTTGTTGAGCAAACTTGTTGCTCATCCTTGCTATATCATGAATATATTGCAGCTAAGCTCGAGACCTCAGGGAAGGATAAGGGTAAAGGAAAGATGTAGACTAGTGGCAAGGAACAGATTTTACCATGTGCTTAGTTTAAATTACTGTTATGTAATATGAACCCTAATGATATTTATAGGATATGTTTGTATGAACTTATTAAGGTTATCGAATCTTGGGACTAGTAACACCTTTTGAATAAATGACGTCCATTTATTATATTCCGCATTTTATTTATCGTATGTTGTTTAGAGGTGGATGTTTGTATTTTATCGTGATGACCGAATCGGGGTCAGAGGACCCGGATTCGGGGGTGTCACAGGTTGGTATCAAAGCAGTAGGTTATAAACGTTAGGAATGTGAAACCTAGGTTATAACCTTAATAGAAAACTCAAGTAGAGTATGTAAGTGATGGGTTGGGGAAATCCATCGAGTTTTATTGTGATACTGAAGTTGTTTATTTAAATCAAGAATGATTAATAGACGTCTTAAACTTCTTAATGCTAACATGAATAGCATATCACATAAAGCCTAATAATTTTCTTCCTTTCTCGGATCATGTAAACTTCAGGAGAATTCAATGGAATCAGAGGGAGGAAGGATCCATTAACAATGGTGGAGGGCAAAATGTTGATCCAATGCAGAACTTCGTTAACTCGTTATTCGGAGGCAATAAAAAATGCACTTCTGCCTTGAATGGCAGAGGCGCCCCAGACAACACTTGACTAGCTTTAAGGACTTTAAATTGGTAGGACCACCGGAATTCTGGGGAACCTTGGATCCAATTGAAGCCCAGACATGGATAGAAGAAATGGAGAAGGTGTTTGAGGTCGCACGCAGTGGGTCAAACACGTAAGACGAAGTTTGCCACTTTTATGATGAAGGGCGAAGCTAACTATTGGTGGAAAGCCAACAGGGGCCGAGCAGACGAAGGAGTTATTCCTTGGGAGAGATTTAAGGAGCTATTCCTCGAGAATTGCTTCTCGGAGAATACGCAACAGGATATGGAGGTTAAGTTTCTGGAACTGAAGCAAGGTAGTATGTCTATCCCAGAGTACGCTTCAAGATTTAACGAGTTAGCTCGATATGCTTCACATTAGGTTGACACGGAGGCCAGGAAGGTAAGGAGGTTTGAATTAGGACTGAAACCATGGGTGCAAAAAGCAGTGGTTGTATTGAAGATTAAGACTTACTCTGATCTTTTGGAAAGGGTTATCATTACCGAAAAAGGTAATGAAGCCATCACACGATTTAAACAAGAAAAGAAGGCAGGTCAAGAAGGACAGAAAGGGGGAAGCAACGGAGGCAACAACCCCAACAAGTGTAAATAGACGAAGAGTCAATCCTCTGGAGGTAATAAGTCCGGAGGGGAGGCTAAGAAAAGTATGAAGTGTAACAACTGTGGGAGGAATCACTCGGGGGAGTGCGTGAGGGGAAAAAGTGTTTGTTATCATTGTGGACAACCGGGGCACATGGCTCCTCAGTGTTCGAATAAGCAGAAGGGAGGATGTTTCTTGTGTGGGGCCACAGATCATCAAATTAAGGACTATCCAAAAAGAAAGGGCGATGCAGCTAGCGGCAATCACAACAACAACAACAATGGGCTTAACATTGGAGGGCAAGCCAGTCAAGCTAACAGACCAACGACACGAACGTTCAACATAACTGTACAGGATGCGGTGGAGTCTAAGGACGTGGTGTCAGGTATCATTCCGATCAATGATATAGATGCATACGTGTTATTTGATTCGGGTGCTACCTGCTCTTTTATTTTCGAAGATTTTGCTAGACAGTTAGACTTACCCCGTGAGAGATTAGAACATCCTATGAACGTAGAAGTAGCAAACAAGGAAATTATCCCCGTAGAATACATTCATAAGAATTGTTATACCGAATTGCGAGGATTTAAGCTCAAAGTGGATTTGATACCGATTCGTTTGGGGGAGTTCGATGTAATCCTTGGAATGGATTGGTTATCGGTTCACGGTGAAGTTATAGATTATAAGAAGAAGTGTGTACACCTTAAGACTCCGAATAAGTCGAAGGTGGTATTTTATAGTAGTAAATCGCCGAGATAATCTCATTGTCTGACGATGGTGCTAGCGTAGAGATTGCTTAGGAAGGGTTGTGTAGCTTATTTGGCTCATGTTGTTGATACTCGATGAGTCGAGGGTGCACTGAGTTAAATACCTATTGTAAGGGATTTCATTGATGTCTTCTCAGACGAGATTCCGGGATTGCCATCGGATAGAGAGATTGAGTTTGTCATTGATTTGGCATCAGGGACAACACCGGTTTACAAAGCGCCGTATCATATGACACCGGTAGAGATGAAAGAACTAATGGCTCAATTACAAGAGTTGTTAGATAAGGGATACATTCGACTAAGCGTATCACCTTGGGGAGCACCAGTCTTATTCGTAAAGAAGAAAGATGGGTCGCTAAGACTTTGTATCGACTACCGAGAGTTGAACAAGGTCACCATTAAGAACAAGTACTCGTTGCCCAGGATAGACAATTTGTTTGATTAGTTGAAGGGGGCAAAGTACTTTTCAAAGATTGACTTAAGGACCGGTTATCACCAACTGAAAGTGAGGCCGGAGGATATTCTAAAGATGGCATTCAGAACTCGACATGGACACTTTGAGTTTCTAGTAATGTCATTTGGTTTAACGAATGCACTAGCAGCCTTTATGGATTTAATGAATAGAGTGTTTAAGTAGTATTTGGATAAGTTTGTTGTCGTATTCATCGATGACATTCTAGTATATTCAGAGATGGAGGAAGAACACGCCGAGCATCTTCGGATAGTGTTAGAGACATTAAGGAGGGAGGAGCTGTATGTAAAATTCTCCAAGTGTGAATTTTGGTTATAAAGAGTGCAATTTTTGGGGCACGTTATCGACAAGAATGGTGTTTCGGTGGATCCAGCGAAGGTAGAAGCGGTTATCAATTGGGAGTAGCCAAAGATGCCGATAAAAATTAGGAGTTTCTTAGGATTGGCGGGATACTATCGAAGATTCATTCGGGATTTTTCGAAATTAGCATCACCGTTGACTAATCTTACTAGAGAAACAGTTAAGTTCAATTGGACGGAGAAGTGTGAAGAAAGTTTCCTAGAATTGAAGAAGAAGCTTAGTCAAGCACCTGTATTGGCTTTACCGGACAACACGAGAGGGTTTGTAGTGTATAGTGATGCGTCACACAAGGGACTTGGCTGTGTACTAATGCAACACGGTAGGGTCATTGCGTACGCTTCACGTCAGCTAAAAGATTATGAGAAGGGATATCCAACTTATGACTTGGGGTTTGCAGCAGTAGTTTTTGCCTTGAAGATTTGGAGGCATTATTTGTATGGCGAGAAGTGGGAGATATATACGGACAACAAGAGTCTGAAGTATATCTTCACGCAGAGAGAGTTAAACATAAGGCAGCGCTGATGGCTAGAATTGATCAAGGATTATGATTGTGAGATTTTGTACCATCCAGGCAAAGCAAATGTAGTGGCAGATGCTTTGAGCAGAAAAGGCAGAGAGAAGTTATTAAAGTTAACCATTCAAGATGAATTGGTGAAAGATTTCGAACGACTAGATTTGGAGATTAAGTATCCGATGGAGACCAACGAATAATTATTTACAGTGACAGCGAGTCTGACTTTATTGGATAGGTTTAAAGAAGCACAAGAGAAGGACGAAGATTGCATTAACATCAAGAAGCGATCGACTGAAGGTGATGAGTTGAAATTTAAGATTGATAGCACTGGACTACTAAGATTTGAAGGACAAATTTGGGTACCGCTAGTACCAGAACGGAGAGAGGAGATTTTTCAAGAAGCGCGCAGTACGAGATACTCGATACACCCAGGAAGCACGAAGATGTACCAAGATTTACGTCACCACTTCTGGTGGCCAGACATGAAGAGAGAGGTTGCAGAATGCGTAAGTAGATGTCTAACTTGTCAGAGAGTCAAGGCAGAACACCAACGACTAAGCGGGTTATTACAACCATTAGAGATTCCAGAATGGAAATGGGAGCACATCACAATGGACTTTTTGGTGGGACTTCCAGCAATGCAAAAAGGGCACGACGCCATATGGATAATTGTAGATCGTCTTACTAAGTCAGCTCACTTTTTGCCGATTAGGATTAAGTATAGTTTGGACCAGTTAGCCAAATTGTATGTCAAAGAAATTATCTTGAGGCATGGGGTGCCGGTATCTATTGTATCAGATAGAGATCCGCGATTCACATCAAACTTCTGGAAGAGTCTTTAAGAAAGAATGGGGACACAATTACGAATGAGTACCGCGTATTATCCGCAGACCGATGGGCAAAGTGAGAGAATGATTCAGACACTTGAAGACATGCTTCGAGATTGTGTGATGGACTTCAAGGGTGGTTGGGAGGATCACCTTCCATTAGTAGAGTTCACGTATAACAATAGTTATCACGCCAGTATTGGAATGCCACGAAGTTGGAGAACGTCGACTGTTGGGACCAGAGTTGGTACAACAGATGGTAGAAATCATCAAGGTGATAAGAGCTCGACTAGTGGCAGCTCAAGATCTCCAGAAGAAGTATGCAGACTTACATCGCAAGAAGAGATAATTTGAAGTAGGAAGCTATGCTTTTCTGAAAGTATCTCCATGGAAATGGAAGATTCATTTTGGGAAGAAGGGCAAGTTGAGCCCTAGGTTCATAGGACCATTTGAGATTTGAGGCAAGTCGGTGAAGTGGCGTATGAGGTAGCGCTACCTCCTGAACTTGAGCACATTCACAACGTGTTTCATTGGAGTTACAGGAGTTGAAGGAGCAGTTGCAGGAACTGTTAGATCGTGGTATGATTCGACCGAGTGTTTCGTCGTGGGGTGCTCTAGTCTTTTTTGTGAAGAAGAATGACGGGTCTATGAGATTGTGCATAGACTACAGGGAGTTGAACAAGATTACCATCAGGAATCGGTATCCATTACCGAAGATTGATGACTTATTTGACCAACTTCAGGGGACAAATTATTTTTCAAAAATAGACTTGAGGTTAGGCTATCATTAGTTGAGGGTGAGGGATGAGGATATCTTTAAGACAACTTTTCGCACTCGATATGGGCATTATGAGTTTCTGGTGATGCCGTTTGGGTTGACTAACGCTCCGGCGGTGTTAATGGATTTGATGAATCGGGTGTTTAGGGAGTACTTGGACTAATTTGTTATTTTCTTTATTGATGACATTTTGGTTTACTCCAAGTCTAAGGAAGAGCATGAGAAACATCTTCGCATAGTGTTGGGGATTTTGCATAAAGAGAAATTGTATGCTAAATTCTCTAGATGCGAGTTTTTGTTGGAGCAAGTCGCATTTTTGGGACATGTTGTTTCTGCTAAAGGCATTAAGGTGGATCCTGCGAAGGTTGAGGCTATCACTAAATGGCCAAGACCTACTATAGTGACGGAGATTAGGAGTTTCTTGGGTTTAGCAGGGTATTTTAGGCGATTTATGGAAGGGTTTTCTTTGCTTGCCTTACCATTGACCCAGTTGATGAAAAAGGGTGTGAAGTTTGTGTGGAATGAAGAGCGTGAGAATAGTTTTGAGGAGTTGAAGAAATGTCTTGTGACAGCTCCCTATACTTGCATTGTCGTAGGGGACTGGAGGTTACCAGATTTATAGTGATGCTTCTAAGAAGGGCTTGGGGGTGTGTTTTGATGCAACATGGTAAAGTGATTGCTTATGCTTCTAGGCAGCTTAAACCTTACAAGGTGAATTATCCCACACATGATTTGGAGTTAGCAGCGATGATCTTTGCCTTAAAGATTTGAAGACATTATTTGTATGGATAGACTTGTGATATCTTCACCGATCACAAATGTCTTAAATACATCTTCACTCAAAATGAGCTCAATATAAGGAAGAGGCGTTGGTTGGAGCTTCTAAAGGATTATGATGTTAGAATTCAGTATCACCCAGGGAAGGCAAATGTGGTTGCAGATGCTGTTAGCCGAAAGAGTTCTGGGAGTGTAGCAGCCCTTATTACACAACCTCAGCTTATTTCGGATATGGAGCGGCTCGAGTTGGAGTTATATATACGAGGTTCAGATGGGCTTTTTGCGGATATGAGAGTGGAGCCCTCTCTTATCTCGCGGGTCAAAGAAGCTCAAAAAGAAGATGGGGAGTTATGGAGCATGACGCAGAATCTAGAGGAGGGCAAGTAGCCTGAGTTTCGTATTGATGACCATGGTATGATTTGGTTGGGTGAGCGGTTGTGTGTACTATCGAATCCAATCATTTGGATGGCTGTGTTGGCTGAGGCTCATAGTTTGCCATTTTCTATTCATCCAGGTTTTACAAAGATGTATATGGATTTGAAGAAGAATTTTTGGTGGAATGGGATGAAAAGAGACGTGGCTGAATATGTTAGGAAGTGTCTCACTTGTCAACAAGTGAAGATAGAACATCAACGATCTAGTGGTTTGCTGCAACAGTTAGACATTCCAGTGTGGAAGTGGGAAGATATCACGATGGATTTTGTGACTGATTTGTCAAAGACTTTCAGGAATAATGATGCCATTTGGATAGTGGTGGATTGACTGACAAAATCAGTACACTTTTTGGCTATCCATGAGGGTTACTCAGTGGATAGGTTGGCACATATCTTTCAGTAGGAGATTGTTAGACTTCATGGTACTCTGTTGTCTATTGTTTCAGATCGGGATCCATGGTTCACTTCTCGATTTTGGAAAGGGTTTCAACAAGCTTGGGGTACTCAGCTCAACTTCAGTACTTCTTTCCATCCACAAACTGACGGGTAATTCAAAAGGACTATTCAGATGTTGGAGGACATGTTGAGGTCTTGTGCACTTGAATGGTAAGGTAATTAGGATGATTATTTGAGCCTAGTTGAGTTTGCTTATAATAACAGTTGGCATGCAAGTATTGGAATGGCTCCATTTGAGGCGTTGTATGGTAGAAAGTGTCGAACACCAACATGTTAGGATGAGGTTGGCAAAAGGGCCACCTTGAGTTAGTCCAAATCACTACGGAGAAGGTAGCAGTGGCTAAGGAGAAATTGAAGTCGGCTCGATCATGACAGAAGTGTTATGCTGATAAGCATAGGAGGACTTTAGAGTTTGAACCTAGTGAGCATGTGTTTCTAAAAGTTTCTCCTTGGAAGGGAATTCAGCAATTTGGGTTGAAAGGGAAACTTAGTCCGCGTTATATCGGTCCATTTGAGATTCTAGAGAGGGTTGGTGAGGTTGCATATCAGTTAGCTTTGCCCTCACAGCTAGCTCATGTGCACAATGTGTTCCATGTGTTGGTGTTGAGGAGTTATCATTATCATCCATTGCATGTGATGCAATATCCGTTCGATAAGATTCGGGAGGATCTTACTTGTGAGGAGTAAGCCGAGGCAATTTTGGATCGTCAAGAGCGGATTATGAGGATGAAGACAATTCCGTTTGTTAAGGTTTTGTGGAGAAATCATTCGGAGCGGAGGCTACATGGGAGATGGAGGAGTCTATTCGAGCGGAGTATCTGCATCTTTTTGATAATTAGGTACATTCATTCTTTTAATTCCGGGGACGAAATCCTTTTTAAAGGGTAGGTGATGTAATACCCAAAAAAAAAGTATATAATAAAAATAAATTTTGTTTTAAAACATATTAAATGAACTTTGTTTTTATTTGGGTCAAACTAGTCATTTAAGTTATGTGGGCTAATAAGTATTAATAATGATGGATATTAAATTTGTAAAATTTGGGCCTTAAAAATTAATTGGGTTTAATTTATGTGAATAATATTAAAATTCTATTTAAATTAGGAGAGTTCATCAGTTATATAAATAAATAGGTAAGACCTAATCTATCTCACGTACTTCTGATAACTGACTGAAAAAGAAAAAGAAAAAAAAGGGGCGCAACCACTGTTAGGGAAGGGAGAAAAAGAAAGGAAGAAGAAATCAGATTACACTTTGTAGAAGAAAGAGATTTATTTAACAAAGGTAAGAACTCAAATTAGTTATAAAAAGATTATGCGTATATAAAAAAACTCGTTGATTCTAATTCATTCAAATCAACTGGAATGATCACTAGTATATATATATATATATATATATATATATATATATATATATATATATATATATATATATATATGGTTATTATTTCACTGTTGCACAATTTTAAATATGAATATAAAGGCCATGTGTTGTTTAAAAAAAATAAATATATATTTTCGTTGACAAAAAGAAAAGGCTAGCTGCTGTCTACTTTATTAATGAATGAAGTATATTATGTATATAATATATTAAGGTTGCTGAGTTGTTAAAAATAATAATAAGAATAATAAAAAAAATATGATTAGAAGATAATGATAATTTGATTTGGGTTGTCTTGTAAAATTGATGTAATTGGAGGAATTAATTTCATATTAATATAAATTATAATTATTAGGTAACTTATAATTGTATTATTATTATTTTTATTAGATCGGACGGAGGGAATTTAAAGAGTATATTTGGAATATAAATTTTGGGTATTACATTGCTTAATCTAGGTACGGATTCCGGACTCCTTCTGTGATAATCGTTTTAATTTTAATTTGTTCATTTTGTATTCATTTAGGAGTTAGTTATTGTTTCTCATGTCTGTTCCTTCTCAAATCTATGTGATAGTTTCATTTTGGGGCATTGATATTTAGAACTCATGTTTGTACTCTTTGAACTTGTTTAACATGTTTAATATTTATTTTGATTTTTGTAGTGATGTACATGTTAGTATATTTTTGGAGACTTGTGTTCATGATTCATTCGATCTAACATGTACACGTTAGAAACCATTTGTGTTGATATTGTGTCGCATATGTTGTGACATGATATTTATGTTAGAACCGTAGGGTATACCTGAGCTATAACCACCTGTGGGGGTACCACAGGCATGTCCTCCTGGCACCGAGGTATGACACCTTTTCGTGGCGGTGTGATCAGTCCACGACGTCTCCGTTTTGTGCTCCGGTGGGAGTTGACCATTTGTTGTTTTGTTGTGGGAGGCATATGGGTCGACCCTAATTTTCTGTTCTGTTCTGTTCTGCCGAGTGGTGATGTTTATGCCAAACACGCCTTTCGATTTTGCATGCATCTGGATTGCACAGTCCGACGTGTGATTGCTTGTGTGGTATTATTTTTATTATCTGTGTGGCATTATTTGACTTGCCTGTGTGGCATGGTATATTACTATTTATTTTGAGCTCGGTATGAAATAACACCCAACCATTTGATTCAGCCTATTATTTCGATGTGTTAGTTTTATTCATTTTAGTTCACTTCATTAAATTGTGTTAGTTATTTTGTTTCATCATTCTTTTATTCTATATCCATACTGGGCATTTGGCTCATGTTGTGTTTTTTTTCTGGCAGGTAATTAGGGGGATCAAGGACAAGTGTGACGAGAGCTCCCTTCTATCCAATGGTTTTGATATATTTTGTTAGGCTATGATACATCAATTTATTTAGAGTTGGCATTTATTATGGTTTGTCTTAAAATATTTAATTAGTATGAGATTATCCTTTTGTGGTTTAGAGCCTTGTTATATATTTGTTAGTTCTGTTGTGTTTTGAGTAACCTCTCTTTCTATTTTGGAAAGGGGGTGTTACAGCTTAAGTATAGAAGCTTGTGAAAAACTATGCCTTGAATGGTAATTTAATTGTGATAACCAAGAATTCTATGTCACTTTGATAAATAAAAATATTAATGTTATTGAAAACTTTGTGACATGTAGTGAGTAAAGGTATGGTAAAGGTTGTGTATCTCATGAAAGACGTGTATGTGATTAAATAAATATATACATTATAATATGAATATATGATTATCTATTTTATAAAGAAGATTAGAAACGAAAGTTACATAACCTAATATACACATTAAGCATGATAATTGAATAACCTAAGGGTTATGGTATTGAAGAATAATAGTATTTATACTAACCTAAGGGATTATTTTTTTATCTCAATTTATTATTTATTTTAAAACTAATTAAAGCAAGTCTAATTGGGTTATAGAAATTAAAAGTGCATGGTTAATTATTTAAATTTCAAATGAGTGGAATGGAACCCCTAATTAAATAATTAGGATAAAATAAAAATTGGGTGTTAAACCCATGAATTATAATAGACATGGCCCAATGATTTAATTTAGAAAGCCCAAACAATTAATCTAGTGCCTAAACTTAGTCCAATTTGGGAGGGACATGTTAGTTATTATATTAAGAAAGTATTGGCAGTAAAAATAAACCAAAAATGAGGGGATAAGATAGCCAAATTTTCGGCCAAAGGGAGAGGAGAAGCCTATGTGATGTTATCTTTAACTTTAATCATTAACTCATGTGTTACTCCACCATTTAGCCAATTGTTTATTTAATTGTGTAAGTAAAATAAAAGATAAGGAGGAGAGAGAAAAGTGTTGGGCAAATTGATGATACATACATAAAGTGTATCTATACTATTTCACAAATACCAATTACCATTCTATTTTAACTATGTAAGAAATTACTTTACCATTGCTTTCTCTCTCAACTACATGAAAAGCAAAAGAAGCAAAATTAGAAGAGGTAGAGAGAGAAGGGGAAAACCGTGGGTAGGAGGGGAGAAATAGGGAGGAATTTGATCTTCATTTATCTCATACTTTGGCAAAATCAAGAAGGGTAGCCATTGAATCAAGGTATAACTCAAAGTTCTAAGCTTTAATTTCCTTTCTTTCTTGGTTTATTTTGTAAAAGAGATGGGTTGATGTTTTCAAACTCAAATCCTTAGATCTTCACAGTACTAAGTTTTTTTATGTGTGAATCTAACCATTTGAGTGCTTTCATGTTATTCAAAAGGGGAGAAATGGAAACTATGTCCAAAAAGACTAAAAAACCCTTTCTTTCTTTCACTTTGATCAACTACCATTTAAGATCTACACCTTCTTTTTGAGATTCGTCAAAGAGGGGTGGTATATATATGAGTTATCTTTTAAACCCAAGTGGTAGCACTAAAAAATGATGATTCTACAAGCCATGGTGGTTGTTTTAGTCAAAATAGTCCAGTTTGTGAGGAAAAGAGAATGGATAGCTCCAAACCTATTTCTTACAGGGGCATTTTCATCCTTTTTCTGTATTTTAAAAATTCTAAAAATATTTGGGATGTTAATATGATAAGTTATCAAGATCTGGTCCAAAGATGACGATTTGTGGATGTGTAGAATGAGAGATATGGATTTTACAAGAAAGGACTACTTTAAAAGTAAACATGAATAACTCCACGTGGTTAACTCCAAAATATGTAAAATGTTTATTGGAAGTAGATGTATATGAAAGGAACATACCTTGAAAATTTCATGAGTTTTGGACAAAAGCTCGATTTATGAAAATTGTTGCAATATTTGACTATTTTGGACCCTTTAAAAATACCAAATTGAATTGAAAAATTTTGAAAACAATATATGTTCATGGGGAAACCATATTCTGTTGATTTCCAGAAAAGAAAAATTTTCAGATTTGTTTTGGTATTTTTCGTGTAAATGTTTGGATGATGAATAAATGGGAATAATAAGTTGCGTGATGTCATAAATGGCAAAAATGTAATTTTATGACTTAAAAACCCTAAAAATGATATGTACAGAATTTTACGGGGTATTTTGCTCATTTTTGATGAGATGTTATATTTATGACATTTTGTGATTGTTAAATAAGTGAATTAGTAAAGGGTAAACAATTAAAATAAATTGTTTATTGGTTTATAAATGACTAAAATGTTATTAAGAGAATAATAATATTAGATGAAGATATTATTAAGCAATTAATAATATCTAGATTAAAATGTGATTTAAAATAATATTAAATGATTATTAATATTATATAATGATTAAAATATTATTATGTGATTACTAATATTAGTAAGTGATTAAAATATTATTAAAGAATTAATAATATTTGGGAATGATTAAGAAGTTGATAGGTGATTAAAATATTTGGAAATGATTAGGATGTTGATAAGTGATTAAATATTATTAAAATGTTAATAATATTTGTAAACGATCAAGATATTATGAAGTGATTAAGAAGTGAATAAAATATTATTAAGTGATTAATAATAGACAGAAGTTTTAAGATAATGATTACATGGTAGTAATATTATTGAGGGATGATAATATTACTAATGAGTTAAAGAATTATTCAATGTTTGATTATGTGACTAAATGTTAGCTAATTTATTATTCGAGTAATAGTATTGTGGGATAAAATGTATTATGCTAATTGAAAGATCGATCTTATTAATGATAAGTCTTTCATAAGAGATTAAATTAGATTGTTTAGCTGTACAGACAAATTTCCTAACTCAACTCGAGTTAATATGTTTCAAGCATACTAGTGGTTTAATTATCAACAATTATTCCACATCTATAATTATTGATTTGCACTTAGTGCAAGTTGCATATGTTTATCGGGTATGAATGGCTGATCACCTTTATTACCACAGTATTGTTCATGGTCATTGTTGACCACTCAGCGATATGGATTCAATTATTCATTTATTGAAATTTGATTCTCAATCTTTCATAATTATTATATATTGTTGAAAATTCAGAATATTATATTCTTTCCTTTAATCATGATGTAGACACTCAAAATTTTACATTCCTGTTACTAACCATGTAGGAGGGCAGAATCGTCTTCCAGAGATAACCCTGGAAGTCACATCAGTTCCAACCCCGGGAGATCCAAGTTTCCAACCTCGGAGATAACCCCGGGAGATTCAGTTTCCAACCCTGGAGATAACCCCAGGAGAACAGTTTCAACCTCAGAGATGACCCCCAGAGATTAAGTTTCCAGTCCTGGAGATAACCCTTGGAAAGCCAGTTCCAACCCCAGAGATAACCTTGGGAGATCAATTTTAAATCCCAGAGTCAACCCCAGGAGGTCAAACAAACCTCAGAGATAACCTCGAGAACAATCAGAGTCAACAACAGGCTAATCTTGGAGATTACCCTGAGAAAAGACTGTTACAAAAATGCCAAAGTCGGAGACAACCTCGGGAAGGGAAAAATGGTCATTTTTCCACCTTAACATCACATCAACGTCATCTTAACACAGTTTAACTCAAACAACGCCATAAGATGTCCCAAAAGAACCATAGCTCAAATTCTGAGTGACAATTGCACAAGACAGCTCAATGGATAGACAACGAAGACTTGGAGATTTGGTCATGGACCCATCTTCCCAGATTCAGACAATGTCTAATCCCATGTCATTGTGTATCTCTCATCAACGGCTTTTCGAAAAGGTATATCACGCCTCCATCGGATGCCCGAATTGAAAGTTATGAAGGTTTTAGCAAACAACGCGTAACTTGAGTGCACGTACTTTGAGACGACAGGACCCACTAAGCGAGGGAAAGACAGGCAACAAGTAGTACATATGATGCATGCGTCGTCGGCGGAATTGACCCGACCATCATCGATCTATAAATATGAGCCCCCATTAGCTCATTTCAAAAAAAGAAAAAAAATAAGATAAGAGAGAAAACTCTGTCCATTTTAGCCTTTAACCTCTTCTACAGTGCTCCAAACTGTGTGGTTCTTCTTTCTAAACAAATGTAAGCTCATGTTCTACAACATACTGAAATTGAACTGGTGAAAATTGAGTTTTAAAGCCCCAAAGCTATCTGAAGTCTTCTTGGCATCCCACCGTGAGATTTTTCAGATTTTTAAGCTTTCTACTATTTTAATATATATCAACAGCACCCTCTGACACTGCCAGGAGACCGCCTCCCAGTCATCGAGGATGGCCCCACAAGTCATCATCAGCTTTTAGCAAAAGCAGAAAGCAGTCAACAACAACATCATTCTTGTCCCCCAGTAAATTAGTTTTTACTTTAAGTAAAATGTTTTTACTTTTACCTTAGTAAATATAAATGTAAAATGTTTCTTACATTTTACTTTAGCTTTAGTAAATTACTTCTACTTTGTACTTTTACATCAGTAAATGTAATAGTGAATCCTGCGTGATTCAATAGTAATTTACTTTTAAGTTTTCTATTTAAGTAACTTAAAGTGTTTAGAGTTACTCAGGCTTTTCTTTAGATAAAAAACCTCACCTAAAGTCCTCTTCACCTTCTCTCTAGAAAACGAAGAAGGAGCTTTTTTCTTCCTTCTTCTAGTAAGATGAAGAATAAGATCTTCATACTTCTCTCTTCCATTTATAATTTATCTAGGTTATATGTAATCCCTTCCTCAACTGTTTATAAATAAAAGAAAGAATTACTTTAACGATTCACCGGTCATCTTCTTTAAGTTTCTTCTTTTTGTTTAAATTTTCAAATTAAAATTTATCCGCTGTCAAATGGTATCAGAGCCACACGGTTGGTTCTTGGTTCTGTTGGTGGTTTCGATTAAAAATAATTAGGTCTTGTTTGCAAATATTTCTTAAAACTTTTATTTCTTTTGCTACAACTTGAGTCGCCTAGCTTGAGACATCTAACTTACCGTAAAACACCTAAGATCGACATGCTTCCCATAAAGTCGTTGTAAGTCTCCAACGTAGGAGCAGTGTAGGCTAAGCGAATCGCTAGATCTATAAGTATGCGTTTACATAAGGTAAAAAGGGTACATACTTAAGTGTTCTGGGCATGTACTTAAGCGGACTGTCAAAAGAATGAATATTTAATTAATCAGTTAACAAAGAAGCCGCCTGTTTAGACCGACTTTGCTGATAGTTCAAGGACAATCGAGTGATCCTTTGTGTCAGACGCAGTATGATTTGTTTTTAAACAAAAATTTTACAAAACTTTAAAATTTTGAATATGGTGACCACTTGTTCGGTGAAATTGTTTTTCTCCTCTCTTGATAAATCTAATTTTGGGGGTGAAGGGTATTATCCTGGATAAAAATTTTGGGAAGGAATAGTATAGGGACGGTGATCCATCTGAGAAGATGATCAAAAGCACCCTCCGGTACCGCTAGGAGACAGACCTCCCAGTCATCAAAGATGGCCCCATAAGTCATCATCAGCTTTCAACAAAAGTAAGAAGCAGTCAACAACAACATCATTCTTGTCCCCCAGTAAATCAGCTTTTACTTTAAGTAAAATGTTTTCACTTTTACCTTAGTAAATGTAAATGTAAAATGTTTCTTACATTTTACTTTAGCTTTATTAAATTACTTTTACTTTGTACTTTTACTTCAGTAAATGTAATAGTGAATCCTGCGTGATTCAATAGTAATTTACTTTTTAGTTTTCTATTTAAGTAACTCAAAGTGTTTAGAGTTACTCAGGCTTTTCTTTTGTAAGAAAACCTCACCTGAGGTCCTCTCTCCACCTTCACTCTAGTAAACGAAGAACAAGCTTGTTGCTTCCTTCTTATAGTAAGATGAAGAAGAAGTTCTTTATACTTCTCTCTTCCATTTATAGTTAGATGTAATCCCTTCCTCAACTGTTTATAAATAAAAGAAAGAGATTACTTTACCGATTCAACGATCATCTTCTCTATTCTTTCTTATATTTCTGTTTAAGTTTCTTAATAAACTTATCCGCTGTCAAATGTTATATATATATATATATATTATCTACGGTGTTTGGATATCCTTGGATGGATATCATGCCCATAAGGAGTTCGGCATTGTTACGTATCTTATTTTCTCGAAGATGCTTCGCATCTCGCAAATAAAATCAATCAAGTCGAATATATAATGAAATGGATGTATCAAAGGCCTCAATTACTATTGAGCATAAAAGTTTGAAAACCTGTTTTCCAAAACTTCACTGCTATACTTTGCCTAAATTGAAATTTTATAAATACAAGTCAAACCCTTTGTATATAGGTGCAAACGAGGCATAACACTACTTGCAGATAATTGCATATAGGCCCAAAACACACACATACACATGCAGATAATTAGGGTAATTGAAAAGTTACTGAAACTAGTATTTTTTACGGAAGTCGAGCTGGGGGGGGGGTGGTGCCTAACACCTTCCCCTTGTTTAATAAAGCCCCTAGACTCAATGAATCTCGGTTTTCAAGGCCAGTTAAACAATGTCCAATCATTGGGCCTTTGTGTAAACCTTTTCAAAAATTAGTTGAGTTGGTATAACCATTTCAAAACTACCAACTGGCGACTCTAAATGTCAAATCGTCGACATTCACATGTCAGACCCTTTCAAACTGGCCTTTTCAGACAAAACTCAACCAAATTGAGAACACAAAAGGGAAAGCACAGAAAGAGACACAATTTTCCCGATGTCGGCAGGTGGCGACTCTGCTGGGGACTCCAGTAAGAGGGCTTAAGCCATTATTCAACCTTTTCAAAAACCTTTTTTATCTACTTATGTGTGAATGCTGCATTTACATTGAATGGATGTGTACTAATGCTTTATTTACTGCACTTTAGTGCTTCGTACCATATCTGCTTGTGATATTAGTGCTTCACATATGTCACCATTTCCATATGGTGAGACGCGATGTATGTGAATGAATGTTGTGTTTGATTACTAGAGGCAAACCCATCGGTGTTTGATTACTGGACTCAAGGGAGACTAATCCCGCGAGGCTCAGGAAAGGCACCGCCCAGATTCACTCCAATTGAAAGATCAGATTAATTTCCCATCCAGTAAATTGAGATGATCTGGGGACCTTCATGCCGAAAATCCACGAGAGTAGCCTAAGATAGGCCAGCCTCTGATAAACCAAACAAGAAGGGAAGTCTCTTCATGCCTTCCCCTTTCAATTACATGTAAATTTAATTTCATGTAATTTCAATTCCATGTAAATCTCAATGTAATGGAAAATATAAAGGAAGATGTAAATATACATTCATTTTTCATATCAAGACCTGTCATCCAAACAACTGACATCTGTTTTGCAACAGAACATTAAAACACTCCTAAAACAGACACATTGCATTGCATACAACCTCTTCATATTTTCCCAGAATAAACTACGTAGTCTTTTTGTTGGGAAACAATTGGTCCCATTACCCGTTCAAAGTCCAAAAAGGCCCTAAACCCACTGTCGGAAATGGCTACAAGTGCCCAGCCTTATCCTACTCCTGTTTCCCGAGAGGAGTTCGAAGGATTAAGGAGTTAGATAACTGAATTGGCTGTCCTTTTGAAAGAACTAAACAAACAAACTCAGGGTCCACAAATACCCAGCCAAACAGAATCCTCTGCACAGGGAGGAATCCGGGGTATGGATAGAGAGTCCCAATACCCGAGTCTTAGAGTGAGAAGTCCAACAAAATCCCAAAATCACCCATCTTAAAGAAGATCAAGAAACCAATGATATTTAGAAGAAGGTTCAACAAATGGAAGAGACTATTCGGTCAATCAAAGGGACTAGAACGCACGGAAGAGTTACATATTAAGACCTTTACATCTTTCATGGGGTTTATTATCTGGACAAATTCAAAGCTCTCAATTTCGAGAAATATGATGGATTTTGAAATCCCTACACTCACTTAAAAGTGTTCATTAGAGAACTCAGATCCTACGTCGAGGATGAAAAACTGAGAATGCAATTGTTTCAAAAGAGTCTAGTTGGAGAAGCCAGAGTATGGTATGCCAGATTGGATAACTTTAAAATCCATAGTTGGGAGGAACTAGCCCATGTTTTTCTCAATAAATATAGCTTTCAAACTCAAATGGCTCCAGATAGATATCAAATCACCAAAGTCAAGAAATAAAATAATGAGTCATTCAGAAAGTATGCCCAAAGATGGAGGCATCTGGCTGCTCAAGTAATCCCATCCACGACAGAGACTGAGATGGTGATGGCCTTCTTAGACATTCAAGAAGCTCCATTTTATGAGAGGGTCCTAGCAGGCATAGGAAAACCATTCTAAGAAATGATCAAACATAGAGAAATGGCAGAAATGGGGTTAAAATTTGGGAAGATTCAAGACCTCGCCACTTTAAAAGTAGTGGCCGAGCATATCAAAGCTAGAAATTATGGGAAAAACCCTCGGAAGGTCCATAAGAAGATAGAAGAGGATTTTTCCTTGGTGCTGGAAGGACAAACTCAAAGAGGCAATCAAAACTTGCCCATTCAAAGGAGAAACTATTCCCCTTTTCAAGCACAATCCTCAAACCCTCCATTACCAAAAAGTGGAGAAGTTAGACGTCCAAGAGTGTTCACACCCTTAGGGGACTCATTGGAAAACATATTCAAGCTTCTAACAGTGCAGAAGAAAATTGATCATCTCCTTCTACTAGCTAATCCAAGGGGAAAGAATTTCAATATAAGCAAGAAGTGTGCTTACCATTCTGGAGCTCCGAGTTATGACACCCAAGATTTGTTGGGCCCTCAAGCACAAGATCCAGGATTTAATAGACAGTGGTGAGATCGTGGTGATAAAGCCCGAACAACCACATGTTCAAGGTAACCCTCTCCCTCAACACCGGGAAGAGGATGTCAACATGATCAACAGAGGCAGTGAAGAAAGTTCCAATTACCTCAGACACGTGGGTGGTTATCCCCAAACCAACAAAGATAATTTCGATAAATGTGATTATTTAGAGTTCCTATTTATGATAGAACGAGAGTTGAAGTCTACCGATGAATAGGTTTATCAATTGGTAGAACTGGTGATATATCAACACTAAGTCACATGGCAGTTGTTCAATCAGAAGCATGCAAGTCTCCTCTCCCTTATCACAAAAAATCAATAACAAGCCCAAGAGAATGAAACCTTGGAGGAAAACCTTATAAGAAAAGAAAGATCTCAATCCTGTCGGGACTATGCTAACCAAAGGGAGTTCACCCACTTGGGCCAACCGATGGAAGAAATATTGCAGATGTTGATCAACGAGGGAAATATCACACCACTGCTACCCCCAATCAATCCACGTTCAAAGAGATTTGATGCTACTAGGGTCTATAAATACCACTCCAATACTCGTGGTCACAACACTGAAAGCTGATGGGCACTTCGTCATCTCATCCAAAATATGATTGACAGCGGTGACCTGTAAATGGAAGACAATGACACTGTATTCCTTGAGAGTGGAAAGATATTTCCTCTAGGAGCACAAAGATGGAGGGAAGTCATAGCAGTCATATCCTCTGAGGGAGACTTTTCTGCAACACCCCTTATAATTTCAAGCAATCAAGCAAGCTCAAAGAAATTGAAAACCCTTTAAAGGTGGCTGCACCGAAACCACTAGAATTGCCATTTAGGCTGCAGTATCCTATCACCAGCCTGAAGAAAGTTCCATTAAACTATGGGGAGGTTGAAGGATCAACATCAAATATAAATGCTACGTTATCCAAAGAAAACCCTTTGTAACTCCCTCAACGAGTGATGAGGCCAGTCATCAGATCTAAGGGGAAAGTTCCCAATGAGAAAATCGAAGAATTCCTCCGTAAAATTGGACATAATGAAGCTAAGGTGGTGAAAAGCTTGAAAGAAGCACCTCAACAGATATCTATTCTGGACTTGGTATTCTCTTCTGAAGATCATCGGAAGGTCTTAATGAAGATATTGGAAGAAGCCCACCTGGCAAAGACCGTGGATGTTGAAAGGTTTCATCATCTTGTAGATCACATTTTTAACACCGATGTGATATCTTTCACTAATGATGATATACCCCCCAAGGGCATGAGTCATTGCAAGCCACTGCACATAGCAGTGATGTCTTCCAGATATGTGGTCTGAGGTGTGCTAATAGATGGAGGTTCTTCCCTAAACATCTGCCCTTATGCCACTTTGGAAAAAATGAAGATCAATCCCAACCAGATCCAAAGTAGCCACACAGTCATAAGAGCCTTCGATGGGTCTCGATGAGATGCTGTAGGAGAGGTTGAATTGCAAATGAAAATTGGTCCACATACCTTCTACATATCCTTTTAAGTGCTCAACATCACTACAGGTATAATTTACTGTTGGGAAGACCTTGCATCCATATGGCGGGAGTCGTTCCATCCACTCCATCAACAAGTTAAGTATATCATCAATGGTAATCTGGTCACTGTTAATGCTAAACTAGAGTATCATGTCCATGTCCAAAGTGATATGCCTCTAATCAGTTTCAATGAAGGAGTTGAGCCTGTCAGCTTCAAAGCCCTTCAGGTGAGCAACACTCACTATCAACCTATTGGGGCTCTAGCTTTAAAACCTAGAGTTTCCACCGAAGTAATGTCGGCCAGTCAAGAAATGATATCCTTAGTTTTCCAACCTGAACAAGGGTTAGAAAAGAATCAGCAAGGAATCAAAAGCCCAATTCAAATTCCCAGCCTGACAGGGAAGGCCAAATTAGGTTTTTCCTCAAGATCAAGTCATACGAATCCGCACAAGCATACATCGGTTCCTTCATCTACAATTCTATTAACTAACCCTACATATGCAGATTCTGTACGGGTTCAAATGAAAATTCCTGTTTCCATGGAGGGTATGTTATTTCCTAAGCCCATACCACCTAGTGGGAAAGAAGTCCTAATTCTAGACTCAGACATTGAGGAAAGGAATCAAAGGTGCAAACAAGACATAAATAGATGGTTATCAAAGATGTACTTCCTGGTAGATACAGAGGGTATGAACAAGGATATCCCAGATGATGACTGTTAAAAAGATCAGATCCTGATCCCTCGCATAAAAAGGGCAAATGAGAACCAGTCAAACAAAAACGTTGACCCTGATGCGAACTCGATCATGGTCAGGATGACAACCACCACTTCATCATAGCTGTCCACCAGGACTTGACTCTAGGCAATTGGACCAACACTCCTTACATTTGTCGAAAAGGGTAAAAAGGGAAGAAAATCCCTATGCTCTTCTCTGTAGATATCATTAACTGCATACTTTTGTTGCATAGTACTAGCAGTTACTTTTGTCATGCTATGCTAACAATTTGTATGATCAAACAATTTCATATATTAAGTGACATAATTTTGTTTTCAGGACTCCAGAGTTAGGTTTGTCTAAACTTGCTAATGGAATGCCAATTCTTCACAATGACTGCAACTTTGATGTAAAGTTAAACTTTGGCTTGATGGAGATTGAGCAAGAGGACTATGATGTGCCTGAGGAGAATAAAGAATGGGTCGAAAATAAGCCCAAACCAAACTTTGATCAAACCACCTCCGTCAACCTCGGAACCTCAAAAAACCCCAAACAAATCCAAATTGGCATGGACCTTACCCCAAGCCAAAGGAATGATATGGTTGCTTTATTGACCCTGTTCCAGGATGTGTTTGCATGGTCTTATGAAGATATGATCGGTTTGTCAACAAATATCGTTATTCATCGCCTGACCATTAAAGATGGATTCAATCCAGTCAAACAGAAACTCAGGCGATTGAAACTTGAGTGGAGTTTGAAAGTCAAGGAAGAAATTGTGAAATAATTCAAATCCAGCATCATTAAGGTATCAACCTACCATGACTAGCTATCCAACATAGTTCCTGTACCTAAACCTGGAGGGAAGGTGCTAGTATGTGTGGATTACAGGGATTTTAACAAATCTTATCTCAAAGATAATTTCCCGGTACCATTTATCCACATACTCATAAACAATACATCTCAGTATAGTATGTACTCTTTTGTTTACTACTTTGCTAGGTACCATAAGATAATGGCTACTGAAGAAGACCGGGAGAAGACATCATTCATCACTCCCTGGGGAAACTTTTGTTATAGACGGTTGTCATTCGACCTCATCAATGCCGGTGCCACCTATCAACAAGCCATGATGACTCTTTTCCATGATTTAATGCACAAAAAATAGAAGTCTATATGGACGACATCAGTGTCAAATCCCAGAAGGAGGAAGACCAGATAGACCATCTCAAAAAGCTTTTCAACCGGTTGCGAAAATATAACGTGAAGCTGAATTCAGCCAAGTGTGCCTTCGGCGTCAAGTCAGGCAAGTTGCTGGGATTTCTAGAAAGCCACAAAGGCATTGAGCTGGATCCTGCCAAAATTCATACTGTCACTGAGATGCCCGTGCCCTAGATAGAGAGGGAAATACTGGGATTTTTGGGGAGAATAAATTTCATCAGCAGATTCATCTCCCAACTAACAGTAACTTGTGAGCCCATCTTTAAGTTGTTAAGGAAGAACTCCTTCAAGAAGTGGAATGAAGAGTGTCAAAAAGCCTTCCTTTCCATTAAAGAGCCATTGGTCAAAGCTCCTGTCTTGGTAGCTCCAAGGAATGACGTTCCCCTATTTATGTACCTATCAATCAATGATAATGCCATGGTGTGACGCCCCCAAAATAGGTCCACACGACCCATTCTGAGTCGCCAGATATCACACTACAGAAATCAAATATAAACTTCATTTATACAACTGTTGAACTGTCGTGTAGAATACGACCACAATTAAACTGTGAGTTTTAATACAATATTGTCTCGTATACAGTATCCAACTCAAATTATTACAATGCCATATAAAATACAGCAGCAAATATTTCAAGACCCTAAAGAAAAACGAGAAGGTAACTATCCTGTTCATTTTAATGGGGTGCACTTTTGACGCTTTCAAAGTCGGGTTCTCATCACCCTATTGTTGTTCACCAAAATCAATTATTAAGTGACGTATAATATACGACACACCCATCTTAGGTCCTCAATACAATTATATATTGAATGTCATGTCGTTTTATAATATATTGAAAAACTTCTACAGTCTCGGACCATCACACTATTCCCCTGTTATCCCCGCTCGACCCAGCTACACTCTTATTACCTGAAAGGAATTGTGAAGCAAAAGGGTGAGCACAACTAGCCCAGTAAAGAATATCATGACTAAAGATAATTAAATTATCAATAGCCTTCATCAGTACTAAATCAGAGATTTAGAAGAGTCAAGTAGAATATAATGTCTACTATATCCTTTAGATTAAAAGTCCATCGTTAATATTTCATTCATGTAATACTCATCAACAGTTCTTTGTTATTCCCAATACAAAGAGAACTCTCATCACCTGAACCACCATAGATTGTAATTAAATCACAATTCATATTTATAATCAAGTAAATCAACAGTCCAACTTTGCACTACATGCCAAAGATATACAAAATCAGAAACTAATAACCAAACAGTTCATCTTTGCACTATAGGCCAAAGATATACAACTGTAAAACCAATAACCAACAATCCATCTTTTGCACTACTGAGGCCAAAGATATACAATCAGTAAAACCAATAATCTTTGAGACTCGACTTAATAGTATCACGACCACGAATTATCCATGCACTACGGGCTAAGGATATTCGTGTTTTCAATCTACTACCATGATTATACCGAATAATCCTCGGTCATAATCATACCAAGTCCATCTATCTATGCACTACGGGCCAAAGATGACTTTTACCACATCATTTGTAACATTACACTACCATGATTATACCCAAGAATAATCCACGGTCATAATCATACCAAGTCCATCTATACGCACGTAAGCCACATATGACTTTCAACACCATATAAGCATGAGGATCATGACAATGATATAAAGAATCAATCAAATGAGATAAAGGATAAATATTAAATATTTATAATATAATTTATCTAGGGTTAAAGAATATCCCAATGTTATCAATCACTTAATAATCTCATAATCTAATATCATTAATATTATAACAATATTTTAATTATTTCTTAAACTTATATACAATTTATTTTAATTGTTTATATTTTACCAAATAATATATTTAATCATTCAAAAATGCCATACTTATAAGATTTTATCACCAATTATCAAATCCCTCATCCAAAAATCTGTATATACCTTATATAGGATTTTCAAGCCATAAAATCATATTTACCAATTTTTCAACTTCACATAACATATTTAACTCATATGTTCGTAACTAAACCATTTTCATGAAAAATTACCAAATCAACTTATTATTTTTCTATCCTTTGTCTAAACATATATACATATATTTCATACATAAGAAGTATTTTTTTTTATAATTTTTTCAACTCCCTTAAGTATTTTTCAAAAATCAATTTCTAATTAATTCCTTAAAAATTAGCTACCTCAAGTTTAACTCGTAAATTCCCAAATCTTGGCGGGATGATTACACATGTTAACGTGAGCTTCTAGTTTAAATTTGAGGGGTCATTTGAGTTATAGAACTCCGGTTATAGCATTTTTCGTCGGAAAAACCTAAATATTGAAATAGTCATAACTTGCTCATTTTAAGTCAGAATGAGCTCATTTTTGGACAGCAGGTACTTTATACCATATATTTCCATGTCCCAAAAGGCTGGAATTTTTCCTCACACCGAAACAGCTCTTACAAAATTTTGGGCAGTAGCTTTTTTTTCTTCTCCTTTTTCACTTTTTCATGCTTTGTTAAAAATATCCCATACAAAAATCTACAACTCCTCTTTCAGTGATTCCACTTGGAGATGTTAGAAAACTTATCATAATATCCTCCCAAAATTTTCCAGAATTTTTTGAATGTCTAAAAAATTATGAAACTGTAAATGGATTTTAACCCGCCATTCGGTAATCCACGTAAACAGATCATTTCCACAATTTAATATGGAATGAATACGAAGGATCATTCATCATGCATGTGATAATCCATATAGACAGGTTATTCCAATAGAATAATAAAGAATGGAACCAGGTCATGTGTAATCCACACAGATAGGATATTCTAACAGAATAATAAAGAATGGAATAACAGAAGAGTTCACCACGCATGGGATAGACCGCACAGACAGGTTATTCCAACAGAATAATAAATAATGGAACTAGGTCATGCGTAATATGCACAACAATGATATTCCAACAGAATAATAAAGAATGGAATAACAGAAGACTTCACCAGGCATGTGATAGATCGCACAGACAGGTTATTTCAACAGAATAATAAATAATAAAATAACAGAAGAATTCACCATGCATACGGTAGTACGCGTAGACAGGTTATTCCAACAGAATAATAAGGAATGGAATAACAATAGCTCTCTTCATGAATACGAAAGAAATAATACCCCTTACTATAATAATAATATCCCTTACCATAATAATATCCCTTACCTCAAAAGAAGACTGGATAATGGAATAGTGAGGTAACAGACTTCTCTTCTTCTTTCTCTCTATAATTTCTCTCTATAATAATTGCTCTATAGCTTTAGTGAATTGGTGAAAAATAATGAAGGAATGAGCTTCTATTTATAGGAAAATATAGTTTCGATAATTGCACGTTTTGGGGCTCAAAATATTACAGTATAATATCTTCCTCTTTTCCTTCATTTTTAATTTAGTCCTGCAAGTATTATCAAACTTGCACCACCTCCCCCAATAGTAAATCATGTGACTCAATAGTTCTAGACATGTGAAAATACGAATTACAATATAGTACCTCCATCTATACCTCTATTTTTAACTTAGTCATGCAAGTATTATCGATCTTGCACTAACTCCCCTAATAGTAAATGAATGTGAATCAATAGTACACACATGTGAACAAATAGTTATAATCATGTGAATCAATAGCAATTAATTACTCATTTATCCGGTTAATTACCCGAAAAAAGAATATTCCCCGACCAAACGAATATAATATAACAACTTGCATACTTTGCAAAACTTTCAAATATCACCCTTAACTTTAACCTTTTATCAATTTAACCACTTACTAAATAAATAATAATTATAAGGAAATTGAATACTTTCATTTCATAAAATTTGGGATCTCACACATGGGCTACATGCTGGGACAAAAAGACGATAGAGGCAAAGAAAGAGCCATCTATTACCTCAACAAAAGATTCAATAGCAGCGGGTAACAGTACTCCTTGATTGAAAAGACTTGATGTGCATTAGCTTGGGCTTCCATGAGATTACAACATTATCTCCATGGTCATATAACCCATCTCATATCCCGCATGGAACCTTTGAAGTATGTATTCAGCAAACCCATGTTGAATTGTCGATTGTCCAAATGTCAGTTAATCCTCTAACAATTCGATATCATCTACGTGACCCAAAAGTTTATCAAAGGTCAAGCAATTGCGGATCAATTGACCGCATCACCATAAGAGGATTTCAAACCCTTGAAATCATATTTCCCTAATGAAGGGGTAATGATAATTCGACAAATCCATCAGGAGGATATTGTCCGATCGTGGAAGATGTATTTTTATGGAGCTATAACCATGTAAGGTGCCGGAGTAGGGGCAGTTCTGGTGTCTACTTTGGGAGAACAGTTTCCTGTTTCTATCAAGTTGCAGTTTGTCAGCACCAACAACACAGCTGAGTATGAAAGCTATATAATGGGGTTGAAACTAGCTCAATCCATGGGTGTCAAACGATTAACTATCTTTAGAGATTCTGAGCTGGTAATCAAAGAAACTACTGGGGTCTATTACACCAAAGAATTGCATTTACTGCCTTACCATCAGCAAGTTATCTAGATGGCTTCAGAGTTTGAAGAAATATCCTTCCTGCATATTCCTCGAAATAGGAATGACATTGCGGATGCATTAGCAACTCTGGCCTCCTTGATTAACATATCTGAAAGGGGTGTCATTCCAAATATCAAAGTTGCAAGCCAAAAGGCACCAGCCTATGGGAATTACATCGGAGAAGTATCAGATGAACTGCCTCCCATCCAACACCCTTGGTACCATTCCATCAAGGAATATCTATGAGATGGATCTACGCCCACTAGGGCAAGTCAAGCTGAAAGAAAGCGGATCCATAAAATGGCCAAGAAATTCTATCTTAGCGAAGATGCACTCTACAAAAGTGATGTGGGACTAGGCCTTTTAAGATGCCTAGCCAAAGACCAAGCCCAAAGACTGATGGATGAAATCCATGGTGGAGTATGTGGCCCACACACAAGCGATCCTCTACTTGTCAAAAAGATCTTAAGAACAGGGAATTACTAGATCTCTCGTAAAGCTAATTGTGATGATCACGTCAGGAGATGTTATCAATGCCAAATTCATGGAAATGTTATCTACGCTCCTCCAAGGGAACTCCATAATACAAGTTCACCCTGTCCCTTTTTAATGTGGGGAATGGACGTGATCGGGCCAATCGAGCCCCAAGCTAGCAATGGTCATTGATTTATCTTCATCATGATTAACTAATTCACCAAGTAGGTAGAAGCGTCCTCTTTTCCCAAAGTTACCAAAGAGGTGATCATTGGTTTCATCAGAAACAATGTCAATTATCGATATAGACAACCAGAGGTGATTGTATCAAACAATGCCAAACACCTCAATAACCAAATGATAGAGGAATTATGCAGTAAATTCCACATCAAGCATCTAAACTTCGTTAGCCAATCACAAAGGATGGACTGACTTTTTGCCCGTGACTCTATTAGCCTACAGAACATCAATGCGCATTTGCACTGGGGTAACCCCCTACTCATTAACCTATGGAATGGAAGAAGTGCTCCCCATAGGTGTAGAAATGGAATCCCTAAGAGTGTTAATAGATTCTCAAATGGAGGAAGACAAATGGTTGTAAGATCGGTACCACCAATTATCTCTGATATATGAGAAGAGGGCCACAACCATTTTCCATGGGCAATTATATCAACAGAGGATCGCTCGATCCTACAACAAGAAAGTCTGGCTACGGAAGTTCAAAGAAAATGACTTGGTCTTGAAAAATGTCCTTGACAATCAAGATGAATCTAAAGGAAAGTTTGCCCCAAACTGCAAAGGTCCTTTCATTGTCAAGGAGGTATTGACAGGAGGAACCCTAAGATTGCAAGAAATGGATGGCGAAGAATTTCCTAGTTTATCAACTTAGACACCGTGAAAATGTATTATGTCTGAAGTTACCTACAAACCAGCATCCTGGTTCTGGATCATCAAATCCATCAATCAAGTCAATTCAGATTTTTATACCTTTCCAACCGCATCAGTTCTTGCATCAAGCTAGAACTACGAAGACCTGATCTCCCCTCATCAATGGGAGTACGTAGGTAGCCATTTATGGTGCGGTCTAACCTCTGCGAAAATCCAAAAAACCTTTCAACTCTTTTAACTTTCAAACCATCCAGCTCAAGCTAGAACTACGAAGACCTGATCTCCCCTCATCAATGGGAGTACGTAGGCATCCATTTATGGTGCGGTCTACCCTCTTTAAAAATCTAAAAAACCTTTCAAATCTTTCAACTTTCAAACCATCCAGCTAAAGCTAGAACTACACAGACCTGATCTCCCCTAGACACGGGACTACGTAGGCAACCCTTTATGGTGCGGTCTGACCACAAACTAAAAAATGCAAACCCCTTTAACTTTGTCAACTTGTCAAACCTTTACACATCAGGTTCAAAATACGCAGACCTGATCTCCCCTCATCAATGGAAGTATGTAGGCAACCATTAATGGTGCTGTCTCACCCCTGCATAATCATAAAAACCCTTTCAATAGTTATGTGATCATCCTTTAAACTTTTAACCTTTCAAGCCAAACCATAAATATGGAACTACCTGGTTTCCCTCGTTAATAGGAAACAACCGACGATCATTTGTGGTATAGTCAAACCACATCTCATCAGCTCAGACCACAAAGGTGGAACTACCTAGTCTCCCCTTATCTATGAGAGAAAAACCAACGACCATCTATACTGCGGTTGAATCCTCAAAGAGGAACACCAACCCACAAAGGTGGAATTACCTAGTCTCCCTTCATTATTAGGAGAAAACCGATCACCATCTGTGGTACTATATGTAGTGGCTACATCTCGGTTAGCTAAAGCCTTATCCCGCTCAACAATAGCTGCATCCTGAGACCATCGAGCCTCATCCCGCTCAACAACAGTGGTATACCTGATAGCTAGGGCATCTGTAAGGTTTTGTGAAAATCAAAGTAGCAATCAAATTGCAAAATTAACGGAAGCAAAGTAAAATCAGATTTTAAAATTTTTCACAAACGAATTACCCGTATCATCGTTTATGCATATTATTAATTTAAACGAAGAACAAGAAGTTATGGAATCATACCCTTGTACATATGAGCTTCCACAGGTACGAGTTCAACTCCTACTTCCCCATTGTAAGAACCAAGAATGTCATGAATAAATAATTATCTTGATATAATAAAAAAATGAATATTTACTTGAATATAAATATTAATGTGTAGTAAGATGAGTAGTTCAATTAATTAAAATTGGATTTATAAGTGTGAAGTTATGATGGGAATTAAGAAATGCCTTGTGTGGCATGAGAAGGGAAATTTAAGTGATTAAACTAAGAGGAAGATTAATTGCGTATAATTATGTGATTCCATATAAGGAATGAATAAACTATTAGATTAGTAATATCACCAATGTGGAAGTTAATTCATATCGGGTGAAACTAGTGTAGTAACGAAGTGAGAACTGACTTAGAGCTAAACCATTTTGGCACTCGCCGAGACAAAGCCTTGTTGTCTTGTTGTTCAAAGATACAAAATGGTGCAAATTTGTGCGAATGGCCAATATGGGAAAAGTTAGTTTTCTACTGTGGAAATAAAATGGAACATTATTTTAAAGCGTGTCGCGAATAAAAACATATGATAAGGATACATTCTAATGGTATGAAGTACCAAGTAGTACAATAAAATCATATGTAATTTTAATACAAAAATAATTAAATATCTGTGAATTCCAAAAAGTGGGAAGGGAACTACATGTGTAAAATTAACAGTTAATATTAAATAATGTTATAAAGAGTTTATGTGAGTAGTAAAAATAATTATGAGAGATACCCGGATGATAATACCTAACTGTGTTATTTTATTACGTGTATTTAATGTGCATGGATTATATGATGTGAGTACATACATAATCCATAATTTTTCCTAATATAGTAACAATTGTACATTAAAACCCATTTTTGGAAAGTATAGTAACTGAATTGAACTAATTGAGCAGGTTGCTAAGAAATAAAATTCATCAGTTGAGCAAACAGTAACCTATGGCCTATTTACGTAACTTCCAAGCTTAGATCAGTGGCTAAGCATATGTGATCATTGCTAAGCCAATGGATATGAAGATGGCTGTTGTTGGGTTGTTAAACCACTCCTTATTAACCAATGTTTCCTTCTAATGCACTATGGACTCAAACCCCAGTGTAATGTAAATGCCCAGTCCAAGTTTCCTTTATAAATAGCAGACCAAATTTTTAGTTCTACGTTGCCTTGTCTTGGTATGCTGAAACTTTGATAATTAGAAATTTAGTGGTTGTTGTCTAAAGAAGAGGCTAGCAATCTCAGAAGGAAGAAACTAAGTTTATTCAAGCTTAAGGAGGTATAAATTATTTTATGTTCTTGAATTGGGTCTTGCTAAATTCTTGAAACTTCTTAAAGTTCTATATTATTTGATATAAATTAACATGCTATAATATGTTTAGGAAGTAAGCTTACATGTATGAAACTTTTAATGATGGATTGGAACTTGTTTAAATCAAAAAGGATCAAAGTTGAGTAAAGCTCTGTAAAAGCAGTGCATTACTCTTGTGATTCTGTGTATGGCGCAATTGCATACTATTTATACTAGGGTTCGATCTTGGTTGTGGCATACCCTAGAATCAGTTACAGATTTTTGTTATGCTATGTGTTGTGAACTTGGTATTATGACTTAAATATATACCTAAAAAGGGGTATAACATTAGATATAGAGTTTTTTTATGAAGTATAAAGCGATCAACATAATTTAGTGAGAGATTTGTAATGAAAATTTAAAGTTGTGAAAACAAACTTTGAAGTAATACATGTCCTCTGAACTTAGTAGCCCATTTACATGACTGATTTAGAACCTAAATAAGCATAATTATATGATTCATAGTTATTGTATTCATGACCAACTTGATAAGCTTTATGTTAGAAATTATTTTAAAAGAAAAGCTTGGTATGTTAAAGTTAATATACATGAATGCTACATGATGTAGGTTCTAGTCTTGAAAAGGGTGTTAACATGACTTAGTTACATATGATAAAAGTTTTAAAGTTGTCTTGCATGTGTTAGATTTAATCATTCATGATAAAGTAATTTCAAAGGCAACCTTGAACATGTTTTCAAAATTTAGTTGTATTATATGAGTATATAGATTCTAAAGGCTTAAGATGTCATGTTATGTCTATTATGTCTCTAGACATGATTCATATGTATTGGACAAAATGATAACTAAACCAAACATTAGTTTAAAGCATGTTTCAAAGTGTTAAACAATGCTAGTTACGAATAAATGATATGAACACTATAAACATGTGTATTAACAGATTATGTGATCTCTCTATGCGGACATATAGCCAAGTTATAAAATATGGTAACTACATGATCTTGTTATGCCTTAATACTATGTAGATTGTAAGTTAAAAACTTGTAAAAATGAACTCAAGAATGGTCATATGCTTATGTGAGAACCTATAATATGTATGTGTGTTAAAGTATAAGTGTATATGTGTGTTAGAGTTGGACTGAAACCAGGGGAGTAGAAGCTCAACTCTGGCCAGGCTAGAGTGTGAAGCCCCTAAAATAGGTATACATCACCTATCTTGGGTCGCCAAATTCATGATATTGAATACAAATATAAACTTAATTATACAACATGAGCTGAGAGTTTTTACACGAATATTGTGTTCTAGACAATATCCAAACTCAAATGGAGTCCTCGTTACATTTATTGTCACACTATTTTATAGAATAGTGAGGACTACTATAACACCATCTCAGACTATCACTCCGTCCCCCGACTAGTTCCGCCTACATTCTCATTTCCTGAAGAGAACAATGGAAATAAAAGGGTGAGCTGTAAGAAATATTATGACTAAGATAATGCAGAATAAGTTATCATTAGCCTTCAACAATGTTAAACTGATAGAATATAATAGACAACAAGTTTAACTGCAGCGGAACAAGCAATCCATTAGAAGAGTCAAGTAGAGCATGATATCTACTATCTTCTATGATTTAAAAAGTGTATCATTAACTTTATCGATGGGACTCAGCTTAATAAATAAATCACATCATCGAATCATCCCTGCACTACGGGCCAAGGATATTCATTAGTATCACGTCCACAAATTATTCTTGCACTACGGGCCAAGAATATTCGTGTAATCATCAATGGTTATGATCATACCGAATTATCCTTGGTCATAATCATACCAATCAACAGTCCATCTATACACGTAAGCCAAAGATGACTTTCATCACAATATAAGCATAAGGATGATGACAATTGTGGCGCCCCCAAAATAGGTATACACCACCAATCTTGAGTCGCCAAATACATGGTACAAAATTAAAATACAACTTAATTATACAACAGTCGTGTAAAATACGACAAGACATAATCTAAGAGTTTTAATAAGAATATTGTCATCTAGACAATATCCACACTCAATGGAGTCCTCATTACATTTATTATCACACTATTTTATAGAATAGTGAGGACTACTAAAACAACCATCTGGACCGTCAATCCGTTCCCCGAGGCTCGTCGACTATATTCTCATTTCACGAAGAGAACGGTGAAAGAAAGGGTGAGCTCAACTAGCCCAGTAAGAAATATTATGACTAAGATAATGCAGAATAAATTATCCTTAGCCTTCAACAGTATAACAACTGATTGGATATAATATACAATAAGTTTTAGATCAACAACTGCAGCAAAATAAGCAATCCATTAGAAGAGTCAAGTAGAACATAAAATCTACTATCTTCTATGATTTAAAAAGTTTTTCATCAACTTTATCGCTGAGACTCAGCTTAATAAATAAAATCGAATCATCCCTGCATTACGGCCAAGGATATTCATGTAATCATCAATGATCATGATTATACCGAATAATCCTTGGTCATAATCATACCAACAACTGTCCATCAATGAACTACAGGCCAATGAGGACTTTTACCACATCATTCATCACATTACGGTCATGATTATACCGAATAATCCCTGGTCATAATCATACCAAGTCCATCTATGCACGTAAGCCAAAGATGACTTTCATCACAATATAAGCATGAGGATGATGACAATGACATAATAATTCAATAAAACAAGTTCAAGGATAAATTTTAAAGATTTATAATTTAATTTATCCAGAAATCAATAACGTCCAAATTGTCAACATGATACTGCTTTACGGAGTAAAATTCAAGAGTGCTCAGAAGAATATTTCCATGAAAAGATACTGGTTGAAGCACAAATATCCAGGATATTCTACTAATTTTATGGAGTATAGAAGCCAAAACTTTAACCAACCGAGTATAATAGAATATATGAAAGCGCAAATGGATTTTTCGCCGCCATGCAGTAATCCACGACATGATCATTTTCACAATTTAATAAGGAATGAATACGAAGGATCATTCACCATGCATGCTGTTAATCCACATAGACAAAAGTTATTCCAACGAATAATAAAGAATGGAATAATGAGAAGAATTCACCCCTGCATGCGGTAGTCCGCGTGAGACAAAGTTATTCCAGCAGAATAATAAAGAATGGAATAACGGAGAAGAATTCATCAGCATGCAATAGGATCCGACATACACTGAGTTATTCCAACGTAATAATAAATAATGGAATAATGAAGAATTCACCGAGCATGCGATAGACCGCCTGCATAAAAGTTATTCTAAAGAGTAATAATAAAGAATGGAATTAAAGAAGAATTCACCAGGCATACGATAGACCGCATAGACAGGTTATTTCAACAGAATAATAAAGAATGGAATAATAGATGAATTCACCAGGCATGCGATAAACCACATAGATAGGTTATTCCAATAGAATAATAAAGAATGGTATAACAACCCTTACGAATATTGAAAGAAATAACTCTCTTCATGAATACGAAAGAAATAATACCCCTTACCATAGAAGAAACAGGATACTGGAATAGTGAGGTAGCAGACCTCTCTTCTTCTTTCTCTCTATAATAATTGCTCTTATGAGACTTAGTGAATTGGTGAGAAATGAAGGAAGAATGAACTTCTATTTATAGGAAAATATAGTTTCAATAATTGCACATTTTGCGGCTCGAAATATTAAGTTTAATACCTCCCTCTTTTTCTTTATTTTTAATTTATTCCTGCAAGTATTATCAAACTTGCACCACCTCCCCTAATAGTAAATCATGTGAATTAATAGTTCATTCATGTGACTCAATAGTATAATCATGGAAAAAAAACTAATTACAGTATAGTTCCTTCAACTATACCTCCATTTTTAATTTAGTCATGCAAGTATTATCAATCTTACACTAACTCCCCTAATAGTAAATCATGTGAATCAATAGCACACACATGTGAACACATAGTTATAAGCATGTGAATTAATAACAATTAATTACTCATTTATCCGGTTAATTACCCGATTGGTCAATATAACCTCCAGACATCAATTATTATCGAAATAAATGTCGATTTTCACTAACTCTAATAATTCCAACACAATGGAACTATCAATTTCATCTTTAATCAATACGAACTTATTCATCATTAATAGTATAATTCACAATATTTAACAACCAGGTCGTTCCCAGGAAAGAGGGGCTTTCCGATAAAGATTTCTCTTATTATTAGCGCAATTAGGTGACCAAACCTCTCCTGATGTAACTTCTAGACATTGTCAATATTGCAAATAATAATATGAATAACTTTTTAGTCTCAATTATTGATTTAATAATATATATTATGCGAGATGATCTTTGTGACAATAATTGAATCAATAATATGAGAGATATGATGCATCAATTACTATAGCAATAATTGAGTATAACTGAATGACTTCTCACGTAAGCATTAATAATCAATACCGTGTGCTACTATGCAACCACGCCAGACATCTTGTACTTTACTCTTAGGGTAGTTCAGCAGGTTTTAACGGTAACACTTTCACCGTTATTTTTATAAAAGATAATTACGCTGCTTTTTAACTACGACAATACTTCCATTGTGGGGTCCACCAAGGATTGTGCCGTCATACGAATATTCCCCGACCAATCGAATATTTTATAACAACTTGCTTACTTTGAAAAATTTATAAATATTACCCGCAACTATAACATTATATCAAATCCACACCATAATATTCAAAAATATATTTCGAGAAAATTATTCTTTATTCATAAAAGTTGGGGTCTTACAACAATGATATAAAAAAATTTAATTAAAAGAAAGCAAAGGATAAATTTTTAAAAATTTATAATTTAAGTTATCCAAAATTCAATAATGTCCAAATTGTCAACATGATACTGCTTTGTGGAGTAAAATTCTAGAATAATATCCATGTATCAAAAATAATTTGGACAGAAAAGAAATGGTATCCTATGAATAGTACTTCAGAAATAGTATCCTATGAATAGTACTTCGGGAATAGTACCCCGTCAATAGTATCCCAACATGAAAAGTGTCCCGAATACCCGAGTGAACAATATTTGAGTGAATAGTAATTAGGTGAATAATAACTTGTGAATAGTAACTCATGAATAGTACCCCGACATAAAAAGTGCCCCAAATACCCGAGTGAATAATATTCTAGTGAATAGTAACTGGGTGAATAGTAACCCATGAATAGTATCCCAGGTGAAAATATTGATATTTAATAAGAAAGTTCAGATCAATATTCCAATGAAACGATACTGGATGAAGCGCAAAACTCAAGGATATTCCACTAATTTCAAGGATTATAGAAGCAATACTTACCATAGTAAGATTAGATTTAAGAATAACGAAAGAAATAATACCCCTTACGAATACAAAAGAAATAACACCTGTGACACCCCCAAATCCGGTACTTCCATTTCCACAGGATTTGGTGTTCACTGTACAAGCATCATCTATCTATCTACCCATAAATAAATGCAAACCATGCAATAGAAAGAAATAATAATAAAATCTCTCCCCTTATGGGGTTACATCAACTGAATAATAAATAAATCCCAGGTTACTCTAACCTTAAATCATCTGTGCGGAAAACATAAACAAATAAGTCTTAAGTAACATCAAGTCTAACTATCATTACATAATCACATAAATAATCAGTCTTCATTACTTGCTAAGCTTTCCCTTGCCCTTACTAGTGGAAGGTTCGTCTGCTCTTTCGTTCTTAACTGCAATGTTATTAACGCAAGAGTGAGCACGATTGCCCACAAGTATAACAATATAACAATGAATAATAACATGCGAGAGAAATAATAACTTCTGATATAAAGCTCAACTTTTGAATCAAGAATGAATAACAAGAATCAAAAGAAATTCTGAGGGTCATAAGACCTTGAACTATGTCCTAGGTTGTCAAGTGTTTTTACTTGAAACCTTTAACAGTCATAAGACTATGGACTCTTCTTCTCGTACTTAAGGGGATCATCCCTTAGTACCATACTGTGCACAATATCTTAATGCTAAAGCGTAAATAATCCCCTATACAGGGTTGTTCATCTCAGTTTTGACATTCGAGTCCGCACCAAAGGAAGTTTGGTTTGGATAATTCATCAAGGGATTCTGAATTTTAGAACGCTCATCAACTATGGACTAGTTGAGTCAATAAGGGTTCGCTAGTTTAACAAGGTTTAACAGTAAACGAATATTTAACTTGAATAACATCTCAAAAGGTATACAATAGAATAATTATTGTATAACAACATCATGCTTGAAGATTAATAAACTTTAGTATACAAGACAGGCTTGATCAATAATAATGAGAACTTGCTCAATATCGAAAGATGAATTAATCAACTTATATAACAATAACAAGTAGGGTTAGGAAACTTGCTCTAAGAAAGTTTAGGGTAAGAAACTTGCTCAACGTAAATCTAGAGTTAGAAAACTTGCTCAATGTAACAAGATAAGGTTTAGAAACTTGCCTCGTGCGTAGATTACACTTAAACAAACTCGTTCTTTGAATTAAATCCTACATACCAATTACGTTCACAATACCAGTCAATAATAGCGTACTAACATCATAACTTTACTCTTTGTTTAACTCAAATTCATGACTATACTTAGTCAATTATTACACTTAGTGTAAAATTAAGACTTCACGAAAAATAAACTAATTATGCATTCGATCATTCAATCCACACGTAATTGTGTTATGGACATGTTAAGAATTTATTTTAACATCTCATTATAGGTCTAACAAGTCTTTATAATCATTACACTAAGTTACTAACTCATTTCTATACTTGAACACTTTTAAAAACTCAATTCTGACCATTCTACTAAGTGGTATTGGTACATGAGTCTCGAGTTCGAGTTGGCGTCATGACGACACTCGGATTCGAATTTCCAGTTCGCGAAGAACACAGAATTCAGCGAAATAAACTCTACATAATCATAAATTTCACCAAATTAAACATACCCACATGCTAGAATTTATACATAACCATTACCCAACATATATAGAGTGATTTTCACCCATAAAAACATATAATTACAGAATTAAATCATGCAAATTGAACTGTTCTTGATGTTCTTGAAGTTCTTGAACAAAAACATGGATTTTAATGCTACGGATTCGTTATAAAGCCAAATCCAACCATTCAAGTTTTATTTTGTTCATTTTAACATGCATAATCATATCAATGTGTTAATTTTGGAAAATAAATTATATTTGACATATAAAAATCATGTATAAGGCCATATCGCCATATCACGTACTCTGTAATCGTATACTATAAAATTTCATGAAATTGATGATATGGAATATGCAATATATATATATATATATATATAAAACATGCCACTACTCGAATTATTACATATATTCTCATAACAACTTTCCCAATTTGCAGATAATTACAGAATAAATGAAAGCCATATTCAAGAAAGCTTTAAAAGACAAAAAATAAGAATTTAGGTTGAAGAGAATTACCCAAGCGTAATTGAACAAGGATTACAATTCTCTCTACTGCAAACACAGAGTCACAAACTCTCACTGTATCTCTCTCAGTGTTATGCCAGACTTAGAAAATGAAAAGAAATTAGAAGAAGACGTAAGAAATAAATAGAAATCGAGCGTTGATGGTCGTTACCCGATCACCATGGTAATCGCCTCAACTTCCCATAGTGCCATGTTTGGCTAGCAAGGAAATAATTCAAAAACCATTTAATTTAATAAATCATTATCATATAGTTTAAATAATGTCACATCCATATAAAATAAATCTAATATCTTATTTAATTTACTTTAAATAAAATATAATAATTTCTCATTAATTCACATAATTCAAATTCTCTTTGATTAATAATGTCAAATTATTAAATCTCTAATTAATAATTAAATTAATTAAAATAACATAAGCTTATTAAATATTTCTTTTAATCCAATAAGCTCACATAATCACATACTTGAATAAAATTCTCCACATTAATTTAATAAATGTAACATATATAATTAAATTAATCTACCATAATTTCATCAATTAATTATTTAATCTAATAATTAATTCATCGAAAAATATTTTTTCAATCCAATAAATATTAAAATTAAATTACAAAATTACAGTTGTCACAACACCCCTTACCTTAGTAGAAGACTGAATACTGCAATAGTGAAGTAGTAGAATACTCTTCTTTTTGCTCCCTATAGTTTCTCTTTCTATAGTGTCTCTTGTGAATCTCAGTGAATTGGTGAGAATGAAAGAATAATTAAGCTTCTATTTATAAGAGAATGGACTAAATACTAATTGATTCATGAACGGTCCAGATTGATTTACTATTAGAACGAACAGTTCATATTAATTAATATTAACACCACAACCGACGGTCCAAATTAATTTACTTTTAAAACCACCACAGACGGTCCAGATTGATTTGCTTTTCAAACCACCACCGACGGTCTAGATTGATTTACTATTAAAACCACCACCGATGGTCCAGATTGATTTACTATTAAAACCACCATCAATGGTCCAGATAGATTAACTATTAAAACCACCATCAATGGTCCAGATTGGTTATCTATTAAAACCACCATCGACAGTCCATAAAATTAGTAAATCTTCCCATGGAATACTAAGTTAAACTTACAACAAACGCCTCATAACAATCCCTATATTTATATCAAAAATTGAATAAATATTTACCACAAATTATTTATCTTTAATAAACACATTTTTAATCTATTAACAATTATTCATCATTAATATTATAACTCATAATATTTAACAACCAGATCATTCCCAAGAAAGAGGGGGCTTTCCGATAAGGATTTTTCCCTATTGGCACGCAATTAGGTGACCAAACCTCTCATCGAGAGAACTTTCTAGACATCATCAATATTGTAAATAATAATATGAATAACTTTGTCGTCTCAATTATTGATTTAATAATATAAAATATTAATACTGTGATAATGATTGAATTAATAATATGAGAGATATTATGCAACAATTACTGTAGCAATAATTGAGTATAACTGAGTGACTTCTCACGTAAGCATCAATAATCAATACCGTGTGCTACTATGCAACCACGTGTATTACTGTACTTTTACCACTGGATAGTGCAATAGTTTAACGGTAAAACTATCGCCGTTATTTTTATAAAAAGATATTTCTATCATTTTCTAACTAAGACAATACTTTCGTTGTGGGGTCCACCAATGATTGTGCCGTCGTACGAATATTCCCCGACCAATCGAATATTCCCCAACTCAACAAATATTTTATATCAACTTGCTTACTTTGCAAAATTTTCAAATATTACCCAACACTATAACATTATATCTTATCCACACCATAATATTCAAAAATATATTTCGAGAAAATTTATTCTTTATTCATAAAAGTTGGGGTCTTACAACCTCCCCTTCTTATGGAATTTCATCCTCAAAATTATGGTACGTACCTGATATTTCAAAGAGGTGAGGATACCTTGATTTTATTTCAGATTCTAACTCCCAGGTCATTTTCTCCACATCGTGGTTTTTCCACAAAACTTTGACTTGAGGTATAACCTTGGAGCGTAGAATATCATCCTTCTTATCTAAGATTTTAACAAGTACCTCTTTATTCGTTAAATTTTCCGCTATCTTGTCCGGTTCTAATTTAATAATGTGGTTCGTGTCTTCCACATATTTACGTAACATAGATATGTGAAAAACATTATGAACATGAGACATACTTAGCCGTAAGGCGAGTCTATAGGCCACAATCCCTACTCGATCGAGGATTTCAAATAAACTAATAAAATTTAGAATTTGAGCTTTCCTCACTTCATCGACTCTTACTTCTGGAATAACGCCTTCTTGAACCTTCTTCTTCACATTCATCAGCTCTGAGTGTGTAGCTTGAGTGGCTTTAACTTTATCGATTAAAGTTGGTTTTAATCGTATATTCACTATATTTACGTAGGTTCTTGGAGTCTTTAACTCTATCCCTGTCATTTGTAAGTCGTACAAAATGGGTCTTTGTGTTAACAACATCGCACTCGTAAACGCATACGATCTTTTACTTAACACGTCAGTTACCACGTTCGCTTTTCCAGAATGGTACTAAATGGTATAATCATAATCTTCAACAGCTCGAGCCAACGTCTTTGGCGCATAATACGTTCATTTTAGTTAAAGAAATATTTAAGGGTTTGTGTCGGGTTTAAGGTTGATACAAAATTTGATTTCATGCTCTAGGGGTAGGCCAGGAAGTTTTTCAGGGAATACCTCAGGAAATTTATTAACAATAGAAATATCATTCCAATCTGACGTATTTTTATTTAAATCCGTGACATGGGCTAAGAAAGCTTGACATCCATTTTTCAATAAATAAATAACTTTATGGCTTGATATGATAGTGATTGACTTTAGTGGTTTGGCTGTTTGAATTCGCATAATAGGTTGGTTAGGAATATGAAAGCTAACAACCTTTCAAAAATAATCAATTTTAGTATGATGAGTAGTTAACTAGTTGATTCCTAAAATCTCAATAAAGGCAAGTATTTTCAAAGGGATAAGATCGATAGGTAACGTGAGGGTGACGATTTGAATCAAACAAGGTTTATAAACAGTGGATGTAACGAAGGTTTCTCCCAACGAAGTTTCAACAGATAAATTAAAGTCTAATTTCTCCGGAGTTAAATTTAAACGTTGAGTGCAAGTAGGAGAAATAAAAGAATGGGTAGAACCGGTATCAAATAAGGTATAGATTTCGCTAGAGTTTATGATTAGCTTACCCGTGATCACCTCATTCAGATTCCTCACTTTTTGAGAGGTTACGACAAACGCTCTCCCTTGAACTACTGGTTTTGTCTTATTTGGGATGGCCTTTGATGCCTCCATCCCAGCTAGACTTGACTTTTTTGCACGACAAAATCGGGCTAGGTGACCTTCTCTTCCACAATTATAACATGCTTTGGACTGCTGCGTACAGTTTGGACTGATATGTCCCTCCCCTTCGCATTTGTAACATACGACCGACGGTCGTTCTCCTTCCTTAACTACAGGTGCTGGTGCTGATATCTTTCCATCATTATTGAATCTCCTCTTCTTAAAATTTCCACTTCTATTATCTTGGCTATGATTACCACCAAAGTGGTTACCATTTCTGGCATGTTGATTCCCTCCATGTTTGTTGTCACCGGTTCGATGACTGCTACAACTAGTATTATCGACTTGCCGACTGCTCTCTCTTGGTTGGGTTGACTCATTATCACGCTCTAATAACTGAGCCCTATTTACAACATCTGAATAAAAACACAGTTTGTGAGAAATGAGGTATTGACGTATTTCGGGTCTCAAATCTCGTAGAAACATTTGCGTCATTCTCTCTTCATTATCAACCAAATGGGATGCGAACCGAGACAACTCAGCAAACTTAGCCTCGTACTGCGACACGGTCATATTGTTTTGCTCCAACTTGATAAATCCACCTCCTTCATGTGACGAATACTTTTGGGAAAGTACTTGTCGTTGAACAGTTCTTATAACTTTTCCCAAGATATTTTGAGTGCAGCAGACTGAGTACGTTTTACTGATTCCCAACAATAATCTTCCTCTCCTCTCAACATGAAGGTGGCAAAGGGAACCTTTTGCTCCTCGGAGCATCCCAAGACATCAAATATCTTGGTGATCTACTTTATCCACGTCTCCGCCTTAAGTGGTTTTGGCTCTCCCAAAAACTCTGGTGGTCCCAGCTCTTTAAACTGCTTAGTAGTGACCATCCGAGAGTTGCCAATGTTTCCACCTGCATTTTGAACAGGAGCTGCTCTTGCCTGATGTTACATGAATTACATAAAGCCTCTGAACATCCCACCGTTCATCATTTGATCGGTGTTGTTGTTTACTTGAGGATTATTATCTTCCTGTTGCACATTATCCTGGATATTAATCGTTGGTGACTCAACGGTCTCATGTTCTTCACTGCTTATCTCGACATTTTCAGATGCCATTTTCAAACACTGCCACAAGACAAGGGTTAATTGACATGCCACATATTATCCCTATACTCAATTTCACCAATTAAATACCAAATAAACTTAGGTAGGTCATAATGAAAGCGAAGGAATTCCGTCTCTCCCTCCTAGTTCTTGTCTAACATCTCACCAGGAGATCATATCCCTAAGCTTTGATACCAACTATGACGCCCCCAAAATAGGTATACATCACCCATCTTGGGTCGCCAAATACATGGTACTGAATACAAATATAAACTTAATTATACAACATGAACTGAGAGTTTTTACACGAATATTGTCTTCTAGACAATATCCAAACTCAAATAGAGTCCTTATTATATTTATTGTCACACTATTTTATAGAATAGTGAAGACTACTATAACACCATCTCGGACCATCACTCCATCCCCCGACTAGTTTCGGCTACGTTCTCATTTCCTGAAGAGAACAATGGAAGTAAAAGGGTGAGCTCAACTAGCCTAATAAGAAATATTATTACTAAGATAATGCAGAATAAGATATCATTAGCCTTCAATAATGTTTAACTGATAGAATATAATAGACAACAAGTTTAACTGCAGCGGAACAATCAATCCATTAGAAGAGTAAAGTAGAGCATGATTGTAAGACCCCAACTTTTATGAATAAAGAATAATTTTCTTGAAATATATTTTTGAATATTATGGTGTAGATTTGATATAATGTTATAGTTGTGGGTAATATTTATAAATTTTGCAAAGTAAGCAAGTTGTTATAAAATATTCGATTGGTCGGGGAATATTCGTTTTAACATGGAATATTCGTACAACGACACAATTATTGGTGGACCCCACAACATAAGTATTGTCGTAGTTAGAAAACGACAGAATTATCTTTTTATAAAAATAACGGCGAATGTGTTACCGTTAAAACTGTTGAACTACCGGTAATAAAAGTACAATAATACGCGTGGTTGCATAGTAGTAACACGTGTATTGATTATTGATGCTTACGTGAGAAGTCACTCAGTTATACTCAATTATTGCTACAGTAATTACTGCATCATATCTCTCATATTATTGATTCAATTATTGTCACAATATCATCTGCATAATATATATTATTAAATCAATAATTGAGACGACAAAGTTATTCATATTATTATTTGCAATATTGACAATGTCTAGAAGTTCTGTCAAGGAGAGGTTTGGTCACCTAATTACGCGCTAATAAGGAGAAATATTTATCGGAAAGCCCCCTCTTTCCTGGGAACGACCTTGTTGTTAAATATTGTGAATTTTAATATTAATGATGAATAAGTTCGTGTTGATTAAAGATGAAATTGATAGTTCCATTGTGATGGAATTATTAGAGTTAGTGAAAATCGACATTTATTTCGATAATAATTGATGTCTGGAGGTTGTATTGACCAATCGGGTAATTAACCTAATAAATGAGCAATTAATTGCTATTAATTCACATGCTTATAATTATGTGTTCACATGTGTGTACTATTGATTCACATGATTTACTATTAGGGGAGTTGGTGCAAGATTGATAATACTTGCATGACGAAATTAAAAATGGAGGTATAGTTGAAGGTACTATACTGTAATTAGTTTTGTTCACATGATTATACTATTGAGTCACATGACTGAACTATTAATTCACATGATTTACTATTAGGGGAGGTGGTGCAAGTTTGATAATACTTGCAAGACTAAATTAAAAATAAAGAAAAAGAGGGAGGTATTATACTGTAATATTTTGAACCCCAAAATGTGCAATTATTGAAACTATATTTTCCTATAAATAGAAGCTCATTCTTCCTTCATTTCTCACCAATTCACTAAGTCTCACAAGAACAATTATTATAGAGAGAAATTATAGAGAGAAAGAAGAAGAGAAGTCTGCTACCTCACTATTCCAATATCCAGTTTCTTCTAAGGTAAGGGGTATTATTTCTTTCGTATTTATGAAAAGAGTTATTTCTTTCAATATTCGTAAGGGTTGTTATACCATTCTTTATTATTCTGTTAGAATAACCTGTCTACGCGGACTACAACATGCATGGTGAATTTTTTCTGTTATTCCATTATTTATTATTCTGTTGGAATAAACTATCTATGTGGATTACCGCATGCATGGTGAATGATCCTTCGTATTCATTCCTTATAAATTGTGGAAATGATCTGTCTACATGGATTACCGCATGGCGGGCAAAAATCCATTTGCAGTTTCATATATTCTATTATACTTAGTTGGTTAAAGTTTTGGTTTCTATACTCCATGAAATTAGTAGAATATCCTTGATATTTGCGCTTCATCCAGTATCTTTTCATGGAAATATTCTTCTGAGCATTCTTGAATTTTACTCCACAAAGCAGTATCATGTTGACAATTTGGACGTTATTGATTTCTGGATAAATTAAATTATAAATCTTTAAAATTTATCCTTGAACTTATTTTATTGAATTATTATGTCATTGTCATCATCCTCATGCTTATATTGTGATGAAAGTCATCTTTAGCTTACGTGCATAGATGGATTTGGTATGATTATGACTGTGGATTATTCGGGTATAATCATGATCGTAATGTGACGAATGATGTGGTGAAAGTCCCTCATTGGCCCGTAGTTCATTGATGGATGGTTGTTGGTATGATTATGACCGTGGATTATTCGGTATAATCATGACCATTGATGATTACATGAATATCCTTGGTCGTGATGCAGGGATGATTCGATTTTATTTATTAAGCTGAGTCTCCGTGATAAAGTTGATGAAAAACTTTTTAAATCATAGAAGATAGTAGATTTTATGCTCTACTTGACTCTTCTAATGGATTGCTTATTTCGCTGCAGTTGTTGATCTAGAACTTGTTGTCTATTATATTCTATCAGTTGTTATACTGTTGAAGGCTAAGGATAATTTATTCTGCATTATTTTAGTCATAATATTTCTTACTAGGCTAGTTGAGCTCACCCTTTCTTTCACTGTTCTCTTCAGGAAATGAGAATATAGCTAGGACGAGGGGGAACGGATTGACGGTCCAGATGGTTGTTTTAGTAGTCCTCACTATTCTATAAAATAGTGTGATAATAAATGTAATGAGGACTCCATTGAGTGTGGATATTGTCTAGATGACAATATTCTTATTAAAACTCTTAGATTATGTTTTGTCGTATTTTACACGACTGTTGTATATTTAAGTTGTATTTGAATTTTGTACCATGTATTTGGCGACTCAAGATGGCTGATGTATACCTATTTTGGGGGCGCCACAGTTGGTATCAAAGCTTAGGGATATGATCCCTGGCTGAGATGTGAGACAAGAACTAGGAGGGTAGAGATGGGGAATTCCTTCGCTAGTATGACCTACCAAAGTTTATTTGGTATTTAATTGGTCGGTTAGAGTATAGGGATAATATGTGATATGTTAATTAACCCTTGTTTTGTGGCAGTATTTGAAAATGGCATCCGAAAATATTGAGATAAGTAATGAAGAACATGAGACCGTTGAGTCACCACAGATTAATACCCAGGATAATGTGCAACAGGAAGACAATAATCCTGAGGTAAACAACAACGATCAAATGATGAACGATGGGATGTTCTGAGGTTTTATGAAATTTATGCAACATCAGGCGAGGGCGGCTCCTGTCCAAAATGTAAGTGGAAACACTTACAACTCTTGACGGCCACCGCTAAGCGATTCAAGGAGCTGGGACCACCGGAGTTTTTGGAGAGCCAAAACCACTAAGGTGTGGAGATGTGGATAAAGCTGATCAACAAGATATTTGATGTCTTGGGATGCTCAGAGAGAAAAAGGTTCCTTTGCCACCTTCATGTTGCAGAAAGCAGAGGCGACATCTTGGTGGGAATCAGAAAGCGTACTAAACCGCCAGATCAAGATGTCTTGGGAGAAGTTACAAGAACTGTTCAACGACAAGTACTTTCCTGAAAGTATTCGTCACATGAAGGAGGTAGAGTTCATCAAGCTTGAGCAAAACAATATGACCGTGGCACAGTACTAAGCTAAGTTTACCGAGTTGTCTCGGTTTGCGTCCCACTTGGTTGATAATGAGGAGAGAATGACACGGATGTTTCTAAGAGGTTTGAAACCCGAGATACGTCAATACCTAATTTCTCACAAACTGTGTTTGTATTTAGATGTTGTGAATAGGGCTGAGTTATTGGAGTGCGATAATGAGTCAACCCAACCAAGAGAGAGCAGCCGATAAGTCGATAATACCAGTGGTAGCAGTCATCGATGCGGTGACAACAAGCATGGAGGGAATCAACATGCCAGAAATGGTAATCACTTCGGCGGTAATCATGGCCATGACAATAAGAGTGGACATTTTAAGAAGAGAAGATTTAACAATGACGGAATGATGTCAGCACCAACACCTGTTGTTAAGGAAGGAGAACGACCGCCGGTCGTTTGTTACAAATGTGGAGGGGAGGGACATATCAGTCCAAACTGCATGATGCAGTCCAAAGCATGTTACAATTGTGGAAGAGAAGGACACCTAGCCCGATTTTGTCATGCACCAAAGTGAAGTCCAGCTGGGATGGAGGCATCAAAGGCCATCCCCAAAAAGACAAAACCGGTAGTTCAAGGGAGAGTGTTTGTGGTAACCTCCCAAAAAGCGAGGAATCCGAACGAGGTGATCACGGGTAAGCTAATCATAAACTCTAGCGAAGTATATACCTTATATGATACCGGTTCTACCTATTCTTTTATTTCTCCTACTTGCACTCAACGTTTAAATTTGATTCTGGAGAAATTAGACTTTGACTTATCTGTTAAAACTCCGTTGGGAGAAACCTTCATTACATCCACTATTTATAAGTTTTGTTTGATTCAAATCGGTAACCGCACGTTACTTGTCGATCTTATTTCTTTAAAAATAACTGCATTTGATGTGATTTTAAGGATTGATTGGTTAACTACTCATCATGCTAAAATCGATTGTTTTCTTAAGGTTGTTAGCTTTCATATTCCTAACCAACCTAATATACGAATTCAAGCAACCAAACCACTAAAGTCAATCACTGTCATATCAAGTCATAAAGCTATTCATTTATTAAAAAATGGATTTAAATAAAAATACGTCAGATTTGAATGATATTTCTATTGTTAATAAATTTCTTGACATATTCCCTGAAGAACTTCCTGGCCTACCCCCAGAGCATGAAATTGAATTTTGTATCGACCTTGAATCCGGTACAAAACCCATTTCCAAAGCCCCATATCGAATGGTTCCTATTGAACTTCGAGGAGTTAAAACCCAACTACTGTGGAATTGTTAGACATCGGTTTCATTCATCCTAAGACGTCTCCTTGGGGTCCTCCTGTTCTATTCGTGAAGAAGAAAGATGGAAGTATGCGACTTTGTATTTATTATCAGGAGTTGAATCATGTCACCATCAAAAATAGGTACCCGTTGCCTCGCATTGATGACCTGTTTGACCAGTTGCAAGGAGCCAAATTCTTTTCAAAGATTGATCTTCATTCCAGATATCATCAGTTGAAGATTAAAACTGATGACATTCCAAAGAATTCTTTCAGAAGTCGGTACGGGCATTAGGAATTCCTAGTCATGTCTTTTGGATTGACTAATGCTCCTGCTGCCTTCATGGACATGATGAACCGAGTATTCAAGGAATATTTGGATCACTTTGTGGTCGTCTTTATTGATGACATCCTCATATACTCCAAAACCCATGAAGACCATGAGCAACACTTGAGGCTGATACTACAAAAGCTTCGTGAAAACAAGCTATATGCCAAGTTGAAGAAATGCGAGTTCAGGCTTGAGGAAGTTGCATTCCTTGGGCACGTAATATCAAATCATGGAATATCTATTGACCCGACAAAGATTGAAGCAATTCAAAGCTGGGAGCAACCTAAGTCAGTGACCGAAGTACGTAGCTTTCTCGGCTTAGCTGGTTATTATCGGAGATTCGTAGAAGGGTTTCTCGAATCGCTACTCCATTAACTCAGCTGACTCAAAAAGATACAAAATTCGGTTGGAGCGAGAAATGTGAAAAGAGTTTTCAAGACTCAAGAGGAGACTCATTTCAGCACATGTTCTGACAATACCATCTGGCTCAGAGGGATTTGTCATCTACAGTGATGCTTAAGGCAAAGGGTTAGGATGTGTTCTCATGCAACATGGGAAAGTCATAGTTTATGCCTCACGCATTAACTCAAAGAATATGAGAGGAATTGTCCTACTCATGATCTAGAGTCGCGAAGTCATTTTTTTGTGCTTAAGATTTGGAGGCATTACCTGCATGGAGAGAAGTTGGAGATTTATACGGATCATAAAAGCCTCAAATATTTCTTCACTCAAAAGGAACTCAATATGCGGCAATGACGATGACTTGAGCTGTTGAAAGATTATGATCATACCATCCAATACCATCTTGGAAAAGCGAACGTGGTAGCTGACGCATTAAGTAGAAGATCATATACGGGTACGAGTGCAATATTATCAACACAAAGGCCCATTTTGTATGACTTACAAAGGATGGAGATAGAGTTAAAGACTCCAGGGACCCATATGATGATGGCGAAAATATGAGTAGAACCGACTTTAATTGATATAGTTAAAGCTGCTCAAGCTACAGACTTGGAGCTGATGCGTATGAGGAAGAAAGTACAAGAAGACGCTATTCCGGAAGCAAGAATTGATGAAGAAGGAATACTTCGAGTCAACTCCAGACTTTGTGTTCCTAATGATTCTGACTTGAAGTATAAAATCATGATGGAGGCGCACAACACACCGTTTGCAATCCATCCTGGGAGTACTAAAATGTATCGTGTTCTTCGACATACATTTTAGTGGAGCAATATGAAGAGAGAGATAGCGGGATTTATCTCAAGGTGTCTAATTTGTCAACAAGTTAAGGTAGAGCATCAAGTGCCGGTCCATTGCAACCACTTGAAATTCCAGAATGGAAGTGGGAGCACATTACCATGGATTTCGTTACTGGTCTTCCCAAGGTTTCGCAAGGCATAGATGCGATTTGGGTCATTGTTGATAGATTAACCAAGTCTGCTCATTTCTTACCGATATGAGAAACTTTTACACTTGAACATCTTGCTAGTATGTACATAAACGAGATTGTAAGATTTCATGGTATGCCAGTATCCATAGTTTCTGATCGAGACCCAAGATTTACTTCAAGATTTTGGGTTAGTTTGCAAAAAGCTATGGGCACGGATTTACGATTTAGTTCGGCATATCATCCTCAAACGGATGGGCAGTCGGAAAGGACTATTCAAACTCTTGAAGATTTATTAAGACTCTGTGTCCTTGACTTCAAGGAAAGTTGGGACAAATTCTTACCATTGGTGGAGTTTTCCTACAATAATAGTTATTAAGCAAGTATTGGCATGGCTCCATTTGAGGCGTTGTACGGAAGAAAGTGTCGTTCTCCAGTATGCTGAGATGAGGTGGGTGAAGTAACGTTGTTAGGACCGGAGATGGTACGTATGACTACAAAAAAAATTCAAACGATCCGACAACATATAAAAATCTCACAAGATCGACAAAAGAGTTATGCTAATCTTCATCGAAAGGACGTAGAATTCAATATTGGAGATCATGTGTTGTTACGTGTTGCTCCATGGAAAGGAGTTACGAGATTAGGAAAGAGAGGAAAGCTCAATCCTCGATTTATTGGCCCATTTATAATCCTCGATAGAGTAGGAACTGTGGCCTATAGACTCGCCTTACCGCCAAGTATATCTCATGTTCATAACGTTTTTTACATATCTATGTTACGTAAATATGTGAAAGACCCGAACCACATTATTGAATTAAAACCAGACGAGATAGAGGAAGATTTAACGTATGAAGAGTTACCTGTTAAAATCTTGGATAAGAAGGATCATATTCTACGCTCCAAGGTTATACCTCAAGTCAAAGTTTTGTGGAGAAACCACGATGTGGAAGAAATGACCCGGGAGTTAGAATCTGAGATGAAGTCAAGATATCCTCACCTCTTCGATATACTTGGTACGTACCCTAATTTCGAGGATGAAATTTCATAAGAAGGGGAGGTTGTAAGACCCCAACTTTTATGAATAAAGAATAATTTTCTCGAAATATATTTTTGAATATTACGGTGTGGATTTGATATAATGTTATAGTTGTGGGTAATATTTATAAATTTTGTAAAGTAAGCAAGTTGTTATAAAATATTCGATTGGTTGGGGAATATTCGTACGACGACATAATTATTGGTGGACCCCACAACGGAAGTATTTTCGTACTTAGAAAATGACAGAATTATCTTTTTATAAAAATAACGACAAAAGTGTTACCGTTAAAACTGTTGAACTACCCGGTAGTAAAAGTATAGTAATACGTGTGGTTGCATAGTAGCACACGGTATTGATTATTGATGCTTACGTGAGAAGTCACTCAGTTATACTCAATTATTGCTTCAATAATTGCTGCATCATATCTCTCATATTATTGATTCAATTATTGTCACAGTATCATCTGCATAATATATATTATTAAATCAATAATTGAGACGACAAAGTTATTCATATTATTATTTGCAATATTGACAATGTCTAGAAGTTCTGTTAAGGAGAGGTTTGGTCACCTAATTGCGAGCCAATAAGGAGAAATCCTTATCGGAAAGCCCCCTCTTTCTTGGGAACGACCTGGTTGTTAAATATTATGAATTATAATATTAATGATGAATAAGTTCATCTTGATTAAAGAAGAAATTGATAGTTTCATTGTGTTCGAATTATTAGAGTTAGTGAAAATCGACATTTATTTCGATAATAATTGATGTCTGGAGGTTATATTGACCAATCGGGTAATTTACTGGATAAATGAGCAATTAATTGCTATGAATTCACATGCTTATAACTATATGTTCACATGTGTGTACTATAACGTCCACGAATTTTAAACTCCTTATTAATTAAATATGTGATTTAATTTTAATGAGTTAGTTTTGTGAGTTTATTTAAACCTTATGTGGTTATGTGAAATGATTAAAGGGAGTCACTAATACTTAATTAAATTAGTTGACTAACCGTAAGAGTTTGATATCAAGAAATTGATAGGATTATTAAATATTCAATTTATTTGAATATAGTAGCAAGAGTTTATTTAAATTCATTATTTGCAATTATGAGTAATTACTTGATAATGTGTTAATTAATAATTATTATGAATAAATAATAATTAATGTGTAATAGATTAATAGTTTATAAATTGATTATATGTTTACTTGATTTATTTCTGCAAAGCATGCAATATAGTAAACCTTTATTACGTGTTAGTTAATTGTATATTTTATATAGTACAAGGTGGCACATTAATATGTCTATATATTATATATATAGACTATATAGTAAAAGTTATTTGCATTCATGTGAGTTGCATAATAATATTGATATATGTATGTGCACTACTAGATATCTTGTAATTGGGAAATACATTGTATGCCCTTTTAAATCATTATAACCTATGTTATAGGAAATGAATTGTGTACACCTATTTGATAACCAAAGTTTATATTATGTGTATATATGGTATAAGCTAAATGTTGCATTACATTGTGCAAATGCTGAGAATTATTTCCTTGTCCCAAAATGATTGTCACCAAGTACATGAACAGTAACCTACATTTGATACGTAACTTTCATGAGGCTAAAACTTAGGCAATGATTTCAAGGCCAATGGCCTATGGGGAGTTGTTGATCCACTTCTTAGCAACCAATGTGTTCTTCCTTTGCACCTTGAGCTCCAATCTTGTGTAATATCAATGTCTAGTTCATAGTTTCTTCTATAAATGTAAGCTCCAAATTTAGTTTGTGTTGTTTGTTAAGTCTGATATTGGAGGTTCTAAGTTGCTGAACAATTGTAAGAGTATACTCAGTGTGTGAGGAGTTCATTTCAAGCCTAGCAAGGTATAAACTCTAATTGTGTTCTTAGTTGGGTATTGTCAAATTCTTGAGAATTTCTTGAATCCATATGTTAATCAAAGTAAATTGGCATGCTATAATGTGTTTAGGAAGTAACCTTACATGTTTTAACTCTTAAATGTTGGTATGAAGCATGTTTAATTCAAGGAGAATGGTTATGGGTTAAGGCTATGCAAACAGAGTCTGCCATCATCCATCGGTACAGATGAACTAAGGCAATTGCGCGCTCTATTTATACTAGGGTGCATCGCAATTGCACGGAACTCGAACTCAATTTTTCTCGTGCATGGTTAACTGTGTCTCTATTTGTACTAGGGTGCGGCCATAATTGCACACTGCACTCGCACTGCACTGAGATGTCCTATTTTGATTCTATTTCATGCTAAGTTGTTAATACATGGTAGAGCAAGCTTGTAAACTATTTTAACATGCACACGTAGGCACATGCATGTAGTATGAACAAGTATAGCAATGATGGACACAATACTTGTGGTCTTGAAATGAGGTTTGTGATTTCAAAAGTGAACCTTGTCATGAACACATCATATGAGCATTTTGACTTTATGAACATGATGATATGGTTTATATTGACAGGAAATGTAAGACTAAAGTGATTGAACACACTAGCATACATGATTGAAAGATTTGATTATTTCAAAGAGATATAACTTAAGGCTTTTCAAAGTGAACTTGACCAAGACTTTGTCTTATAAGATCTGACCATTTGAGCATGCATATGTGGTTTGAATATATGTTGTAAATGAATGAGAGTTATATGTTAAGATGCCTTGTATATGCTATGTTGACTTAACGTTAAAGGAAGTTAGGATGAGGAAGCCAATGTCATCAAGTAATAAGCATAATATGTTATGACCATTCTAGCATGTGTATTATGATTCATTATGCCTATAGACATATTGACATGATCATAGTTTGATTAATGTATGGTTTTCACTTATGTACGCATAGTCTTAAAGAAAAGGAAATTTCTAGAATATGAACTATATGAGTAATGTATACATGTGTTGTCTATATACAAGTATGACCTACTATGTATTGTATGACCAAGATTGTAAATCATGATGATTACGCGACTCTTTATGTTTTAATGACATATAGATGGTAAGTTAAACTTGTGGTAACGAACTCAAGTAGAATCATGTGTTATATGTGAAACTCTAGCATGTATGTATGTTAAAATGTATGTGTGATTAGTGTGTTAGAGTTGGACTGAAGTCAGGAGAGAAAAAGCTCAACCTTAGTGCGGCTAAGGAGGAAGGTATGTCATTCTTAATCCCTAGACTGAACCGAGGAGAGCAACATGGCCATGAATCCGTAGTCTTGCCAAAATGATTCTGTTTTTGGTCTGAGGTATTAAGGCATGCCTATATGATTACTTAATTTGTAATGTGTGACCAATATGCCATGTAATGTGTTGAAAAGCATGCTATGTGATGACTTGATTCTTTTAAGTGTAGACTCGTATTAGTTTACACATGCTAATTGAAATGAACGACTTGTTAATGTTAGGTCGTTTCAATGCAAGTTTGTTAAAGCTAGTATTATATTGTAGCTGACCGAATAGGAAAGTATCTAAACCTTACGCACTACTTTTATTTTTTGCAAACAGGTATATGTTTATGCAAGTTCCTTGAACCCTACATTTGTTAAGCATGTTTTCCTAAACTTACTCTAAATTATATTGAGCAAGTATCCGAATTTATTGTGTTGCAAGTTTCCTAACTTACACAACTTTGAGTTTCTGCAAGTTTTCCTATCCTTCTCATATTGCATTGAGCAGGATATTGTTGAATTGAAAGTTATTCATTTAAGCTTGAATCTTATTTCCAAGCATGTGGTTTCATTACTTTACAATTATTCCACATCGATGTTATTGATATTCGCACTTAGTGCACTTGAGTTCGTACAGTCTTGCACTTGTACATCATTTAAAGTTCAATAATTCTTGAACTGTGTCAGATAGAGTCTGAACCTTTGTTCGGTCAGACAAACATATGATGTTTTATAAAAGCTATCCAAACCAATTGATGGTAAGGATTCTTAGATTGAAAGAACACACCTCTTATGATAGGGGAGTACCCCAGGTATCTAATATAAGATACAACAGAGCAGATTTAAATGTTATGCATATACATAGAGTATGTGAGGCTGATCCCCTCAAGTACTTATTCTATAGCCAGTAACCAAAGGGTCAATTAGCTATTGATTCCATTGGAGTGTTATAGTTCAAAGTCTACTTGACTAGCAGTTATTCTAAAAGCAAAACATTATCCTTGCTTATGATATTCATATTATTGAAACCTTCAGATATTCACGTTGTTGAATCCATTGGCAGATATTTTTCCATTCATCATGATATATTCTTATTGTTGTATTTAAACTTGTTGAGCAAACTTGTTGCTCACCTTTGCTATATCATAAATTATATTGAAGCTAAGCCCGAGGCCTCAGGAAAGGACAGGGGTAAAGGGAAGATGAAGGATAATTTCGAGAAGCAGAATTTTATCTTATGCTTTGTTAAAATTATGATTATGTAATGTGAACCCTAATATTTATTTTAGGGTATGATTGTGAGATGATATTAAGGTTATCGTATCTTTGGACTAGTAACACCTTTTGAATGAACGACATACATTTGTTATATTCCGAATTTTAGTTATTGTATGTTGTTTAGAGGTGGATGTTTGTAGTTTATCGTGATGACCGAACCGGGGTCAGAGGACCCGAATTTGGGGGCGTCACAGGTTGGTATCAAAGCAGTAGGTTATAAACGTTAGGAATGCGAAACCTAGGTTATAACCTTAGCCGAAAACTCAAGTAGAGTATGTAAGTGATGGGTTAGGGAAATCCATCGAGTTTTATTGTGATATTGAAGTTGTTTATTTAAATCAAGAATGATTAATAGACATCTTAAACTTCTTAATGCTAACATGTATAGCATATCACATAAAGCCTAATTGTTTCTTCCTTTCCTCAGATCATGCCGCCTAGGAGAGTTCAGCGGAATCAGAGGGAGGAAGGATCCGTTAACAATGGTGGAGGGACAAATGTCGATCCAATGCAAAACTTCGTTAACCTGTTAACAGAGGCAATGAAAAATAGACCCTCGCCAGCGGCAGGGCAGCCAGGACAACACTTGGCTAGCTTTAAGGACTTTAAATTGGTAGGACCACCGGAGTTCCGAGGAACCTTGGATCCAATTGAGGCCCAGACATGGATAGAAGAAATGGAGAAGGTGTTTGAGGTCGCACGAGTGGCCGAAACACAGAAGACGAGTTTTGCCACTTTCATGATGAAGGGCGAAGCTAACTATTGGTGGAAAGCCAATAGGGTCCGAGAATTACTTCTCGGAGAATATGCAATAAGATATGGAGGTTAAGTTTCTGGAACTGAAACAAGGTAGTATGTCTGTCGCAGAGTATGCGTCAAGATTTAATGAGTTAGCCCGATTCGCTTCACATCAGGTTGACACGGAGGCCAGGAAGGCAAGAAGGTTCGAATTAGGACTGAAACCATGGGGTGCGTAAGGCGCATGGCGATATTAAAGATTAAGACTTACTTTGATCTTTTGGAAAGGGCTATCATTGCCGAGGGAGGCAATGAAGCCATCACGCGATTTAAACAAGAAAAGAAGACCCCAGATGGATGGACAAAAAAGGGTAGTAGCAAATGAGGCAAAGAACCCCAACAAGTGTAAATGGACGGATAGTCAATCCTCTGGAAGTAATAAGTCTGGAAGGGAGGCTAAGAAAAATATGAAGTGCAATAACTGTGGGAGGAATCACTCGGGATAATACATGAAAGGAAAGAGTGTCTGTTATTATTGTGGACAACCGGGGCACATGGCTCCTCAGTTTCCGAATAAGCAGAAAGGAGGATGTTTCTCGTGTGGAGCCACAAACCATCAAATTAAGAAATTTTCAAGAAAAAGGGCGATGAAATGAAGCAGAATAGCAACAACAATAACAATGGACTGAACATTGGAGGGCCAACCAGTAAAGCCAACAGACCAATGGCACGAACGTTCAACATGACCATACAAGATGCGGTGGTGTCTAAAGACGTGGTGTCAGGTATCATTCCGATTAATGATATAGATGCATACGTGTTATTTGATTCGGGTGCTACCTGCTCTTTTATTTCCGAAGAATTCGCTTAACGGTTAGAATTACCCTATGAGAAATTAGGACACCCTATGAACGTAGAAGTAGCGAATAAGGAAATTATTCCAGTAGAATACATTCATAGGAATTGTTATACCAAATTATGAGGATTTAAGCTCAATGTTAGAGTTTATGCCCTAGAGGCCAATTATTTGATATAATTGCTTAGCGTTTTGATATTATATTTGATTGAATAAATATATGATTTTATTATGGTTTTATTCTTTGCGTAATATAATTGTTAACATAATAAAATTCCTTAGAATAGTGATACAAATTATATAGTTTCAAGTATGTGACTTGAACATGAGATTATATATTACCATTAGTATCGGTGTTCTTAAATGTCCCTAATCGAGTATCATTGTTGATGGGACAACAATGATGCATTGAGAGACTAGTATGTGGATATTTGATGACCAAATCTCATTGGTCATAAATATATGAGATATTAAGTCGATGCATAGGTACATATTGAAAGCGATGTCTTTGGGCGGACCCACCATGAGAATTCTATATGGAGCATTATGCGAAGTGTCATTAGCAATTCTCATAGTGACAATGATGTAATGGTCCTCAGGCACGAAATCGCTATATTACTACTACGAGAATTTATGTACTTTGATATCATCAAATGTCACCTTTAATAGGGTGGACTATAAAGGTGATTATTGGGTTCATCATTAATCGTGTGAGAAATATGAGTGATCTAGATGGAATTTAACCATCCTATATATTATGGGTGATATCCATAGGCCTCTTGATTGAGTAGGACTATGAAATGCATGGCCATGCTCAAATAGTGATTTGTTTCATATAGTCTACTCATTGATCAAGAAAACTGATTAAATTATGAAGAGTATGACACATTCCATGACTCGAGTTTAATCTAGGATATTAAGGTTAAAAGGATTAAATTACATTGAAACATTGGTCACGAAAAGGTTGCATCGAATCATCGATCTTATTATTACTTGGGTAGCGGTGATGCATTACTAGAGATCTGCATTAAGCTCTTTATTTATAATTTTATAATATGATTTTAAAATTATTGCCAGCGTAATAATAACCTATAAGGTCACACACATAGAGCGTTATTTAAAGGGAATTAATTTAAATTTTAAGGATTTAAATATATTAATATGATTAATAGTATTTAAATCACAATTTAAATTAAAAGGATAATTGTATATATGTATATTAATTAAGTAAGACTTAATTTAATATATATATATATATATATATATATATATATATATATATAAATTTGGATTTTATAAAATTAGGTTTTGATTTGATTAATTCCTTTTAAACTATATATATATATATATAGACTACTTAGGGTAAGATATCATAATTGAAAAACCTAGCAGCTCTTTAGAGAGAGACTAGAGAGAAAGCAGTTTGAGAAAATCCATTCCTTTTGGTGGCTAGTAATCATGAAGTCCTTCTTATTGCGAGAATCGTTCGACGGTTAGATGCGGCGTTCGATAATGAATCTAGTAGAAGGCGCAATCGGTTTGTATTGCGTTGGAGATTAGAAGTAGTATGATCGGTTTGATTCTCGTTTTTTTTTTTATATCTGGTATAATCTCTAAACCTCTGAATTAATTGATTTTCGCATGGATCTGTTTTAGGGTTTTGAAATTGCTTTAAAATTTTAATTTCATTTGTGCGTTTAAATGTAAAGCCCAACGGTGGTATCGAGCTACTTGCGAAAAGATTAATTGATTACGTGTTTTAATTGTATTCGATATATATGATATATGATGATGCATGTTTCTGGATATAAAATTGAATATATGATATTAGTTGTATGTGTATTATACGGTAATATATATGATAATCTTTATTAATCGTATCTTTAATCGGTGGAATAACAATATAACTATTCTAATCGGATTAGAAGCATGAAGAATCGTTTTAATATGATTAATCGAAGCTGGAAATATATGATAAATTGCAGGTGTCTTGTTATTCGTTTTAATATGATTAAATCGAAGCTGGACATATATGATTTGTTATTATGGGTTTTTTGGTGGATTAAAATGTATGATTTAAATTTTGGTTAGAGATCGTATGGAAAAATCTATCTGAATGTAGTTGAAATTTTTTTAGTGGATTTTTTGTATGAACCCATTATTGAAAGTATTGGCCCAATGGGTCGAGTAGGACCACCCTTGAGAGAGACCCCCCTTGGACCCCGTAAATGGCCTGGCGCGATGGTCGTGTCCCCTATATTTTATATATAGTTTTCTTTAATTATATATAAATTGTTATGTGCTTATTGTGATATGCATGGTGCCTGATTATGGCCTTTTGACCCATAGGTTAGTGGTTTTGGTTTTGAAATACGGCTTGCATGTCGTGCCTTTCTATAAATTCTAATGTAATATTCTCTTCTCATCTAAATCCCCTCGAATGTAACTCGAGGTTTCTTTATGTCATGTAATAATCGTAATTGATGAAGATGTCAAGATGGAGAACACAATGGAAAGATGATGATGGAGAGGAGGCGCATCTTGAGAGGAAGATCAAGGAAGTTATTTATTTTAAGATCTTTTACCACCTTAGATTGACCTTCAATCTTTCATTAGCTTGAAAAGATTGGCGGTGGATTGGGCCATAAGCTGTGTGACATTTAATTTTGCACTTTATTTATGCTTGTATGTGATATGATATGATTAATAATGTGCATGCTTAACAAGATTAAAATTGGTGAGATCTAAATTAATAAAATCCTCATTAAATTATTAAGTCTAAATCGGATGCCTTCGATGAATAACACTCATCAAGACCTTGATCGATAGATGTAGGTTTGCCAAAGCAAAGTACCCTATTTATCTAGGTAAGATGCGATAGGATAATTGTGATATCAAACTATTAAAATCATTGGGCTGAAACTTAACTAAGTTATCTCAATAGGATTGTGGACTTAGAGGCATAGAGTTTGGTTGGTACCATTAGATGGACTAGAAACAAATGTTGTTTACCAAACTATCCGGGAGTTATATATGATATAATTGACAAAGGGTTGTCTACCTAAATAATTATGTTTTGAGAGAATAGCCGAAAGCTAACTTAAGGCATAATGAAATATGGATCTTGGCTCACTAGAAAGATTTAATAGAAAATGCTTTCCGAATTAATGGTGAGGGCTATTAATTTGAATAAAATAGTGGGAGGTATATTTTGAATGTACTATTATCAATTATATAATATCAACTACGTAATTTGACTTATTATTGTTGCACTTATAAATTGTAGATATCAAATGGCAAACAACAACAACACAAATAGTCTTTCATTACGATGGGTCCTTGAAAAGGACAAGCTAAGTGGAATTAATTTCCTTGGTGGCATAGGAACTTGAGGATTGTCCTCAAACAAGGCGTAAGCTATATGTCCTTGATGGGCCCATTCTGCGGCACCGGTATCCTTTGCACTGCGTCGCGAACATAATGCTTACAAGAAGCATCAAGATGATGCTCTGGATGTGAGTTGTGTCATGCTAGCAACCATGAGCAATTTGAGCTTGAAGCAACATGAGTTGATGGATGCTTATGAGATGATCGAGCATCTCGAGAAATTGTTCGAAGGCGTATGCTCGACGGAGAGGTATGATACAAGCAAGGCGTTGTATCCTTTGCAAAATGGGTGAGCGTGATCCGGTTGGTCCACATGTCTTTGAAAATGATTGGGTATATTGAGTACCTTGATAGGTTGGGTTTTCCAATCACTCAGGAAGCTAAATGACCTTGTTTTGCAATCTTTGAGCAATGACTACTCTCGATTTGTTATGAACTATCTTATGAATGAAATTGAAACCCCTTCTTGAGTTGTTGAGCATGTTAGAAGCTGAGAACAACATGAAAAAGCGAGGACCCGCTCCCATAATGATGGTGCAAAGGGAATGCTAAGGGAAATTGGAAAAGCAAGAAGAAGATAGGATCTAAATCTTTTGCCAAACCCGATTCCAAAACCAAGCGAGGCTTTAAAACCTAAAGGTGGGGTGGCTAAAGAAGGTGAATGTCATACATGGAGAAAACTGGACCTTTGGAAAAGGAATTGTCATGCTTATCGGAAGAAGTGAAGAAAAAAAAAAGGAAATCGACTTGATTCGGTATATATGTTATAGAAGTCAACTTATCTACTTCTACATCATGGGTATTGGATCTTTGGATGTGGTTCTCACATTTGTGTTAATGTGCGGAGGGGACTCTCAGAAGGAGTAGAACTTTAAGCGAAAGGAGAGGTTGACCTACGAGTTGGAAATAGAGCAAAAGTTCTTTGCCTTTGGTAGTAGGAACTTATCATTTATCTTTGCCTTTGGGCTAGTTTTAGAATTAGAAGATTGTTATTTTGTACTGCTTTATAAGCAAAAACATTATTTACATTTCTTGTTTGGACAAGAAAGGTTTTCATTTATAATAAAGAACAATCGTTGTTTGTTTTACTTAAATGATATTTGTTATGGTGTTGCACAATTGTTTAACGGTCTCTATATTCTTGATTTAGAAATGCCTATCTATAACATAAATACAAAAGCGATTTAAATCAAATGATTCAAATCAAGCATATCTCGGCTTGCTTGTCGTTTAGGCCATATAAATGAAGCAGCATATCAAACTCCATAAAGATGGGTTCTTGGATTCATTTGATTTTGAATCATATGAGAAATCTGAGTCTTGTTTATTAGGCAAGATGACTAAAGCCCCTTTCACTTTGGACACGATTGAGCGGGCTAGCGATATATTGGGACTTATACATAGTGATGTATGTGGACCCATGAGTTAGATTAGCAAGAGGTAGGTTTTATTACTTCATTACATTTCTTGATGACTTTAGTAGATATGGATATGTGTATCTTATGAGACACAAATCCGAATCCTTTGAAAAGTTCAAGGAATTCAAGAATGAAGTTCAAAACCAATTTGGCAAAAGCATAAAAGCCCTTGATCCGTCGAGGAGGTGAATACTTAAGCCAAGACTTTGATGACCTTCTAAAAAAGGTGTGGTATTATATCACGACTCACTCCACGGAACACCGCAATGGAATGGTGTATCGAGAGGAGAATCGAACCTTGTTGGACATAATACGATCGATGATGAGTCATCTGAGATCTTCGATAAGCACGGGGTCATGCCCTAGAGGCAATTTGCATTCACACTTACCTTAGTGTTCCTACAAAGGCAGTTGAGAAGACACCATATGAAATGTGGGTGGGAAGCGTCCTAGTATATCGTTCATGAAGATTTGGGGTTGCGAGGCGTTAAGTAAAAGCGTACGAATTACGACAAGCTCGGACCCAAATCGACAAATGTAATTTTGTGGGATACCCAAAGGAAACAAAAGGGTATTATTTCTACAAACCTTACGAGAACAAAGTGGTTGTTGCTCGGTGGTATTTTTCTAGAAAGAGAATTTGTCTCTCTAAAGGAAGCGTGGGAGGAAAGTAGAACTCGAAGAAATTCGAGAACCACAAAATATCATTGAACTGAGAGTTGGAACATGGCGGGAACCACAAGAAATTGTGGAAAGTGAAACTGCTCAAATTACACAAGTCATTCGTAGATCTGGTAGGACACGCCAAGAGCACGAGAGATATTATGGATATCTTGTGACTCAAAGCGGCGATGTGATGCTCATAGATCAAGATGAGCTGCTTTCTACCAAGAAGCTATGAATGGACGATTCGAGAAATGGCTTGAAGCCATGAAATGCGAGATGGACTCCATGTATACTAACCAAGTATGGACTCTGGTTGATCCACGAGAAGAAGTAAAACCAATCGGGTGCAAGTGGGTTTTCAAGAAGAAAACCGAGCATGGATGGTAATGTACAAACCTATAAAAAGGCCATTTGGTAGCAAAAGGTTTCAAACAAATTCAAGTGTGTTGACTATGATGAAACCTTCTCTCCGGTGGCAATGGTTAAATCCATCGAGGATCTTACTTGCTATTATTGCGACTTTTTATGATTCTGAAATCTGGCGGATGGATGTCAAAAGCTGCTTTCCTTAGCGGAAATCTCCTTGAGGATGTGTATATGACACAACTTTGAGGGTTTTGTCACTCAAAGGATCTTTGGAAAGGTATGTAGCTGCGGCGATCCATTTATGGATTGAAGCAAGCCTCTCGGAGTTGGAATCTTGATTTGATGAAGCGATCGAAGAATTTGGCTTTATTAAAAATGAAGATGAACCTTGTGTATATAAGAAGGTTAGTGGGAGTCACATTGTATTCCTAGTATTATATGTTGATGACATATTAATTATTGGGAATGACATTCCTTCTTTAAATTTGTAAAAACATGGTTAGGAAAATGTTTCTCCATGAAAGATTTGGGCGATCTTTGCCTACATTTTAGGTATCAAGATCTATAGAGATAGATCAAGAAAAATGCTCGACCTAAGTCAAAGTACATATATTGATAAAGTGTTGAAGCAGTTGACATGCAAGAGGCGAAAAAAGAAACTTACGTGACTCATGGTGTAAAGATCTCTAAGGCCCAATGTCCTAAATCACAAGATGATGAGGCGCGTGAGAAAGATCCCTTATGCTTGACAATTGGATCTATGTATGCAATGATGATATGTACTCGTCCAGGATGTCTCGTATGCTTTGAGCATGATGGCGAGATACCGATCGAATCGGTGAAAGGTCCTTTGGGCGGTGATCGAGAATATCCTCAAGTACACGAAAAGGACTAAGGATTCATTCTTGGTATATGGAGAGTGAAGGCGAACTAGCGATAAAGGTTACGGATGCTAGTTTCGGTATGACAATGATGACTATAAGTCTCGATCGGGTTTTGTGTTTTGCCTTAATGGTGGTCTTTGTTATTTGGAAAAGTTGAAGCGAGAGGCGATGGTGATTACTGAGAGGTGAGTATATTCTTTTTGCTTCTAGTGCGACCGAGGAAGGTGTATGGATTAAAAAGTTCATCCTTTGAACTTGGTGTTGTTCCAACCATTGTTGATCCGGTTTGCTCTATCTTTGTGATAATAATGGAGCCATTACACGAGGCTAAGGAACCGAGATCTCACCAACGATCAAGCATATACTTAGGCGGTACCATCTCATCAAGTGAAATCATTGATAGAGGAGATGTACATATAGGAAGAGTGCTGACGAGATGATAATGTTGCGGATCCACTAACAAGGCTTTGTCATGTGAAGCCACAGCGGTCACACTAGTTCCATGGGTATTAGATACATGAGTGATTGGCTCTAGTGCAAGTGGGAGGCTATTAGAGTTTATGCCCTAGAGGCCAATTATTTGATATAATTGCTTAACGTTTTGATATTATATTTGATTGAATAAATATATGATTTTATTATGTTTTTTTATTTCTTTGCGTAATATAATTGTTAACATAATAAAATTCCTTAGAATAGTGATACAAATTATATAGTTTCAAGTATGTGACTTGAACATGAGATTATATATTACCATTAGTATCGGTGTTCTTAAATGTCCACTAATCGAGTATCATTGTTGATGGGACAACAATGATGCATTGAGACTAGTATGTGGATGTTGATGACCAAATCTCATTGGTCATAAATATATGAGATATTAAGTCGATGCATAGGTACATGTTAGAAACGATGTCTTTGGGCGGACCCACCATGAGAATTCTATATGGAGCATTATGCGAAGTGTCATTAGCAATTCTCATAGTGACATGATGATGTAATGGTCCTCAGGCACGAAATCGCTATATTACTACTACGAGAATTTATGTACTTTGATATCATCAAATGTCACCTTTAATAGGGTGGACTATAAAGGTGATTATTGGGTTCATCATTAATCGTGTGAGAAATATGAGTGATCTAGATGGAATTTAACCATCCTATATATTATGGGTGATATCCATAGGCCTCTTGATTGAGTAGGACTATGAAATGCATAGCCATGCTCAAATAGTGATTTGTTTCATATAGTCTACTCATTGATCAAGAAAACTTCGATTAAATTATGAAGAGTATGACACATTCCATGACTCGAGTTTAATCTAGGATATTAAGGTTAAAAGGATTAAATTACATTGAAACATTGGTCACGAAAAGGTTGCATCGAATCATCGATCTTATTATTACTTGGGTAGCGGTGATGCATTACTAGATGCAGCTCACTTTGTTTATAATTTTATAATATGATTTTAAAATTATTGCCAGCGTAATAATAACCTATAGGAGTCACACACATAGAGCGTTATTTAAAGGGAATTAATTTAAATTTTAAGGATTTAAATATATTAATATGATTAATAGTATTTAAATCACAATTTAAATTAAAAGGATAATTTATATATATGTATATTAATTAAGTAAGACTTAATTAAGAGATATATATATATATATATATATATATATATATATATATATATAAATTTGGGATTTTATAAAATTAGGTTTTGATTTGATTAATTCCTTTTAACTACTATATATATGATATATAGCGACTACTTAGGGTAAGATATCATAATTGAAAAACCTAGCAGCTCTGGAGAGAGAGACTAGAGAAAAGCAGATTTAGAAAATCCATTCCTTTTGGTGGCTAGTCATGAAGTCCTTCTTATTGCGAGAATCGTTAAAGACCCGGTTAGATGCGGCGTTAAATGTGGATCTAGTAAGCATAATCGGTTTTATATTGCGTTGGAGATTAGAGGCTTAGCGATCGGTTTGATTCTCGTTTGTTTATATACGGTATAATCTCTAAACCTCTGAATTAATTGATTTTTCGCATGGATCTGTTTTAGGGTTTGAAATTGCTTTAAAATTTTAATTTCATTTGGAAAAGGACAAAGATTGTATTAACATCAATTAGTGATTGACTGAGGGTGATGAATTGAAATTTAAGATCGATAGCACTGGACTGCTAAGATTTGAAAGATTTAATTTGGGTATGCAAGTTAGTACGAGTAATCGAGAGAAGAGATCTTACAAGAAGCGCACAGTAAGAGATACTCGATACACCCAGGAAGCCCGGAGATGTACCAAGATTTGCGTCACCACTTCTGGTGGCCAAACATGAAGAGAGAGGTTACAGAATGTGTAAGTAGATGCCTAACTTGTCAGAGAGTCAAGGCAGAGCACCAACGACCAAGCGGGTTATTACAACCCTTAGAGATTCCAGAAGGGAAATGGGAGCACATCACAATGGACTTCATGGTGGGACTTCCGGCAACGCACAAAGGGCAAGATGCCATTTGGGTAATTGTAGATCGTCTTACTAAGTCAGCTCACTTTTTGCCGATTAGGATTAAGTATAGTTTGGACCAGTTAGCCAAACTATATGTCAAGGAAATTATCTCGAGGTATGGGGTGCCGGTATCTATTGTATGAGATAGAGATCCGCAATTCACATCAAACTTCTAGAAGAGTTTTCAAGAAAGAATGGGAACACAACTACGAATTAGTACCGCGTATCATCCGCAGACCGATGGGTAAAGTGAGAGAACGATTCAGACACTTGAAGACATGCTCCGAGCTTGTGTGATGGACTTCAAGGGTAGTTGGGAGGATCACCTTCCATTAGTAGAGTTCGCGTATAACAATAGTTATCACGCCAGTATTGGGATGCCACCGTATGAAGCACTGTATGGGAGGAAATGTAGAACACCCTTATATTGGGCCGAAGTAGGAGAACGTCGACTGTTGGGACCAGAATTAGTACAATAGACGGTAGAAATCATCAAGGTGATAAGAGCACGATTAGTAGCAGCTCAAGATCACCAGAAGAAGTATGCGGACTTACATCGCATGGAGAGAGATTTCGAAGTAGGAAGCTATGCTTTTCTAAAAGTATCTCCCTGAAAAGGGAAGATTCGTTTTGGGAAGAAGGGGAAGTTGAGCCCTAGGTTCGTAGGACCGTTCGAGATTCTGAGGCGAGTCAGTGAAGTGGCGTCGACGAGGTAGCGTTACCTCCACGAACTTGAGCACATTCTAGCAACGTGTTTCATGTGTCGATGTTCATGCCAGATAAATGGACTATAAACACGTTATCTCCTATGAACCAATTCAAGTCGAGAAAGACTTATCGTACGAGGAAGTTCCTGTCCAGATACTAGATAGGAAGGAACAAAAGTTAAGGAATAAGATTATTCATTCTGTTAAGATTCTCTGGAGGAATCACGCCGTAGAAGAAGCTACGTGGGAGCTAGAAGAGAAAATGAAAGCGAATTATCCATTTTTATTTGAGTAACCTTATTTTTACAATTCCGAGGATGAAATTTTTATAAGGGGGGAAGGATGTAATTAAATATGTGATTTAATTTTAATGAGTTAGTTTTGTGAGTTTATTTAAACCTTATGTGGTTATGTGAGATGACTAAAGGGAGTCACTAATAGTTATTTAAATTAGTTGACTAACCCTAAGAGTTTGATATCAAAAAATTGATAGGATTATTAAATATTCAATTTATTTGAATATAGTAGGAAGAGTTTATTTATATTGATTAATTGCAATTATGAGTAATTAATTGATAATGTGTTAATTAATAATTATTATGAATAAATAATAATTAATGTGTAATAGATTAATAGTTTATAAATTAATTATATGTTTACATGATTTATTTGTGCAAAGCATGCACTATAGTAAACCTTTATTATGTGGTAGTTAATTGTATATTTTATATAGTACAAGGTGACACATTAATATGTCTATATATTATATATATAGACTATATAGTAAGAGTTATTTGCATTCATGTGAGTTGCATAATAATATTGATATATGTATGTGCACTACTAGATATCTTGTAATTGGAAAATACATTGTATGCCCTTTTAAATCATTATAACCTATGTTATATGAAATGAATTGTGTACACCTATTTGATAACCAAAGTTTATATTATGTGTATATATGGTATAAGCTAAATGTTGCATTACATTGTTGCATATCATTGTGCAAATGCTGAGAATTATTTCCTTGTCCTAAAATGATTGTCACCAAGTACATGAACAGTAGCCTACATTTGATTTACGTAACTTTCATGAGGCTAAAACTTAGGCAATGATTTCAAGGCCAATGGCCTACGTGGAGTTGTTGAACCACTTCTTAGCAACCAATGTGTTCTTCCTTTGCACCTTGAGCTCCAATCTTATGTAATGTCAATGTCTAGTTCATAGTTTCTTCTATAAATGCAAGCTCCAAATTTAGTTTGTGTTGTTTGTTAAGTCTGATATTGGAGGTTCTAAGTTACTGAACAATTGTAAGAGTATACTCAGTGTGTGAGGAATTCATTTCAAGACTAGCAAGGTATAAACTCTAATTGTGTTCTTAGTTGGGTATTATCAAATTCTTGAGAATTTCTTGAATCCATATGTTAATCAAAGTGAAATGGCATGCTATAATGTGTTTAGGAAGTAGCCTTACATGTTTAAACTCTTAAATTTTGGTATGAAGCATGTTTAATTCAAGGAGAATGTTTATGGGTTAAGGCTATGCAAACAGAGTCTACTTATCATCATCGGTACAGTACCAATGCAATTGCACAAGACTATTTGTACTAGGATAAGTTAAGCAAGCAATTGTTCTTAACCCGAACTTAGTTTTTTCGTATAATGGTAAACAAGGCCAAACTTGCACCAGACCTGACATGGTAGAGCAAGCTTGTAAACTATTTTAACATGCACACGTAGGCACATGCATGTAGTATGAACAAGTATAGCAATGATGGACGCAATACTTATGGTCTTGAAATGAGGTTTGTGATTTCAAAAGTGAAACTTGTCATGAACACATCATGTGAGCATTTTGACTTTATGAACATGATGATATGGTTTATATTGACAGGAAATGTAAGACTAAAGTGATTGAACACACTAGCATACATGATTGAAAGATTTGATTATTTCAAAGAGATATAACTTAAGGCTTTTCAAAGTGAACTTGACCAAGACTTTGTCTTATAAGATCTGACCATTTGAGCATGCATATGTGGTTTGAATATATGTTGTAAATGCATGAGAGTTATATGTTAAGATGCCTTGTATATGCTATGTTGATTTAGTGTTAAAGGAAATTAGGATGAGGAAACTAATGTCATCAAGTAATAAGCATACTATGTTATGACCATTCTAGCATGTGTATTAGGATTCATTATGCCTATAGACATATTGAAATGATCATAGTTTGATTAATGTATGGTTTTCACTTATGCACGCATAGTCTTAAAGAAAAGGAAATTTCTAGAATATGAACTATATGAGTAATGTATACATGTGTTGTCTATATACAAGCACGACCTACTATGTATTGTATGACCAAGATTGTAAATCAACATGATTACACGACTCTTTATGTTTTAATGACATATAGATGGTAAGTTAAACTTGTGGTAACGAACTCAAGTAGAATCATGTGTTATATGTGAAACTCTAGCATGTATGTATGTTAAAATGTATTTGTGATTAGTGTGTTAGAGTTGGACTGAAGTCAGGAGAGCAAAAGCTCAACCTTGGTGCAGCTAAGGGGATACAAGTAACAAGGCTGTTCTAAGTTTAGACCAAAGCAATTATGGCCAATCCGCAGATCTTGCCAAAATGATTCTGTTTTTGGTCTGAGGTATTAAGGCATGCCTATATGATTACTTAATTTGTAATGTGTGACCAATATGCCATGTAATGTGTTGAGAAGCATGCTATGTGATAACTTGATTCTTTGAAGTGTAGACTCGTATTAGTTTACACATGCTAATTGAAATGATCGACTTGTTAATGTTAGGTCGTTTCAACGTAAGTTAGTTAAAGCTAGTATTATATTGTAGTTGAGCGAACAGACAAGTATCTAAACCTTACGCACTACTTTTATTTTGTGCAAACAGGTATATGTTTATGCAAGTTCCTTGAACCCTACATTTGTTAAGCAAGTTTTCCTAAACTTACTCTAAATTATATTGAGCAAGTATCCAAATTTATTGTGTTGCAAGTGTCCTAACTTACACAACTTTGAGTGTGTGCAAGTTTTCCTATCCTTCTCATATTGCATTGAGCGGGATATTGTTGAATTGAAAGTTATTCATTTAAGCTTGAATCTTATTTTCAAGCATGCTATTAAGTGGTTTAATTACTTTACAATTATTCCACATCGATGTTATTAATATTCGCACTTAGTGCACTTGAGTTCGTACAGTCTTGCACTTGTACATCATTTAAAGTTCAATAATTCTTGAACTGTGTTAGATAGAGTCTGAACCTTTGTCGGTCAGACAAACATATGATATTTTATAAAAGCTATCCAAACCAATTGATGGTAAGGATTCTTAGACTGAAAGAACACCCCTCTTATGATAGGGGAGTACCCTAGGTATCTAATATAAGATACAACATATCAGATTTAAATGTTATGCATATACACAGAGTACGTGAGGCTAATCCCCTCAAGTACTTATTCTGTAGCCAGTAACCAAAGGGTCAATTAGCTATTGATTCCATTGGAGTGTTATAGTTCAAAGTCTACTTGACTAGCAATTATTATAAAATCAAAACATTATCATTGCTTATGATATTCATATTGTTTAAACCTTCAGATATTCATGTTGTTGAATCCATTTCCAGATATTTTTCCATTCATCATGATATATCCTTATTGTTGTATTTAAACTTGTTAAGCAAATTTGTTGTTCATCCTTGCTATATCATGAATTATATTGCATCTAAGCCCGATCTTTGCCATTTG